>CM074747.1:24789590-25389590 GCA_037367245.1 Phrynocephalus guinanensis | reverse complement strand
TGGAGTCACCACCCTCCAGAGCCAAAACCCTTCTTGGGTCTGAAGGTCTGGAATAGCTCCGGCATGAAAAGAGGAGAGAGGAAGTAAAGGCAGGAAGAAGCAGGGCAGACATTAAACCAGGCTTGCTAAAAATCTCCAGTTCCATAAGTCAGAAGCTTTTGCACCCGTTCCTCTGAACTTTGATGATGAGAGCTGCCAAGAGCAGGACATTTTGAAGATCTCTCATTCTTAGAGTTGCCATGAGTCAAAGGTGATTTGGGACATCGTCACCACCACAACAAAGTTACGTGTTCCTAAATGGGAAGGTCAGCCCTCAATGAGAAGTACCAGGGTGAAGCTAGAGAGCTTAACACAGCTTATCACAGCCATAAGAATATCACTCCTGGATCAGGCCAAAGGATCCATCTAGTCCAGCTTCCAGCCTCTCCCACTGGCCCCACTAGATGCCTCTGGGAGCACATGAGACAACTAGATACCTGTCTCCTGATGCCATTCCTTTACATCTGACATTTTGAGATACCCTCCTTTTAAGCCTGAAGATAACACATATCCCCATCACAGCTTTTCACCTGTGATGGACTTTTCCTCCATAAAACAGTCCAACAATCCCCTTTTAAAGGCATCTAGGCTGAAGGCCATCAGCGCATCCTGTGGCAAGGAGTTCCACAGACTAACAGCCCACTGGGTAAAGTCCCTGTCATTTGCTCTGGTCAAGCTTCTGGAATGGGAGTGGGCACTTGCTGTGGCTCCCTCAAGCTTAATTGACCTCAAGTGAAGAGTGAGTCTCCTGCAGTCAAGGAAATCAGGAAGAGCCCGAGATAATTAAAAGAGAATTCAGTTTATTGAGGGGATGTTCAAGAAACACACAGGAGGTGCCAATGTTTATGGGAGGAAACCTCATGAGTTTGATTCCCACAGAGTACGTGCTTCAGCCTTTAGAATCATAGAAACACAGAACCATAGAGTTGGAAGAGACCTCAAGGGCCATCCAGTCCAACCCCTGCAGGACCATGAAGGCTCCTATAGCAATGGAACCTTCCAGTGTAGATGGAAGACCTATGCACGCATCCAGCCAGCAACGACCTGTGGAATAAAACAATGGGACCGACTCCGCCAGTTAGCTTGCATTCCTCTTCTAGGCCAAGAGGCAACATCTTCCTTCCACTCCCTCATAGCGGTGCCGTTAAGGCCTAGGGGAAGACAAGAGGAACCCCCTCCCAGCCCTTGTCATCAGACCAACCTTGGTAATCTTCTGGAACTAATCACTCTGTCAGAGGTTTCGGCAAAAACTTCTCCTGAAACAACGCAGACGTTCCTTTCCCAATGAATGGTTTCATCAGAAGGAGTCCTGTCTCTTTGACTGAGCAATGTGGTAAGAGGAATTTAATTTTATCGCCATGCATAGAAATGCCTCCTGGCTGGGGCTGCTTCCGGAAGCCGTCAGGAGGTGGGAGAAGCGAAGACAGGCAGTTCCAAAGTCTATTCTGGGTTTTAACTTTGTCTTGAAAAGAGCTGCCGTGCCTCAGATGCAGAACCCATTGGGCATCTAAGTTTCAGCACTTGGACAGCTCCTGCATAACCGAGTAAAGCGTGAAGTGGATTTCCTTCCCGACTGACATCGGAGTCTCCACCCACTGAGATGATCTTTTAGAAAGGGTCAGGCTTGCCAGCATCACCTGTGGTGTGGTCTCCTCGGTAAAGCTTGTCCCAGCTTCCTCCAACCCTCCATCAGAGTGTTTCTTACTTAAACAGTAGGAATCTCGCTGTGCCAGCAGACTATAAATGCTGGACTATCGTATTTCCAGGACAGTTCATGCTGTCCTCCTTTTTCTTTGGGACCAGATGCAATGGACGTGTCTTTCCCCCCCACCACCACCACAGCACCCCTTTTGCATCTACAAAGAGCACTCCCTACCTCAACTGCCGCTACTGCTAGCCCATTATCAAGTCTCTGAACGAGGTGAGTGGAAGTGATTATTCTCCTGTCTGGATTGGCATCACACAGAGCAACCTGTCATTTGCATCCATGTCAAACTTCCAAGTTCTTTTAATAATTGGGGGCGGGGGGGGAAAACATACACACAGTCAAAGGAAAGCCGGCCCAGTCGCACCTCGGTTAAATTTTTAATATTTGAAGTTGACGGTTCAATATTGAGGATGGCAGAGGGAGGGAGGAAAGAGATGAGAGGAAAACGCTAATGGAGCCTGACAAATAAAACTTAAAATCAGAGGCATGGATGCGGGAGAGGAATGCACCGGTCTGGAAGCGCATGAGAACGGCAAACGCAGAGAGGATGGAGAGAGATGAAGTCGGCTGCAGGAAGGCCCACAATCCCTCTTGACAGCTCCTTCCCCGCAAGGGAGTCATGCCGATCTTTGAAAGCCTCACTAAAAATAAAAGAGATTGATGAGCAGGAGACAGGAAGTGATTCCTCCGCCTTTGATGTTGTCACATCCTGAGACTTTGCAGCTCCCCAGATCTTGGGGGGCAGTGTGTGTGTGTGTGTGTGTGTGTGTGTGTGTGTGTGAATTACACTGAGAAACCAGCCAGGGATAAGATGCTTCAGAAAGCCACTTACAAGGTACCTGTAGTTGCCTTTTAGGACAACAGGCACGGCCCCGCCATCCTACGAACGATCAAACCGCCGAGCGCTTTTCTGTCCCCGTGTGGACCTTAAAGGTTGCCAATGTGGAAGAAATGGGAGGGGGGATACCCTTTGTTTCCCCCACCAGAATGTAAAGGGAAGCTATGCCCTGCTCAGCAATTGGAAAAGTTGCTTGGCCTCGCACAACCGCCCTCTGATTGGACGCGCACGGCTGCCTGAGCCCCTGGAGAAATGCTTCCTGTTGAGCTAGCGAAACGCCTTCCTACCGTTGCCTGCTGTGTCAGCTGCGTCCCTATGCCTCAAAACAGTCACAGCCCAAAACCAGAGGCCAGCATTGGGAGCGCTTTAGGTGATTCCAGAGTGCAGGAGAAGCAAAGAATGGGAAGGAGAAGGTGGACCCCAAACACTGCTAGGTTTTCCATCATGGTTTGGACATCAAGAAGGCTCATGAGTTGGGATGCTGGTGCTCTCCTCTCCTTTGTCTAGATCAGTGGTTCTCCACCGGTGGGTCCCCAGATGATGTTCCTGGACTGCAACTCCCAGAAGTCTTCATCACTCGCTGAGCTGGCCTAGGATTTCTGGGAGTTGCAGTCCAGGAACATCTGGGGACCCACCGGTGGAGAACCACTGGTCTAGATGGTACGGTAGACTCAGTGTAGTAGGTGCATCAGAAATCCAGGACCGAAAGGAAGGGGCTTGGGCAGAAACGCGTGGGGGCACCAAGCTGTCTGGAGAAACTCACACCACACACAGAGCTCTCCTTGCGCTGCGACAACAGCCTCAGGTGCTCCATTGGAATGAATGGAGACAAACCTTTAGAAGCCGCCTTGCCCATGAAAATCCAGCTGCCACCTCCTACTCCATGGCCGCTTGCCCCTCAGGTCCATCTCTTCCCATGGTGACCCAGAAACACAGCCCTCCCCTTTGACCCCTGGTGACTTCCCGGGGCATAGGAGGCTGCCCTGCAAAACCGGGCTTGCTCTCGGCTTCTCTGGAGAACCATCTCCAGCCATTTCAGAGACCAGGCGGGAGGGAGCCGGCGACGGCCCCCTGAGTTGCGACAGGGCAGGGACCAGGCGGGGTGATAATCCAGAAGCCAGCTAATTAGCCTAGAAACCCGGTCCTCCTAATTGTTATTCATAGCTGATGAGAAATCTCCTTGCCTCCTTTTCACATCAGTGGAGTTAATGGCTTCCTTCCCTCATTCTCTTGTTCTATTATTATCATCCTCCCTATCTCTTTATTCCAGCAGCTCATGCAAGGCTGGCGGGGGAAGGACCGGCCCTCTCACCTGGCTCCCTAGAAGAACCAGGTTGCCTCCAGCATGGGGGGGGGGCAAGGGGTAAGGGTTTTTTGCAGCCATTCAGCTGCCCCCACCCTCACCCCCACCCACCACACACACACACACACACACACACACAGAGAGAGAGAGAGAGAGAGAGAGAGAGAGAGAGAGAGAGAGAGAGAGAGAGAGAGAGAGAGAGAGAGAGAGACTACATCTCAGTTGGGGTGAATAAAGACATCCCTCCTCCCCTCTGGGGAATTCTTTGCCCTCCTCATGCCTTTCTGTACACAGAGCATGGGGTGATTCAATTGCTCCCACGTGGGTGTTTCCTTGCAAAAGCTTTTCGTTAAAACTCTGGGTCTGAAGCCCCGGGCTCCTTCCCTGCTCCCCTTCCCCTCAATATATAGGAAAGCACTGGGTTGGTTGAAGACTCAGCTGGCACCTCTCCGGAGCTTGGGGAATCAGCCCACAGAGAGTCACTTTGTACCTGACCAGTGGCTGGAGGGGGGCAGAGAATGGGACCAATCCCAAAGCTGGGAGAAATGTTCCGAGGATGGCACCCGGAGCCAACCTTTGGTTTCCCGCTTCAAAACCCCTCAGAGAATGGCCCACGAAAGCTGCTAAGGGGAAAACAATGGGGATGATCCATTCTGGAAGGCTCAACCCCTCCTCTCTTCCCCTACACATGCACGCACATGCTTCCACGCATCCTATTCTTCTGCTTCTGAAGTGCCACCGCTGAAGGTCAGTGCTTCTCACACAAGATGCGCGGGAGGGGCGGCAGGCCCGCCCACCCACTCAGCCGCCTTGAGGGAAGTGGCCTGCCTTGGTTGCATGAATAACCCAGGTGGTGGTGGTGTGTGTGTGTGGGGGTCTGGATTGATTCTACTTTCCTTCCACCACCACCACCCACTCCCCAAGGGATCTCCCTCCCAACTATCTTGCATTGATCACATTGAGAAGTGGCTGGGCTGGGAGGAGCGGCAAAGGACGGGATCCCAAGAGCTGGACCCAAAGGCTACCTTTGGATAAAAAGGCAAGCCTCGTTGTTTGCACAAAGGAGTCACCAGAGAGAATTTCTTGGTTGCATCACTCAACCCAAGTGCCCATTGGAAGCTATTCTAAAGATTAATGGCCACAGTGGGGAATTGGGGGGTGGGGTGGGGGAATAGACTCGCATCACCGAAGGAAGAGCTAACTCATCACGACTATGCTGCTGCGGCCGCCCGCTCGCCATCATCCTCCCTGTAGCAATTAGACTTCCTTAAAAAGCTTCCATTGACATCGGTGGGAAATATACCAGCAACTGCTGCACCGAGGACCCAACAAGACAAGGAGCGCCCATGGAATGTTGTGAGTGCTTCGTCACCAGATTACAGGAACGGTTAGAAAACCTTGATTAGCAGAAAGGTGAGGTCTAATTCAAAAAAAAAAAAATTGAAGGGGGGGGCATCTGCCATCTAGATGGGGGTGGGGCCAGGAGGGAAATTTCCAGCTTGTTTTAGCTGGCATTGCAGGCCCTCTCTAACTGAGCCTATGCACAGCATTTTGGCTTTCTAGCAGGAAGGACCTCTATGAAAGGTGGGGGTTCCTGCATGGCAGGGGGTTGGACTAGATGGCCCTTGAGGTCTCTTCCAATTCTATGATTCTATGATTCTATGATTCTATGAAACTTGGAGCAATGAGGAAGAGGGTGCAGACCAGTTGTAAGCCCTGAAGGGCTATATTAGGATGACTACATGTTGCGCCATGGCCTAAGTCTTCATACCCATGAGCTTAAAAATGACTTCCTATTCAGCAACGTTGAGACAATTAGTTCCTCTTAACAGCTGGCAGGGAAGGCAGAGGGGGCCTTGACTACTAGCCCCCCTTCTCTCTTTCTCTCTCTCTGTTTATTTTTTTCCTGTTCTGTTTTTGTTGTTCTTCGTGTAGCTTCAACAGCGGCCTCATTCATTTTTAAGTGTTGATGCGCTGCAAAATGCAATTGTGAAATGGTGCTCGTAAGAATTAAAACGGTTGGGAGGCTCTCGCGGAAAAGCCAACTAAAGAGGCTGCCGTGCCCGCAGGCCAGAAAAGGTGTGAACATGGAGAATGGCTGGAACCACGAGCTGCCTGCAGGGAGACGTGGCACTTACAAGGCCACATGTCCTGCAGCCACACACAAACGAGCACATGCGGCAACAAGGCAGCGCTGGGCCCGTTCCCTGGAGGGAAAGACGCCTGTCCTCAGCTGACACCTTCTTGTAGGAAGTTTGTTTCTGAGGGTAAGCCAATTTAAAAGGAGGTAGACCAGTGGTTCTCAACCTGTGGGTCCCCAGATGTTCCTGGACTGCAACTCCCAGAAATCCTGGCCAGGTCAGCAAGTGATGAAGACTTCTGGGAATTGCAGTCCAGGAACATCTGGGGACCCACCGTTGGAGAACCACGGAGGTAGACTAGGGCACAAACGCTTAACCACCAGGCCCACAATGTGGTTTGGGCTGGCAGTGACTGGCACCAGGGAGCTTCTTGGGAACGGAACTGAAAACTGCTGCCAGGAGAATGCTAGCAATATCACACAGGTTTTTTTTTAGGCAAAAGCACCACACAAGGAATAACCGGATGGAATTCTGGTCATCTCCAAAGATGGAGATTCCCAAGCTAGAAAATGCACAGGAAAGGGCAAGTCAACACAACCCATTCCTCGAATTCCTAGCTAGCTCAGTGGTGGTGGAGGGGGTTCGATTCCCCTCTCTGTCTCCTTGAGAGGGGTTGGACTCAGTGATCCACAGGGCCCCTTGCAGGTATGCAGATTATGATTTAAAGAATGGCTGGGTGGCTTAGTGGTTTAAGGCATCTGGCTGTGGACCTCAAGGTGGGAAGTTCAATTCCCCCCACCTTGAGAGGGGCTGGACTTACTTGATCTAGCTGGATAGCCCAGAGGTTTAGATCTCTAGGTGTAGAGCCATAGTTTGGGAGTTCAATACCCACCCACCCACCCACCCACCCACCCGGGGTATTGAACTCCCTGCCACAGGATGTGCTGATGGCATCTGGCCTGGATGCCGAAGCGCAGCGGCGGCGGCGGAGGCGCCCGGGGCAGCTGCCCGCATGACCGCACTCTCTGTCCCTCGGGCGGCGGGCGGCTCCTCCTGCGCTCCTCCAGCCTTCTTCCATTGGCTGCCCGTGGGAGAGAAGAGGAGGAGGAGGAGGGCGGAAGAGGAGGAGGAGGACGCGCCGCCGCCGCCGTGGCTGCTGCTGCTGCTGGTGGTGGTGGAGGGCGAGGAGGAGGAGGAGGATGCACCGCCGCCGCCACCGGCGGCGGGCAGAGGAGGGACACAAAGGCAAAGGCAAAGGCAAAGGCGGCGGCTCCTCCTGCGCTCCTCCAGCCTTCCTCCTCCACCAGCCACCCGCGGGAGAGAAGAGGAGGATTTATTTATTTATTTTTATTTATTTATTTAAGTACTTATATCCCGCTCCATCTTCCCCAACGGGAACTCTGGGCGGCTAACAACGTAAAAGCATACAAGGCTTAAAAGCTAGCTTAAAAGATAGCAAAGCCACCAGGGGATTAGACAGATTTCTGGAGGAGACGTCCATCCCAGGTGACAAACCATGATGGAGAGGTGTCATCTCCAGGCTTAAAACCGGGGTACTTTGAGGGCCAGATGCAAGTGAGTGGTATCAGGACAGAGACAGATATCTCATTGTCTTGTGTGCTCCCAGAGGCATCTGGTAGGGCTGCTGGACTAGATGGGCCTTTGGCCTGATCCAGCTCTTATTATGTTCTTATGTTCTTATGGCCTCCTTGAGAGCATCCCTTCCAGCTCTGGGGGTTCTAAAAATTATTTATGGTCAAAGGGTTCGATGTTTATGACTTTGTCATTTCAGCATAGGGGGAGTTGATGAAGAGAGCCATAATGTCAAGGCACCAGTCTGGGTTCTGTCACAGTGGGTCTTCAGTGAGTTGGGCTAGCAGCGAGAGAACCCGGGTAGCCAAGGAGAGGCCTTCTCACTCTCCCCTCTGTGGCCAAGCCTTCTCCTCTTCAGTCCCTGGCATGTTTGCCTGGAGAAGGGACATTCTGTAAGATAAGGGGGGGGGGGGAAGGCCGTAGAAGGGAGAGGCCAGGCCAGATGTGGGGTATTCCTTCAACAGGGAGCGGGCGTGCCTCACAGGTCTTGCATTCTCCATGACCTTCATAAAACATTCAAGGGCGGCTCGTTGCACAATTTTCATGTGACATAATTCCCTTATAGATTATTCATCTGCAAAACAAATGCCAGGCACATGTCGGAAGGCCCCGAGGATGGAGAGGAGCAGAACCACGGAGGGTGGTGGAGTCTCCTTCTTTGGAGGTTTTTAAGCAGAGGCTGGATGGCCATCTTTTGGAAATACTGTGATGGGGGTTCCTGCATGGCAGGGGGTTGGACTGGATGGCCCCTGGAGGTCTCTTCCAACTCTATGGTTTTATGATTCTATGAACCAAGAGCTCCAAAGGGAAATGGCAGCCCCTTAATCTTGGCACAACTAGTCCAGTCCGAGATCTTGGAACAAGAACACGGAAACAGGAATGTTTTAATCAAAAGAAATAATAAAAAAAGTTAAGAGCACCTGACTTGCAGCCCATCCTGAACAGTGTTGGCCCGAGTGGGTAAAAATAGCCTAATATATACATCTATCATATCTCATTTCCATGGCTAGTCCTCCGCCTTTTAAACCCAGATGTACAATTTCCGGGGAAATTGGGCCGACCTGAAATCACACGCAGGGCCCATAAACCCTGACAATGGCTGATCAGAGCCCTCGTCCTGCTGTTCCTTTGCAATACTAATACCCTGCTTTTCCTCTCCCCCCCCCATTAAAGAGGCAGAAGCAGGAGCATCTGCAGGACACTCGTGGGAGCAAATCTGCAAGATGGCACGTCAGCACAATCCATATACTTTTGGCCACGGCAACGCACTGGTCTACATTAAAACAGCAAATGGATTCAAGGTTCTGGAGGGGGCTTATGGGGCGTCTTGTGCTACTGCCTTGCACCCACGTGGAACGTAGCTCCTGCCCCCTTCCTTCTAGCCCATGCTCTGGCGACACCTTCGCCACAGTGTTCTGTGCCATCAGACATCAGGTCGCCCTGCAAGGCTGCTCCTATCTCCTGCTTTTCTGCTGGAGAACAGTTTGACAGGCTCTGACACGATGAGCAGGGTGGCAGTGGCACGGGGGTGGCAGTGGCGGCGGCGGTGGCGGCGGCAGTGGGGTTTGTTGCTGCTTCTGCTGGTGCTGAGGTCCTCCGAGCTTTGTTGAGGTTGTAGGAGTGATGTAGAAACAACACAAGCAAGTTTGGGAGGTTCTTCGCGGAGGAAAGAAGGGCAGGATCAAAGCCCAGGTCATCACAGCACAAAGAGATATTTGAACCCCAAAGAAGCCTGCCGGTGGCTTTGATGGTAGAAAGGCGAGGCTTCCTCTCAGCGTGGCTTCCAAAAGCCTTTGCCAGAGACCGAGGAGGAGGCATTGGCATCTAAGCCACCCCAAAGGGATCCCAGTGGGGAAACCCACGAAGATCAACGGCTAGTGGGGCAGCTCTTTTAATATTGCTTTCTCAGGCAAGTCCTCCTCTAGGAAATTCATACGTGCCACAGCCACAAAGAAAGCCAATCCCCATAGGTCCTGCTTGAGTCAGACTTTAATTTCTCACAGCCTACAATGTAGATTCTGGGGGCACATCAAAAAGGCATCTGGAGCTAAACGGGGTTTATGCTCTTCCACCTCGCCAAACCCATTTCCTTCCTTCCTTCCTTCCTTCCTTCCTTCCTTCCTTCCTTCCTTCCTTCCTTCCTTCCTTCCTTCCTTCCTTCCTTCCTTCCTTCCTTCCTAGAGAGGACTGAGGAGGCCATAGGCACCCCTGAGAGCCCCAAATGCCCACGGCTGGGACGGTGTCCACCTCCGCCCTGGGGTAAAGGCCACGATCCAGAGGAACCCTGGCCTCCTCCTCTGCCATCCATCCTTTCCTTCCGCTACCTGTCATTCAGCCAGCCTGCCCTTGTCAGGGCTCCACAGAGACTGGCGGCTTCTCCTCTTCTCTTCTGGTCGGTTGCTAGGCAGCCGTCTCCAGTTCTAGTCAGCCAGGTGGCAAAATCAGCAGCACCAGATCCTGCTTGTCCACAGGCCTCTCCTGGCATGTCTCCTGTCAAATATTCTTGACAGGAAATGAGAGTTTAACCAGGGTTTACGTGGCGAACAATGAGCCCCTCAGATCTATGCAGAGATGACAGTGTTAAGTTCCAGCCTTGCTCTGGATAAGCCTGGGGGGGGGGGGAATTAGCATGTAGCATAAGCAAATTCCCAGCACATCAAACACATGTTGTGTTGGCCAGAGGTACACAGTTGCACCCCCTGGGAGGGTGGTGCTTATCGCACCAGCGGAAAGAGCATGTAGACCAGCCCGAGGCGCCACAAATGCCGAACATCTCTTGTGCTCTCCTCCTTCGGCACACAGCACAAGAACCTAAGAACCTACGAAGAGCTGTGCTAGATCAGGCCAAAGGCCCATCTAGTCCAGCTTCCTGTATCTCACAGTGGCCCCACAAAATGCATCCGGGAGTGCTCGAGACTAGATATCTGTCTCCTGGTACCACTCCCTTGCATCTGGCCCTTGAAGTACCCCGGTTTTAAGCCTGGAGATCACACATCTCCATTGTGGTTTGTCTGGTGCAGGTTTTTAGGAAAGTGAACAAAGCGATGGGTTTGGGGACCAACATAAAGACACGGTCAGTGGCTTAGGACTGAGGCTGTGGGGCTGGAAGTAGGGAGTTCGACCCCCCCCCCCGGGGCCTCCTTGAGAGGTGCTGGACTCCATAATTCAGAGGGTCCCTACTAGCTCTGCAGTTCAAGGTTATTATTCAACGCCCTTCAGTTGGTTGCAGCTGCTGCCTGATTTTTTTTTTTTGGGGGGGGGGAGTGGTTTTTCTCAACAAAGTCCCATTTGAGGGCTTCCTGAAACAATAGAGTGGAACTCAAGCTAGGACTAGGTATAGGAAAGGAGAAATCGCTGATTTTTTGAGATCTTCAGGAGAAACCAGTTAATGGGGATCTACTGGTATCCCTTGTTGTACACCAGCAACCATCATCATCTAGCAGGGCTAGAACACACCATATGGATAGATCGAGTCCAGCACCTGTCGAGCGTAGCCAAAGACCTAAGCCACAGAGCTACTGGCCAGTCAGTGTGAGTTGGTGCACCACCTGGGATCCACGGGTGAACTACTAAGACCAGCCACCTTTGGGATTCAGGTGAGAGGGAGAGTCTGTAGGCTAAGAAGCCGGATATGCCTGTGAAGACACAATCCTGTACCTTGCATTGTGATGTCCGGGCGAATTCACTTGCACTGGTTCCTGCACTCCAATGGTGACACAGCCCTCCTGCTGGACAGCCATCGCACAGACCTGCAGCCACCACTGGTTTTGTGATGTGCAGGCTGTGTGTTCGGCCAGAAGCTCCAAACATCCCCACAACCAGTGCAGAAGAATGAAGAATGCACTTAACTGTGCTCAAAGGAAACAAACCAAAAGACAAAGCACCCAGGAGGCAGCTGGCCGGATAAGGCCAGCCAAGAGCTAGTGGGAAGGGGGCCCATGCAAGGCCTGTGCCTCTCAAGTGTGTATGTGGGGGGAGGGAGGGGGCAGTGAAGGCATGTCCCCCCCCCCCTCCGTGGGTCATAGACGTCTCCCTCTGGCACCATTTAACAGGCGCGCAGCCAAGGCGCTCACAAGACCCGTTCCTGCCGTCCACGTTTCCACGTTTGGGCTCTTTCTGGTGGCTCGGACAGCTCCCCCCTCCCCCTTCCCGCAGCTCCTGGAGCAGGAAACGTGTTGCCCCAAACTGTGGTGCCCCCCCCTTGCCCGCTCCGCCTGGCAGGGGAGAAGCGGCGGGAGCGCCTGGGTGCCTCCCGCGTCCTGAGCATTTGGAAGAGCGCCCGGAGCAATTCCTCCACGCCAAAGGGTTCCCACGAGCCAAGGCTATTCCGGGGGTGGGGGTGGGGGGTGGGGGGCGAAGGGAGGCCGGGCGGGGACTGATGGAGCTTTCCCCGGAGTGGCGGGTGGGGAAGGGGAGGCAAGCGAGGAGGCTTTCCCGCCGTCGGGAATCCGCCGCGGCTTTTGCCACGCGGTCGGCGCTCCGTTTGCAGGCGAAGGGGGGGGGGGCGGCGGCCGTCCTTTCGGCTCCTTCCGCGCGCCCCGCCCCGCCAGCAGAAATCGGCGGCGGCGGCGGCGGAGGAGGAGGACGGACCGGCGGGCTCCCCCAGTGGGCATGTGCGGGGCGGGCGGGCGGGCGGGCGGGCGGGGCTACACGGCGCCTGCTCGGCTCGGGCGGCCGCGGGGGAGCAGCCGGCGCGGCGGAGAAGCAGGGCGAGGCGCTCCCTTCCCCGGCAGAGCCCGGCGAACCGGCAGAGGAAAGGAGGCACCGTGGCCGCGGCCGCCGGGGAAGCCCAAGGCCGGGTCGCCCCCTTGAGCGGCCGAGGGACGGTTCGTGGCGGGGTGGCGCCGCGGGCACTGCGGGCACTGCGGGAGCAGGTCGTCCTCCGTCTCCTCTCCAAACCGGAGCGCATGGCCAGCCTCTCCGCCGAGCCTCCCCGGAGCCAAGGAGCCGGAGCGGCGCCCCCGAGGACGGCCGTCGGGCCAGGTAAGGCGGCACACGGCGGGACCGAGATGCCGGGGGAGCGAATTTGGGGGGGGGGGGGGAGGGCTCCCGGTTGGTGGCGGAGCTGGTGCGCCTCGCCGGCGGGTCACGGTTGACGCCGGCTCTGGCGAGCAGGAGGCGGCCGCCGCGCCTCGATCCCCCGCCGCCCCGAATGTGCCGCGTCATCGGCGTAGCAGGCGGGCGGGCGGAGGAGGACGCTTCCCCTCGTCCTAGTTTGGGAAAAGGGCCAGCCCCGCTTCTGCCCGAGCCTGGCCTGGGGAGGGAGCCGGGAAGTGCCAGCCCACCGCAGCATCCTCGCTCGCGCCCTGGCTGAGACCCTGGCGGCGCCGGCGCTTCCTCCCCGATGGAGGTTTGGATGTCGGGTCTCTCTCGGCTGGAAGAACCGCCCGCTCTTGCCGCGTGAGAAGGACCGGGGGGGGGGGGCTCCAAGCTTTCCTCCTTCCAGCCCCCCCCCCCCCGGGAAGGCGGCTTGGCCTCTTCAGCCCTCTCCGCGGAGCTGAATTCGGGGCAGAAATCCGCGTCTGCCCAGTGTGTGTAGAAGTCCGGATGGTGGCGGTGGGCGGCAGTGGGGGGGGGGGGACACGCCCCGGGAGTGCTTAGCGGAGGCTTGTGCTCCGGAGAGTAACCGTTGTCCAGAAACCAGGGAGGCTCCGACGGCCCGCCGTGGGGGCGAATGGCCACCTTCCGCGTCTCTCAGGTTGCCTGGCGGTGGCAACCTGCCTCCACCCCCCTCCGCGGCGAGGCGAAGCGCGTGGGTTGCCCGCTGAGTCCCCTTCGCTCGCCTGGACGGGCGGCTGGTCCGGACAGGCGGCCGGGAAGAGCCAGGCGGTGAAGAGCGAGCGCTGGGCATCCAATTCGCCTCGCCTTGACCCCGCTGGGTTTCTGAGCTTTCGGGCGGGCACCTCCTTGCACAGAGAGGCCTGCCGCCCACCCGCGCCCCCGCGCTGCTCCTCCTGGACCTGGTTGGCTCCCCCCCCCCAGGGTTCAGACGTTGTCTCTAAAGGAAAGGAACTGGGGCGAGCGCCGCCGGAAGGCGTCTTCTGGGCCGGCTCCTCGCGCGTCCAAACATCGTGGGGCAGAAGGACACCTCATCCGAGGCAGGCGCGGAGGGAGGGGCGGCTGACCGCTGGGTCCCCATCCCTGGAGCCCCCAACGGGTTGGATGGGCCCGGCTGGCGACCAGCCTCCTCCCTCGGCCTTTTTCACCGCTCGGGAGCTTCCCGCCCCAAATGGAAATAACGGGAAGGGGGCACCCCGTTCTCTCCGCGCCAGTCGTGCCAGTCGTGCCAGTCAGGGAGGAGGGGGTGGGAAGATGGCGCTCCCCAGCTCGTCTGCCTTCCCAAGCAGGGTCCGCGCGGTCGGCGGTCGAATTCTGGGCGCCTCCAGGTCGGGCGCCCCTTCTTAAAAAGACCTGCGGGTGATGTATCCAAGGGGCGGACCGGTGAGCTGTCGTGGGCTAGCCTGCCAGCGGGAGGCGCTCGGAAGCGGCCACCCAGGGTCCCTGATGGGGGAGGGTGTGCCGGCAGCCACCCTCTTCTGGGTTCCTTTTGGAGGGTTCAGCTCTGCTGGTCTCCCTTGGGGGGGGTGTCCTGATGAGTAGCTCCAGCCTTAAGAGGTCACTCCTGCCACTGAGAGGCTGGTATTTTTCTTGACCAACAGGATTTCCAGTTGCTGCTGACCTTATGCTCCTGAGGGCTGGATCAGCCCCCACAGGAAGTTTGATAATAATGTGTGTGTGTTGCCTCGTAACAGTTGTGACCCACCCTTCGTCACCCCATGTCCATGGAGTTTTCTTGGTAGGAATACTGGAGTGGCTTGTCAGTTCCTACTCCAGGCGCCTACAGCACCTGGTATTTCCTGGTGGTCTCCCATCCAAGTACTAACCAGGGCTGACCCTGCTTAGCTTCTGAAATCAGGCAAGATTGGATGTGCTTAGGGCATCTAGGCAGGGATTGGTAATAATGGCAGGAGGCTATTATGTCTGGCTCCAGCACAAAGAGGTTGGTCTGCAGCTGAAGAGATGAGTCTTGATGGAGACCATGTACCTCCCTGTTTTGTTTTGTTTTGTTTTTGCAACCCAGAGCTTTTAATAGGCTTCCACTTTCCCTGGAGGCTGACAGGGCAATCAGCCGGCCTCCAGCGATGGCTAGACTACAAATCCCATCACCCCCCTGCACCCTCCTTGATCCAGCACTGCCCGAATCCCTTCTCCAGGGTTTGTGGCCATCCTAGGTGCTGCCTGAACTGGAAGAGTTCATCACATCAATGTCTGTGAGAGAACCTGCCTCTGTGAAGGCTGGAGCCTATCAATAAAACAACAGCGGCAGCAGCGGCAGCAACAACCCACCATGGTAATAAAAACTAAGAAGGCTCTAGGGTTATCTTGAAGACAAGTGAGCGGTCTTTGGCAGCCATAGAGATCTTGTAGACGGCAGCTCTTTTTGTCAAATGCCAGGCATGATTTTCCACACATGACTCGACAGGTCTGCTGGAGTGAGTGGCTGGGGAGGGTGATCCGCTGAGTCAGAGATGACTGGTAGATAGATTAGGACCCCAGTGCCCATTTTTGAAAGGGGTTTAGTGTTGCTGTACTGCTATCTTTGGGTTTATGACCTGATTAACAGGTTGAGTGTGTGCTTTCTTCTTCTTCTTCTTCTTCTTCTTCTTCTTCTTCTTCTTCTTCTTCTTCTTCTTCTTCTTCTTCTTCTTCTTCTTCTTCTTCTTCTTCTTCTTCTTCTTCTTCTTCTTCTTCTTCTTCTTCTTCTTCTTCTTCTTCTTCTTCTTCTTCTTGTCTGTGGGTGGATGGGTGTGCCCCTCCAGTCCTGCAGGGGATGTTGCTGGTGTATTCTTGCTCAAATGTTGGAAACCTGTCATGGAAATCCTTTCATTCAGGCACAAAAGGGCCTCCTTCTTTGCTCTTAAATATCACTGGTGGATCAGAATATTGGGTTTTTTATGTTGAACATAAATTGTTTGTTCTGCATCAGCTGTGGGCCAATGTTGACAGAGGAGGCCCTTGTGAGGTTACTTCACATGGTGTCGCCAGAACAGACAGAGATGGTAGTTCATAAGGCGCATTTCAGGACATGAAAAAGACCATCCTTGTCTCTGATTTCCACCCCCCACCCACCCACCCAGTGCGGATAGGCGAGGGGGTGGACACTCATTTCTATGATGGGGCACTGCGGTTGCTTGGAGAGGTCTAAGGCAAAGAAAGGCAGTCCTACATGAGCCATTTTGACTCAAATAAAATCACAGCTGGGCTTTCCTGCAGCAGGAGGGGGTGAGGAGCACAGACTTCCATGGATGCCAAAGGGGACAGGCAGCTGTGACCAAACTCCCATCAGAGTAAAACAGAGCCAGTGGTGGCCCAGAATGGGTGTGGTTGTACACTGTACTACTACTACAAAACAGGTTGGGCATATCTTAATGGAGAGACAGTGGGGTTTTGGAGAGGAGGTCTTTACTGGCTAAAGGGGGACAATCTGCATGCCATTACATATTTAGGGGCTGGAAGGAAGAGTTTCCATTTGTCCCTCAGAGTAGCTAGTGCAATGTTTCCTGGAGGCATTTAAACTTTGTTTCTGACTTCCCTGGAGCAATAAGACCGGGCAGAGGCTAAGCTTCAAATAAAAACAGGGGCTGAGATTTATGTAGGAAACCTATTTAGAGGTGTTCTCAATTCCTAATCTAGATAGGTGGCCATGTGCCAGGCGGGCGTGCATGACCGGGGCAGGGAGGTGAATAGCCATAGCTCATCCTCCAGAGAGGAAGGTGTGAAACAGGTTTTCAGGAAAGATGAGATCGATGGACAGAGAGAGGAGGTGGCAGGTTTTCTCAAGGCAGAGGAAGAGCCAATGAAAAGAACAGAAATGGCTGCTGATCTGCTTCATAAGAGGCCCTGCCAGGCCATTGTGACACAGAGGAGTGCAAAGCAGGAACACTACTTGAAGGAGTGCCCAGGACACATGGCCCTCTGGTGCTTCGCATCCCTTCCTGGCATGAGAAAAAGGGTGCTTGTGGTGAGTCTTAAGAGCCTTGCTTTAGAGCATTGTGGTTCTCCACCGGTGGGTCCCCAGATGTTCCTGGACTGCAGCTCCCAGAAGCCTCCACCACTCGCTGTGCTAGAAAAGGGTTTCTGGGAGTTGCAGTCCAGGAACATCATATGGGGACCCACAGATTGAGAACCACTGCTTTAGAGATGTTGTTGGGAGCCATTGTCAACGCAAGGGCCAGCTGCCTGATGGAATTGCTAGAGGCAATGAGGTGAAGGAAACCACACATGCATGCATGTGCACACACACACACACACACACACACACATACACACACACACATGGAAAAACTTGCACACGAGGAACTGACTTTGCTGTTCCTGTCATGCATGCGCAACCTAGGACCCTTGTTTAATGGGGCCCTTGGGGTGTGATCAGCAGCTACCTCTAATGGCTGCTCAAGATCAGCTGGCCAGGCCCTTACACACAATGACACACACACACACACACACACACACACACACACATTGTTGCTCAGTCCTTGGGGACCCTGTGCCCCTGTTTGCCAGTTTGCAGCGCACACTTAAAAGGCAAGGGCTATCTTCTGTATAGCCTTGCCTGTCTCATTTTGAAATCTTTCCTGTTTCACTCTGAAATCCTGCCAGACTCGAGGGATTAATTTGGCCATTAATTAATTATATTGCCAAGTGCTCTGTGTTTATTACTATATCACTGACATATGGGACTCAGTATTACAATAACAATGTTTTGTTGGGCAAAACAAATATTGTTAAAACAGAAAGGAAGGAGGCAAGGATTATTCCCCCCCCCCCAAAAAAAAACCCTCCAACAACTATACAACAACTTTTCAGTCTTGCAAACCGGTGGTGCCAGGATTGCAGTGAAGAGTTAGTGTTTAGCCTCTCCAGTTTATAGATACAATGGGTCTGGGTTTTAAGAGAGCAAGCAGCTAACCGAGGGTGGTCCATGGAGAGGCACAAAGCCCCCACCCCAGCCCATGGGATCTTTGAAGCCCCCACTTCCCTGCAGGAGTCTCTTCCACCTCCTGTTCCTAATCGTCTTATTTGCCACTCTTCTTCAAATTCCCATCCTGGTGATATCGCTCCAGCCAAGGTGTGTCTATCTGCCCTTGATCTTCTGCACGGAAGATCCAGCTTCTCTGTAGTGGCCTTATCTTCCCTCAGCACGTCGTAGACTCCCTTGTTGTTCCACCTTGTTGTTCCACCGCTATCTCCTTTCCTGGCCTGCTTCGGAGGTTTTCAGACTTTTGTGGCTTTTTTTGGCGGAGGTCTAAAGCTACGCTTCCCAAAAGCACTTGTGCTGCATCCCACAAGGCTTGCTTTCTTTGCCTGGTGTCCTTGTGTTAGATGAGAAGCTGGAAGGCTGCACAGCGTCTCAATGGGGATTCGTCTGCCCTGCTGTAGTCAGAGGAAGACACAGCAAGCCAATTCCCAACTCTCATGTATGCTTCTATGCAAATACATGTTGCTCCTGGCCTGAGGTCTGCCCATCCTTGAGAGGCGGCTTCAGGGGTGGGGTGTGGGGGTTGAGAGGGAAAGAGTCCCCGTCTAGTTTCATGATGCAAGTAGGCCGTGAAAAGAAGCGCTTTGCCAATTTGTGAGTTCGGTTATACTTAGATTAGTGATTTCTAGCCTTTGGACCCCAGACTTTCTTAGACTACAACTCCCAGAAATCCTGGCCAGCACAGCTAGTGGCAAAGGCTTCTGGGGGTTTGAGCCTAAGAACATCTGGGGAGCCATGATTAGGAACCACAGCCCTGGATGCGACAGAGCTTGGGCTCAGCACCGCCAGTCTTCCCCACTTCGCCTCCCTCCCTCTCTTCCTTCAGTTTGTGTTACGTTTCTGATGGTTTAAGAACATAAGAACCTAAGAAGCATCCTGCTGGATCAGGCCCAATGCCCATCTGGTCCAGCTTCCTGTATCTCACAGTGGCCCCACCAGATGCGTCTGGGAGCACATGAGACTAGATCTCTGTCTCCTGATCCCACTCCCCTGCATCTGGCCCTTGAAGGACCCCAGTTTTAAGCCTGGAGATGACACATCTCCATCATGGTTTATAACCTTGGATGGACTTTTCTTCTAGGAATCTGTCCAATCCCCTTTTGAAGGTATCCAGGCCAGATGCCATCACCAGCTCTTGTGGCAGGGAGTTCCACAGACTAACAAGACTATACCAGAACTAGGGGACATCCACTCAAATTGTGGGCTGGGAGAGTAAGAACAGACAAAGAAAAAATTTTTCACCCAGCGCGTTGTTAGTCTGTGGAACTCCCTGCCACAGGATGCGGTGATGGCATCTTGCCTGGATGCCTTCAAAAGGGGATTGGACAGATTCCTGGAGGAAAAGTCCATCCCAGGTTACAAACCATGATGGAGATGTGTCATCTCCAGGCTTAAAACCGAGGTACTTCAAGGGCCAGATGCAGGGGGGAGTGGGATCAGGAGACAGATATCTAGTCTCATGCGCTCCCAGACGCATCTGGTGAGGCCACTGTGAGATACAGGAAGCTGGACTAGATGGGCCTTTGGCCTGATCCAGCATGGCTCTTCTTAGGTTCTTAACAACCTGCTAACTTTCCGTCACTCTGAGACCTCACAACCTTGGGATGTATTAACGTTCCTCTCGAGATTAAAAAAAAAAACAAATGCTCATGAAGCCAATGGTGCAGACAAGAAAACAGTCTGTCTGCCTTTTAATCTTTTCTTCAGCCACCTCATTGGGTGGCTCTGAATCCCTGATTTTTCCACCGGCGTTCAGACAGGAGGGGGTGGGGAAGTCGTGCTTCTCGTTTCTTGTTCATTTGGGAAGAGGGAAAACCTCTCTCTCTTTCTGCTGCTGCTTCTGGTTCCTGGTGGCCAGACCTGGCTCTGCTTCCTGCCTGCTGCCCTTCGCATCTGTTTTTCCATCCTGGGGAGAGGGGGGAGGGCTGCTTCTTAATGCAGACGATTGAGCTGGCTCCTTCCTCGCACTTGCCTGCCTGTCTGGGATTTTAATGGCTGGACCTGCCAAACACACCTAAATCTGATTGATCCCTTTCCAGACACTTTGCGCCTTTCCTCCACACGTTCCTGCCTTTCACACTTTCCTCTGGCATCCGTGGTTAATTGTCTGTGGAGAGGAAGAGAGAGGGAAGGAGGGTGGAAGGAAGCTGGTGGGGGGGATGATGATGTGGGTGTCACTTGTATGAGATCAGAGGATGTAGCTTCAGGCCACCAAAGTCAGGCTATGGTACCTGTTTGGATGAATGGCTCCAGACCCACAGTCCATGGGAATGGATGGAGTTGGTCCATAGACAGGACAGGGAGAATGGACCGGGGGGGGAGAGAGAAAAAACAGTTGCAGGCAAGAGTGGAGAAGGCTTGAGATGTGTGGGGGCAGCTGGCCTATGGAAGCCCCTCTGCCCTCTTTACCTAGACTCAGGTACCACGGAAGCCACATGGACAGAACAGCTTGCTGTCTGTGGTCTCAGTAAGCTGTGAATTCAGCCTAGGGCAGCAAAAGCTGCTGTCCAGGGTGCTGAAGCTAGTTCCAGTGCCAGTTTAAAGCCACTCAAAGGGTGGCTGAATGTTGCTCATATGCTCTTTATCACCATGTCGCCCTAATGGGTCTTTGAGGCAGAGGAGGGGTTCAAGGAGCAGTGCACCATTGCTGCCTCCCTCCCCAATGAGTTCCCACGGACAAGCAGGAACCTGAACCCAGGTTCTGCCGAGTTCTCTCACCTAACAGGGGATGCCTTGATCTAACACTCTCACCTAACCTGAACTTTTCTGGCCTTGCATCACTTTCCTTAGTGTACAGGTACCTTTTAATGACCCTCACAAGCAGTAGGCTGACTTCTTACTCTCCCTGGATGCTTCCTTTCTTTATGGCGGCAACAGCTCCGTCACAAAGGCTCGTGGGACCAAGGAGAGGCCTGGGAAGGAAAGGAAGCATTGCCAGACCTCTCAAGAGGAGCTAGGAACCAGGGCTGCTCATCTGCAGAACAGTACGAGGTGCAGAGTTGGGAGGGCAGAAGGAGAATGGCTCGGACCTTCCTGATTTATGCCACCATGGCCCCACCAAGTAGCAATCCCAGGTGACTTCTTGGCTTGTTGTTGTTCCGGAATCTGCCATGACTCTAGAAGAAGCACTAATTGGGGGCAGTGGGGAATAGCGAGGCAAGGAGGTTGCAGCGGGAAGCAGCGCCAGCTTTGCTTTAGGGACTATCTGAGGTCACAGACAGGATGCCCCAACCTGCCCCTCTGCATCCTCAGATTTCTATTTTGGGGACTCCCGAATGCCTGCTTGTGCGTAAGCATTGAGCAAAAGTGAGTAGCAGCCATAATGAACAAAGACCAGTAAGGCACTGATGGGTGTTTTGAATCCATGCCTGGAAAGTGTCTTCCGGACAGTTTGTCTTTGGACTCAGTTGCACTGCTGGTGCTCCATCATGGGGGCTGTAGTCTGGGGGCCCCACAGTCCCAGCCAAAGCCCTCAAAAGGACAGGCAGGTGCCTGGCAGTTTATACCTGCATCCATGATAGGAGTCATTTAGTTTTTGGCTTGGATGAGCTGCAGAGAAGAATCTCAACTCGTTCAGGGATGGGATTTTGTCATGTGGTGATGGTGGTATATCCACTCTGGGTTTTAGTCCGAGCTTTTAAAGGTGCTGTCCAAAGAACTAATCATATTTATGGATAGGGTCCAGTACAAGAAAGAGAACCACATCCATACCCACCAGTGAAACTACTGCCACTAGACCTCATCTGCTTAGCCTTTGATGTAATTGTTGCCAGTTTTAATCAGTTTTTATTGTTGGTTTTCTATTTAAGTCTGATTTGAGCTTGTTTCTTTGTTTTATGGATGCTTGCATTGATGTTAACCTCCCAGAGTGGCCTTTGTTGCCAGATGGGCAGTAGATCAATCAATCAATCAATCAATCAATCATATAGTTGTTGTGAGTTTTTGTGGCTCTCTGGCCGTGTTCTGGAAGTTTTTTTTCCTGATGTTTCGCCAGACTCTGTGGCTGGCATCTTCAGAGGGCAAGGAGATCAGGGAACTAGGAGTTCTCTCTGTGCTCAATCAATCAATCAATCAATCAATCAATCAATCAATCAATCAATCAATCAATCAATCAATCAATCAATCAATCAATCAATCAATCAATCTTCCTTCCTTGCCCAAAAGGCTTTGCACAGTCCAGTCAAGGCAGTGTAAAAGGCTCTGTTCCCCCACTTAATCTTCACAACAACCCTTTTCAGTAGGCCGTATGGAGAAGGACTGTCCCAAGGTCATCCAAGGAGCTTCAAGACTGAGCTGGGATTTGAACTCAGGCCTCCCGGGTCCTAGACCTGCAAGCTAATCCTTCCGCCCTGCGGATTCTGCAGAAAGGAATCCACCTGGGCACAGAGTGCTCCCAGAGGGCATCTACCCCATCAGCCTAGGTTTAGCCACCCCCTTCTCTTGGGCAGGGGGGAACACATCTGAGATCCAACTGAGATCCAAAACGCTGCCCCTTTCTCTTCCTCCTCCTCGGATGCCACTTTGCTTTTCAGGAAAAAAAGAACAAGCTGTTCCTGTAGGTTCACTGGCATCTCACTGCACATCATCCCTTCCTTGGCAAACGTTCAGGAAAAAGCCATTTCTTTCCCTGACTGTGTTTTCGGCACTTCCTTTACCCACATCAATTAGGAGCCATTTCTGAGATATAAAATTGCAGGTTCTTAACGCCGGGTCGGAATAGACTCCCTCCACGTGGATGCCGACTCTGTCATTCTCTTGTTGCTGTTGAGGAATATCGCTGCCGGCACCCAGAACCCCACCTGTTGTTGTGGAGGGATCCTGGCACCATTCCCCCCCTCGTTTTTCTCCTCCACCCTCTGCTCCCTTCATGGAAGCATGCCAATAGACTGACATCCTTTGAGCAATGGACTCAGATGAGCAGCTTTCCTTAAGACCCACTCCCTCTCTTGGTGTTTCTCAGACCCCCCCCCCGCAAGGTTTTCTCCCCAAACAGACGCCCCATTGATCAAATATATCTCCAGGCACCCTGAGGCCTGCCTGGTGGGTGAGAGATTGGCAGTCCAGCCCAGGAAATGCTTTCATGTTTCTCCATCAAACTGGGGAACATTAAGGGTAGAGGTGCAGAGAGGAACCAAGCATGATGGGACCCCCCTGGCGCACCTGGTGCCAGCGGTTGCATGAGCAGATGAATAGACAGCCTTCATTTGATCTTGGTTCTTCTTGGTTCATGTGTCCTTTCCATCCCTCGTGGTTGAGGTGCCGGCCTCTTGTGACTCCATTTTCCACTCCTCTCAAGCTCTGGAAGGCTCTGGTTTTGGACCCTGATTTGGGACCAGGAACCTTCCCATTGCTCCAGTGTCAGAGGCCTTCAAGAGAAAAGGGGACCACCCTTGGTCCGATCTGCTTTGACTTGAATTCCTGCATGGAGCAGGGGGTTGCGCTGGATGGTCTCACAGACCCTTTCCTACTCCATGATTCTATGATTGACAGCTGTCTTTTGCCCTGCCCTATGTTTGCCCCAGTGGGAGGACAGCAGGGAGCCCCGTCACAGCTCGGTTCCCATTTTCCCCGATCATTGTTGCATGTATATTTGCCCTTTTTAACTGAGCCTCCCTTTGTGCCACCTCCTGATACAGTCTGGATTTCCCCCCTTTTTTGCAGCATCTATGTTTCCACTCTTTCCCTACCAATCAGGACCACCTGAGAACGGAATCATCAGTATTCTGATTTTATTTGCCCCCCCCCTCCCAGCTCTTCCTTCCTTCCATATCCGCCTCCAGACCTCTACCTGGGTTTGGCTGTGACTCGAGAGTCACTCCAGAGCTGGGTTGGGTCCCATGGATTCCGGGCCACCTCCTGGAAGCCGGACAGAGCAGAGACTGCAGTGCAGCTGTCGGTGGTGGACGGTTCCACCCCATGGAGGCATTCCTCCATCGGCGCCTGTGCCCAGATGGTTGGGGCTCTCAGGACCTGTGCTGGCCAAGATACCAGCTGAAAATGCCAGCCTTCGGAAGAGAGGCAACAAAAAGCCCCCCACCCTGGCCTGGGTTGGAGGGTGCACTTTGTGGCTTCTGCTTCGTCTGCCAAAAGGGCACCGAGACAAGTCACACAACCAGCTCAGGGGATTGTTGCGTTGCTCTGCCAGCTTATGTGGCGCATTTGCTGCCTGCCCCGGTCCCTGCCAGGCTTTTTGCCATGGGCTCGTTTATTGGCTAGAGAAAAGCATGAATTTTCCACAACATTCTGAGCACTGAGTCTCTAAGGAGACTAAAACACCAGAAATCTCTGCTAGAGTAGATGCATAGAATCATAGAATAATGGAGCTGGAAATTGGGGGGGGGGGAGAGCTGTGAGGCCACTGAGCCCAATCGCTCAAGGCAGGGATGCAGATCAAAACAGGTCTGCCAGGTGATTCTCTACATTTCTCATGGATGCCTCCCTTGTTGGAGCACTCCCCACCTCTCAAGACCATGGTTTCCGTCATTGCACTCCTCTAACCTTGATGAAGCTTTGCCTGATATTCACCCCCCCCCCCAGCGGCTCCTCTTGACGTGCGCTCTGGGGTGTGTTATGTGGGTGCCTAAATCGAGTCCCCTCTGCTCAATGGAAGCAAAACCACCTCCTCTAATCCATGGACAAGTTGGACTTCAAAAGATGAGTTGCTTTTGAAAGGTTTTTCAGCCCTGATTTGTCTCTCCAAAGACCCGAAATGGCTGTTTTGATATTTGAATGTTCTCTCTTGCACTTACCTTGAAATATTTGGGCGGCTCTTGCATGGTCTCCCACTGTCCTTTTCATCTTCGGAGCTGTTTTGTAAATTGGAGAATTGCTTTGAACGTTTCAGGTGGTTGACCTCCTGTAAGCTGTCCTAGAGCTTTCTGGAGATAAGTTGAGAATACCGAATGATTTTTTCCCCCTCCCTCCAGTGGCCTTGATGCTAGTCCGCTCATTGTCCATCCCTTATTCTACCGGCCTGTTTTTTGTGATGGCTCCCATGAACTGGCAGGGCTTTGGGTTTATTACGGGGCACAGATGGTCCGTTCTCTACTTGCACTTGCTTTCCGGGGTCATCGTACATTAATGCACACTTTCTCCAAGATGACTACGCTAACAGGAAGCAATCCTTTTTTGCATCTTGACGGGGAGGGTTTTCCAGTGTGAGCTAAGAAAAGTAAATCGCCATTGTAAATTCATTGTTTTCAAGTTTGAATATTGTCTTTCAATGATGTAAGCCACCTTGGGTCCTTCTTAAGGGAAAAAGGGGAGGGGGTAAAAATCTTACAAATCAATGTCAATAATATGCAATGTGTTGGGGAAGTAATGGCCTTCGTTTGGGGTTCAGGGACATACCCATGTCAGGTCCTTATTCAGCTGAATGACTCAGGTGGGTTTGAAACCCCTTCTAAATAAGGAGCATGGGAGAAGGAATTTTGTCCCATACAGTTGGTGGGAGAGGCTCAGGATAAAAGGGGCCAAAATTTTGCAGCCACTTCTGCTCTGATGTGTCCCCAAAGGATCAGGACTGCCTGCTGATCAGTTACACTGATCACCTGCCAGTCAGTTAAAGGAAAATGAAATTATTTATCCTCGCAACTTGACAGGTGACTTTTTGAGTTGCTGAGTGTGACGGAAAATAGTTTACCTTTCATTCAATGAAATCAACTGTTTTTATAAGCAAAGCTTGTCTTAGCTTTTCTACTATCTACACCCTCTTTCCCATCCTAATGGTTACAGTAAAGCACCAGAACCCCCCGCAGACTAAAAACAACAACAACAACAACAACAACAACAAAAACCACACACAAAAACCACAACGTCCTTTAATCTGCAGTCTCACCATTCACAAACCCTGACACTCTCGCAAACCGTTAATCAGCTAAATGTATTTGAGTGTTCTTCCGACGCCTTTTCATTGAAAGGTCTGCCGGGAGGAGAAATGTAAAATGAAATCAGTAATTTAAAATAAACTTGTTCAAATATATGATGTGCTTCCAAGACAGTCGATTAAGCGGCGGTAATCACTGACACAACCTGCGGAAAGAACTCAGTAAAATAAAAATAGAGACAGTCCTCTCTCTTCTTGGGAAGACCTCAGTTGCCACCCTGAAACACCGACGCCAATGTTGGAAAGCCAGGAAGCATTGCAGTGCAGGATGGGGCCTCCTCTCTGCCCCACTGGGGGTTCCAAAACTCATGTGCCACTCTTAACAAAATCCTAATCATAGGCGACACCACCCACTTGTCCTCTGGTTTGAGTTCACATGGCATGGGGTCTGTTACACCACCTCCAAAGGAAATCTCCCAAGGGGGTAGATGAGATCCCTTTGCAAAATGTCTCCCTGGAATATCTTAGAATCCCAAGTAAACGGGCGCACAGGCGTAGCCATCCATCCCAACACCCAGTCAGCCCAGGAAATGCTTTAACGGCAGGTCTTTCAATAAACATAACGGCAAGATTTCAATAAATGCTAGCGTTCAACCTCTAAATCGGCAGTAAAGTGCTCAGGTATTTTAAAAACGCAATAATGGCAGAATATGGGCAGAAAAGATCAAGTGCTACAAGAGATGGGATTTAAAGACTAAAATCGGTTTATATAAAAAGTGCACCTTGGCCAACATGTTCTGTGGCATAATACAAGCAGATTTGTAAGTTTGCGTCCTTCTCTCCCCGCAAAAGCCACAACTGTGATTCTCAAGGGCACACACACACACACACACACACACACACACACACACACACAGAGAGAGAGAGAGAGAGAGAGAGAGAGAGAGAGAGAGAGAGAGAATGTGTGTGTGTGTGTGTGTGTGTGTGTGTGTGAGACAGTCAACCTAGTTCTAAAACAACAATCAGCACAATCTGAAAAAGCAGCGAAACAAACGGGGGGGGGGGGAGAGGAGGTCAGGAAAATCCATCTTGGCCAGTGTTGGGGCATTGCCAGGGAAGGTGCCCTAGGGGGAGCATCCCAGGGGTCCGTGCCATCAGCAAGTCGCTCTCTTCTATAGCCACTTGTCAAGGTCTTTAGCCAAGGCTTTGGAAAGTTGGACATACCTTCCCATCTTCCCGAGCCAGAAAGGGCTTCCAGAGAACTGGAAAGGGAAGTCCCACATGCCCTCGCTTTGTCATTCTTTTCCCTCTCCTGGCTTGTTCCGTTCTGGCAGCGTCGCACTAGGCATCTTGGCCCTTCTGCACTCTGCCTGCCCGAGCTTCCAGCTTTCCTTGCCAGCTGGATGAGTCAGCGCCGCACCGGGAGTGGCAGGAACTGGTGGCTTGTGAGCAGAATGTTCCCGGGAGGCGGGCAAGCCAGTGGCTGGCAGCAGCTCCTTTGGCTGGCAGCCTGGTCCCAGTTCCGTCCGCCTTCCCCCAGACTCTCAGCATACGTGGTAGTCGCACAATCAGGATAATGAATTTGGCAGAAGGCTGGCTTCTGCTTCTCTCACTATGTGGAATTTATTTTTAAAGGCATTTTTATTTTTTGCAACAGCTAGGACAGTGTTGGCGAACCTAGGGCATGGGTGCCAAAGGTGGCACTTGGAGCCCTTTCTGTGGGCACCTGATATCGCCCCTTCACAGCCACCAGTATTCAGGTTAAATTACTGTATTGGCACTTTGTGAAAAATTAGTGGGTTTTGAATCACATTTTGGGCACTTGGTCTCTAAAAGGATTGCCATCACTGAGCTAGGATGAGCTCACTGCACAGTGCCATGAGCTGCTTCCAGGGACACTCCTTCTCCCAGATTCACATGCACTTGGGAGGGGCTTCCTTCTCTCATTGTTTGCACAGGATTGGTTGGTTGGTTGGTTGGTTGGTTTCAATTTCAAATATTGTCTTACAATTTTGCAAACTGCCTTGGGTCCTTTTCAAAGAGGAAGGTGGGGAAAATATTTGTTGTAGTAGTAGTAGTAGTAGTAGTAGTAGTAGTAGTAGTAGTAGTAGTAGTAGTAGTAGTAGTAAATAAATAAATGATAGATAGACTGACTGACTGACTGACTGACTGACTGATTTCATATCAAACACCCAAGACTGCAAGTATAGGTACCCACCACAGGGGTAGCAATCTGATACTTCTTCAACCGTCATGGCTTCCGACCTGTCTGCTCCCAAGTTCTCTGGCTCCGACATGCAGGGGCAAGTCCAGGGAGAGCAGAACAACTTGTTTGAAATTTCCCCTTCATAAAAAAAGGACCTCCTTATCCACCCCAACCCGTGTGAGCTGTTTATTTCCTCCAGTTGGTCCTATGAAGGCAGAGGTGCTCCCTGTTCCTGGTGGAGGATCTGTACCCATGAGAGGGTGCCCGTAAGTGTAACTAGCCTTGTCTGTTCGGTTTTGGGGGGTGCTTTGCTTGTATTCATGGTGGATTGTGTCTCTGGTGGCCCCTTTCCCACAAGCAACAGCTTATACACTCCACCCTGCTGAGTGGACTTGGCCATATGATTTATTTTAGTACAGTAGGACCCCAGTATCCATTGGGGATTGGTTCCAACCCTTCCCGTGGATAATGAAAACTGTAGATAAGAGAAAACACCAAAAATGTCCACAAAACGGCTGTTTTGTGATTGCAACTCGCTTTGCAGCTGCTGTTTTGCAACAGTAGCTTGCTTTACAGCTGCTCTTTGTGACTGTATCTTGCTTTGCGGCTACTGAATTATTTATTTATTTTTTTGTCTGACAACCATGGGTAACTGAATCAGTGTATAATGAATCAGTGGATACGGGGGTCCTACTGTATTGTTTATTTGCACAGTTCCTTCCATGAGCTCAAGGTGATGCGGGCAGTTCTCCTCTTCCCCAGTTGACCCTCCCAAAAATCTTACAAGGACGTGTCACCTGAGCAATGGGACCATCCCACTGTCGGCCTGTGAGTTCCATGGCTGGGAGGTGGGGGGGATTTGAACCCATGTCTCCTGAGCACCTAGCCCAACAACCCAACCGATTGCAGTGGCTTCATAGTTCATGTCGTGCTCAGCTCTGATTGTGCCGGAAAGAGCCTGCCCACCTCTCTTGTCCCCCAACCACGGAAGATTGGGGAGGGGGGCCACCAGCAGTGCCTTGTCTCTGTATGTTTTGGGAGGCGGCAGCTGAAGGGGGTTGCAAGTTTACCCAGAGACCAGCCTTCGGTGTATCATAAAGACACGGCTCGCCTAAAGCCGCAAATCCTGAAAGGCTCAATAAAACCACTTAGTGTCTTGTGAAAATATATAGGTCACCCAACGTACTTATTCAACCTGAGTTATAGAAACGGGGAGAGCATCCACTCACGGACGGAGCTCAGGACTGGGGGTTGTCCTGGATCCGCTGAGCCAAGGCGGCAGAACAGAGACGTGGAGCAAGCCAAAAAGAGGAACCACAGCCCCTGTGTGAAGCCCACCAAGGCTGGTTGCCTGTCTGAGTGTTGCTGGGACAACAGAGAATGAGGCAGAGAGCAGTCATCCCCAGGAACTCCTCCAGATTCTGGGACTTCTCTTTACGGCAAGTGTCTGTCCCTCCGTTTTGAAGGCCAATGTCTGGGGCCAGGGGAGGACTCATAAGAACATAAGAAGAGCCATGCTGGATCAGACCAAAGGCCCATCTAGTCCAGCTTCCTGTATCTTTCCCACCAAATGTGTCTGGGAATGCACGAGATCAGATATCCCACAGTTGGGGGCCTAATGGAGGAGGTGGGGTCTACTTTCTCCCACCCATAGCAACCCAGTGCTTCTGGTTCCCTCTGCCTCTTTCTCACCATCTCAAGACGAAGGGGAGACATGATAGCAGTCTTCCAATACCTGAAGGGTTGCCGCAGGGAACTGAACATTGATTTATTCTCAATTGCCCTTGAGGACATGATAAGAACCAATGGGTGGAAACTCATCCGATGGAGAGCCAAGCTGGAAATCAGGAGAAATTTCCTCATCTTGAGAGCCATTAAACAGTGCAACAGAGCTGCCTAGATGCCCTGAGCACATCCAATCTCACTTGATTTCGGAAGCTAAGCAGGGTTGGCCCTGGTTAGTACTTGGATGGGTGACCACCAGGGAATACCAGGTGCTGTAGGTGCCTGGAGTAGGAACTGGCAAGCCACTCCAGTATTACTGCCAAGAAAAACTCCATGGGCATGGGGTCATGTAGAGTCGGCCATGACTGTAACGACACAACACACACACAAACAGTGGAACAGCTTGCCTCCCGATGTTGGGGTTGCCCCATCACTGGCGGTTTTCAAGGAAAGATTGGACAGCCATCAGTCCAGGATGGCATGAGGTCTCCTGCCTTGGCCATGGAGTTAGACTAGAAGAACTCTAAGGTCCCTTCCAACTCAAGTTGAGGCCAGGAGCAGCCCCTGACTCTGCCCAGCTAGCCAGAGAGAGGGTCAGTTTCCCTGCCCTGGGCTTGGGACATGTTGTGGTTGGATCCGAGGCAAGCGTCCCTTCCTCTCTCAGACTGTTTGGCATGCTTCTACCACAGAGCTCCTGGGAATGCATCTCCGTGTTTGCAGATCTGAGGGCTTCCCTTCCCTCCAGGTTGCCATCTGCCGTTTCCGGTCCTGCCAAGTCCTTGTTCAAAAGCCGTGAAACATGTGTGGTTTTACACCCGGCACCGCTCTTTGCCAAAGAAATAGGTTAACTGGCAGGCTTTTACAGCAGACAAGCCTCTCCTGTTTCTTCCTTCCTTCCTCTGGTGCCTCGCCACAGGCCACGTGTCGGCATGTTCTCCTCACTGCAGGCTCTTCTGTGACCTCGGCTGTGCACACCGAGAGAAGTGTGGGGCAAGGCTTCCTCTATCACTCCTCAGCCTTCTCTGTTCCAGTCCAGGCAAAACATAGGCAGTTCCACACAGGGCTTTGCTTCCAGACTGGTTTTGTCACCTTAGCAACCGGGGATGGGGCTTTTGGATTGTATAAGATGACAAATCACACAATCCTCTATGCTGAAAGTTCTGCGTAAGTGAAAGGAAACCGTTGTTGTTCTTGTTGTTTGTGTTCTTGTTCTTGTTCTTGTTCTGTCGTTCAGTCGTGTCCGACTCTTCATGACCCCATATACCAGAGCATGCCAGGGGCCTTCCTGTCCTCCACTGCCTCCCGGAGTTTGGTCAAATCCATGTGGGTTGCATCAATGACACCGTCCAACCATCTCATTCTCCGCCATCCCCTGTTCCTTTTGCCTTCAATCTTTCCCAACGTCAGGGACTTTTCCAATCCAACAGCCCCATCCTAATCAGTGTCCCTCTTTCTGACATAGTCTAGCTCAGTGGTTCTCAACCTGTGGGTCCCCAGATGTTCCTGGACTGCAACTCCCAGAAGCCTCCACCACTCTCTGTGCTGGAAGGGGTTTCTGGGAGTTGCAGTCCAGGAACATCAGGGAACCCACAGGTTGAGAACCACTGGTCTAGCTTCTCTGAGTTCCTGGAGGGAGCCGGGGAAAGCTAATGGGCCTTTTCTTTCTCCCATATATATATATATATATATATATTTGAGAGGTGGGGGTCCTTGGCATGCATGGTTATTCATCTGCCAGTCGATCAGCTCACAGACCTTAAAAGTTGTGGTAGAAGTGTTACCCCTTAAGAAGGTGGCACAATCAGAGCTAAACCACCATTAAGGAGCTGTTTTGCCGCAGCTGCCGTGAAGCGTGGAGAGACGAAACCCACTTAAGAGCTCATCTCCTGCTCTTCCTTGGAGGCTATTATTTACTTGTTTGCTTATACATTTATCTCTTCCATTTTTCAAGCAGCTAAATAACCAAACTTGCCTGTGTTGGTGTGCAAACCGAACTCGTAAAAATGTGGGCTAACAATAAAACAATGATAAAATACATTCTGCTGTTGCCAAGATTTAAAAAAAATAGCTCCAGCGTGAAATAAAGCCAAAAATAAAGTCAGCGACGAGAATAAAAACGATTTGTATTCCTTGGTAGAGAAGTAGGATATATATTCAATGATCCAATGAGTCAATCGGTAATTTAAAAAAAAATCTAATGGGTCTAAAACATTTCCTAAAATGCCTGGAAGTTGTGGGGGAGGTATCATTTCCCCTCCAAAATATAGGTGCAAAGGAAGACTTCCTGCACCTTGTTGTATGAGTGGCATGTGATGTGTCATATTACCAGCACCTTGTTAATTGGCTTAGTTAGCACACACAAAAAATTGGCACGGTATATAGGAGTTCACTTATTCAGCATTAAATCACAATAGGGTGCTGGCCCTTAGCAACTTAGGTGGTTAGTATGGTGGGCATATAATGAAGGCTTCAGCAAGCCCAGCTCACATCTAATGCTTAAACCAGGGGTGTCCAAACTTTGGCCCTCCAGATGTTTAGGACCACAACTCCCAGAACTCCAAGCCTAGATTGCCAACGACAAAGGACTGTGGGAGCTGTGGTCCAAAACATCTGGAGGGACAAAGTTTGGACACCACTGGCTTAAAACAGTCAAAAACATCTGAATGAGACGCAGAACTGCCCTAGCAGCCAGTAAAGAGTGCTGGATGGCTCTGTGGTTTAGATCTCTAGCTATGGATCCAAACCTTGGGAGTTCAATTCCCCACTGGGCCTCCTTGACAAGATCTGGGTCCCTCCAGCTGTGCAAAAGGTTATTGTGTTATTATTCTGAAGTGGTGTACACCAACCAGTCCCTCCCCACTTTCTCAGATCCTTTCCAAGGGCAGCCCCTGTTAGGCCCGCTTGCAGTTTTCCTGTTGAGAGCAGGAAAGTCAGGTGGGAGCGTTGGTCCATATCAAATCAACAGTGGTATAACTGCCTCAGGTGTGAAAAGAGCGGTTCTGAGCAACAGAGTCCTCTCATGCCCTTTTGATGATGATGGATCCAAGAGCATCCCCTAAAGAAGAAGGCACCTGGCTGTCTCTTTCCAGCAAAGTGAGGTGACTTTGAAGAGGGCTTCCTCCAAAGCTGGCCTTGCTCCTCCTTGCTTTCCCCTCTTCTCCCAAGGTGGCTGCCACTGTAGACTCCTGGAGGTTGTAACAGGGAGAGGATGATGGAGACACAGCAGCCAGGAAGATCTGACCCAGGCAGAGAGCAGGTCCAGCACTGAGAAATATGTCCTTCATCCTCTGCATATGAGCAGCAAGGAGAGGGAAGAAGGAACAAATCATTGGGAATGGGAGGAGTGATGGGGGAACGGAGCAGAGCGTTGTCGTGCTAGATTTGGTGGTCACCTTGCCCTTAGGACACTGTGAGCATCACTCCAAGAGCGTGATAACCAGACAATAGATTTCCTGTTAGCTGGGCCTTGAGCTCCACTCATGTTCCATTATTTATGGCCCTGAGCTAGCTGGCTTTCTGCATCCCATCAAGGGAGCCGCACCACATTTTGTTGGGAAAATGCTGCATCCTGCTGAGCTTTGGGTATTGATCAGCCTCACTCCCACACAGCTAAGTGTTTGCTTCCAAAAATAACCCCTGCTGAGTCGCAGGCAGAGCAAGGAGCCAGTGGGCAAAGAGAGAGAGAGAGAAAAAAATTAGGAACATAATTTTGTAGGATGCAGGGCATCAGCTGACAGGGCCGAGGTCAGACAGAATGTTGCCCTGGCCATGTTGGAAGTCCAAGGGAAATGGCCTACAGCAGATATGTCCAAACTTTGGCCCTCCAGATGTTTTGGACCACAATTCCCACAGTCCTTTGTCATTGGCAATCTAAGCTCAGAATTCTGGGAGTTGTGTTCCAAAACATCAGGAAGGCCGAAGTCTGGAGTGGACATGCCTGACCCTACAGCATCCACATGGCCCAGAGGTATTCCTGAATCCTGATACTAGTTGGGTAGAAAGACGTCATGGCAGGCAAACTAGGAATGCCACAATGCCAAGGATGGTCAGCACCTTGGACAGCGTCCTGAAAGCAGTACAAAGGGGGAAACCTTTGCCCAGCAGGGGCCTGCAAGCAATGGAGGTGATCTACAAGAAAGCTAGCAATCCCAGCGTTTTCAGAGGTCACACACTCCTCAGTGTAATGAATTCCACTCTTAAAGGTGCATGGTGATTTCTGCAGCCCATCTCTTTCTCAGCACAGAACCGTCCGCTCCAACATTGGAGGCCTTCAAGAGAAAAGGGGACCACTGCCTGTCTGATCTGCTTTGATTTGGATTCCTGCCTGCAACAGGGGTCTGGACCTGATGGCCTGGTAGTCCCCTTCCAACTCCAGTATTTTGTGATCCTACGTTCTCGACGATGAAGGAGACCACTTCCAGGAGTCCAGAACGCTGGCTCCCCTCGCCAGGACTGACAGCGGTTGGACGTCCAAAGCATCTAGAGCAGTGTTGGCGGACCTATGGCACGGGTGCCAAAGGTGGCACTCAAAGGAGCCCTTTCTGTGGGCACCTGACATTGCCCTTTCACAGCCACCTGGATTCAGGTTAAATTGCTGTATTGGTGCTTTGCGAAAAATTATTGGGTTTTGAATTGCAGTTTGGGCACTCGGTCTCTAAAAGGTTTGCCATCACTGATCTAGAGGGTTACCAGGTGAAGGGAAGCTAATATTTCAGGTGCTCCTGTATGACTGTAAAAAAAATCTACAACCTGGCATTTTGGTGAGGGCTGCCTCCTCAGGCCAGGAAGAGACGGGGTGGGGGAGCCATGGATTTTCCTTGATGTAGAGTACCTGACTGCTCCCCACACACCTGAGTGCGTCTCAAGCACTTGCAGTTCACCTCTTTGCTCTGGGAGGCAGGCTGGAAAATTCCTTCCAGGTCTGTGAGTTCAAGAGGCAGGTATGCACACCACAAGGATCAGGTCCCTACCTTTGCACCACTGGAGAAATGCACCAAAAAGTTTTTAAATTTCCCAAACATTGCTGCAAAAACTTTTTAAAATGGTGCCAAAACAATTTGTGTTAGGTGTAAGACATTTACAGAACACCTAAACGTTGATGATGATCTACTTAAATGGGGTCTGCTCATGTGGGCCCCTATTCAATCCAAAGGCTTGCGAATTTTGGTGGATGTGCCACATTCTTAAATGCGCTGGAGCAGAGTAGGGGGAAGCAGCCTTCTCTCCGTTCTTGGGCACCAAACGAGAAGATGGGGAAGATGTATCCTGGTTCAGTCGAAGACCCACTGCAGTTCCTCTCCCCTCCCTTCTTCTGGATTCTATCTTTACATCCCAACTAAGTGGAGGCAGAACATGGCTCTTGTCAGGTGCAATTAACTCAGAAAGCTCTTCTGACAAGTAGGGGTGTTTAAAAACCCAGATTTTTTTGAGCTTATATTTCTTTTTCTTTTTTCCTTTAATGCAATTATATTAAATCTCTTGTAAAATTAAGCTGCTTTAGGATGACACCTAAATGGAACGTAAATGCATGTTAATTAGAGTTTATTCAAAGCATCTCTCAAATGTGAACCCTGCCCCCCCCATCCAATCCTCTGAATATACCCAGTCGGGGCTTAGCTGTTGTTGGTTCCCAGAGGCATAAGGCTTAATTGTGCTGCAATCTAAGTGGTTTTCATCCATGTACTCACATGCTACTTCTATAGGCCCTCAGCACAGATGTTTAAGTGGATGGTACCCAGGAGCGGAGCTTATCTGAATACAGTCCTTGAGATGACATCTGTGTGGCACCGTTTATCACAATTTGATTCCTTCTTAAAGGCATGATGGCCTTATGTCAGGAGCACTGTGGTGGGGGTTCCTGCATGGCAGGGGGGTTGGACTGGATGGCCCTTGAGGTCTCTTCCAACTCTAGGATTCTATGATTCCATCATCTGGGATCTGGGCATTTGTAGTTTTGGGAGGGAACCATAACTCTTTGCAGAGAAGGAAGCAGGGTGCCCACGCAAAGCAGGCCACGTCGCTTGCCAAACTCCCCTCTCTCGGCATTCTTCAGCATGGTGCTGTGCATGGCAGACAACCTGGAGGTAAGATGCAGGGACTGCTATATTAAACACACACACACACACACACACACACACACACACACACACACACACACACACACACACACATCAAGAACCAAAGTTGTTTTGGCTCTTGTGCTCAGCAAGACTGCCAACCCTTGCAAATGCCATGAGAAAGGTAGCTTGGCTCTTTAACAGCTGCTTGGGCAGGCCTGCAGTGTCTCTTCTGTGGCTCCGTGGCACATCTTCTCCTTTGCATGCAAAGGGGGGGAGGGGGAGGGGGAGGGAGAGACCCTTCCTTCCTGAATCCTTGAAGAAGACATGAAACTTTGAAGATGAGCCTTGAGATGAGCCTTGTGGTGCAGTGGTTAGACTGCAGCAGTGCAATGGAGACTCTGTTCAAGACTTGAGTTCAATCCCAGGTAGACGGCTGGAGGTTCACTCAGCTTTCCATCCTCTTGGGGCCGGTAAAATGAATACCCAGCTCGCAGGGATGCGGGCAAGGCATATCCTGTGCTTTCTAAACCACCTAGAAAATGCTTTTAAGCACGAAGGGGCAGTGATAGAAGCAGCCCACTTTGACGTCCATGGGCCTTGTGAGGCCAGCTAGACCTGACCGTGGTGGACGAAACAGCTTCCCTTCCAAAGTGGAAGCAGAGTGAAGCCTCTCTAGAGAGGCCCAGAACTGGGCACTTATCTCTCTCTCTCTCTCTCTCTCTCTCTCTCTCTCTCTCTCTCTCTGCCACGCTGGCAGCAGTGTCGCTGCATCCCCTCCTTCCACAGGTGGCCCATCTGAGCTGCCTCCTGGTGGCTTTGCATTGGGAACTCCGGGACACTTCCACTGGCTCAGAAAGCCCTTGCACAGCATGTAAATGGTGGCCACCACTGCATTATTTATAGAGCCCCCCTCCCAAGCCCCCTCCGATCACCTCCCCGCCTGGAGAACCCATGGCAGGGACACAAATCAAGGCCTTTGTGTCGAGCAGCCAGAGGAGGCTCCGCGTCTGCCTCTTTGTTCCTCTCCCGGGAGCCTGCTGCCCCGCACACGGCTGCAATTGTCTGGAGATTAGGAGCTTCATGTTGTACCTCGCCCGACATAAAAGGCAGAGAGGGAAAAATAGGGAGCCAGCGCTGTCAAACTCCCCTCTTTCTCTTGAAAGCCAAATTTCCCCGGCTCGGGTTTTCCTCGCCGATTCCGGCTGAGTGTGCTCCACACAGCCGTCCTTGCGTTCAGGGGCTGACGAGGCAAGGAGGGTTTTGTTTTCATCAGGCAATTGGGGGAATCCCTGCCCGAGAAGCAGGGAAGCCTGCCAGACTGACAAGGGAGCGGCTCTTCCTGGAACTGGGAAAGGCCCCGGGGGCTGGAGCCGCAGAGCCTGTGCCACTTCCATAAGGCAGCTCTACCTGGGGAACACCTGCCTGTGCCCCTCTCAACTACATGTCACGATGGCTGCTAGAGGGTTCTTCGTGTCATCCTTTTCCATCCACTGGAGTTTCGTCCCAGTGCTCAAAAGGATCTTGCCGGCTGTCATGGGCACTTGAACCAGGGGCCCTAAGGAAACACGTTGGCCACCCCTAGTTTAGAAGATCACAGGGGGTATACCCTCTCTTCCTGCCCCGGTATTAAGCATCATCATGGTTTTCCTGGGCCATATATTGTCCATTGTTACTACACAAAGTGTGTATGTGGGGGGGGGGGTTCTATGGCCAAGGCAATGTTATCACCCCACCTCGTCATTTGCAGGCACACTGCAGAGCCTGGGCTTGAAGGGAAGATGTTCTAGGATATTGGTGTTGCATTATCTGCTACGTTCTCCTCCCCCACCTCCAAAGCTTCTCTATTTCCCTCAGAGCTTAGCTGTGATGCTCCCATTGGCTGGGAGAGAAATGAATTTCCTCTAGACTTTATTGCTACAAACTCTTCCTGTTGTAACACAAAATATTTGGGAGGGGGGGTTCCCCCATGAGCAATCAAGAGCTGTTGGCTTTACAAAAGGCCTGCTCCTCGTTTCACCTTGACAGATGCAAATGCCTGCAATTTTTTTTACTCTCCTTGTTGTGGGAAGGTGACTGATGAGTACCCATTTATGCAGACAGGATACCCTGTCACATAGAGAGAAATCTTATCCTCAAAAAAGGCAGATACAGAGACCCTAGAGACCCTCTAGCAGCTATCATGGAGTGCCTGGACCTGCAATGTGATTGACAACCACACTAAAGTCTTCTGGGCTGAGTGCTCTCTCTCTCTCTCTCTCTCTCTCTCTCTGTGTGTGTGTGTGTGCCCTTGAGAATCACAGTTGTGGCTCTCGAATTACTTTTGCGAGGAGAGAAGGACCCAAACTTACAAATTTGCTTGTATTATGCAACAGAACATGTTGGCCAAGGTGCACTTTTTATATAAACTGATTTTAGTCTCTAAATCCCATCTCTTGTAGCACGATCTTTTCTTATCTCTCTCTCTCTCTCTCTCTCTCTCTCTCTCCCTCTCCCTCCCTCTCTCTCTCTGTGTGTGCATAAGAGAGAGAGAGAGAGAGAGAGATGTCCGATTTATAGCAGGGCTTGTAGGCTTGGCCTGTTCTCTTCCAGCTCAGTTCTGTGAAATCGATTGCAGCTGCATCAGGGCTGCCGGCTCAGCTCTTTAAACAGATCACCCATTTTCCCAGGTTGAGCCACTACTACACCAAAGAAATTGGGCACTTCATCAGAGATAATGGCTCCGTGCTTGCTTTTGTTCCGGGTGGATAAATACCTAGCCTGATGAAAGGGGTGTTTATAGGCTGCCTTGGTGCGCCTGAAGATGGCTTTTTCTTTCTAAACATGGGGACATTTTCGGAGAAAGATCTTGGCTTCTGATTTGGGTCATTGCATTTTCTTTTTCCTTGTTTATAAGGCCAGGGATCTGTTTGTTTATTTGCGAACGGCCTCCTGCCAATCCGATCAAGATATGGAAGTCTGCAAGGCGCTGAGGCTCCTCAAGCCACGTGTGCAGTTCCTCACGCAATAAAAGCAAACTCCTCAATGGGGAAAGAAAGCTCTGAAAATAATAGCTGCACCTGAGTCAGGCAAACTCCGCACATGCCTGGTGTGGTTTAGGAAGATGAGCTGCATTCCTTTGGCCCAGACTCAACAACAACAACAAAAAGGAGAATCTAGTGGCCCCTTGAAGTTGGACACATTTCTTTCAGGGTCAGCTTTTTTTAAGCTTCTCCCAAGGATTTTTGTTGTCTTGCCTGATGTGGGCTTATGCATTTGCAACAGGCTAACACAGCTGCAAGGAAGGAAAGAGGATTCAAACAAGCAGTGGCCGTTCTTATATAGACTTAATTCCATGGGTCTGAGCAGAGTGGTTTCGCTAAGACAGAGATACCTTTCGATAAGTAAAGGTTGAATCAATCAGTGTTCAGTCAAGGTTGTGCTACTCTGGGTCTCCAGGATGAGGCCTGAGAAGGTTGGGCCTTTGACCGGTTACCGAGGTCCCTGTTGGGGTTGGTACCATGGCCGCCAGCCCCATGGTGGCAACTTAGTTGGCCCTCTCTCCTAGCATGGCAGCTCCATGTGACAGCAAGGTGGTGGTGCTGAACAGATTAGAAGGTTGACATAGGTTGAAGGAGGTTGGCCTGTCTGCCTGTCTGTCTGTCTGTCTGTCTGTCTGTCTGTCTCTCTCTCTCTCTCTCTCTCTCTCTCTCTCTCTCTCTCTGAGAGAGAGAGAGAGAGAGAGAGAGAGAATTGGCTGCTTTCCTGCAGCCCGCCCACTCTAGAAACACAGAGAAGCTGTCCTTCGCTCCACTGCCTTTGTGGTTGCCTTTGGAGGGGAAGCATAAAAGTTGTATGCAGATGTTGAACTGCTCAGGGGTCCAGCAGCTCTAACCCCAGCGCTGTTGAAAGGAAAAGTGCAATGCAAGGTCTTTCTATGTTGCCCTTTTTCTGGAACTCTCTAGAGCATCATACGAGTGAGAAAAAGGTTTGCAACGCCGTCTCAGCAACCCAGGTTGGTTTGACGTCGCCGTGAATGGCAGATTGCATTTGAGCTTAGCAGCGGGATGGGAACCCTTGCCCACCCATGCGGAGGGCAAGAGAGATGTCGCCTGCGTGCAGATGAGGCAGGGCTGCTGTCAGAGAAAGAGACAACGAGAGCCAGATGGTTTTGTGTGGCATGCTGTCACGTCAAGGGAAGCCTAATCATCAGGATCTGCTGATCAGTGTGACAAAACCAAAGCTATACTATTTAGCAGTGGGGGCGGGGGCTAAGCAAAAGAGACCAATATTGATGATATCTGAACGTCATCTCCAGCTTGCATAAATGGAAATGGGATCGTTACCCCGAGGTGTTCGAAGGTGCTGCTGGTTTTATCAAGGGAAACAGCTGCACCCTTCGTCCCCAGTGTGTGAGGAATAGGAATCATAGAATCATAGAATCATAGAGTTGGAAGAGACCTCAAGGGCCATCTAGTCCAACCCCCTGCCATGCAGGAACCCCCATCACAATATTTCCGACAGATGGCCATCCAGCCTCTGTTTAAAAACCTCCAAAGAAGGAGACTCAACCACCTCCCGCAGCAGCATATTCCACTGCCGAATAGCTCGGCATGGGCAGCAATGGGCAGGAAACAAAAAACGAAATGCTGTTTCGTCATTTCGTTATGTAATGAAACAAAACAAAACAAAACAAAACGATGGAGCAGCATTTCGTTATAGACAAAACGGAACGGTCGGTTTTTGCATTGAAACAAACCGTTTTGTTCCATCATTTTCTGAGGGGGTCCGGCTGATAACAGCTCAGCAGGAGCCCTTTAAAAACGGCACCCAGAGTCCCAGGCACCAAGTCTGGTGCCTCTAGGACCCAGGGGAGCCGTTTCGTTTCATTTCGTTTTGTACGAAATTTTTTTTAAATTGTAAGAAACAAAATGTAACAAAATGAGGTTGAGCACGAAACACAATGAAATGAAACATTAATTTTCCGTTTCGTGCCCAATCCTAGTGAAGGACCCACTGCCTTCACAATGAGTATTTGATGGAGCTGAGAGAGAGTGAGCCCTGCGGATCCTCAGACTTTGCATTTTTTCCAGGACCTTTCTAAGGAACCCCAGAAGCCCCCTGTTCGTTTCTGCCATTTGTTTGCTTTGGGAATCAAAGCATGGCCTGTTGAACGTGGAATTCAAAGTGTGTTTACCTTTATTCAACCACCAGATCAGACTATCGGGCATGTCTGAGGACAAGGCTTCCCAGATCTTTTCTATGGAGTGGTCTCAAGTGAACCTCAGGCCAAGCAACTCTCACGTTTGTATAGAGACGATCCAGCTGACGATTCAGGCGTTTTCCCTCCCCCTCCCTGTGGATGCATTTTACCAATTTGCGACCTGCTGTTCCAGCAATTGAGATTAGAAGGGTAGCTGATGTTTAGACTCAGGGGTGCTGTTTACTTTTGGCCAGTAACCAAGGTGATTTGTTTAAGAACCAGCCTGGCTCTGGGAAACGTCTGTCAGCCGTTAATAAAGTTAAACTTGGTCAAAGCACTTAGCTTGAAGCCAATCTAAGACATGCCACCAGTCGTGATGTGAGAGACCCGAAAGCGCGGGGGGGGGGGGGGGGGAGGGTGTTGTTTGGTTTAAGGCGGCAGTGATGGGAAATGTCAAAGCGACGAGGAGAATCTGTTTTGTCAACCTGTGGCCCCAGAGGTTGGTGTAGCCAGGCGCAGAAAGGTCCCATAAAGAGGAGCCCTGTGGAATCTTAAGGATGAACATGGTTTGTTATGCATAGCCTGGGCTTGCTTCTTCAGAGGCATGGAGCATAGCTGCGGCAGACAGATATTTATACAGATAAAGGAAAAGGAAAAGGTTCCCCCCGCACATCTGTGCTAGTCATGTCCAACTCTAGGGTCAGTGCTCATCTCCATATTCAAGCCAAAGAGCCAGTGTTGTGCAAGTCCGTGGCCACGTGGCCGGCATGGCTGCAAGGAAACACTGTTTTACCCTCCCACTTTTTACAGCGGTACCTATTTATCTACTTGCCTTGACATGCTTTCAAACTGGTAGGTTGGCAGGAGATGGGGCTAACAGCGGGAGCTCGCTCTGCTGTGTGGCACCTGGGATTCGAACTGCCAAGCTGCTGACTTTGCAGCCGACAGTTTTCGGAGCCTTAGTCCGCTGAGCCCCCATGCCCACATATACAGATAAAAGGAGTAGATAAATGCCTCTCTAATCTTCCCTCTCCTCCATGCATCCAAAGCAGTGGGCTACAGGTCCAGGAAAGCTTACGGCCAGAAAAGCAGATTCATCTTTAGAGTGCCACAGGTCCCTTCAGCTGGTTGGCCAGCAGCCAAACGCCACCTGTCCCTGGGTTCACTACAGGCCCAGAGAGGTGGGAGTGGCTGCTTTCCCAAGGCTGCTGATTAGAGATGGGCACGAACTGAAAAAAATGGTGATTTGTTTTGTTTCGTTTAAGGCTTCGTTTCGTTTCGTTTTTAACGAATTTTTTTAAAAAAATCATTTCATTGGTTCGTTTATTCGTTTTCACCCGCTTTGCGTGATTTAATGCTGATCATGAAACGTTCTGGGTTCAGAAAACGGGAAATCGATATCTCGTTCCCTGGTGGCCGTTGTTTCTTTCCACACCCAAGGAAACTCCCTCCTGCCTGAGGGCTGCTCAGTCAAAGCAGCGGTAGTGGGGAGTGAGAAACTGGACACACGCCATGCCTGTGCCCTGTCCGCCAGCCTCTCTGTCAGGCACGGGTCTTGCTCTACCTGGTGCAAAATACCCCCAAAAAATGTGTGCTTGGTGATAGGGAGAGCCTCTTGCTTCCCCCGGTGCCTCCATCACAGCCAGCCCTGGCAACCTCCTCCCTCCCAGCCTTCCTGCAAGGGTTCCCGGGTGCTTGTTAAAACCAGGATGCTAAGTGGCCTCCGTGAACCAGGGCACCGAGCTGCACTGGGCTCTTTTGCCCTTCCGTATGTTCCTCTCTGGCCTGGAATGACAGCTTTGGGTCCTGGATGCAAATCGTAGGGCTGACTTTGCTCAGCTCCAGGTGGGGGCCGAAGAGCAGGCTGTGTCCGGGGTGCACAGGCATTCATATCTCAGCTTCTATTACCCCTCCCTCTGAAGTGTCTGCTGCTGTTCCTAGCCCTCAAGGCCAGCCAAGGCAAGGGCCCCGGACCTCCCCACCACCACCACCGCCTGACCCCCAGAGCCTGCTGCTGGCCCCCTTCCAGTCTCTTCCAGTGGAGCAAAAGAGAGCTTCTCTGTGTTTCAAGGGGGGGGGCTGCAGGAAACCCCCTGGGAGGTGGAGGGTTTATAAACAGAAAGAACAGAGCCCTTCACGTGGGTTGCCTCCATTTGCCTAGTGGAGCCCCCCCCCCCCCAAAAAAAGGGGAATGGATTATTTATTTCCATTCCCCCCTCCTGTTTACGCCACTCTCCCCCTGCAGCGCAGTCCATTTCTCTGATGGCATAGATTGCTGATTTTGCATAGTAAATTGCCAGCGTGCCGTGCAGAGAGCCAGAATAAGCAGCAATGAGCCCGAAGCCTTGTTCCACATTCCCGTTTCGCTCCAGTGTGTTTTCCAGTTGACAAATGAGAGCAGGAGAACAGTTCAGGCTGTCAGTCCCCACAGGCGGAAGGGTATGAGCCTTGCTCCCCGGGAGAGGCCTGAGCCCACCCCCAGCCATGCCTTTCTTCAGGGACTCAAGGAGACCTCACCCATTTGGAGGGTGTTGGCTTGAAGCTCAAGATGGGGCAGGCTGCCCTCTGCGGGTTTTCACCTGAACTTTACGAGTACTCGGCAACAGGCTGAGCCTTGTCCCCAAAAGTAGGTTCCGCACCTTTCATTGACGCTCTACAATTCAGACTGAACTATTAATCAGATTTGACCGCCCAAAGCGTGATAGTCTTTCTTGACCTTGAAGACTGAAGGAAGGTTTGAACCTGCTCTGAACATATCTGCTTCTCCAAAAGTGTAAAGTGGGAGGTGCTAGGATAAAAGGTCACCCCAATGATCCCCAAAGGACTCTACCATACTTCCTTGAATGTATCTCATTTTTGTCTGCTTTCCAAGGCTAAGCAGGGTTGGGCTTGGACAGCAGTTGGGCTTGGACAGCAGTTGGGAGCTCCAGAAAGATCCAAGTTCTCCTGAGTTGTTGTAGCTGCCATTCAGAGCCAACAGTCCTGGGCTTGGTCGAACCCTGTGCTTTGACAGAGTAGCACAGAGCTTCTGATGTTGCTGCGCCAAAGGTGTTTGTTGCTGAGGCTCCCTTTTCCTTCAAGCTGATTGAGCTAAATCCTCTCTGGCGCCAGCTGCCTCCAGAGACACCACCCCGTCGGGCTGTCCATGGGCTCCCTTTGTGTAGCGACCCCCAGAGCTCCACACAGGGTAGCTGTGCCCCACCCCTGAGGTGCTCCGTGGCCAGAGGTAGTTCATATAGGATGGTTGGATGCTCCTGGTTGGCTCCATAGTGAGCTTAAGATCCTGCAACTGATACACCGTGTAGAATGGCAGCAGATCACAGGCACACCCTTCAGGGTTGGGTGCCCCAGCTTAGCCCTGGAACTGTTGTTGGTTGACCCGTAGGGAAGGGCTCGTAGGAGGTGTGTAGGCAGAAAGTTGAACACCCTGGGGTGAGATGGTCTACAGACCAAGCCCACTGGTGTGGTCAACCTACAGGAAGGACTCATGGGGGACATAGTAGCCATGGGTCCCTTGTTGAGAAAACATTCAGCTCTGCATGGTGCAGTGGAGAGACCCCGTGTTCAAGAGGCATGGGTTGCATTGGCTGGCCTCGGCTGACCTACCTACCTGCTCTGAGCTTGTCGGAAGCAAGGTATCCTCTAAGAATTAATTAAGAAGTACACGCGGTGGCCTCTCTTTCCTGTACAGAAAGTATCTGCTGTTCAAGCCCAGTGTTCCTCTCTTTCCTTCCAGTGGAATGGCAGCCTTCTCAGACCGGATGCTGAGACGGAGTTGCTGGGTGGGCCGGGGGATGGCAAATCTGAGAGCCCGATCTGCGAGGCCAAGAGGTAGAGGCAACACCGACAAGGTCCAGGCGGAAGTGGGGACTGAGCTGGAGCACCTCTGGCAGCGCGCTTGAAGGTTGATTAAAAGTAAGTGGGTGTCTTCTCTTCTCTTTCCGCTGGCCGGCTTGGCCTCTTCCCAGCCCACACAACCGTGTATCAGCCCACCGTTTCAGTGGCTCCAGAAATATGGAGCTCCGTGGTTCCCCCTCAACCTCCTCCCTGGCCGGTGGCCTCTGGCTCCACTTTTGACAAGGTCTGTGTCCAGATCAGTCTTGTTGGTAGAAGCGCAAAGGTGTCGCTCCAGTTTCTGCAATTAAAGCAGGATTGGAAATGGAGTCACATGTGTCTCGTGCACCAGAAGACCCAGCGGGGGAGTGGAGCAGGGAGGAAGGCCACTGCGCACCGAAGATGAAATGTGGCCTGCTAGGCTGCCTTTTGTGGGCATGTCCGTTTTGCATTTAAACCTCCGCTAGGACTCCATCTACAGCAGCACCCTGAGCCTGTCGGTCAGCAAGCAAGCGGTCAGGCTGGAGATACCGCGTCTTACAATTTTCCATGCTTGCAGCTGGATTTCCTTTTATATTCTCATTTTCAATTAAGCCATTAACACATTTTATGATTCAGAAAACAGCAGCAGGAACAACAGCAACAATAATTGGGGAGGGGGAAGTATACTCTCTTCTAGCAAACAAAGAGGAAAGATGTTTTATCTCTTCCCAGAGGCAGGAAGAGAAAATGTGGACTCCTCTCTCTCTCTCTCTCTCTCTCTCTCTCTCTCTCTCTCTCTCTCTCTCTCTCTCTCTCTCTCTCTCTCTCTGTGTGTGTGTGTGTGTGTGTGTGTGTGTGTGTGTGATTGAGAGAGAGAAATAGAGAAAATGCCTTGGGTATTGGTCTGTGCACGAGAGAAATTGTCACCAAATGTTCCCCTGTGGGTCAAGCGGGCTGTGATGTTTCTGTTTATTGCAAATTATTTACAAAAGCAAACGGTTAGAATTTGTCTGAAAGCAGGAAGGCCAAAGGTTGCATTTGTAAGCACACTCTAGTGGCCTTGCTATTATTCTGGGTGGTTTCCGGCAGCAAAATAAACATACCAAGCCAAACCCCACCCAAACCAAACATAAAAAATAAGGCATACAGTATTGCTATAATAAAACAACAGATTGAAAAATCAAGATGGCGGCAATGGACAAGATAAAGGATATAGGGTAAAATGATCAAATTTATACTGAATGGCCAACAGTTGTGTTGGTTGTGCTCCTCTGTTTTCCTCTCGCCTGTGTCAGTACTAAATTGTGGGTGCGTGTCTCCTCCAGGCTTCATGCTGACTCCCCTCATCCCAGTCATGTGTGTGTGTGTGTGTGTGTGTGTGTGTGTGTGTGTGTGTGTGTGTGTGTGTGTGTGTGTGTGTGTGTGTGTGTGTGTGTGTGTAATTCTGCAGGATCAAATGGCTGCTTGTTTTGTGGTTGCACGGTATCCCTTTTGGTCTCTGGAAGAAAGGGGCTCCTAGACGCATCACCAGGCCTTGGCAAGGTTCTCACCATGTTTGAGCAGCCTCCAGACCTCCCTGTGTTTACCAGGGGAGGGATGGCTTTCCATTCAGCCTGTCTCCCCTCGGTACATCATATTCAAATCATGCACAATTGTTGGCTACATTTTTTAGCTACTTCTCGCTTGGCAGGCAAGCCTGGTCTGCTCAACCCTTTTTTGATGCTTCTCTGGTTGATGTCTGCTGACAAGGCCTTTCTAATAAAGCCATGAGTCTGTTTATTATTTATGCCTCGCATGAGACTGACCATCCTACAGCTCTTGACCAAGGGGTGGAGGTCATGTCGTGCCTCCTTCCTCCGCCTTCCTTGCTGTATACAAGTCAACATGGCTCTTCAGCACCAGGGGACGGGTTCACCTGGCCACCCCTGAATGGTTGCCCACTTGTAGAAAGGTCTTCTCCAGCAGGCAAAGAGAACTTGGTGTGTAGGGTGGCTGCTAAGAGAGAGCCCTTCTCCCTCCCCTTGAGGGCTTCCTGGCATCCATCTGCGGATGAAGTCGCTGGCATTTGTCCAAACTTCGGCATGATGACTCTGAAACCGGAGATGGGAGCTTGCAGAGCTGCATCTAGCCAGGGTATGAACAATCTGCTGGAAAACTGAAGGAGACCACATCACTGCCTCTGCTCATCCTGGCTTTCAGATCCAGCCAAGCCTGGACTTACCCTCCGGATCCAAGAAGGGCGTGTAGCTTAAATAAGGCAAGAGTTCTATCCAAATTATCCACTTCCTAGGCACGGTGGATCCAGCTCTTCCTGATCTGGAGCCAGGCTGCTTTGAAAAGGGCTGGAAGCCAAACAGATTCTCCCGGAAGGCAGGAGAGAAAACTGAAGGGGCAAAGGTTTCTTCCTTGGGCATTTATTCGTGAGCTGCTTGGAGACAGAAGGCAGACGGAAGTGCTATGGATAGCTCATAATTAAAAGAGGAGATTCCTTCTGGCCAGACTGCGTGTGAATATCACAGCAGGGGCTTTGGTCGCCTCCTGGGAGTTGCAAATTGGTTTCCTTTTGTTGTGCGACTGATCTTCTGGACTCGAGCACAGGAGTCCTTTCAAGTTGGATTTCTCAAACGGCAAAAGACCGCCTGAATCTCGGTTTGGTCTCCCAATCCAAGAACTCTTTCTTGACCCTGGAGAGGAGCAGGTGGATTCCTGGTGGAATCTTCTGAGCATCCTGGTTGGGGGGGGGGAGCATATATGGGTTCCCCACTCCCATTATGAGGCTCATCTCCTGATCAGGCAGCAAATTCACACCGGTCCTCCCTGAGGGTGCAGAAGTGGGAAGGGTTGAAATGGGCCTGAAGCAGCAAGATCCTCAGTAACTCCCCACGGCTGCAACAACGAACCTGCTGCAGATGGAAGCTGATGGCGAAAACAGTCACACTCGCCTGGATGAGAAGAGGAGGGGTGAGAGGCAGAGGACAGTGGCAGGCTTGCCCCGGCCTGCCTGCCTGCCTGCCTGCCTCTTCCCAACCCATGGAGATAACAAAATGCCGAGTGGCATAAGCTGAAAATGGGCTGTTTTGTAGATCTGTGACCCGGGAGCTGCAGCGCATTCCCACGGCAGGAGGGCTCAAGATATCCACGCCGCTGAGCCCATCTCCTCCTCCAGAGGAGTCTTTGAGCCTGTCTCCCTCCCTCCTCTCCAGAAATCCTCTGGCCTTTTGTGAACTAAGGCCGTGGATAAGGCAGAGGGTGGGGCAGGGCTGGTTTCTGACTTTCTGCATCAGTTAAACAGAGCAGCCACCCAGCTGAACCAACAAGGGACCTGGCTCACCTGCAGTATCCCTGCGGCGGCATGCCATGGGGTGCTTAGTGCTGGACCCAGCTGAGTGAGAGTCATGTGTAACCAAGCATCTGGAGCCCCTTTGGTAGGTGCCAGCCTTGGTTTCCTGCCCACAGCGCTGCCTTCCACACTTGTACCCCAACATTGATGAGCCTTCTAGGGTCCCTGCTGTTCTCCTTTAACAGCCAGAGGAGGGGGGGAGAGGAGGAGGAGGAGGAAGAAGAAGAAGAAGAAGAAGAAGAAGAAGAAGAAGAAGAAGAAGAAGAAGAAGAAGAAGAAGAAGAAGAAGAAGAAGAAGAAGAAGAAGAAGAAGAAGAAGAAGAAGAAGAAGAAAGAAAGAAAGAAAGAAAGAAGTCTCTCAGCCCTCTTTCTACTTGACTCTCATGCCCCGGGCATGGTGCAATGAAAGATGATGTACTTGATGGGCTTTAATTAGCAGGGATATGTTAAATGGTTATCAGTTCCTAGACTAAATTAATTGGAATCAGAAGTTTCTCACAGTGGATTGACTGAGATGGACCTGTTAATGCCCAGCTAATGGGTCATTACCCTGGAGCTAAGAGAGGCAAGCCTAACTGCCAATAAATAAATATTGAGAAATAATTCTAGACACTGGGCCGTCCATGGGTGGGCTGGGGTTTGTAACCCACTCAAAGGAGGTTTTTAAAGTGGGGGGAAATAAGTGCAGAAAACAGGAGGGAGGGAGGGAGGGAGGCAGTGAGCTGATCGTGCATGCGCAGGGCTGACTTCAAGGCGGTTGCATCCAGGGCTGATGGAGGTGTTACATCTTCATCAGCATGTTGCAGGCACAGTGGCTTGTCTCAGATAATTAGCCTCTATTTGGATGAAAGCATACATCACCTCCAAGGTCTCGTCTTACCTTCAAAGGGCTTTCGCAGATGTTAACGGAAAAGGCTTGGTGCTGTGTCATTTGCATAGGGTACCTGGAATAAGTACAGGGGCTTTTCTCTGTGTGTCTTTAATTTTTCCCTGGGAGTTGTCTGGAAAAGGCAGCTTCCATATGTTTTCTTCCCATCGGTGAATTTGGGGCAGTGCTAAGGATGCATTTTGACACCGGTGCCATTTCACTAACAACCAAAGGAACCCGAGGACTCCAGTGTTGTGAAGAAGAGAATCTGCTCTGGATTTAGAGAAGACTAAGTGCTCAGGCTCTGTGACGCTTGGGTTTAGTACCTTGGAAAGCTCCTGTAAAGATCAGACCAAAACCCAGAGTGGGTTAACAGCCTTTGTGAAATCAGAGTTACCAGCACTCCCTGTTTCAAAGGTACCACCGCCGAGGGTTGGAATGGCATCTCTCTGCACCTTCATTATGAGTTTCCAACTGAAAGCACTCCACGTCTGTCTTCCCTGCTCTGCTGTCTTCAGAAATGAAACAGGAGTCTTTTTCTCAAACACAGAGAAGAGCTGTGTCGTTGTTTTCCCAGGCTATGCTCAGGTCAGCTGGAAGATACTCTTCAGCAAATATCAGAGGTCTAGAGCACCAGTTAGTCAGCGGCAGGCGAGGCTCGCCAGCTTGTATCAAGCAGCTCCCGTCTGGATGATCAAACAGCAACATGTCACTGAGGTCAGATGAGCCACTGTTTGTTATGTTCCGGGCAGCAAGGTTCATGAGGCAGCAGCCGAAACCTGAGTAATGTAGAATAAACGTGTTAAGGTGCTTTACGAGACCACGGCAGGCATGGAGGGCAGCCTTTCGTAGAGGATGTTCCTGGCATCCAAACAACCTTGGCAGGGCAGCCTGGGAGAGGTGGTTCAGAAGCACTCCATAGTTGCTTGAACAGGAAAGGAGAAGGAAGGAGAAAGGGACTCGCCAGCTTATGGGCATCAGCACCATGGGCAGCTCCCTCCTGCAGTGGAAGCAATGTCAGCCCAAGGAAGCTGCTGCCAGGTGAGATTTCCTTGAAACATCTGGCACAGTCGGATGCTCCCACCTCATCCCGATCAGGATGAAATGGGCAGGAGGTGCCCTTTATTTCACTTCCTTTGCTGACCCTCAAGTTATGTCCATGCAGAAGGCCTACAGAGCTTCCTCGCTTCACGAATCAGATGGAGACGGCCAGGGCTGGTTAATCAACCCGGAGGGAGGTGAAGTCTAGCCGTAGTCATTGAGTGTTTTTTTCCTGCACTGTAAAGAAGGATGAGTCTCTGACTGGTCTCAAGGAGGAAGACTAAAAGCCCGGCTCCGACGGCGCCTCATTCCTTTGATCGCCTCCCACGGCAAGCTTGCCAAGGTGACAGCGAGCAGCGGCAGCCTGGCCCGGGGCCAGATTCGCAAGATGGAGCAGGTCATTTTCCCCGCTGGCTCTGTGTAGTTCGTTTTCTCTGGATCGTTGTGATCAATTGATGAGCGAGAGTAACTCCTCCGTCTCTGCTTCCTCTCCTCCAGGACACCAGATGATACCAAAGGGCAGGCGGATCAGGTGGGCAAAGCCAGTGCCCTCCAGTGCTGGATCAGTTGCGTTCCTCTCTGGCTAATGTGGGAGGTCAATTCTCCCCTCTGTCCCTCCCTGACAAAGGGTGGGCTCAGTAATACATGCGGTCCCTTCCAGCTCTGCAGTCATAAGTTTCTGATTTAAAAAAACTGCTGGATAATTCAGTGGTTTAGATATTTTGCTGCGGAGCCAGAGGTTGGAGGTTCGATTGCCACCCCCTGTGCCTCCTTGACAAGGGGTTGGACTTGATTATCTATGCCAGTGGTTCTCAACCTGTGGGCCCCCAGATGTTCCTGGACTGCAACTCCCAGAAGCCTCCACCACTCACTGTTTTGAAAGGGGTTTCAGAGAGTTGCAGTCCGCAAACATCTGGGGACCCACAGGTTGAGAACCACTGATCTATAGGGTCTTTTCCAGCACTGCTGTTCAAAGGTTGTTCATTTATTTATTTATTATGCTTATTCTTATTCTTACTACTACTGCTGCTGCTGCTGCTGCTGCTACTACTACTAATAATAATAATGCTGCTAATGCTGCTAATAATAATAATAATAATAATAATAATAATAATAATAAGAAGAAGAAGAAGAAGAAGAAGAAGAAGAAGAAGAAGAAGAAGAAGAAGAAGAAGAAGAAGAGGAGGAGGAGGAGGAGGAGGAGGAGGAGGAGGAGGAGGAGGAGGAGGAGGAGGAGGAGGAGGAGAGAAGAAGAAGAAGATGGTTATCAGAGAACAGAGAGTGACACGGGCCTTCTGTAGGAGCTCCAGACACCCATCAGGGGTACCTTTTGTGCCTTTGGACTACAAGCCCCATAATTCTCCAGGCAGTGCGACCCCTTGTATTGTTTACACACACCACCTGTGCTCTCCAGAGAGTCAGTCACCCTTTGCAGACTAAAAAACAAAACAGAGCAGGCCTCCTGGCGTGTCATAAATAGCCCAGTGCTACAAATGTGTGAATCGGGATGAAGTTTGCCGGAAGGCATACAATGGGGGGGGGGACACTCCAAATAAACTAAAATAGGACTGCCAGCTTGCATGGTATGCTGTTTAGCAAGCTCACAGTTATTTGTCTGTTGACACAGCTGTTCATTCCAAACCCTCCAGTGATGTTGGGAATCCCAGCGCTGCTTTTACGACAACTGTGGTTTCTATTCCCTTTGCTCTTGGTGTTCAGGAACGAAGGTGAGGGTAGCCAGTAGGGAGTTATTAGAGTCACGCGAGGACTCGGGTGATCTGGGTTCAAATCTGAACTTTACCCCCTAGGGGTAAAGTTCTCCCTGAACACCAGGATGCTTTCGTGTCCGGTTAAGCCTTGGAGGACTTTCCTGTGACTGGATTTACTGTGACGGTTTGCTAAGAATAACAGATAAAATAAATAAATGAATAGCTCCTGGGACTGACCTCTTCCACTGTTGAGATTGAGACTACTGGGTCAAGACTGCCTTCCTTTGACTTCTGCTTCCTGTTTGCTGTTTTCCTGCCTGTTATGGGGGGAGGGGAATCTCCTTCACTCTTGAAAGGAATCAACTGGAAGACACTGGGCTAGGTGCATCCCCCTTAGATTGACCTCCTTTCTCTCTCTGCGCTTCACCTGGCTGACGTTCGCCACTTCCGGGCATTTTCCGAAATTAAAATCGCCAGCCCTGTTGAGCGTAACGAATGAAAAACCCAGCCACGGCCACAAGAGGTGGCACTAGAAGTGGATCTGAAATGCCTCCGACATCCTGCTCTGCTGGGCGTTGGAGTTGAACGCTCACTTTCTCCAGCTGCTAATATTTGTGGGCCCTCCTGTCCTTTGTTAGCTTTCCCCCCTCAAGATTGATTGTTCTCACTCTTCAGTCCTAAGACAGCTACTTCATTATTAAGAGGCTGCCGTTCTGTGCTGCGTGACTGAAGACAAGCAACAAAGCAAGAGTAATTGGTTCTCATAAATATTCCTCTTTCTCTCTCCCCCCCCCCCACCCCGACGGCACCTTCTCCCACCGTTATCTGCTGGGGTTGCCACCGTGCATTATGCACTTTAATAATCGAGTTTCAAACAGTACGAAACGTTGGCTGGGTGGCCTCTTTCTTGGCTTCTCTTCAGGTTCCTCCGTGCCGTGACCCACTTTCCCCTTCCGACTTTCTCCATTTCCAGCTCTCATCTGGCGGACTCCCCAGCCACTTACCTGGTGCTCTTTGGGTGATATGAAGAGCTGCCTGCCTCCTGCAGGGTCCTTCCTCTTTCGGAAACCCCATGGGGTGGCCACCGTCTGAGGTCTAAGGTCACCTGGAGCAGCCCAGAGTCCCTTCCCTCCCCACACACAAACACATCTCAGCCCAGAGGCTTCTAGCATTTGCTTCAAAAGTCGTACCCACAGTACCGTCTTCCTCTCGGCTTCTCCAGAGCATCCCTCAACTTCGTGCACATTTCTCTGGTCAATATATTTGAGAGCTCAGAGGCTTCAGTCTCCAGCTGCAGAGCAAGATATTAAGAGTTTGATTTCCCACAGGGCCTCCTGGACTTGCTGATCTGTAAGTCCCCTTTCAGCTCTGCATTTCTACAATGATGGGGGCAGGTATTATCCCATGAACACCTGGATCAAGCACTTGAACTAGGTTGACTGTCCCATACACACACACACACACACACACACACACACACACACACACACACACACACACACACACCTTCTCTCCCCCCCCGGGAGGAAATCTGCTGCTCTTTTATTTATTTATTTATTTATTTATTTATTTATTTATTTATTTATTTATTTATTTATTTATTTATTTATGCATTTATGCATTTATGCATTTATGCATTTATTGACTGACTAAAGAGCAGCTCTTTTCCTTGGTCCTGATCTCAGGCCCACAACTAGGGTTGCAACTAGGGTGTCTTTCACCCACAGCAAACATAGAGTGCGTGCGTGCACACACACACACGCGCGCGCGCACACACACACACACACAGAGGTTAGTGAGAGAGACGTTAGCAAGTTCTGTTATACATCCAATGTATAAAACTTGTTTTAATCAGTTTGCAGTTTTCTTAAATTTAAATGAGTCTTCATTTTTGTCCTCTGAGCACAATGCCCTGGGGGTGGGGGAGTGGGACGGACACATGCCCCGTTTGCTCTCCTTTTCTTCCCCCCCCCTTGCTGCCCTGCCCGATCTCTGCTGAGAGGTGCCTTACAATGGCCCACCTCTTCCCCGACACACACCTGGAAGCATCAGGATCCCACACCTGCTCTTAATCCCTTGGGGTGGGTGGGTGGGGGGAAGAGGCAGGCTGTGCTGCTTCTCTGCCATCATGGTGCATAATTGCAGCCTCCTTGAATATCACTGTCAGCACAGCCTGGCTTGGAGAGGGATTATTATTTCCTTGTTGGGTCCCCCTCCCACGATGTGGTCACGGTGTGTGATTGAAGAGTGTGCTTGACCTCAGAAATCCTCAGGATGGGCGGGCGTTGAAGCAGGTATTTCACCTTAATGTCAGGGGGGAAGCGGTGCTTTTTAAGACTCTTCTCATCAAGTCATCATTCATTTCTTTTACAGCTGTGCCCCCCCCCCAACTTTTCGAAATGAGATCAGGGGCTCATTTGGTCCTTCAGGGCAAGGTCGCTTTTTTCAGATTGTGTGGGCGGTCACTCCATGCAGAGCATGAGCTGGACAAAGGATCCAGTAAATAAATAAGATCCTTAATCCAGCCACCGCCCATGAGGCAAGTGGCGCCGCACAAGTGGCGGACAGGAAGGGGATGCATTGTGTGGTTGTGCGAGGCGTGGTTGCCCCTTGTGAGGCGGCTGCGTAGCAACCAAACACGGCCAAGCTCTTTTATGAGGAGGGAATATTCTCTCCATGCCAGCTTTGAAGAACTGGCATCAGGAGAGGCTTTCAAGACGCATGGAGTCCTGCAGAGGACCGGCTCTTTCCAATTAGCAAAATTATAGCACCACTAGAAAGGGTGTGCATAAACGAGGTGGTTTTTCACTAAAGGAACTCTGCCCGCCTTGGTAAAACAGGAGGCAGGGCTGTTTATTACAAACCTGGAGTGGGGGCTGCACTGTGCATGTCCACGAATTGGGTGGGGCGGGCCTCACCCAGGACAGACTTCGGAGTCTTCCAAAGGGTGCTCCCTGCATCACTTTGATGGGAGCCACGTACTCAGATCCTGTCGGGGAGCTGCATGCGTCCCATGGGGAACTGCACATGGTGCCTTAAAATATGATCTATTGCCAGAGAGAGAGAGAGAGAGAGAGAGAGAGAGAGAGAGAGAGAGAGAGAGAGAGAGAGAGAGAGAGAGAGAGAGAGAGAGAGAGAGATGGGGGATTCTGGGGTGTGTAGTCCAAGAAGGCAATACTGAGACGTACAAAATAATGCAGGGCATGAGTAAAGTGGATAGAGGGATGCTCTTCTCCCTCTCACAAAATGCCAAAACTAGGAGACATCCAATCAAACTGAGGGCTGGGAGAGTGAGAACAGACCAAAGAAAATATTTTTTCACCCAGCGCGTTGTTAGTCTGTGGAATTCCCTGCCACAGGATGTGGTGATGGCCTCTGGCCTGGGTGCCTTCAAAAGGGGATTGGACAGATTCCTAGAAGAAAAGTCCATCCCAGGTTACAAACCATGATGGAGATGTGTCATCTCCAGGCTTAAAACCGGGGTACTTCAAGGGCCAGATGCAGGGGACTGGTATTAGGAGACAGATATCTAGTCTCATGCGCTCCCGGACACATCTGGTAGGGCCACTGTGAGATACAGGATGCTGGACTAGATGGACTTTTGGCCTGATCCAGCATGGCTTATGTTATGTTCTTATGTTCAAAACCGAGGAAGGGTTTGGAATTTCCTCAGGACAGAAATGATTTCAGTATTTTGACATTTGCTGCCTCTGGAGGTCCAGTTTCCCAGATTTTGTGCCTGGGGGCGGGAGGGGTTTCGGGGTGTGGGGGTGTTTCCTCTGTGTCTTCTCCATACTGTACTCCATACTTGGCTTCGGATTCGAGTCAATTCCCAGGAGAGAATTGCCCCGATGACTGCAAAAAAACGAATGCCATCTGCCTGGTTCTTTAGTCCTGGCTGGGTGCCATGGGGGTTTTTCTTTTACAGCTCATTACAATAAGCTTTTGCGCTGGAACTGCGAGCATTCAAAAGATCAAACCTCTGAGAGCTGATTATCTAAATACACCCGAGTGTTTAAAGCAGCTCTTAAGCAGGAGAACCGGTGAGGGGATTTGCCGGGGAGGGTTACCGTCATCCCAACATGGAGTCTGCTTGCAGTTTATAAAGGATGACATATGGCTTGGTATGCTTCCCCCACCACACACACACACACACACACACACACACACACACACACACACACACACACACACACACACACACACACACACACACACACACACACACACACACACAGCTGGAGTTGCCACAGGGCAGAGTCATCTACCACGGCTTCAGCACCAGAGTCACTGGACAGCAGCAGGTGGATGCTGCTATGTTGACATCTCTTTATAAAATGAACAGTCCTTCAAGTGCGGGCGGAGGGGGGGGGGTCTTAGGGAGCCGTTGGTGTCATCTGCCTTTAAAAAAAACCCAAAACCCATTTGTGGCAAAGGAGAGAGGGATTTGAGGTGTACTCAACCTTTCAGACTCCCAATTCGAACGAAGAGCCTCTCAAATGCGCCTCCGTCACTCTGATGAATCTGGAACATTTTCCATCAGTGATTAATGAATTAGCTGAGTAATCACCCTGATGAAGCATGGAGTGTTTTTTTTTTTTCCACCTTTTACATTTTGGGGCCAGATGAGAAAGGTTAAAGAAAATTGCTTCGGAATGTTCCAATAAGGCAGCCGTGGACCGAGCTGATCTTTTATTTTATTTTGCTCCCCCCCACACACACACACACATACACATATCTTCCTGGATTTTTCAAAAAAGTTTCTAGAATCCTTGCTTTAAAGGTTAAGGATGACATGAGCCACTATTTATGGTGAGGGGGATAAATTTTAGAGCAGGAGAGGTGATGGATATCCCACGGAGAGGGAGAGGGAGAGAGAGAGAGAAGGCCTTAGTTGTGTACCTGTGTAGGAGAGAGATAGTCACCAAGCGTTTCCCTGTGGGTCAAGGGGGCAGTGGGGCAGGTCTTTGCTGCATGGCAAAAAGCATTTAGCTTGACGGATGAATGGAAGGAAGTAGCAAGAACGCAGGGCTACTAGGGTCTCTCGCTAGTGGTAGGTTTGCTGCTTCCACTGCTGTGCATTTCTGCTTCTTAGAAGCAATGCAAAGAGACAGACGGGCATCACGTGAGACCAGGACACCTAAGCAGGTCAGCTGGAAATAAAAGCCGGTCCCTCTTGGCATGAATTGCTGGCCCTCTCACAAATGGCAGGCGGAGGCTTAAGCGCCATCTCACCCCATGGCTGGGCACTCCCCCCTCCCTGGCCCATCACGTACACACGTACCTACTCTCTGTGATTTGGAGATGCACCCAGGCTGGTCCTGAGCCTAAAGGCTCTGCATTTGGGGGGGGGGGAGCTGCATTCTGGTCATCTGCCATCTCTTTTCGGAAGCATCTCGGGTGATCTTAAGGGTGACAAGATTAAGGTACAGGGAGTGGCCCATTTCTTTGGATACGTTTCTTGCTTGGGAAGAAGCAAGCTATGCTCCACAGGAGTTTACGCCCAATAAAACATGTTGGCTTTTAATTTGCCACAAGGGACCAAATGATGGCCTTCTGGAGTCCCCTCCTTGTGGAGACGCCATTAGCAGAGCAGGGGTTCCCGGGTGTCTAAGTGGGACAAGGACCTCAGCTCTTCCTCCTGGGTTTGAGAAGTGATTGCTCTCTAGACCAGTGGTGGCGAACCTTCGGCACTCCAGATGTTTCGGACCACTGCTCCCACAGTCCTTTGTCATTGGCGATCTCGGCTCTGAATTCTGGGAGTAGAGGCCCAAAACATCTGGAGGGCGGACTGTTGGCCACCACTGCTCTAGACTCAATTAAAAGTGGGTCTTTGCTGCCCCCTGCTGGCAATTCTCTTCGCCCAAGCATTCAAACAAGCCTGGTTGCATCCATGCCATTTCCTGATGGAGGGTTTCTGACTCCGCTTACAGGTGGCTCACGGTACCTCAGTCTCTAGAAGATTCTTTTTAAGGAAACTTGAGAAGCAGGCACATTTCCTCGCACCTTGCAGTATTCACTCAACGGAGAAGTTGCCTCCGTGTAGGAGAGTGGTGCGGTGGAAGCATCAGAGCATCAGCCGCAGCCTTTGATAACAACCGGAGTGGAAGGGACCCAATCGATCGTCAGGCAGCCATCTCTCCAGCAGGGATAACACCCCTCAAGCCAGGATAAACCTGCATCCTTTTTTTTTTTTTTTGGCAAACGGGCCTGGGGATTCTTGACAGCTTTGAGCATCTCCTCTTGGCACAGAGGCCCAAATTTATTTATTTTCTTTATTGACAGAATTTTTTAGCCGCCCCATTACCAAGCAGCCTCTTGGCAGCAAATGCAAGCATGCATCACAAGGCCCAGTAGGACGGCAGAGGCTGCCACCTAGAGGCCTAAAGAGAAGGCTGCACACCTGGGGGGGGTTTTCCTATACAGAAGTTCCTAGCATTACAGTAGGACCCCCGTATCCACTGATTCAGTTATCCACGGTTGGCAGAGGAAATAAATAAATAAATAAATCAGCAGCTGCAAAGCAAGCTACCATCACAAACAACAGCTGTAAAGCAAGTTACTATCACAAAGCAGCACTTTTGGAAACATATTGGCGTTCTCTCTTATCTATGGTTTTCATTATCCACGAGAAGGCTTGGAACCAATCCCCAGCAGATACTGGGGTCCTACTGTACTTAACAATGTGTATTTTGCATTGATAACGGCATATAATTAAAAAAAATGCTCTGGCATTTGGCCAGGAAACCTTCCTCCACACCCACTTTTCCCATTGGCCTTTTGGCAGAGGGAACGCCTATGAAAAGGGGTGTTGGGTCTTGGCCAGCCTGGAAGACGCTGGTAAGGTTGTTCTGCCTTTCACGCTTCGATCCTGCAGGATCGGAAGGAGGGCAGGAGAACAACAGTGGATTTGTTTCGGATCCTTTTCCTAATTCTCCCCAGCGTGGAAACAGCCCCTGCCATCACCCCATCGTGGGCTGCCATGACATTTTCATAGAATGCCAGGTCCTTATTATAGTCCACCTCCAAGGCCCCATCAGAGCAAAAGGCAGCAAACTGGTTACTCCTGCCGTAAGCAAAACAAATAAACAAACAAACCCAGAGCCATTAAGGAAAAACCAGAGCAGCGAGGCTAAATACCACAATTTAACCTCCTAAAATGCAGCAGTAAAAAAAAAAAATTAAATAGCTTTCCCCCCCCCTCTTTTTTATGAGCATCATTACACAACAACACATGATTAAAGGGAGTGATTGCAATTTGACACAATGTCTCCCTGATTGTGACAAGGTTCATAATAAGGAAGATAATTTCTATAATCAAATTATGAAACTCTGTGATTACATAGAGGGGGGCCACGCTATGCGGGTAAACACTCGAAAATGGCCTCTTTTTTCATGAATGGATATGAAATCTGTGTTGATAAAAGGAAACCAATGGTATTTATGGACTCCCTGTGGGATCTATCGATATATGCATAAGTCACTGGTTTTTCTAAATGGTTCCTGATACCTTGGTTTGAAGATCAGCTTTGTTTGTAAGTGGACTGTGTACATCAGCTGTTATTATGGTTCTCTCTATCCTGCTTCTGTTTCTTCAGCTAATGTCTGTTCCTCTGGCATGTCTACGTACCCACAGGGTGGCGCGCGGAGGAAAGCCAGGGCTCCAGTGAGCGAAGGAGACCACCGTGGTCTTGAGCCAGCTGTCTGGAAATAAACCACCTTTCTGATTTATTTATTTTTCCCTCCATCATCCATCCATTCAAATTGCGAGTTACACAACGCCTTCGGGGCGGCAGCCGTAAATGCATAAAAACAGGGCAAAAATCAATAAAACCTGGTTAACTCTAAAAATAAACACCATTAAAATATCAAAAGATATTCTTTTATTTCAGAGGTGAAAACAGCTCCGAGACAAATCTGGGCAACTGAGTGTTTAAGAATTCATAAGCTCTGATAGAATAACGAGGCTTTTGCAATGCAGGAAGAGGAAAAAATAAATTAAAAAATACTAAATTGCAAAGCAGGCCTCTTTAAGGGGATTATTCCATATGTGATTATCAAGGAGGAAAATGCCTGTTAAGACACATTCTGCATGAGCCCTCGGTCCAAGATTTCGGGCACTGTGGAGAGAATGGGGGGGTAGGAGAAGAGGCAGTCCGACTTTGCACTGCTGGGTCCCTAAGCATCAAAAATGTTAGGACAACTTTGAACTGAGGCCAGAGAAAAGCTGAAGTCAGTGAACACGGTCATGTCCTGGTATCCTGTGACCCAACAAAGCCCAGGCCAAACCTCTCACTGCCTTGCTAGCTAACGTTGATGAACAGTCTTCAAGGGCAGCCCCACCCACAATGCACTGTAGTCATCTAAACAGGAGGGTGGGCAGGCATGGCTCAAGCTAGGCGGTCACTGTGAAGGCCAAGATAAAGCTGCTAAAAGGCACTGGGTGTGTCATGACTGGGAATTCTTACATTTTCAGAGGCTGATGGGGGGATGCTGGGAATCGTAGTCCAAATGCATTCATCAGTCCACCCCTCGAAGTTCTGCTAGTAACCGAGCTCTCTCTTCTTTCATGTGGCATTGCTTCTCATGGCCTTTCTCCGGATTTCTTCTCCTGCCTCCGTTCTCTTCCAGGTGTCCCATCCACCTGACCATGGAAAGGCTGGTCCTCTCCCTGCTGGTGATGGGCGTTGCGGTGAAGGCCACGATGTGCCCCCTACGCTGCCGGTGCCAGACGCTCTCCCCCTCCTTCACCATCCTCTGCACCAAGACAGGGCTGTTGTTCGTGCCCCCGGGCATCGACCGGCGCACGGCCGAGCTCCGCCTGACGGACAACTTCATCACCAGCTTGCGGCGGAAGGACTTCGCCAACATGACGAACCTGATCCACTTGACGCTGTCCCGGAATACAATCAGCCAGATCATGCCTTACACTTTTTTCGATCTCAAAGGCCTTCACGCGTTACACTTGGACAGTAACCGACTCACCGACGTCAGCGAGGACCACTTCAAGGGGTTGATCAACCTTCGCCACTTAATCCTGAGTAACAACCAACTACACTACATCTCGCCAGGCGCGCTGGAAGATTTCATTGACACCATTGAGGACCTGGATCTTTCCTATAATAATCTCGCCCACGTTCCCTGGGAAACCATCGGGAGGCTGTCCAACGCCAACACCATCAGCCTGGACCATAACCTCATCGATTTTGTACCCGAAGGGGTCTTCTCCGACCTTCACAAATTGGCCCGGCTGGACATGACCTCCAACAAACTGAAGAAGATCCCCCCGGACCCCCTCTTCTCCCGCATCCCGGTCTACGCCAAGCCCAAGGGCTCCCCCTTGTCCTCCCTGGTGCTGAGCTTCGGGGGCAACCCCCTGCACTGCAACTGTGAACTGGTGTGGCTCCGGAGACTCACCCGGGAGGACGACCTGGAGACCTGCGCTTCGCCCCCGGAGCTGTCGGGTAAGTACTTCTGGACCATCCGGGAGGAGGAGTTTGTGTGTGAGCCTCCCATGATCACCCACCGAACCCCGAAACAGGTGGTCCTGGAAGGCCAGGGCGTCTCCTTGAAGTGCAAAGCTGTGGGTGACCCGGAGCCCTACGTCCGCTGGATTTCGCCCGGAGGGAAGCTGGTCTCCAACACCTCCCGAACCGTCTCCTACGAGAACGGGACCTTGGATATTTTGGTGGCTTCCGTGGAAGAGAAAGGAGAGTTCACATGCATCGCCTCCAATGCGGCGGGCGTCTCCACCGCCCCGATTGAGTTGGTGGTCAAGCCGTACCCTCAGCTTGCTAACAGCACCAACTACGGGAAGGAAGCTGACCCAGGGCCTTCGGACATCCTGATTTCGGCCAAGTCAAGCTTCCCAAATGAAACCAAATCTCCTCCTGAGAGGAAGGTTGCGGTGGCTGAGCTGACCTCCTCCTCTGCTCTCATCCAGTGGCCTTCCCAGATCCACGTCCCAGGAATCCGAATGTTCCAGATCCAGTACAACAGCTCTGCGGACGAGATCCTGGTGTACAGGTAATCTTGGCCCTTCAGCTGATGGGCTCTTTGTCTGTGTTTAAGAGAAGTAAGAGGAAACCACCTTATTTCTTGGTAGATTCCTATGAGGAGGCAGTGCTGAGACTCAATAGCAAAAGCAAAAGAGTTCTGCTTATATACCGCCCATTACCACTTCAAGTAGTCTCTGGGTGGTTTACTGTTTTTTAAAGGACAATATGCAGGCTACGGGGCTATATACTCATGCCACCTTTCTCCATACAAAGACATGTTAAGAAGGGTGGGAGGTTCTTCATGTAAAAGAACCCAGGGACATGAGGGGGTAACTACAGAGAATTCTTAAACATGAATTGTGTCTTGTTGGAATCTGAACTACAAACGAAGCCTTTGACTGAGGGCCAAACTAGATATTACAGCCTGAGTGGGCAGCTTTACCTAGAGTAGATTCATTGAAAAAGAAGAATAGAGCCAAGTAGGGATTGGGTATTCAGCTACTGGTTCTGTTCCAGTCAGACCTGGCAGGTAAATTTGGGTTAAGCTTTCTTATAGGAAACCAACTAGTGTGAAAATATACCGTAAGCCACGACAGGGGGGCAGGCAGAGCAGGACAAGGAGGCATGGGAGGTTTTGTCATTATTTGTTTTTATTCATTTAAAATATTTTTGCCCCACCTTTCTTCTTAAAAGGACTTGACTCTTTGTCCTGACAGTATGCCTTAAATGTCGAGAGCCCCAAAAGTGGCTTATGATGGTCGTGCAACCCCTTCAAACACACATGAGCCAGGTTATACACAGTACAAACATGTAAAACAAAACAAAACACAGAAAGGTTGTTTTAGAAAAAGTTTTCAAGCTCCCTTGGTGGCAAATGGATTCTTCTGAGTGATGGGGAGGGTTGGTTGGCCGGCTGGCCAGCCAGTTGGTTGGTTGGTTGGATGGATGGATGGATGGATGATTGGTTTGACAAGGACTAAGATGATACAGGACAGAAAGAGGAAACACGAATGCTTTCCTGGCTGCCACTGGCTCAGTCCCGCTCATCCTCCGATGGAGCTGATCTTTCCCATTATCTCCGTTGCCCTTCCTTCTGCTGCTGTGCGCTCTCACCCTGTGCTTCCTTGCAGGATGATTCCAGCGGCCAGCAAGTCCTTCTTCCTGACAGACCTGGTGGCCGGGCGGGACTACGACCTCTGCGTCCTTGCCGTTTACGACGACGGGACCACCTCCCTGACGGCCACCATGGTGGTCGGCTGCGTGCAATTCACCACGGAGGAGGAGTACCGGCAGTGCCGATCGCTCCACGCCCAGTTCCTGGGCGGCACCATGATCATCATCATCGGGGGCATCATCGTGGCTTCGGTGCTGGTCTTCATCTTCATCCTCCTGATGAAGTACAAAGTTTACGCTGGCCACCACAAAAACAAGAGCACCCAAAGGAGCCACGTCTGCTCCCAGACGAACGGCAGCCACGGCCTCTCGGTGGCCCACGCCGGCTCCAAAATGGCGGAAGGGCTCCCACCCCAGGAATCTTCGGGGTTGCCTCCCAGAGGCAAAAGCAGTGCGCTCAGCCTGGAGGGCGAACGCGCGGCCCCTACGGACGCAGCCAGCGTAGGAAGAAGCGAAGGCTTCCTTCAGGACGCCCACTAGGACTGCTGAGCGGAAAACTCCCGGGGGTTGCATTTAAAGCTCCACTACTCTTGTCTATTTTTAAGATCAGATGGTTTAAAAAAAATACAGCCTATTTTTTTAATCTGTAAAAGTTCCTGCATTCTTAACTATTTTTGTTGCACTATATTAAATATAAAGTGTGTGATTTCCAAGGATTTTTATTCATTTCTTACACAATACGCCTTGCAGGGAGGACTCGGCAGATGCTGGCGACGGCCTTAGTTTGGGCTGTTCCCTCACGAAAGCACTGGCCAGCCCACCTCTGGAGAGACAGCGGCTCCTTCAGGGCCAGAGGGACAGGAGGCTTCCCGACAAGCCCAAGTGGTGCCACTGGGCCCTCCGTCCCTGACGTTTATTAGGGAGTCCATCACTTCAGTCCCCAATGAGATCCCAACTTCATCACCCACGTCACAGTTATGATTACAGGTGAGGTCACCCGTCGGTTTCGTCACCTGGGGCTTGGCTGGTTTTCCCACCGCCCAATTAGAGTCATGGCTCTGCGTGGCAAAAATTAAATTTTCCAGCTGCCTGGCTTTCATTGCACAACTTGGCTCTTAGCTCGAGCCAGGGAAATGTGTGCAAATATTTGCACTCATTTCCCCGGCTGTTGGCTTTGTAACTCCTCCAGCTAGGAACATGATCTCAGGAAGAAGGCTATCTTGTGCTGGAGGCTGAGAATCGGGGAGCCTCTTAATTAAGAGCCTGAACTCACTGACAAGTGAGGTCCCTGCACTCAGTTTTTAGATGGGTCTCTCTAGTGATTTAAATCAGTTAAATGGCAAATAACCTTTTTTACATGTTGATAAGAGGCCTGGATTAGGAAGGGGGAATTCTCTACATAACTGGGCAGGGCCAAACAAGAGTCCAACTGCAAACCAAATTGCAGGGAGTCCAATTAAAGTTGCACTTGGTGGTGTTGGGGGGGGGGAGGAAATGGGAGTCACTCTTTCATTTCTATCTCTACATTTACACTGCACAGAAACTACAACCCCCAGCATGCAACGAGAGGGCTCCCTGGAAAGAAGGTCCTGCCAAGCGGCTTCCTGGTTTAGGGCAGGTTTGGCGATCGACCAACTCCCAAGAGCCCCAGGCCAGGTCTTTTAAGACCGAAAACCGCGGTTTCCTGCCTAAACTTAAATTGAGGGGGGGGCACTACATTCCCCAGAATGCAACGCTGTCCCAGCCCGCCCACTCAGAGCTCGCTCCCTCAAGGGGGGGCCGAGCCCGCGCAAAGACGGACAGGCGGCCTAAAGAGCCAATCCGTGGGAGGCGCGGGGACGCGAGCTCCGCCTCCCCGGGCAACGGCCAGGCTCTCGGCCAATCCCTCTCGGAGGCCGGCCGTGCGTGGGCGGTGCTTCGGAGGAGCGGCAGGCCAGGGAGCCTATGGGCGCCGGCCCCGCCTCCTTGGCCTGGGCGGGAGGCGCTTCGAGGCTGCCCGGCGGCGGCGGCGGCGGCTCCTCTCCTTAGAGGCGCCATGGCGCTGCTGGGCGGCGGTGGTGGGCGGTGGTGGGTCCGCTTGGCGGGTCGGGCCCTCCTGAGGCGGTCGGCGGGAGAGGCCTGGAGGCCGCCGGGAGGAGGAGGAGGAGGAGCGCCGGCCCGGCTCAGCTTCGGTCGAGGAGGCCCCGCAGCGGCGGCGGCGGCGGCGCCCCCCCCCCTCAGGCCGTCTCCGAGCTCGACAAGGCGGACGCCTCCCTCCTCCGCAAGGCTCACGAGACCGGTGAGGGAGGGGGGCGGAGCGAGGGAAGGGGCGGGGCCACGGCGGGAGGGGGCGGGGCCGCCAGGGCAGGAGGAAAAAGAGCCCCGTCCTGGAGTGGGCGGGGAATGGGGAAGGGCCGCGGCGGTGGGGGCGGGGCCAGAGCGAGGAAGGGGCGTTCCCTGCTCAGAGGAGGCGGAGCCACAGCAAGGGGGAAGAAGGGGCGGTCCGGGCTAGTAGTGGGCGGGGAAGGGGCGGTCTGGGCGAGGAGAGGGAAGGGAGGGGCTGCGCCAGCAGTGGGAGGAGCCAGGGCATGGAAAGGGGAGGGGCTGCGCCCGCTGTGGGAGGGGCCACAGTGGGAAAAGGGGAGGAGTTGCACCAGCAGTGGGAGGGGACTAGAGCCAATTTAAGGTCCGCTGGTGGGAAGCTTCCTCTGAGGGTATCAGACTACAGCTCCCATCATCCTTGCCTCCCTCTGAATCCAGAGGTCTACCGGCAAGGTTTAGGAACATGCAAGTGGTATGAAATGCTGTTTTGTTTTGTGTGTGTGTGTGTTTTTAAAAAAAGCTGCGACTCTTAAGTTATTTAACTACAAAGAGTTTTTTAAAAAGCAACATTTCTAAGAGTTCGGGCAGGGGGGGCATTACCACCTGCTGACTCCTCCCCTCCAGGAAGGCACGGAGCCACCATAAAGCAAGGCCTCCAAGTCCTATCCCAGCGGGATCCCGCGGCTGATGATGTTATCCAAAGCTGCTAAGAAGTCCAGCAGAACCAGTAGGGACTCGCTCGCCCGGTTCAGTTCCAGGCATCGGCTGCCCTTGCGTAGCAGGGCGGATATCACTGCATCGTCTTAATTTGACCAAAACACAACTACTTACAGGCAAAGGGTTCATTCGGATCTGTTCTCCTCTTTCCTAGGGTTCCTTTCCTGGTTCCGGAATGGCTTACTGGCTACCGGCGTTGGAGTCATATCGTACGTGCAGAGCGACATGGGTCGTGAAGCGGCTTATGGTGAGTGACAAGCAAGGAGTGGGGGGGGGGAGAAAGAAGCCACCATTTTCTCTGTATAAGACGCCCCCATGTATAAGACGGCTTTTTGCAGAGACAAAGGATGGGCAGTTTCGCAACCACGCAATTCTCTCCTTCCTTGGCTGACTTCTGTGTATAAGACAACCCTCAGTTTTTAGTCTAATGCAGACATGTCCAAACTTGGGCCCTCCAGATATTTTGGATAGCAACTCCCACAGTCCTTTCCCATTGGCAGTCTAAGCTTAGAATTCTGGGAGTTGTGGTCCAAAACATCATGAGGGCCGAAGTTTGGCCATGCCTGGTCTATTGATTTTCAACAAAAGAATAGTCTTATACATGGGAAATTGTGGTATCTGTAGATTACCAACTGTTGGCCTTTCCTTTTTAATTTAGAGTCAGGGAAACACACACACACACACACCTCTGTTGTGCAGGAGTCAGGTAGATAACTTGTATACCCATAGCTTTTAAATCCTGTTTGATGATGTGAGCCACCTTGGGTCCTTTTGGGGAGAAAGGCGGGGTAGGCATCTTTTAAATAAATACAAAATCGTAACTACGCCAAGCAGAAAAGACTCTGCGCAGCTTTGCTTCTGGTTTCGGCAACATGTTTTCTTGGGAGTCGGGGGCTCCCTGCATCTCTGGTGCCCGAGTGCGCATTTGTGCCAGGAATATTAAGCCAGGCTTGCCTCTCAAGGGAGCAGAAGTGGTTCCTCCCGAATGAGACACTTCTCGGCCTGCTGCAGGAGCGCAGCCAGTTTCTTCCTTCTGTCGCGAAGCACCTCCAACAAGGCCCCAGGAAGCAGACTCGACTCTCTCATCAATGGTGTGTTGACCTTGCAGTGGCCGTCGGAGTCGTTCTTGTAAAATGTTATGAGCTAATTGGCCTCCAGAGCCTCTGAATGGGGCAAGTCAATAGAAAGAGGCTCTTGAAGGGGGGCTCAGCTGACATTTCCAACACAAATAGCCTCGGTGATGTCATCTTCCATAAACAGCCTCCAGAAGAGCCGGCGGTTACACAGCCTGGATGGCAACGCAAGGACACGCCTGGCTTGGCACGGTGATCCTCCGGCAGTTGCTTGCCCCTCAGCAAGCAGCAGGGTCAGGATCCACCGGGGATTTTGCAGAAAGGCCGCCTGCAGTGGCTGTTGGGAGACGGAGTTGTGTCAGTTTTTTTGCTTGCCGTGCAGAAAGTAAGCAAGTAGTAGAAGCATGCTGGTCCGGAAAGCAGAAACGGTGGACTCTTTGTGGCTGCCGCAGGAGGATCCCCCCACGGGACAGTGTCTGGAAACCACGCCCTATTGAAGAAGGGTTATGGTCCTCCCCTGCCGTTTTGCAGTTCATATACTGCAGTCCCATTATATCGCGGGACCGTAGTATATGAAAGGCAAGGCCCCCCTGGGGTAAGCTGCTTGGACCCGTTTGAGACCTCTTGCACTTACCTCAGGCTTGGCGCTGCCCAGGACGGGCTTCCCGGGCCTGTCGGAGGCCCCAAAAGTGATTTCCAGAGAACCAGAAGTGACTTCTAGAAAACCCGAAGTGACTTTTGGATCTTTGGAAACCACTTCTGGGGCCTCTGACAGGCCCGGGAAGCCCGTCGGAGGCCCGTTCAGGGCAGCGCCAGACCTCAAGTAAGTGTAGGAAGCCCCAGAGAACCCCCACCAGTCCTGACCCGACCCAGCATCCTCATATCACAGAGTTTCCGTTCTTGCAGGTCGGTTCGGGCCCCTAACCTCCACAATAGTCACTGTATCTCCAAAAAATGCATTTCTGAATTTTGCCACAACGGGGCAGTGGTTCCTTGCTCTTGAAGCAGTTCCTTGGCTGGCTGGTTTGTTTTGTTTAGAAAGAACGACCTGTGGGTGAACAGGAGGCAGAGAAATGATAGTTCTGCCCTGTCTTTGGTTTTAAGGAAGGAGCCAGGGCATGACTGATCCCATTGTGGTCTCCTCTTGAGGATGAACAGAATAAGCCACGCAGAATCCTCTCGGGAGGTCGGGGAGGCACTTGTGAGCAAGTGAAGGTGTGCGGAGAGAGACGTCCAGTTTGAGCAGAGCCCACTTCTTGCAGCCTTTGGGCGTTGTCACCCACGGATATTTCTCATCCTGCCAGAGCAGGGTGCTCTGTTTCCAGGTGGACCATACAGAGTCTGCTTTCATAGGTCAGACGGCAGGAGGGTTTCACGTCACAAGGAGACAGAAGAATGCTGGTGCGATCCCTCCTGTCTTCTGTTCCAGGCTTTCTCGGAGAGGTGAAGGGGCCGGAGCCTGGAATGTTGGCCTTGATAACTTTGGGGCAGGCTGGGCCGTGGGGAAGCACCCCTCACCCCCCCCCATACAAGGCCCGACCAGAAGAGGGTGACCTTTGCCTCTCCCCTTAGGTTTCTTCATCCTGGGCGGGATCTGCGTCTCGTACGGCAGCGCCTCCTACCTGGCCAACCTCGTCCTCCTCCGCCGCTCTATGATGCTCCCGGCCTCCATGGCTTTTCTGAACTTTGTCGCCGTCATCACGGTGGCCCTGCTCTGGCTGTGCGCCGTCTCCCTCTACATCGGCCGCTTGGAAGTGGAGATCATCCAAGAGGACACCGGCCTGGACAAGAAGGAGGACAACGGGAAGTCCGAGAAGTGAGGGCCAGAATTGGCTTTCGCAGGCGGGACACCCTCCACACACACATACACACACACCCCTCCTTGAGACGCCTAGGGCAGGGTCCTGCGGTCTCCGTCGTCAAGGCCAATCCAGGTGGCAGACCTAGAGACTTTCTGCTGTTTGAGCCAAAGGGCGAGGAGGAGGGATGGTCTCCGTGCCGTCGAGAGGGAAACGGGCACGTAGGGTTGTTTGTGGCTTTGTATTTATTTCCCGGTTTCCAGAGGAGCAGTTGAGCAGAGGTGAAAAGCCATATCATCCGGAGACGTCCTGCTCAGCCTGTGTCTTCCTCAGCCAAGCGCCTTTGGCTGGCAAACGTTATGTCGAGGTCTGAGCCTTGGTTCCGCTCTCCCCCACCCTGCCTGCTTCAGCCTTGCTTGCAAATGACCAACCGGTGCTCTCTGCAAGTATCCAGACAGCTCTCTTAGCGCTGCCCATGAAGCAGGGTTTTGCTTATCCGGTGTCGCTTTTGTTCCCAAATCTGTGGCCTCCTCCGCCAGAGGCAGCTCTCTCCTGCTGGCTGGGGCACCCGGTTCTGCTTTGCCACCCTGTTCGGATCAGTTGATACATCTATTAAAGCTTCTGGTCCCCATCACTTGTATGCTCTCTCTCTCTCTCTATATATATATATATATAGGGGTGGATTAAGGGTCACTGTTGTAGTTGAACCGGGCGCGTTTCCATTGGACACGAACAGGGGCTGATCTTGAGCTGGGGCAGTTTTATTCCCGTGCTGCAAAGCAAGGAGCATGCACATAGCAAGGGAGGGAGAGGAGGGCTGGAACCTACAGGCTTGTTCAGGTTCTTCCTAGCAGGCTAGGCCAATCAAGATGCCATTTCATACACCCTCCTAGACACAGCTTGGGTGGTGTCTGCCCTAGCTTTCCCCACACCAGGCGACTGGGTCTGCAAGGGGCCATCTGGAGTTCTGAGAAGACCCCAGAGCGACACTTCTCTCAAGCTTTTCAGAACATGGTGAGAAGGTACAAACTTGGCCATATTATGAGCTTACCCAGGCCCTCCTTGGAAGAAGGGAGCTGCCACTTGCCCCTCAAGGGCACACGAGCAGCCTTAAACCAGGCCAGACTCTCGATCCATCTCTTCTGGCTCCCCAGCAGGTGCCTTGAGCCTAGAAGGCAGTCGTGTTCTTTCCTTTGTCCAGGCAGAGGGGTTCCGGTGTGATCTTACTCATTACCAGTGCTGAGTCCTCCTTGTTCCCAGTGAATTGGGCCTTATGGGCCACGGCAGCGTTGAATTTCTCACCTGTCCTTTGTCCAGGAATTGATAGCCTTCTCAGCCTCGGTTCGTTTCCCAACCTCTTGGTTTTGCTCTGAAGCCACTTAACAAACATTTCAGGGATGTTCCGTTGGGAAGATGTTTGGCTTGCAGGGACCAGAGGGCCTTCTAAAAATCAGTGCCATGTTATTCTTTTGGGGACTGTTAAGCACATTACGAACTTTATGTCAGAGGAGATTTTGATTTCCTGTTAATTAAATCAGAATGGAGGGTGTGTTGCATTCCTTCTGGTGCAGGAATGCAATAGCGGGACACACGTCGCATCATAAAATGACAAGAGGGATTATCAACCCGGCCTAGGTCGCTTTTACAAGGCAAGAGACATAACGATTTATTTTTTATTTTCTCTGAAACCCCAGATGCCCAAAGAAGCAGCAAAACATTAACAGGTGAACAGTGGGAGCTACATCCATCTATCAGATGAGAACAGTAGGTTAATAAAAGCGGCGGGGGGAGGGGGAAGAGAAACCCCACACATACACAGAGAGAAAGATCTGTAGCCATCAGAATATATCATGTGGAAGTGCTACGAGTACTGCTTTGCTGTGGGGTTTCCTCTCCACAACGGTACAGCTCTTCGTTTTGCTTTTAAGTGCTGAAAGGTTATGTCACACATTTTTACTGTTTTAAGTGCTGTCTTCGCACACACATACACACACACAGAGGTACACAAAAAGTCTCCTTTGCCTTCCCCCCCCCTTTCGTGGCCTACTTCTTTCTCCAGCTGAGACCCGGAGGATTGGAAGAGGTTTCACCACTCGCTCCTAAGAAGCTTCCGCTGTTTGATAGCAGGCTGAAGGGAAGCCTCAAGATGAAAGAATGAAAGGTTCAGACCCACCTTTGGACTACCAGGCCAAGCATACGATTCTAAAAATTCACCAACCGGTCAAGGTGCAAGAGTTAACTTGTTCTCACCATCTGGGGCTCCGACGGTGGATCTGGTGTGAATTAGAAAAGCAACCTCCAATCCCTGGCCACGGCTACCAGCCACCAATGGACAAGCCAACAAACAGAAGGTCTAAGGCCTGGTGCTGAGAGGGGTGGGCAACCCATTAAGTACAGTAGGAGCTCCATAACCACGGGGGTTCCAAGCCTCCCTGTGGATACTGAGATCCGTGGATAATAGTGAACTGTTACCACAACCAGAGACTAGAAGGCACCAGAGACCATGCTATGTATTCGTCACTAGTAAGTATTCATAGCACAATCTCCTAGAAGCCAGTTCCGGTAAAATATTGTTTTTCCTGGTATTTTTTTTAATATTAAGACTGCTTATGTGAAACTGGCTATTGATCCCATAGATATGGCATCCTACTGTACCTTCTCCCACCCCACCCCGCTGGTGCTTTCCAATTGCTCCGTAGTGCCAACTTTTTGTTGATCTAAAAATTACGTACAGTCTGGAGGTAAGGATAAATTAACCAAAAGGATGCATGTTGTACCAAAAGTGGGAAGGGAGCCCCAGTACCAGGCCATCCCTTGAAGCTGCATTGGCTGAACATTCAGGAGAGATCAAAAGGAAGAATGTCACACACGGTACATAGTGGGACTACGGAACTCACGACCACAAGATGCATTGATGGCCACCAGCTTCAAAGCTTTCCAAAAGGGATTAAACACATTCAGTAGAGGAACTGGCTAGCAACGTCCCCCTCACCTTTATCGCTGCCTCTCTGGGCCACTCTCGGAGGCAACACACGTCTGACGGCCCTTTAGCTGGGAAGCAGAACCAAACTGGATGGTGTTACAAGACAAATCATCTTGGGACTGCCGAACTGGCATCATCAAGTGGATCAGCCCCTGTCAAGGGGGCCCAGAGGGGAACTGAAGTCGCAACCTCTAGAGAACTACCAAACTATCCAATCGTTCCATTCAGTAAGAGTTACCCTGGCTTTGTTTCAGGTCTACCAACAATCTGATTGATTTGCCAAAGGATGACTTAGAACCCTCCCCCAAAAGCCAGACTAGAGATCAAGTTGCATTTGGGATCTTTTGAAATGCGATCCGCAGCACGGGCTCTGCTCATGCCCCCCATCCAGTGCCAGTTTATTCGAGACATCCAGATGACCCCAGTGCGGTGGGAATAAAAGGGTGGTATAGAAAGTCCTTTGGTCCAGAGACAGAAAACGTAGCAGAAAAGGATGAGCAGTTAATCAGTAATTAGCAAGCAGTTACCCAGATTGACTTCACAAAGTTAATTAGAGGTTTTAACTAGAGATGGGCACGAAACGAGCGATTTTTTGTTTTCGTTTTTTGTTTCGTCATGTAACGAAAACGAAATGAAATTTTTTAAAAAACAAAATGAAAATGAAACGACCAAATTTGCCGTGATGCATTGAACTAAAAAGAATGCTAACGAAACAGCAATTTTTCGTTTTCCTTTTCATTTTTTCGTTTCGTTACCTAACGAAACGAAAACGAAATTTTTTGCAAAAAAAACGTCACGAAAACGAACCAAAACGGACCCCTAAACGACCAAACGACAAACGAAACACCATTTTTTTGAGTCGTGCCCATCTCTAGTTTTAACTCTTCCACTCCTCTTTTTTTCACCCCCTGCAAAAGGTCCTCCAAACAGCTGGAAGTTTTTAAAACATTTTGGAAGGCCTCTGGCAGGAATGCTTTAATAATAATAGAACAGGAGAGGTGGACCATCGAGGTGGGGAATCAAACTCCTGACCTCAGACTCTGCAGCCAGAGACCTAGAGCCACTGAGCCGTCCAGCGTAAGCTAGTGGATCACTCTAAACCAGTAGTTCTCCACCTGTGGGTCCCCAGATGTTCCTGGATTGCAACTCCCAGAAACCCCTTCCAGCACAGCGAGTGGTGGAGGCTTCTGGGAGTTGCAGTACAAGAACATTGGGGGGGGGGCCACAGGTTGAGAACCACTGCTCTGAAAGACCCTTGGGGAGATGCATTTCAACTCGACAATTCCGCGATTCTCTTGTCTCATCCCTGCTTTGCTCGGAACCCTCAGGGTTTGCCTTGGATGTTATGTCCCCTTTTGTCCACGTGGCGGCTTCGTCACCCTTTCAGTAGCAGTTTTACTGCTAGGAAATGAGACAGTTAGCTGTAGGGCCATTTCAGCCACCCCTCTCCTTGACCGCCACCACCTCCCCATTCTGATCCGAGATCAAGAGATAAGCCTCTTTAATCCACGGCTTGCAGAAGGGGAAAGTGCAGATCGAGCAGAGGGAACCGGTTCTTAGAAAGACAATTCAAGGAGTCCCCGTCGGCGCAGACCCTCCACTCAAGCTGATAACATGGCGCTGAACCTGTGGCCGAGACCCACGAAGGCTGCAAGGGAGCGAACGGAAGCAACAAAGCACAAAATGCAAGCGTGGCAGGCTGATGTGAGCACGCCGGAGCACGGGAGCAGAAGATGGGGGAACCCATCTCTCCCCTGGAGCTCGGCATGGGTTACATTTGCCTGGGCTTGCAGGGAGATAATCAGGGTTACTGATGATCCCCCCCCCTAGTCCCCGGGGGCTTCAACCTAACCACTCACCGAAAGCTGTGGAGGGAGCAAACCAGCTGGGAGCAGCCAGAAGACTGACGAGGAAAAGTGTGACAGGCTCGTTTCCCCAACTTGCACCTTTACCAGTAGGGCAGTGCAGGCAGATTCCACGGACACGGACACGGGGCTACCAGCTGGACTCGCTTCACAAGCCACAGCCAGGTGTTGGTATGGTTTTCAACCAACTTCCAGGTAGCCAGGGGACCTGCAAAGCTAAGCTTGGAGGTGGCCTCCCTGACCTTTGTCACAGAGACCGAGACAAGGATTGCTGAAATAGGATGGCAATTACACAGGGGCCAAAGATTTGCCCTCCTGGCTATCACCACCTGGGAGGTGGCACCGAGCTCTCTTCTCCCAGGGCATGCCAGATCTTGGACCAGGAGGTCTGCTCAGGGCTGACGTGAGCTCCAATTTGGGGACAAAGGGAGATGCCATCTTGACAGTACCAAGTCCCCTACCGTCAGTCCTCCTTGCGCTCCAATGATGCGGTGCTGTGGACCCCGCCACCCACCACCGAGAACGGCAGGGCAGAAAACAAGGAGTCCGTGGCTGCAAAGGCTCCCCCAGAGATTTGGGCCAGGCTCGCCGAGTTCCCAAACGGGCCGACCATGTTCCACCGCTGCAGGTGATGGCACATGAGTTCTCGGGAAGTCTTGCCTCAGCAGCGCTGCCAAGGTCCATGAGGCTGAGGGGGTGTGGCGGGGCCAGCACGTTGCCCTGCATGGCTAGCGTCATGTCAGCCGGAGCGTAACGGATCGTGCTGGTGGCGTAGAGGCCCTGGGAGCCAGCCGGGCCGGCGTGGGGGCTCCCCAGCTGGTGCACCAGCGGCACAACCACGTTGCCCGTATGGAATCGTTGGAGGACCTCCATCTCGGCAGGATAGACCAGGGGGGTAAACGGGGTGGACGTGGCCCTCTCCTCACAGGGGGAGCCCGAGAGCGGGGGCGAGAGGGTGTCGGCCGAGGAGGGGGCCGCGGCAACAGCCCGTGGCGAGCTGCCGAAGGGCCCTTTCCCTGCTCCACCGTCCATCTCGGGCGGCGTGAGCACCGAGTCGGGGATGGAGACATACAGCTGGGAAGAGGTGGGCCTCTGAGGGGGCTTCTCAAGGCTAAGAGCTTTATTCACAGTGTACGGGCTGCCCTTGTGCCCCACAGGACAGGTCCAGGAGGGGCTGGCCACCCTCGGGACCTGCTCCGATTTGATGCCAAGGGCCGCGTTGGCCTTCAGAGCTGAGCTCTTCTGCATCTGGATGACGGAGGTGAACTCCGACAGGGAGGACCGCCCGGGCCCCAAAGTCCTCCTCCGGCCGGCCTTGCATCCATTCGCCTTCCGGACCGGGCTGCCCCTCGGCTGAAGGGGGAGGCCCAGCTCCGACTCACTGCTGCTGCCACCGCTGCTACGCGTGTCGGAGTCCTCAAAGCTGTCCGACGAGGGCTCGTTGGCCTGCCCCAGAGGGCTGGCCGGCAGGAACTCCACCTTGATGCGCTTGCCGGGTGGCTCCTCCGCGTCACTTCCTCCGAGGTCCTCTGAGGCCTCGTCCTGCAGGTAGCCCTCCTCGGGCTCGTTGGAGTTGGTCTCCGCCAGGTGGCCAGGGGGGCTGCTGTCCACCATCCTCCGTGGGCAGGCCTCCGCGAGGGAGCCCCTTTGGCTAGGCGAGGGCCGCTTTCCCTGGCAGCTGTCTGTGGCGAGCCCCCTCCCTGAAAATAAGCAGAGGGAATGTGAGGCCTTGGCTTGGCTTTTAGGAGACAGACGGGATCCGTTTGTGGAATGAAAGCTCCATCCCGGGTCGGTTCCAAGGAGACTTTCCGGTCGGGTTTGAAGGCTTCATCCCAGCAGCCACACCACTCTCCATCATGGCTGCAAGGCAGAACGTTACAGAAGGCAGAGAAATGCCGAAGCGCTTGCGGGAATCCAGCCACCTGCCTTTGGCGTTGAAGGAGGATTCCCCATCCTCTCCATGCAGCCCCACTGAGAAATATGATGGAGGCACCTACTGCTCCAGGGCAGGTAGAAAACTCCCTGCACCTGGGCAGACGGGTGGGCGCATATGAATAATAATAATTGCTTCCCATTATTCATTACCTGTTGGGAAAGTAATCTTGCAATGCAGAGTCTTACACCCTTGAGACCCTCCCTCTACCCCCCCCCCGGTTTCCACCACTGCTTACAAATTCTTCATGACCTTTAGATGCAGAGGGGAGGGTATCAGATGAAAAGGAGAAGGGCGTGAGGCCTGGGAAATTATTCCGTTCAGCCGCCTGCTTCGAACACAGCATTTCAAAGCGACTTCGGGAAGTAACTCAGAAATGTTACATGTCTGGGCAGCAGAAGGGGCTTTGATCTCATTTGTGAGGTCACTTTGAAATGTAAACACAAAAAAACGAAGATGCAACATGCTTTGTATGGTAAACGTGGAACTGGAAACTACGAAGCTGTGACAGAGGGAGAGCCAGGCCAACACACACACACACACACACACACACACACACACACACACACACACACACACACACACACACACACACACACACACTGCTCAGAGCCTGTCTCAGTGGGGGATTATGGGGCATGTAGTCCAGGAAAGTTAAGACCATCCCATCTCTGCCTCTGTTCCCACCAGGAAGTCCTGCCCTACGACTGCCGGGCATGGCAAAGACAGCTCTGCTCACTTTGCCCTCTGGCTCCTCCGTCACCTGTTGAAATTTTGGGCAGATTCACCTTTGAACTCGGTCCCTCCATCCCCTGCCTCCTTCTGCCGGGCAGGCATTCCAGCCGTCTGGAAGAGGTCCAACGCCGTGTTCTTAAACTCGGGTTTGCTGGAAAGAAACAAAAACAAAAGAGAATAAAAAGAGGAATGAATGAGAACAAAACACAGACATACAGTAGTGAGATCAGGCCAAAATTATCAGAGGCACTTTTATATCCATTTAGGAGAAGCGGATTCTCCGGGACCAGTGTCCTGAAGGGACTGGAGGCAGCATGAGTATTTATTTGATCTGCTTCAATGCCACCCTTTTTATCCAGTCAGCTTGGGGCAATATATGACTCCCCCATGTGTTACTCTCACAACCAGCATCCCCCGGCAATCATGTGTGGTGCCCCAAGATATCTTTCGCAAGGTTACAAAGCAACCCTGGCCACAGCTGTAACAAACTTTAGTTAAATTCCTCTTTCTTGGAAAGACAGGCGGTATTGCCAAGGCCTTTGTGAGGGACTTTCCTATCCCGGCAAAATCTCTCCCCTCCAGGTGAGATTGAAAGGTCTGCTTCTGTATTGGTTTGAGGCGTGGATTTGGGTTTTGTTTTGGGGGGGATATGGGATGGCCTGACTTGTTCAAAATGCTTCTGTGCAAAATCCGAGAGGACGTCCCCCCCCCCCCCCGAGACACAAACTCCGATGCCTCTAAACCCCCAAAGTGCACACAACTAAACAGCAGGTGCAGCAATGCAACTTTGCACACACGGGCATGGATGTGGGGAGGGGTCAGCGTGAAAGCTCTCCTTCAGAGCCCCAGGAAACTCCTCTAGATGAGAATAATCTGAGTCTTCTTCCAAGACAAGCGAAGGCGTCCCTCCCAAATCCTGGCGCGGGCTGGTCCGATCCTGTCACAATGCTCCTGGAGGGTCATCAAGGTTGTCCCGAGGTGTGAGGGAAGAGCGGTGTGCACGCAAGACCAATTTCCCATCCAGGGGCCAAGGACGGAAACAAACCAAAGTGGCGACCCCACCAACCGCACCACCTGCCCGGCTTGTTTGCCTCCACACACACACACACACACACGCACACATGCACACAACTCCCACCCAATCAGAAAAGAACTGCAAAAAAAAAAAAAAGGATCTTGAATGCGTGCTGACACATCCAGCCACCTGCGGACTGGAATCAACCGAGCAGCCTCAGAAAGGCCCTCGGAAGCCGCGGCGCATTGTCCGAGAACAAGCAAGGACAGATTGAAATCGCAAACTCTCCCTCATTTAAACACACATACACACACACACACACACAAGCCAGGCTGGGGCTTTATTTTCAACCCAGCAAAGTTGGAATGGGCCCAAGTAAGAGTCCCCACACACACACACACTCACCTCCCTGCACCCCACCTCCTAGAGAACCCGTCCACATGGAACTAAGGCAGGCAACTTTCAATCCCCCCCCCAAAAAAAAATCAGGGTAAATCTGCTCCCTGGAGGGAGGGGGACCCATTTCTAGGGAGGGCCATCACTCCATCAACCAAGCCGTGGTCCATCGAAAGACACTGAGAGTAACTTGACCCACTGATGCCAATGTAGAAACAGGCAATAGATTCTAGGACCCCTTTAAAAAGAATTAAACAAACAGCAAGCTTTCCATAAGGGTTCATCTTTTTCAGTTTTTTTTTTCCAGGTTCATGTGGGTAGCTCTGAAATTAGATGTATTTATTGAAGTGCCCAAGTTTCACGACCATTGTTAGGTGCCAGGGGTAGCTTATGTCTTTATTTGGGGAACACGTGGCCTTTTCCTGGTTTTAATCCCCCACCCCACCCTTGACTCATGGAGTCACACCATGAATTAAGAACAAGGAATCGGCCATGTGGTCCCCAAGATTACACAAACTGCGAGAGGGGGCAATAACTTTTATTGCACCACTAACAAGTTAAATACGTATCCCGCTTTCATGGGGGAAATCCTCTCCCTCACTTGAAACAGACCCTCCTTCATTAAGAGTTTTTAAAAAATCTGAATTCATAAGCAAAGTGAGTCTAGCTATTACTGGATTACAGCTTCTAGCGTTCTTAGCCCATGGCGTCCCAGCTGGCATAGATGGGTGTTGGGAGTCCAGTAGCATTTAAAAGAAAGCATTCAACTCATCCCTGTTCTTGGGATTTGTGACTACAGCAATGAAGGTTCTGGATCTGAAACTGGATATGCAGGAGGACAGGGCGGCCCCTTTGAAGACAGTCCGGAAGGGCCTGCCCTCTGCAGATTTGGTACTCCAGAGTTGGCCCTCTCCCATCTGCTGCTCAGGGCATTGGATGCAACTTTGAGTTGCACCAAAGTTGTGAGAGCAGGTCCCAGATCTGGAGCACGGGTACAACCCCAGCGATTTCCCTCTGCTCTTCCCACTTATAAATGGCATTAGTTCAATTTATCACTAATTCCTGCAGATCCTTGGGGCCTGAAATCTTTCACCCTCCCCACCCTCCCTGCTATTTCTGTGGGGCCTCAACAGGCTAAGAAAGAATTCCACCATCCTGTCCCACTTTGGAAAGGGGAGTCGGGGGGGGGGGAATGGGGGAACAGAGCAAGTTTCTATTGCAGGAAGGCTGTAAGAAAGTTAATTAGCTTCTAATTACAGCACTAATTAACTAAAATACTAATCACCCTGACAAATCATACATGAGAATAGGCAACTGCTTACGGGATTAGCATCATAATGCTTCCTTTTTCCTTTACTGGGGGGGGGGCATGGAAAACCATCTGCAGTCCCCCCCCACACACACACACCATTCATGCCTCCCTTTTATCCGTTTGGAAGAAGAGTGGGAAGAGGAGGGTTTGTGGGGAGGGGGGATTCTGGAGCTCTTAAGTGGGTTTTTCATGTCGCAGGTGGGTGGGGAGGATGACAGGAGGGGCCCTCTTGATTTCAGAAGAGAAAGGACACCAACACCTACACCCTCACACCCACACCCACCCACACACACAGAGAGAGAAGTGGAAGGGGCCACTCGAGGCTGAAGGCTGGAGTGCAGGAAAAGAGGGTATCAGGCTCAGGAGAAGCCTGCCCCCCACGGAGCCTGGCCTTTGGGGTCATCGGAATTGCAAGGCGGTCTGTACGGCACGGAACGGTACGTTCAGTTACAAAGCGAAGGGAACCCATGCACAACCGTCTGGGTCACTGTTTGCACACCATTTGCACAGCTGCTCTGGGCAATCACCTGTGTGTGTGTGTGTGTGTGTGTGTGTGTGTGAAGCATCCTGTCCCTTCCTTCTTCTAACTCTCCACCACCGTTGGTGCCAAATGGGCTGCCCGCCAGAACCAGGATGTGGCCGACGCAGGCCTCCCTTTTTCCTTGGCTCAAATCCCAAAGTGCCAATATATAACCGCCCAGAGCGGCCTTTGCTGCCAGGCGGGCTGTATAAAAATCCAATAAATGAAATCAATAAAGATTGCCTTCCATACACCGAGGCGTGCTTTTCTGCACCCGCTCGGCCGGCACCCCCTGGGAGTGCTGTTCGCCACAAACCCTGTGCAAGAAAGGAGGGGACCCTCTCACCTGAGAATGTAGTTGACCCAAACCATGTTCTTCTCACTGGGGTTCTTGACGTTGACCGAGATTGTAGCGCAGGATTGGACCCACACAAAGCCCCCGCTCTTCTGCAGCCAACGGTAGTACCGGGTCACCACCTGCCCCTTGTTTAACACTGAAAGGGGTGCGGAAAGGAAGGAGAGGAGGCATGAATATCATTCAAAAATATATAAAAGGACATAAAACGAGCTAGTTGGCTCAGAGTGTGGGTAAACTGCAGCAATGCAGCAAAACTTCTGCTAACAACCTGGGGTTCAGTCCCAGGCAGCCAGCTCCAGGTTCACTCAGCCTGCCATCCTTCCCAGGCCAGTAAACCCCCTTGCTCCTGGGCCAATATGTTGCCTGAAGCATTACACTGTAAACCCCCAGAGAGCACTTTAAGTGCTGGGGGGGCTCTAAAGCAGCTGCGACAGCTTAGAGTAGCAAAGTCTAGAAAACAGTGTAACCTGATCAATGCTTCCCTTGTTGTCCTTGATAGATATGCTTGCTGAAAAAACATGGCTGTGGTGGCAGAAGCTCAAGCCAGGAGAGGTTGAAGGCAAGGATGGGCTGAAAAGGTGAACCCTCCAGAGGAAGCACGTGGGACCAACTGGAGGGAGGGGAAAACGGTTTTCAAAAGGAGATCAAAGGGGACCAGAGAGATTGGCAGACCTTGGAAAGGTGTTTCTGTCCATTACAGATCCCAGAATCCGTGGCTGGAAGGGGGCACCTTGAGAAAATCCATTTGGGTGGGTGGGAGAAATGTTGGAAGATATCTATAAATATTCCTAACAGTCACTTCAAATAAAGTGCACCTAGATATCGAGGCCTTAGCCATGATGGTTAGGTGCGCCTCCATGCCCAGGAGCAGTCAACCAGAACACTGGGAACCAGAACTTGGGGGTCCCTTTTTGAACTATTACCGAAGAACCAGCTAGGTTTGTTTCTCTCGGCAGGCTGGCAAAAGGAAGCCAAAGAACAGCTACAAAATAAAGTCAAAAGCAAGTTGTGGAAAAGCAAGCCTTTAAAATGGCACAGAGTTCTGCCTCCCCCCACACACCTTTCTTGCCCCTTTGGGCAATTTTAGCTCAGCTTTCGAGAACAGGTGTAGGATTTGACATGGAGGAAGTTCTGGGTGCAATCCTGTAAGGCGTGCTCGGCGCTGAACATCCAAACTGACCACAGAGCCTTCCCTCCCTCCCTGCTCTTGCCAGGCCTACGTACAGTCCAGGTGGCTTTGCCTGATTCCTTCCACGTCCTCGCCGTGAATAAACCGATAACAGCTTTTGCCGATGAGCTCCGAGGGGCACAGGTCCATGTAGTCACTGATCCTGAAATTGGGGTGGGGGGGGGGAGAAGAAGAAAGCCAATTATGGGGAAAGCAGATAACGGAACAGGACAAGGAGGCAGGAGAGCTCTGGAACCCACTGGCCAACTCCATCATCCCAAAAGGAGAACAACTCCTGGAAAACACAGACACACAGACACACACACAGCCGGACCAACCCACAACCCACCTGCTCTCGCAATACATGATCTGCAAGTCCATGTTGACCCGGAAGACGAACATGTGGCACTCGATGCGCACCTCGCTGAGGGTGGACGGGGGGAGGGTGTGCGCCAGCGCCACCAAACCCATCGCCCGGCCCGGCCCCGGGTGGGCGTGGGAGAAAGACGGTAGCCGAGGGCGGAGGCGGCCTGTGATGTGGATCACCTGCAGAGAACGAGGGGAGAGCGTGAGGATCCGGCCGGGAGAGACGGAGGATTCCGAAAGGTTCGGCAACCCCCTGCATTGCAGACGACGGGTGGCAGTGCTGACCACGAAAGAGGGCCTCCCGGCTCATCCTGAGCTGAGAGATGCTTAGCCAGGGAGGCCCTTTACCTTGTAGCCAGAGGTCTTCACGTGAAGCCCCCTCTTGGTCAGGGTGGATTTTAGGCGGACGAAGAAGGAGCGTTCCAAGGCGGATCCCTCGGCCGAACGGGAGCTGGAGGGATCTAAGGAATGAAGTGGAATAAGTGCTATGCTTTCTGGAAGGAAATGTCACTCTTAACAAAGAGAGGGCTTGCCCATAATGGGAAATGTGGCCCTGTGTGCATGCGTGCCTATACAATAGATATGTCACCTATATTTTGATGAGAAATCTATCTTGACAATGATTGATCTGGTAAAGAATCTGGGGATATTCATAGATACTCTATGAAAAAGCTATCCATCCACCCACCCACCCCACCCATTCATTCATTCATTCATCCATCCATCCATCCATCCATCCATCCATCCATCCATCCATCCATCCATCCATTCATTCATTCATTCAACTTATATACTCCCCCATTAGTGCTAAAGCACTGCTCTGGGTGGCTCACCACAGTTAAAACCAATTGCCAACAAATTATCCCGTTGTCTTACACTTGAGAATGCCATTGTCCTATAATGCTTGTCTTTCACTAGAGGTTGGACACGCCATATCTTGACTTTGGACAGAGCCACTGTCCCAAATTCTTCAGTTTAAAAGTCCTTCCCCTTCTTGTGCTTCTCATCTCGTGTATTTTGCGCCAAATGATCAGATATAACAAGGCGCGCTTTTAGATTCTTACTATGTGGCTGAAATATTCCTGTTTTCTGCATGCCCTGAGTCCTGTGATTTCTTGTTCTTTATTTATTCACTTCACCACCTTCTCAATCTACGAAAAACTTGGCTATTTATCTGCGATAAAGCCACATTTCAAATATTCACATTCTTTTCATTATTGAAGCCCATGTTCCATGCCAGATGTCAGAACTGGCCATACACAGCATCACACAAGGTGCACTCTCAGTGTCGACCCCCCCCATTGTTACTGCCCATTGCCACCTTCTTCTCAGTTGCTCTGGGCCATCTCCAATCTCATTCTTGATCTGACACTTCCCCAGGAGAGAAATTAAATCATAATTCCGGTTGCAATGTGGATTCTTTGCAAGCTCATGCTCACAAAACCCAGGTGGCAGCAGCGCCAAACCTGGGAGACATCTAAACAGGTATGATGGCCTGAAGTTTGCATATGGTTTAAAAGTATCTCTGGATCAAGAATCAAAAAAGGACCAGGGCAGGGATATAACCCCCCCCCCCCGACCCCACCCCCACCCCAAGCAGACTTATCCTAATTGATTGGTGTGGAATAATGGAGAACTGAATGAGGAGGGAGAAGTCCCTGACAAAAGGGTTTGGGGTGGTGGGGAGGAGAGAAGTAGCTGGACAGAGAAGACAGACCCACATCTCCATCTCAATGAGGCCAGGCCATTGTCTGGGCAGGTCAGTTCCTGAGTCCCGCTGAGAAGCTATTTTAAAGGTCCCAGGACAAGAACAGGGAGCAGCCCAGGAATAAACAGGGGGTGGGGAGAGAGAGAGAGAGCTACTGTTTGGGTAGGGGGATGTAACAGGAAAACAAGGAAGGGAGAATAGACACGGACAGAAGGGAATTCACCCTGCAACATTTCGGTGCAGTGCTGTATGGGTTCTCTTTGTATTTCACATGAGGTTTCTAGTAACTTTTCCACATTGCAGGTGGACCTCTTCTGGTCTATCCGTCCAGCTGGGCTTTTTCTGTGTTCTTCTGAGAACACACTCGGGGCAGAATGCTTATCTTGTATTCTCTTTTACTTTCCGGCTGGGTATAAATCTTTCACGAGCTCCCCAGATAAAAGCCGAGTGGGCTCTCAAACGAGCCGAGAGGCGACTTCGGATTGCCTTTCATTCTGCAGCCCCTGCGTGGCCTTTGCTTGTCCAGGTGGGAAGAGGAAGGGAAGCTGACACACACACACACACACACACACACACACACACAGAGAGAGAGAGAGAGAGAGAGAGAGAGAGAGAGAGCAGCCAAAAACCGCACCTCTGACCCCAAGGTCAGCTTTGCGGGCCAGAGCTGAGAATAAAAATATACTGTATGTATCCTGGTTTGTAAATTACAAACCACCCAAAGGGAGCTGCTACTCCCGAGTAAGTGTGCACAGGATAGTCTGCACTGATGACCTTTTACACTTGGATCCCGAGAGTTCATCCTGACAATTCTGCTGCTCTCTCTCAGCCTTCTGCTTTTCCGCTACTCTTGAGTCCCTTCTCTTGTCTCCCGATGCTTAACATCACAAGCCCAACTCAGTGAAATGCAGGTTGAGAATTCCTTAAGGCTTGCCTGCTTCCTTGCTGATCTGACCCGCCCATATAAAATGAAATCAGCAACTCCCAAAAGGGGGGTGGGGTCAACAAAATTGTCCTGCTTTTCAGAAGAATTCAGATGGTGCCCTCTGCATGTCCCAATTGCTGTGTTCTCTCTCTCTCTCTCTCTCTCTCTTTTTCTTTCTTAACAGGCCTTCTGAAGACAGCATCTCTGACCATGGGTGGAGAGCTCATTGCTCACAGCCTGCATGTAGCTTCCGGGGCTATAAGACCGGGTTTGTGCCCCACCCATTTCCAGGCTTGTTTGAACAGGGATGCTTACGAGGGCCTCGTGGCGCAGGGATTAAACTGCTGTTCTGCAGCTGGAACCGTGCTCACGACTTGGGGGTTCAATCCTAGGTAGCAGGCTCAAGGTTCACTCAGCCTTCCAGCCTTCCAAGGTCGTTAAAATGAGCACCCAGATCGCTGGGGGGAGAGCAATGTGTCGCCTGCATAATTACTTGTAAACTGCCCAGAGAGTGCTTTGAGTGCTAGGGGATGGTATATAAGTTGCACGCTTTGCTTTGCTTAAGCCTTGTGATCTGTAGGTTACCAAGGTTCCTTACCAGATTCAGAGGCCTCAGGCAGCCCAGAAGCAGAGGCACCGGTGCCCAGAGCGGAGGCTTTCTGGCGAATGGGGTGGGAGGTGCCCGAGGGTGCCTTCAGGCCCAGCTGCTCAGAAACTTCCAGGTGGTCTCCGGGGTGGACGTAGTCGAAAATGCTGCTTCCGGTCAGCTCCACCTGGAGAGGGGGGAAACATACAGAGAAGGGTGCATCACAGTGAGGACCTCATTAAGGAGCAGCAATCGGCCACCCAGGCGCACGTGAGTTCCCTGGCATTGGTGCAAACCAGCCATCAGCACCTGTTCCCAGCTATGGACGCCCAGAATGCCAGCAGCCACCCGGTTGTGGAGTCCTGCCATGTAACTGGTGGTGCCAACAGAAGGGGCAGGAAGACCAGGTGCTACTAGAGGACCAGAGCATTTAAAGGCTGGGAGGATGAGGGTTAGGAAGAACCCAAAGAACCCTAAAGCCAAGAGGCGGAGTCCAATATTGGTGCCACCCTGTGAACCAAGTGAACCTGGGAAAGTTACAAGTAATTTCATCACCTGTAAATAGTTACTTTTGAGAGGTAGGAAGGGTCCCTTGAAGTTACCTTCCAAGTGTAATGCACTTAACAATAACAACAACAACAAACCTCAGCTGCTGTCGCATTTTTCTAGTGTTTTTCAAAATTTACTTTTAAAGGACCTTCTAAGGTGGAATTACAGGAAACTTCCAGCTTTCTGTCATCCTCTTCTCAGCCCCAATGTGGGGTTTGATTTCAAAGTAATAGGAAGCAATTAAGCAACGAGCAGCGTCACAGTAACGTAACAGATTATTTTGTCAACATGGCAATTAGTCAGCAACAATTAAGGGTGGTGTTCCAAGCACAGCAATGAGCGATAGGAATGCGTTACTTAAAAGTAACTGTCCAAATGTACAGCTGAGGGACCTGCATCGTTCAGGCTTCTTGCCCTGCGACCGAAGTGGCTGAAAACAGAAGAATACAAGTTGGATTTCACATCTGGATGGAACAGGTGGATCCTTTGGAGCTCTCCCGGGTGCTGAAATATCTAGGTGTTGTCTCGGGATGGATAAATCTGTCCAGCATGCTTCTTCCTGCAAGTCATTACACACACACACACACACACACACACACACACCACACACCCAAACCCGAATATGAGGTTTGTGAAAGTTGCTAAAATTCTTCAAAATGGAATCGGAGCTGCACAGCTTGAATTCAGTTCAACAATGCCTGCCAAAACCTGGCATTGGCTGTGGGTCTCCTGATCCGTTTGCTCAGCACATGTGTCGCCCATTGCTTTCCAATCCGGGGTTCTAACATCAGGCACGATTTGCGTGCTGAAGATGCCACATTGTGTATGTCGATGGCCAAAACCTCTGCGTGGGGCAAGGTTTGCCTCTGAGTGAGGAAGGCGGGAGCTGCGTTCAGCTGCTCTCCACCAGGCACCCACCTCCTCTCTGGCTGCTATGATCCAGCCCACCCACCGCACCAAAACCCCCACCCTCTCCCCAGAAAATGATGATGATGATGATGATAATGATGATGATGATGATTATAATAATAATAATAATAATAATAATAAATAGCCCCACTGCAGCTAACACCTCCGCGCCACCCCGCTCATGGACCTCGCGCCACCTTATTAGCATGCAGACAGCCAGGGAGCTGCCTCCTCGCCTGATTTGAACAGGAAAGGTCAAGGCTTCAGGTTAACTCTTCTCACATCACAATGAAGGGCGGGGGAGAGTGGAGATCAATAAATAATAATGCAGCCAGTATTGGCTTCCTTTCACAGAGGGTCAGGTGCATTTAAAGGAGCTGGTCCTGATTAAAAATGCACCCAGCCACATGCCAATGGATTGAAGAAGGGATTGGTGGTAGGGGGTGGAGAAGGAAGAGAGAGAGAGATGGATGAAGGGAGGAAGGAGAGACGAAAGGAGGGAGGGAGGGAGGAAGGAAGGAAGGAAGGAAGGAAGGAAGGAGCTGATGATGGATGGATGGATGGAAGGAAGGAAGGAAGGAAGGAGGGAGGGAGGAACAGAAAAAGAGATGGATGGAGGAAGGGAGGGAGGACGGAAGGAAGGAAGCAATATTTCTGAATAAGTATGTCTGAGAGGGGCCGTTCCAGGCCCTATCCAGAGACCCCGTGGATTGAACTTGGGATGGTCCCAAAGAACGCACGTGCTCTCCACTCCTGCAGTCCTGGATGTTTGTCTGCAGAACGTCTCGGAACGGGAGCTGGCCAGAAGTGGCAGCGGGAGAGAGCAGCGGTGTCCTTCTTGACCTGCTGGCCGTTGGGGTTCTTCTGGGCTTCTGCCTGGCCGTGAGGAGGAACCTGGGGCTGAACCAGCTCCACCTCTCTTTCAAATCCAGTGGAGCTCTCTGGAAGCTTTTCATCAGCCTGTATTATAGGAAAGGGCTGTCGCCAGCTATTCCTACTCGGTGAAGGGTGAAGGAGACATGTTCCGAGGACTCCCTTTTGGAGAAAGGCTCCATGCTTGGGAATTTAAGGACTGCATCTCCCAGAATCACCCCCCTCCACCCAGCCAGTATGGCCACTGGAATTCTGGGAGGTCTAAGGGGTGCCGTGGAGAGAGTGAAGGACTCAGGAGGTCCGGGTTTGAATTCCTTGCTCAGTCATGGAGACGCACTGGGACGGAGACTCACCCCAATGCCTGCGCTATCTCCAAAATGCCCTGCCTTCAATTGCCCGGCTCAGCTCTTGCCAACTCCAGCCTGTGGTTTCCTGTAAGAAATCAATCCCTCTCTTAACTGGCCTCCCTCTTTTCCTGATCCTTCCAGCTTTTCCCAGCAGGATGGTGGTCTTTTTCAGGGAATCCTGCCATCTCCTGATCTGCCTCAAATCAGACAGCCGCCATTTCAGCATGTGCTCCTCCAGAGACCATTCAGGCCTGATACGCTGTAGGACCCACCGGCTTGCCTTTCTGCCCTTCCTGGCGTTAATGTCATCTTATACATCCCAAATGCAGACGAAAGGATTTAGAGCCCATGTCGCCGCCGCCATCTCTATTTGGACGGCAGGTTCTTGGGGGCGGGGGGGGGAGTCCCTTCCATTCGGATCCAGCTGGTTGAATGGAAAGGCAAAAGGATGCCTGCTCTTCGCTTTTCCTTTTCAAGCTGGTTTTAGGGGGCCCAAAGCCCCCCCCCTTACAAAAGGAGGCACTTTCAACCTTTACTCCGCAAAAGATTCAAGACCGGGAGCAAACCTCAGGCAAGGAGAAAGCAGCCTTTGATTCGGCATTAAATGGAGATGGGGAAGACCTTGCCGGAGGCCCTCATCGGAGGGAGGGGGAGGAACAGAGAGAGGCAGGAAGAGGGGAGGGGTGGCAGAGAAGGGGGGGGCGGCAAGATTGGAGCTGGAGAGGGGGGTGAGGGGGTGTCTGAGGACACAGGCATCCCAGCATTCGGTGCAACCTCTCCTTCCCTGGCTGAGGTCCATCCAGCTTGGGGGAATCCCTCCTCTGTGCTTCCATCTCATTGCACTGCCTCTTCCAGGCACCGCTCAGGCCCACGCAAGGCTCTTCTTCTTCTCCTTTTTGATCTCTGCATCCTCCTTCCTCCAACTCCCTTATTAGTATGATTATGACCGTGCTCGGTGGTTCCGGCATCTGGCTGCGGAGACGGGGCTTGGGGGTTCAATCCCCCCACTGGACTTCCTTGACGTGGAAGGGACCCGATGATCCAGGGCATCCCTTCCAGCTCTTCTGTTCAAAGGGTATTATCAGAGATGGGCTCAAACTGGAAAAATTGCAGAATTCGTTCGGAAATCACTAATTTGCCAATTCGCATTCGTACAACTTGATGCCCCCCCCAACGAATACAAATTGATGAATTTTTAGTGCGTTTTGATTTGTTGACCCTTTGGGCTATAAAATGCCCACCACCACCCCAAGGCACATCAAGACACAACATGGGCAGAGTCACTTTCCCGGACTCTTCTCTGCCTTTCCTCCAAGTGTGGTGAGGATTAGGGTTTCCAATGAATGAACAGCAGAGCTTTTCAGCTGATCGCAGTCCCCCAGAGCATCTAATTGGAGTGGAGTTGAAAAACTAGAGGTCACCTAGGTTAGCTCCCAGGCCCATCCTGCAAATCCTAGCTAGACCGTGCAGGCAGGATGAAAGGGGAGGTTTGATCCAGACAACACAGATGAGAAGTCAGAAAAACCTGAAGATGCAACTACAGAAAAAAGGGGAATGCTATTTGTGGTAGCCTTAATAGAAGCACAGTCTCCAAATCTCACAAGGCACTAGTTCCCCTGGTTAGGTCTCTTCTTGAATCCTGTGGCCAGGTCTGGATGCCACACTTCAAGAAAATATGCTGATAAATTGGGACAAGTTCAGAGGAGGGGGACAAGGATGACCAGGGGGCTAGAAACCAAGCCCCTAGGACAGTGATGGCAAATATTCGGCACTCCAGGTGTTTTGGACCACAACTCCCAGAATTCCAAGCCTGTATTGCCAATGGCAAAGGATCGTGGGAGTTGTGGTCCAAAACATCTGGAGTGCCGAAGATTTGCACCACTGCCCTAGGAGGAAAGACTGCAAGCACTGGGCCATGTTTAGCCTTGACAGAAGGAGACCAAGGGGAGATAAGATGGTACTTTTCAAGGACTTGAAAGATAGACCCACAGGGGAAGGCCAGGATCTGCTCGATCAACCCAGGATGCAGGACACACAACAATGGGCTCAAGTTACCGGAGGTCAGAACTTCCTAACTGTTTGAGCAGCATGACAACGGGACCAATTATGGCAAGAGGTAAGGAGGGCTCCAACACCGGAGGCCTTGCAGAGGAATTTAGACAGCCACATGATACTGTAGGACCCCCATATCCACTGATTCAGTTATCCACTGATTCAGTTATCCACGTTTGGCAGAGGATAAATAAATAAACAATTCAGCAGCCGCAAAGCAAGCTACTGTCACAAACAGCTGCTGTAAAGCAAGCTAATGTCATAAAACAGCAGTTTTGGGGAACATTTTGGCATTCTCTCTTATCCACGGTTTTCATTATCCACGGGAAGGCTTGGGACCAATCCCCAGCGGATACTGGGGTCCTACTGTATTCTGTGATTTGGATTCCAGCCTTGACTCAATGTCCTGGCAGGCCCTTTCCAGCCTCATAATTCAATGATTCATTTCGGAGTAATAAAACCAAATGCCAGGAGATATTCCATCGAGCAGAAATAGCTGCCCTTCTCTAGGTTGGAAGCACTCCATCGGAAAGAAGGGGCCACTAAGCTGAAGCCTCTGTTGGACTTTGCGACTTGTTTCTGAATTCCTGACCATCCAATGATCCTGCGGAAGGGGGAAGGAGGGGTCTGGAAACCAGATGCTGTTCCCCGTCCCCACCTCGCTCCTCGCTCCCATCCATCAACCCCAGCTCGAAAGGACGGCTGATCATCAATTATCAGACAAAGCGTGTTCCAGCTCTCCGTTTGTCGTGGAGATAATTGCCGCAAATAATTATTCATGCCGGCGAGGGACTCCAGCGAGATGAAGAGTGGGCGTACCAAAAGCAAGGCCAATGATGATGGTGGTAGTGGTGGTGGTGGCGGCAGTGATGGATCATCATCTTCGCCGCCGCCGCCACCACCACCACCACCACCACGGGACTTGGTAAGATTAAGTGTCTTTTGCCAAGCTTTCTGAAGCATGCTTTGCTTGGAGTTTGCCTCTGAGCCAAAAGAAGAATCCTGTGGAACTCGGAAGCTTGCACACTTCAGTGTAAACTCAACAAAAGTGGCTTTTAAAAAGATAGGTCCGTGGCTTAGGCCTCTGGCTGCGGAGCCAGAGGCCGGGAGTTCAATTCCCCACTGGGCCTTTTTGACCAGGGACTGGAACTGGATGATCCAGAAGGGTCCTTCCCAGCTCTACGATTGTCTAAGATTAAGATATTTCTGGACAGGTGGCTGCTTACTCAACCACTTCTATGACCTCCTACAGCCATTTTTTTCATTGCAGATCCATTATTATCCATTTTTTTATTTATAAGACTAAATATTCACCACCTCTTGGCCTCAAGGGAAGCCTGAGAGTGTCTGCAAAGCAGATCTTTAAACTTGCACTGGTAACTGATTAAATAATAAATAGAATAAAATAAAATAAAAGGAGGCACTGCCTACCTATGATCATCAAACTGCCATCTGTTTTTAACTTAGTTTTCAATGTTTACTTTTCAGTTTTAATTTGTCAATTTGATTTAAAGGATGTGACTATGTCACATGTTTTTGTTTTTTGTTGTTTGTTTTGTTTTGTTTTGTAATCAAATCAAATCACTCAGTCAACTGATTGATCGATCAATCAATCAATCAACATGGTAGCATAAGGCACAGAGATGCATGAGCTCACATCCTACATTTCCTCACCACTAACAGGCCCTCAAACCCAACTTGCCATGTTCTACCAAACAGGTTTCTAACATCTGAACTCAGATCTTTAAGCTGGGAGACGGGCGGGGGGGGGGGGGGGTGAGAGAGAGCCACCCGTCCAGCAGCCATTGGGAAAGACGGACCTCTTCCTCATGAGGACTACATGCATGAAATTTCTGGGAAATCTGTCGAATCTGCCAGATATGCACTAGGACGCGATTCGGAGCAAATCACAGGTCAGGCCCCTCTCCGGCCTGCTTGCATGGGTCACAGATGCTGCAGGCCATAACGGAATCTCTTGATCACCCTTCTCCTTTGCAAACCCTGCAGACCTTCATCTCGCCTGTGCTCCACGCAGCCCGCGCTTGCTGCATTACTAATGCACCGTGCATCTCCCTGTATTAAGAAGTCCAGGCTGCTCGTGCATGCATTATTCACATTTTAGTACACAACTCACACCATTCCTACCTGTGAGAGCCCCAGGTAAATAGAGACCGTCTCGGAGATGTAAAGGAATTTTCCCTCTTGGTTCAGTGCGAAAACAAACCCGTCCAGGGACTGAGGAGAGGAGAGAACAGAAACAAGAAAAATATACATACATCTTTCAAATAACGCAGGTCATTCCTCCTGCCAAGCGAGGGGGATAGGAGGCTTAGGAAGTGAGTCGCGTCGGAAGAATTCATGAGGAAGACAACGAACCCTGACTTCCCAATGTGTGGGTTGTTTTGTCATAAGGACTAGAAACGGCATCCCAAATCAAACAGAGGCAGGTCTGCTTCTATCCAATGGGTCAACAAGCTCTGAACTAGTTAACTGGACACAAGCATTCCCAGCAGATTAAAAGCAACCACCAGGTTAATTAATGGACGGAGCTGAGAGTCAGGCTTGTATCATCCTCTGAACTGCCCATGACAATGCTCAGGTGTCTGAAATCTACCAGTTCTTTCTGCCTCTTGAGATGGAAATCAAGCAAACCTTGACTGGCAACTTGCTTCCATCCAGGAAGGAATGATGTTTTTGCTCATTAAATTGTTGGTTATTTTATATTTAAAGGACTAAAAAACTTGTCTCAAGACAATTCTCCTCTGCTGGAAGTTTTAAAGCACACACCTTTATTTATTAAGTTTAAACCCATGGAACTAAAGCAGGAAATTGTTCAGTCTATTCCGCCCCCACAAACAAAAATTAAATTGACAAACAATCCCAGTTTTAAAACATGTAAGCCCTGAAAACTAAGGAAGTCCTGATCGGTCTCTTGCATTTTCCTCCTCTTATTTATTTATTTGATTTTATTTCAAAGCACGAGACCACTTTTATCCCATTTCCTAGTTAGTATGCAAAAAATGAGGAATTATATCCATGGAAATGCATTGCTCCTCATATTTGCAGATTTGCACACATCCCAAAGAAAAGAACAAGTCAGTTTATAGTTGTGCTGAATAACATTTTCTAGTCCCTTTTTAAAGTTCCATTGAAAGGGCATTTAGACAGGAAGTGTTTTTCTGGGAAATCAACGCTTATCTTTCACAAGCAACCACAGAAGACCAGAACTGGAGGTCCACGCTTCCCACAAATCCCAGCTCTTGTCAAAAACAACATCCATGTTTCTAGAGCTCAAGGTGGCAACAATCTACGTGGACAGACAAAGGACGCCAGATGAAATCTTGAGCCAGAGGCCAAGTAACAGAGGCCTCTTGTTCACAGGTGGGGAGGGCTGATGGTCCAAGTCTTTATTCACCTTTTAAGCCACCACGGAGCAGGAATAAAAGAAAATTTATGGGAATGCCTTTTTTAAATTTTAAAAAAAAAAGCTTAACCTAATTTGCAAATCAAGTGAAGGATTTTAAAACAGCATTGAGCGCAGCATGAAATAACATTGGCACTGGTTTTGCATTATTGTTCTTTTAGCTTTATTATTATTTGTTGTTCTTTATAATGGTGCTTTATGTAAACCGCCCAGAGTTCTCTTTGGGGAAAATTGGCAGTGGTATTCAAATTGATAGATAAATAAATAAATAAATAAATAAATAAATAAATAAATAAATAAATAAATAAATAAATAAGGCTGTCCAAAGAGGGAATGCCTGCTGTGTGCTTGGCACTCTAGGCCAGCTGACTAAATAAAAAAAAATAATTTTTTTTAGTAAAGTGATTCTAACCAGTAGTATAATAAAATTTAAGAAAGTATAATAAATAAATAAATAAATAAATAAATAAATAAATAAATAAATAAATAAGGTCAGAAAGGTAGCTACCAAAGAGAGAGAGAGAGAGAGAGAGAGAGAGCACCTCGCCCTGTTTAAGGAGAATCTCAGAGCATCTCCTGTTTCAAACGTCAGCCTTTGGTGACAAAAAAAAGTTGCTGCCAGTTGTGTTGTCCTTTCTAATGAAGCCAGGTTAAGGTAGGGGAAGAGGGGAGATGAGAAGAGAGGAGACAGATAGGAACCTCCAAAGGATGACAAAGGAGGTGAAAAAGCCACAGGCAAACACTCCACACACAACCCCCCCCCGAAAAAGCGGTTCCAGGAAACAGGAAGCTGTTTTCTGGGAGGGAGGATGGGGGGGGAGGCACAGGATGGAAAACCTTTTGAATCTTACCATGGCAAACAGTGCTGAGTGCCAAGAAATGCTGGCTTTGGGTGCCAAGCCCGAAGTTTTCAGCAGGGGGGGGGGACGGCCCTTTTCCCCTCCTCGGGAGGGATCTTTGCAGAAGTTATGAAATTGGGTCCAGGGCAGGGGGGAAGAGGTGGGTTTCTCTGGCTGCAAGGGCACGGCTGGCTGTCCTGCCCGGACCCTGCGGCCCACCTCCCCTGGGTTTGCAAAAACCGGGTGCCAACTCTTGGCTGCGCCCAGCATGGAGGGCCACATCCCACAGTGCAGGATGAGCTCTCCAAAAGGCAATGGGCCAAGAAGCTCCGTATTCCGGACGCTGCAGCACCTCTCGGAGCCGTCAGCTGCCGAGGGCTGTTCTTCTTGTCTTCCACTCATGCTCCCCTTCGGAATCAAGGGGGCAGCTACAGAACACACACAGCATAGGGGACCTTGATGAAATAAATACATAAAGGTGGGAGAGGGGGTTGGGGACCCATATCTAGGCCGCCAACTCTCCACTGACATCCTAGCTCAAAGATTCTCAGCCTGGTGTGGCCAAGACATTGTTTTTCCATCTTCTGGACAGAATTGGGCTAGACCTGAAGAGGCCCTTTCGTTTGGCTACTATTTTGCCCACACATTTTTTTTTTTTTTTGCGGGGGGATGTAAAGGTCCCACCAGAATCTCACCCATATTCCATACCGAGAAACAGCTTAGGGCCTAGATGCACCTCCTTCCATATGAACCTACCCGGCAATTAAGATCGAGCCAGGGAGCCCTCCTGAAAGAGCCATCCCTCAAGGAGGTGAAAGGGATGGCTTGCAGGAACAGGGCCTTTTCGGCAAGTGCCCCCAGGCTATGGAATGCCCTCCCAAGTGAGACTCGCCTGGCGCCGACGTTGATGACATTCCAGAGCCAGGTAAAAACCTTCCTGTTCGAGAAGTTTTTAAACTGATGATTGCGGGTCCTGGTGGCAATTTTAGTGCAGTATTTTAATGTATTGTATTTGTTGTACTTTAATGTTTTTATTGTTTAAATCTGATTGCAATTTTGATGTTTTAATTGTCTGAATTATTTGTTTTGATTGTGAGCCGCCCAGAGACCTTTGGGCAGTGGGCAGCATACAAGATAGATAGATAGATAGATAGATAGATAGATAGATAGATAGATAGATAGATAGATAGATAGATAGATAGATAGATAGATAGATAGATAGATAATAGCAACAATAACGAGGTGTTTCCTTCCAGCCACTGTTGCCCAACTATTTCAGAGGAAAGGAACCCTGAAGGAAACCCTTCAGTCCAAAGGCCCCTAAATCCAAGAGCTCTCCTGAGCACCTGCCTCTTTGCAAAGGGGCACACAGGGTGTGTGTCCCCCTCCACACACACACACACACGGCTTCCCCTCCTCTCTCTTGCACCCCATCTCAGAAAAGGCAGGGCCTCCTCCTTTTGCTGGTGCCAGGTTGCACCATTACAACACTCAAAATGAGCCAGAGAGATTTGAGGGGGGGAGAGAGAGATGGAACTCGACAGACGAACGGAACCCACCACCACTTTTAACATTTCAGGAACGTTAATTACTGCTGACAGATCAAATTGCTTCTTCTTCTTTTATTTTATTTCAGGTTTTTTTAAAAAAAATAATCATCAAGCATTTTCCACGAGATGCTCGGAGGTCACCGCGGAGGCAATTAAACGCTTGACACCACCTGACAGGGACGTCTCAGCAGGGATTAGGGAGGCGGGAGAAATGGGATCTGCCCGAGATTTCTCTGTTTGGGTCGCCCAAGATTTAAAAAGCAAAGGAATGCTGGGGGGGAAAACAGGGCCCTATTTAAAAGGATGCACAGAGACGTAGAGAGACACACGCAACATAAGCTTCATGGAGTGTCGAAAAAGAATGGTCACTTACGTCTCTCTCCCTCTAATAATAATAATAATAATAATAATAATAATAATAATAATAATAATAATAATAATAATAATAATAATAATAATAATAACAACAACAACAACAACAATTCTGATTTCCCAGAGTTTCCAGGTCGACACTAATCAGAATGCTTAACCCTTCCCTGCCAGAGACCTAACTCATTGAGATATCCAGCCAGCCTCCCCATCTTGCAATACAAGGGATCCAGGCCACCTGCAAGAAATTAGCCCTAGATTTAGACTGATAAGAGAAAACCCTGCCTTAGCCCAGGACATAATTTACTTGGCGAACTCTTGGCCAATATTGTCTGACCCTCAAAGTCACTCCTTTCTTGGTGCCACCCCAGTAAGACAAGGCATCTCCCTGGCTTTGTGGATGAAGGACCTGCAAACCGAAAGCGGTGGCTTCCATTACTGAATCAACCCATCTTGTATTCGGTCTTTCCTCTTTCCCTGCCACCCTCCCCCTTTTCCAAGCACGAAGGTCTTTTCCAGGGAATCTTGTCTTCTTGTCTTCTCAGAATGTCCTCAAAGTAGGACATCCTCAGATTCAACATGTTTGCTTCTAGAAAGAGTTCAGGCTTAATTTGACCTAGGATCTGCTTATTATTTAGTAACTCACTGCAATTAAAAACACCAAGAGTGGATAAAGATGCAGCATCAGCCCTATGCTGAACCAGAGCCATGCTTGCTTGCGATTCTAGTCAACTTTTGCTACTTCCAAATACTTGGGGGTGTCGCTACGGCAGGATTACACCATTTAACATTTAAAGTGAGCCGGCTTTTTTGTTAAAGTCGGGTGTTAGTGACAGGCTACCAAAAGAAACAAAAATGTTTTGTTGATCTCGAGAAACCAGCAACAGCCCCCTTTCTTTGCTTTGCTGTGAACGCTGGTGCGCTAGTTTTTTAATCCTGCTTCCAGCCTCGGCAGAAGATGCAGCTCAACCTTTACATCTCAGGCGGCTTTAAAAGGCGACGGGAGATGGGGTGTCCTTTTTGGCTGACTAAGGATTCAGCCTGGCCCCCCAGGTGTGTTGCATCCTTCCCAACTTGGGAAAGGTATCTTTTCAAAGTACTGTACTGTAATTCATTACCCCCTCAGAGCAACAAGGACTCAAAATTAGTCACTGTTACACTTGCAGCTTTTAAATATCAATGCCGTGGGGATGTTTTGCCATTCAAAGGTTACATCTTGCTACTTAAAAAAGCAAATAAGCCCAACAACCTACTACCTGGTACAAAATACTTCACACTGAAGCAACGAGACCACACCTGCCTTGTAAAGCAAAACAAACTGAAACAAATTCAGTTACATTACAATGGGGGGGGGGGAGTGAAACCATCCCGGGTCATCACACTCTGATGTAACTTAAGGCGTTTATACACGACCCCTAAGCTCCGCTGCAAATGGCTGCAAGCTCCGGAGCATAAAAATGTTTCCCCACCAGCTCCGGAGTTTGCAGACAATTAAGTGCGACCACGCCCACCTAAGCATGACCCAGCGCACTTTTCTTGTACCTGCTCGAGGAGGGTGAAAATCGCCAGGTCCAGATTTAATCTGGTCAGTGCGGGGCTCTCCTGGCTTCTGTGTTTTTTTTTTTCTCCTGCCCCTTTAAGAGAAGGGGCGGGAGGGAAAAAAAGCAAACAAAGAGAAGGAATCAGCACAAAGGAGGCTCTGGCAGCTTCTCTGAGGTGAGTCTGCATTTTTTCCTCACTTTCTTCCTCCCTCCCCTCAGCAGACAGGTGCGGAGTGGTGGGGAGGAAGGAAGAGCAACGAACCCCTAAAATCTCTGGTCCGAATTTAAGTGGCCAGTGGATCTTAGGGGTCGTGTGAAAAGGCCCTGAGTTATGTCATAGTTCTTTTCCAAAGGAGTGGAGTAGAAGGAACATCTCAGTTGGAATCTTTGGCCCTGACGGCATCCACGTGGAGCCCAGCAAACTGCATTTAGGAGGCTGGTGTGTGCATGTGTGCGTGTGTGTGCCCCCTTCCTTACACACAAAGAGAGGGCCCTGGAACACAGTGGAACACAGTCAGAGACTCCTGTCCTGCCAGCCAGCTGTCGAGGCTATATCCACCACCACCCTTTCCCCCTATTTGTGGTCCTACACAACCTGACAAATCTGATTGTGTCCCAATAAACCCGAATTAGTCTCCCGGAAACAGGCCTGGAGCAGGTAAAAAAAAAACCTCTTGTGAGGTGGAGAAGAAATATATTTTGGAAAGGAAACAGGCACACCTGGCGGAGGCTCCCAATCGCATTATGTGTTCGCTTCCCTGCTGCCCAGGGGGCGACCCCACCTGGGCTCCCCAGCCTCTAACTCAATCGGGTCCTGAGTCACTCACCTCAGCTCCAGACCCCAAAGCGGCTGCTCCCTTGGCCAACAAAACTAGGTTTCTCTTTGAGCCACAAGGCTACAGCAAACCCGACAATTGTCACACATGCCTAGCGCAATGGGGGAACCTATTTCTCGTGGCTGGAAACATGATAGGGGGGGCAGTATTTTCCCAACTGGCACACAAAGATGATCAGAGGAATCATTCCATGCCGGACCCTGTTGCTTCTTCCAGATGCCCTCCTGCCTCTCTTTTCCTTGCTCTAGAAAGAGCACTCTGTACGTCCTCAGAGTCCATTTGTCCTCATCGCCCACAGACGCCTTCTGCTTCTAAGAGATTGAAAAGGGTCAGAAAATCAACGGCTGTATTTCCCCAGCAAGCAGGGCCAGGAAGCTGGGGGGGGGGGCAGTTGTAATGTGCTTACAAAAAAAAAACCTTATTAAGCTTCTGATTGTATACACACTCCTGTCTGTCTCTTTCTGTCTGTCTGTCTGTCTGTCTGTCTGTCTCTCTCTCTCTCTCTCTCTCTCTCTCTCTCTCTCACACACACACACACACACACACACACACACACACACACACACACATTTTGGCAGCCAAGCCACACATTCTCATCAACCAACCCCCGACCAACCTTCCTGCGTGGCTTGTGAACTCCCCTAAAAGCATCCATCGGTAAAATCAAACCAAAGGCAGTAAGTAGATGATCCAGGCAGACCTTGGGGAGTCAACGGCTACCTGACCATCTCCCAAGACAAAAGGGAGAACTTTTAAAAGCTGCACTTGGCTCTCTCACACACAGACACACACAGAGGAAAAGAAATCAGCCAGAGAAGCCCCTCCGCATTTCACTGCAGGCCCCCCGGGTGCTTTTGGATGTTGTGATTTGAAGCCCTTGGAATTTGTGGTTGTCGTGGCCTGTTTTGATGAGGATGGGGTTGAGATGTTGTTCTTTCCAGATGCTTCGCGCAGTTGGGAGCAGGTGCTGGGGGCAAGAATCTCACCTGCCCTCCAGGCCAGCCAAAGCTGCTCCACCCAAGACAAACTCCCGTCTGTAGAGCACAAGATGCAGCCACTGGAGCACCAAGTAGTTTCCTGAGATCTTTCTTTCAGGCATGCCAACAGGGTACACCCAGGGTCCCTTCCCTCCCCGCCCGCCCGAGCAGCAAGGGCAGGCATTGGCTGAGGAGTGATAGAGAGCTGTTTAAAATATTACCATATGCCACTCCTGATAATTAACCCACAGCCCCGGGAGACAGCTGTAATGAGAGCTCTCAAGAAATAATTAGACCGATCCATCCACTTGCCGGTGCTCGGCCCTCAAATGTCACGGCTCCTGAGCTAAACTTGCAGGCACGGCTGGAGCACCTGGGTGCCAAAAAAAATTGGGTCCCTGATGCCATGTTCCTGCCTCCCCTGCTACAAGTGGGCACCTCTGCATCACAGGAATCAAGGCGGGCAGGAGAGGTATGGAGATACTGCTAGAAACACACCCAGCAAGTTCAAACGTCAGCAGAACTTGACACTTTTTTTGGTCAAATACAGTAGGACAATTTTTGTGTTGAGAGTCCCAGAAACAACCCCTGGGGTTTGCAGGTTGGGGGAGGGGGGAGGAGAATAGTTCCTCTTTGGTTAAAAAAAATGTTGCATTTAAGCCCTCCTAGAAAGATAGAACATGTTTGCGGATGAGAAAGTAATGCATTAAAAATGAAATAAAGGGAGCAAAAGAAACGCCAAGCAGAGGTAGACCAAGGATGGAATATGGTCTCTCTCTCTCTCTCTCTCTCTCTCTCTCTCTCTCTCTCTCTCTCTCTCTCTCTCTCTCTCTGTGTGTGTGTGTGTGTGTGTGTGTGTGTGCAGGAGTCAGTATGGCTCATGATGCGTCGGGGCGGAGCCTAATGGAACCAGAGCAGTCAAGGAGAGGGCCGGCCCTACAGTTAGGCAGAGGGAAGTTGTCAATAAGTTGGGTTTTAAGCACACGTACACACGTGGTACTACACTGGATCTTAGCCAAGAGGCCGAGAAATGGTTCCTAAGCCTCTTATTTACTGTATTATCATGGAGAGGCATTTGTGGTGCTTTTCTATCTCAGGTGTCAAAATTAATCCTTGGGTGCAGTGGTTCTGGACGTGAGAAGGGACAGCAGTTTCCTGTCCTGCCTCAGACACCCCCCCCCAAAAAAAAAAATATATCCCCCAGGGACAGGTGAGCAGCTGGACCTGCAAGGATGAGGAGGACTCACCTGCAAGATGTGGCCCCCTAAGTGCTGCTCAAAGATCTCCGTCACCTGCAGGCTACCTTTTCTCTGCCCAGAACCTGTCAAGAAAGCAAAAAATAAAAATCTGTTATCAGAGATGCCTCATTCTGGTTGCCAGCTCTACGTCACACACCTCGATCCATCCCTTGAGGTTCCAGGGGTTGAAGGCACATCATCTTATGCAAGCAGAGAGGAGGTATTCTCTATTGGGGGGGGGGGAGGCTATTTTTACAAGCACAGCCCTTGCCTGGACAGCTTGTTCCCTCCAAAACAAAGCCCAGTTTTAGAAACCACAACAAGAAATGCAAAATTTCCAGAAACATTGCAGAGAAAAATGGAAGGGTATTTCCCCTGCATTTTTTTACAGCTTTTACCCATGGCTTCAACATTTCTGGAAATTTCACATATCTAACCACAACAAAATGTTTTATTTTGTTTTCCCCCAGAAGGCAAGCATCTTCCATGGTTTCTGGTTTTTTGGCTGGGGTGGGTGGGTTTCATTCTGCGGTGGTACAGCTCTCCTTGACTCCAGCGGCTGGCCCTCGGTCCTGCTCTTTGGAGATGGCGTTGTAGGTCTGAGACATGATGTGTATGTGCGTGTGTGTGAAGCAGGTGGTCTCTGCATGCAATAGACACTCCAAGGGCACAGCTGAAGATCTGGGGGAAAGGAAGGCTAGGAGGACGGCGCTCTTGCGGTGGGGTGGGGTGGGGAAGGGGGCAAAAAAATGGCAGAGTCAATTTGGCCCGACAAAAGCTTCCCCACCACCGTCCCAACAAGGCAGTTGCCGCTCCGTTTGGGGGGCAGGGTAGGTAATGAAGGGGGGTACAAAGAGGCAGCAGGGGTGGGGAGATCTTCTATCCTACAATTCAATGTGCTAACTTTAACTGACAAAGCATAAAACGGCCTGGGTCCCAGCTACCTCAGAGATCCAATCTCGCAGTATGAACCACCTCAGGTGTTAAGGTCATCAGGAGAGGCCTTTCTCTCCATCCCTCTACCTTCACATTTGCGTCTCAAAAGAACCCATGAAAGGGACTTCTCTGTTGCTGCTCCCAGACTTTGGAACTCCCTCCCACTGGAGGCCAGGATGGGCCCCGTCTCTGCTGTCTTTCCGGAAGCAGGCAAAGACCTTCCTCTTCAAGCAAGCTTTCCCTGAATGAGGGACTACTTATTATGTGACTGTTACATGGACTACCATGCATGATTGCATTGACTGATCTCATAAGAACAACAGTGATTTCCATGTTAGTTTCCCACCACTCATAATGGATTTTCCCCCTTTTTGTGTGCTTTAATGTTACATTTTAATGTTCTAAGATGCCTCTCCTAATTCCATGTTCTTCATTATGAATCTGTCTTAAATATGCTGGGCTGTATATTGTCCCTCTTTATTGTAAGCCACCTTGGGTCCTTTTCCGAGGAGAAAGATGGGGTAACAATATTCAAAATAAATAAAATAAATATCCGTTGCACAGCTCCCAAACCTGAAGTGGAGAACAAATGCAGACATACATATAGTTTGTAGGGAAGTCTAGGACAGAGTGGGGGGGGGAGGTTGGAGAGGGGTGGCGGGGTGGTGGTGGAATAAAAGGAGAAGACATGTCATTGTGTTCTGCACATTCCCAGGAGATGTCCTTAGAATACTTATCAGCTCTCCATTCAGAGCTCCTCAGCCAAAGCTGAAAAGCTCACAAGACCCCAGCTTAACCTCTCTTTCAGAACCCTTCGGCTCATTGTGGCTCCTCGGGGCACAGACGGTCCCTGGCTGGGAGGAAGAGGAAGGAGGAGGAGGGCAGGCAGAGAGAAGGGGGGCAGCAAGGCAGGAAGGCCAAGAGAAATTTGCACCAAGGGAGGCAGAAAAGCTCCCCTCCCACCTCTTTTCTTTCCAAATCTTTTCTTTTTTTGGTCAGAGTGGTGCACATGTGGCCAAGCCACGCCTCTGCCGAACACCCGTTTGGTTCCACCACACGTCCGTTCCTGAGCATTTGGGGGCGATTCCGGAACAGGTGCAAGGCAGGAATGCGGTGGTGATCCCGGGCGGATGTCCTGCCAGCAATGGATCCAAAGCAGTGAATTGACTCTGGAATCCAGTCCAGCCTTGACAGAAGCTCGCCTCTCCCCCAAAATAGGCTGAGCCAACTTGGAGATGGGCTTTAAAGTTTGTGCGAAAACCCAGAACAGATTCATCACTCCCCAGTGTGGCCAGCCCACATTGTCTCCTCGACAGACCAAGCCTGAGCACTCTGGACACTCTTGGAGCGGGCAGGCAGGGGAAGGAAGTAGAGAAGGACCTTCTCTTTCCAAGATTCACTTTCAAGGAGAACGATCATCATTTTTTTCTTTTTTTCTTTTTTTTTTTTTTTTATGAAGAATGTTTCTTTTCTTTCTTTTCATTTTTATAAAAAGGAAAAATCATTGCAACACCAGGCTGCCTTGGAGATGGCATTTATAATGGCTGTCTCCGTTATCTGTATGAATTTACTTGTAACTAACAAACAGAGAACTCCCTTGACAGACACTCAGAACAATACCAGCTCCGCTAATTGCGGCAATTTGCTCTGTCATTTCCTTTAATTCCTTCATTTTTCCTCTCTTGAAATAACCCCACAGGTCAGACAGAATGCTCCTATAATTAAAAGCATTTAATGTAAGAATTAGAAAGCTGCCAGGATTAGCGGGAAGGGAAATAGAAGGGTGGTGGGAGGGGGGAAGAGAGAAGTAAAGAGGGGGGGTATGGCCTCCCCTCTCCCCAAAACTTTCTGAATTTTAAAACCATAAAGCCGCCCTTCCAAAAAAGGCAAAAGATGACAGCTTTGTAAACAGGAGCGTCCTTTCGTAAAACAACCTCTCAAAGGAGAGAAAAGCAAGGTGAAAAGACTACTTCATTTGACCTGCTGAAATCTGCGTTCCTCTGAAATCCATGATCTGTGTGAGGTCGACATTCACACAGCTGCATGCAGGATGCCTCCACGCTGCCCATGTCAAGAGACGCCCTGTGAAAGATCTCTTGGGTTGCCCAAGGAGACTGCCGTCTATATAGGATGGTCCCACGTCCTTCCTAGTGGTAACAAGGCCCTTTGTACACAACCCCTAAACTCCGCCGCAAATGGCTCCCAGCTCCGGAGCTTAAAATTTTTTCCCCACCAGCTCCGGAGTTTACAGATAATTAAGTGCGACCACGCCCACCTAAGTGCGTCCCAGCGCACTTTTCAGGTACCTGCTCTCCGGAGGTGAAAATTCCTGATGCGGATATAACAGTAGTGAGTGCCGGGCTCTCCTTGCTTCTGTTTGTTCTTTTTTTGCCCCCCCCCCACCGCCGCCCCTTTAAGAGATCTGAATGCAGTGCCGGGACGGCAGAACGGAGGTGAGCGGCATTCTTTTCTTCCTGTTTTTTCTCCCTCCCCTCACGCAGCCAGCAGCCAGGAGTGCGGAGGGGGTGGAAACGCAGGAACAGCGACAAACCCCTAAGATCTCTGGTCCGAATTTAAGTGGCCAGCGAATCTTAGGGGTCGTGTGAAAAGGCCCCAAGTTGCACCACTTCCTTCCACCAGAGACGAGGCAGTCCCCTACATGTTGCTGATTTAAGCACCCGTCAGAACCACATATATTTCCATCAATTCTCAGAGAATGATCAAGTGTTTGGCTGGTGTCTTTTCTTGTATTTTTAGTGTGTGTGTGTGTGTTGTGTGTCCTTACAGTCATGACCGACTCTTCGTGATCCCATGTCCATGGAGTTTTCTTCACAGGAATGCTGGAGTGGTTTGCCAGTTCCTACTTGCTTGCTTGTCAGTCATCAGTCACCGCTTGGCCCTCCAGATGTTTTGGACCACACGGTCCTTTGTCATTTGCAGTACAGGTTTGGAATTCTGGGAGTTGTGGTCCAAAACATCTGGAGGGCTGAAGTTTGGACACCACAGCTTTACAGCCTTGGTTTTCTAGGAGCAAAGGGATGCACAGAGAAAAAGAGTTTGAGATGCAGAAAAAGGAAGCCATTCATCCCGTGATTTGTGGGGTCTTTTATTCTACCCCCCAAGAGGACTAGAATCTTGCTTTAGAGCATGTGTGGCCGTGGGGACTATTTATGGTTGGCGTTTTTAAATAAGAAGGCTCCCCTTCTCCGACCGTTTTGCAGATTCCAAGGAGAATCCTGCAGAAACACTGAAGATAAATTAGCTCTACCTGCCCCTCTTCCCACCTCAAACGCAGCCAGAATATCGTTAAGCAGCTTTCGCCACCTCCCCACCGGTTGGAAACTCACTTGACATGCAGACCAACAACGGCTCTAAGAGTCTGCCGAGTTTCCCCCATCTCCGTCCGTCATTCAAGACTCAGCCGCTGTCTCTCTCTATGCGGTTGCTTTTAAAAATAACAACAATAATAATATTCTGCTGCATCAGGGGGAAAAAATTGAAATATTGAATTAAACAAGCCAGCGGGGAGGACCCGAAAAAATCTCCCCAAGGCTGAAAATTTAAACTCAGGAGCTATGTGGCATGTGGCTAGGCATAGAGGGGTTCTTGTCACAGCCCGGGGAGCCCATTCTTTCAGGCAGGGTGACAGAGAAAGTGGGATTACGTACAGTGAATTGCCCAGGCCCACAGCAATCACGCCGTCCCTCCCCCTACTGTGTGATTATGTGGGAGAATAAAGCCTGCAGGGCTGCTGTCAACTGCAGCCGTGGCACATCTGTGGTGGCATCTCGGTGGCACGGCACGGCCACGGAGGAACGGGCTGCAGATGAAACAGGAAAGGGGTAGGAGCCTCACGGTTCCCAGCCGGCAAAATTTGTAGGAAAGAGGATTGAGCAAAGGGAGTTGGGTTTAAAAGAAGGGGGGGGGATTCAGAGATGGGGATAAAACAGGAGGGGGGGAAGAGAGAGCAGGATCCAGTTCTGTGCCCCCCCCGCCCCTCATGGACTAGAAACATTTGCTAGAAGCAACGGCATGTCTCCTGTGGACAAGAACGAGAGAGAGACCCCAGGGGAAAACTAATCGCTCCATAAGCAGCAGTAGAATCGCCGAAGGACTAAAGAGAGAGCGGCTAAAATGATTACTGGGCTGGGGGACCTCCCTTAAGAGGAAAGGCTAAAACATTTGGGGCTCTTTAGTCTGGAAGGGGAAATATGATTGAGACATACAAAATTATGCAGGGCATGAGTCAAGTGGATAGAGGGACTCTCTTCTCCTTCTCACAAAATACCAGAACTAGGGGACATCCACTCCAATTGAGGGCTGGGAGAGTAAGAACTGGCAAAAGAAAAGAAAAATTTACCCAGCGCGTTGTTAGTCTATGGACCTCCCTGCCACAGGAGGTGGTGATGGCATCTGGCCTGGATGCGCTCCAAAGGGGATTGGACAGATTCCTGGAGGAAAAGTCCATCCCAGGTTCCAAACCATGATGGAGATGTGTCATCTCCAGGCTTAAAACCAGGGGTACCTCAAGGGCCAGATGCAGGGGAGTGGTATCAGGAGACAGAGATCTAGTCTCGTGCGCTCCCAGAGGCATTTGACGGGGCCACTGTGAGATACAGGAAGCTGGACTAGATGGGCCCTTGGCCTGATCCAGCATGGAGGGGGGGAGGCTAGAAGGTCGGAAACTCTTTTAAAGATACTGAGTGCATCTCGGGCACAGCAAGAGCTCAGCTAAGGACAGTGCAGTGCAGTGGTTAGGGAGCCACAGTTGGACTTGGGACGGTCTCAGCCTTCAACGTGAAACTTGACCAGGCGATCTTGAGCCAGTCACCATCTCACAGCCCGGCACTACCTCGCAGGGTTGTGGGGAAGAAGAAATGAGAACCCTGGAGGAAAACCTGGTAGGTTTGCTGATGGAGGAGGAGGAGGAGGAGGAGGAGGAGGAAGAGAGGAAGGCAGCACCACTGTGCCCTTCAAAATAAGGAGAAAGTACAGAGAGCACTCTCATCAGGTCAGTTTCCCTCACAGTCCCCCATCCGTGGACCGTCCAAACCAGACCCAGCTTAGCTTCTGAAACCAGGCAGAAGCAGTTGGGTTCAGGCTCCTATGAAGAAGAACTCTCCAGCAACAACAGCTGTAGTACAGTGGCATGGGACAAAGGAACCAAATTTTGGTCCCACCTACCCATTTAATCTACTTTTTTAAAGCCATCTCTCCTTGTTGTTTTGCTCCATTCTCGACTCTGCCTTGTCCCCTGTGCTGAATTTTAAGGGGACTGCAGCTTGCTCCACCCCATCATACCTCGCAAAGTCCTGGCCACTGGGATGGTCGTATAAAATCACACCCATTCAAAACATCTCTGTTTCCCTCCCATCCAGATTCTGGCCATCATCTCCCACATTCACTGCATTGTTCTGCTTTTCTCTCCGTTTCTCCGGAGGAGCCGAATGACTCAGGGAAAAAGAAAAAACCCACCAGCCTCCCATTTTTGCTTGTCAGTGTCAGCCCTTGGTCTCTCTCCAGATGTTTTAATAAACCATGGATTAATTAATCAACATGACCTTAATATTTTTCCTTAGCTAAGCCCCAGGAAAAGACCGGCTCTCGGCAGGGTAAAATGCTGCTAATTGCGCTAATGCGATTGATTAAGAAATTGGCCCCGGGTCAAAGATGGTAATTAGGACAGGGATATTGGTGGCCAACAGCCTATTTGGGAGAAACCAGGGGGTGGGCTAGTAGGTTGGTGAGGGGGATAATTTACCAAGGAGGCGAGGTATGATGTCAGGACACGGGCTTCTTGTTTTGTCTGGCAAAACGAATCATTTCCAGGGATGGAGAAGAAAGAACTGGCCAAAGAGGGGCAGACATTATTCTGCAGCCTTAAGGTCCACAAGACGAGGTCTCTCTTAGTCTGTGGAACTCCCTGCCACAGGAGGTGGTGATGGCATCTGGCCTGGATGCCTTCAAAAGGGGTTTGGACAGATTCCTGGAGGAAAAGTTCATCACAGGTTACAAGCCATGATGGAGAAGTGTCATCTCCAGGCTTAAAACCAGGGTACTTCAAGGGCCAGATGCAGGGGAATGGTATCGGGAAACCGATATCTAGTCTCGTGCGCTCCCAGAGGCATCTGTTGGGGCCACTGTGAGATACATGAAGCTGGACTAGATGGGCCTTTGGCCTGACCCAGCAGGGCTCTTCTTATGTTCTTATGTTCTCTGCCCTTGAGGCGCTTCCAAACCCAAAGCTCTTGGCACTCAATCCACTGCCTGACTCAGGATGCGCCCTTTCCTCAAAGCATTGCAACGAGGGCTGAGTCCCAAAACCACCAATCCGTGGCTCATCTTCTTTTGTCCAAGGTACCGCCTCGGGCTCACCATTCCAATTTTGGAGGGACGGGAGTCCAAGGGCTCCTCCTTAGATGCCAACTGGTACCTGTGGTGTTTTTTTGTAGAAAGCATTTCTTTGAAAATTGTGCGTTCGTTGTTTCTTTTTAAAGCTGCTGCTTCTATGAAAGGATAGGATGGGACAGCTTCTCAGGGCATCACGAAAGAATTTCAAGGAGCAGCCAGTCCTGGCAAGAGGATTCTGGGAGATGTAGTCCAGAAGGAGACCTTTCCCAGTCTCCAAATCTTCCAGCAGCCACATCCCTCAGTGAGCCTTCGGGAGTTTTAGTTTTATAAACGGCCATCCCCTCCAAAGCTCGGGGGGGGGGGGAGGCAGCCCTAATTCTCTCCCTCGCCAACTAAGTGTCTAGTCCTCACTATCAAAACTTGTTTCTGTTTCTAAACTTTCTCCTAAGTTCCAGCTGCTGCAAAACAATAGAGGGAAACCCCCTTCTGTCATCTGAGAAGGTTCTGGCCTCCCTCTGCACTCATTTTCCCCAAGCCGGTTGTTAACAGAATTCATTCCCCACATCCGGATTTTGGCTTTTCTCTGGAGGGGGAGGGGGATGGAGGCAGGCGGGGGTTGAGCATCAAAGGAGGAGATGGATGATGTCCCCTAACCAGTGCTGGAATCTGGGACCGGGGAGAAAGGGAGGAGAGGAGAAACGGACAGCCCGGCTTCCAACCTGCCCAAACAATAGGCAGATGTGTTTCCCTCTTTCATGGAACACTCGCTATTGGGCTGATAATTACCCTGCGGGTAATGACAGTAATCAGAAATTGCTGCAAGCCTGTATTCTTCCAAGGCAGTTAATTTATTTAATTACACACTTTGAGGCTGCATTATTTAAATGGTGATTTATTGCATGGCTAATCAATGCTATTTTATCTGGGCAAGCGCGCCTGTGCGCGGTATGTCCATGTGCCATGGGTGTGTATGTGTTGGAATGGAGCAGCCGCCTGGCTTTTTTTTAAAAGGAGGGTTTGTGGCCCTGGAGGTGCTGGGGGGGGGGGGGAGAGAGAGAAGAGATTTAGAAAATGGGAGCCAGGGTTTTCGAAGGGACAGATTGTCCTTGGTTCGTCCTGTCCTTCTGAGCAAGCCGGAAACGGTTGGGGCACACGAGGGTGAGAAAGAGAGGCGGGCAAGATGGAGGAACCATAACCAGCCGAAACCAGCTGTTGGTGAGCCAGACAAAAGAGATGGAGGAACGTTCACATCTGGACCACAGTATTTTTGGACCCGTGCAGAGTCAGAGTTTGGGAGTTCAATTCCTCGCTGGACTCCACGATCCAGAGGACCCTTTCCAGCTCTGGAGTTGGAAGAGGGAGGAGGATGATGATGATGATGATGATGATGATGATGATGATGATGATGATGATGATGATGATGATGATGATGATACCTCTCACTCCACAGCCAGTTACCTTCAACCCAGAGCTTCCCAGACACCCACCTGCCGGGCTGCCATCCCATAGTAGTATGCCCACACAGCCCTACAAGGGCCATTTCTCTCTCTCTCTCTCTCTCTCTCTCTCTCTCTCTCACGCACTCACTCTCTCTCACACACACACACACACACACACACACACACACACACACACAGAGTGCCTACCTTTGCCCGTCGGGGCGGCTCCTTCCGCTCTCAAGCTCCACGGAGGATCGCCGTGGTTGGCAAAGTCCCGCATCTTGAGGTAGCTGATGGTGAGCCGGACGATGGAGGCCTTGTCCAGCTGGCTGGTGATGGCCCCCGGCAAGGGAAGCATCTTGGCCAGCTCGTAGAACTCAAAGTTCTCCTTGCCCCGGCGGGAGCGGGCTGCGTTGCGTGACTTCTCCTTCCGCAAGGCCTGCAAGCTGAGGAGGAAAACAGGAGAAGGGGGGAAGCCCCCCCCCCCAAAAAAGGAGGGTGACGCCAGCTTGCCTCTCATGCAGTGAGGAGAAGCGTGCTGCTACTGCCTGGAGATATTACACAAAATATGACCTAGAGCGGTTGTGGTGAACCTTTTAGAGACCGAGTGCCCAAACTGTGATTCAAAACCCACTAATTGTTCACAATGTGCCAATACAGCAATTTAACCTGAATACAGGTGGCTGTGAAGGGGTGATGTCGGGTGTTCACAGAAAGGGCTCCGAGGGCCACCTCTGGCACCCGTGCCATAGGTTCGCCAACACTGACCTAGAGTTTTGTGCTACCTTAAAGGTTGCTAAGCTTCATTTATTAGGTGTTTTCATGGTGTGGAGTCCCCATTCCTCTAAGCAGTGGCTCCACACCGTGGGTCACCCAGGGGTTTAGTGACCCACGGTTGTGAGCCATTGTTCTGTAAAAGCAGGCTGTGGTCTGTGGAGGCTTAGACTTATTCTGTACGATCTTCAAGCCACCTCAAAGAGTTGGCCCAAAGCCACCCTCGGTAAGATTTAGGATCTTTCCCCAAGCTCAACGCGGCACCTCTGCACGGTGCCCTCTTACCAAGGGACAGGCTGATTCTTCACCAACAGTCCTTGGAGAAAATCCCACTCCACGCTGACACACTTCACCTCGCTGCTGTACAGGGCTGCCATCTTGATACAAGAACCATCCGACGTGGGGGCCAACTCAGACTGCCGTCCCGGTTAGGAAAGGCACTTTCCGTCTAGGAAAAAAGAAGGACAAGAATGAAGGTGTTTCAAATAAATAAAATAATAAATAATAATATAAATAAGGGCTTGGGGACACCCCCTCTCCTCCTCCTCCTCCTCCTCCTCTCTCTCCCTCCCTCTCTCTCTCTCTCTCTCTCTCTCTCTCTCTCTCTCTCTCTCTCTCTCTCTCTCTGATCTTCATGCCACACTTTGCCTGTCCCTCCCAACTGAGCACTTGACGTCTTAAAAACTAAATCTATAAAAGTCGCCGCATTTCTTTAGAGTCCTTCTGGAGCGCAGGCAGGCTCTCCATGCAGAGTCCTCGAATGATGGAATTGGAAGAGAATCTCTAAGGCCACCCATTCCAACCTCCTGCTGGAGGCAGGAATCCCAAGAAGACCTGAGCCACGGCTGTCCAATGTTGCTCTCACGTGACTCCCAACGGGTCCCATGTCCGTACTACTCTAACAGTTAAGACGTTTTCCCTGATATTCAGCCAAAATCTGCCTCCCTCTAACTTGATTCCATGTTATGTGTCCTGCCTTCTGGGAGGATGGAGGACAGATTTTGCTCTCCCTGGCAGGACAGACTTTCAAGTATTAAAAAAAAAATGCTCTCTGCTCTCCTTTCACTCCTCTTGCCTCCAGCAGCTTACAAAACAAGGTAATGAAGCCACAATCAGAAATAGTAAATCACATCTTAGCAAAGAGGCCATGAAGCAGTCTCATTAAAAAGCCACCACAAATCCAATGGATTGCCTGAACGACTGGGACAAAGGAAGAGGCTACACACACACACACACACACACACACACACACACACACACCATGGAAAACATGGGCACATGCTCACACACATCTCACACACTCACGGAAAAGAGGAAAAGGTATAGCGAACAAGAAACTGTGAATTTATTTTGCAGAGGTGATGGCGGAGCCATGGTGTATGCTTGTCTGAGTGCCTCATGGGTCCTTGGGTTTAATTCTGATTCCTCTTTAGCCTCAAATAAAGAAAGGGCATCTCCTCTCCCTCCCCTTGTCTTTCTCAGGCACTTTTGTCCAAGGAGACCTGTGTTCGGAGTAAGACACCCAGGTTCCGTGGGTTGCAAGGTGTGGATAATAAGCAAAGCCATCGCATCTCACCTCTGCCTCAACCCTTAACAAGACTAAGGAAAAACCACTCTGACCACTAAGCCACACTTCCCAGCCAGCCAGCCACCGGCTCTCTCTCTCTTTTGTTCTCTCTACAGCCATGCCCACGTGTCCTGAATATCTGCACGGCCGGATTGCTGCTAAACTGAGAGGAACTTGAAGTATAGTTCTGTTTTGTAATTGTTTCAGTTTTTATCCCATCCCTAAAATAGAGAAAAACATTTAAAAATTCAACACACACACACACACACAGACACACACAGAGAGAGAGAGAGAGAGAGAGAGAGAGAGAGAGAGAGAGAGAGAGAGAGAGAATTAAAACTGCAGCTGTTAAGAAAACAAAGCAATATTCTGGTTCAGCAATCTTCGTTACCAAAGGCCAGCCCTCGGAGAGCGATGTTTGAATTCCAGAAGAGGAACAAGGAGGGTGGGGGGGGAGCAGTCTACCTCCCTTGGCAGGGAGTTCCACAGACTCAGAAAAGGTGCTGGACAGAAAACCATATGATCAACTAGAACTAGGTTTAATAAACTTAAAAAAGAGTTCTCCCACACCTACATCCTTACTGTAACACAGGCTACAAGGAAAGGCAAGCATTAATACTTGGTAGTCCCTGCATTCAATTAATTGTTCCTACCATTGTGAGTCAGTGAGAGACAATCAATACAAGGACACCTCCAAGGTCAGTGATTGGGAGGCCACTGCAAAAGCCAGGGTGTCAAAAACTGCAGCCTCCGAATTAACAAAAAACAAAAAAGCCCTCAAGATTCTAGTCCTCATCAGCAGGTTCAACCAACAAACCTTTCAACAGGTGTTTTTTTTCAATGGCTTTCAATCAGTTTGAAAACCTAAATCTATTTAACGTACATCATTTGGGGGTTCACAATGGATGAAAAAGCAATTAATAAACACTTTTTCCAAAGACAAGCCCAATAAATGAATAAAAGCTTCCATTTTTCATTTGGCAAGTCAAACTGCACAGGACCCTCGCGTTTCCTGTTCGAACGTGTCCCTGTTCTGACATATTTCTTGCCGTGCAGAATTTATTTATTTATTTTTATTTTTTACAAAGGAAAACATTTTCTCCTAACAGCAGCTGCTAACTTTTTAAAAAAATCGAGCTAAATTACAAGCTTGCTCACCCTTCCTTCAATTGCTTCAAAAAGCCACCTATGTCAAGATTTTGGTAATTTACAAATTTAAGCAACTCGTTAATTAGTTAAAAAGCAGATGGTGATTCAGGCTTGAAAAGAAAAAGGGGGGGGAATAAAAGACCAGGTTTCTACCCAGTTTAAGAGCTGACTTGAAGGGGGAGGAGGGACATGATGTACTTACTTCTTTGCTACGGTGGCATCTGCTCAGTGCCGAATGGCATCTAGCCGCCGCAAGTCACACGTGGCTGAATAAACCCGTGCTGTTCAGTGCCCTGTGTGGCTACCTCGAGAACCCCCCGATGACTTGCAGGTAAAATGTCTCCCTCCCAACCCGGCTCATGTCTCTCTCTAAGATAACAGAGACCATACCTCCCCGTAGAGATGGATCGAGGCACCCTTTTGGACTAGCTTCCCAGAAATGCTGGTTGCCTGCGCTAGATAGAGCTTGCGGAGAGGATCGGTCCCAGGCAGTAGTTTTACCAACCTCAGCCCAGCTCTCTGTCATCATTGCTTCCCCTTGCTGAAGAAGACTGGGGGGGGGACACGGTGAGAAACAAAGGGTGCCCCTCTGTTTATGACACTTGACGGCCCTCAAGAAAGAGGTACGGCCAGGCTTTGCAGAGAGATCTCATAAGGACCCTTCAAAATGTCTGGAAGCCAAACCTCCATGTCCAATGCTACTCTATCTGAATACTGAAGGAACCAACCGCAGGGGACGGTGTTTTTGCCTCCAGCCCTGCTGGCGGGATGCACTGGAACACTGAGCTTCTTAAAGTTACTTACTTATTGGCCTCGCCGCTCTGAGATTTTCCCTGCCCATCCTTGCTGTAAGTGCATTTTGACTGCCACGGGAATCTCTGGGGTCCACTCTGATCACCCACAGGAGGGTGGCACTTGATTTGTCTCCGAGGCCGAGGCAGCAGCAGAACTTGAGAATGCTCCTCTGGCATTTCAGGCGGTGTGGAGAAGGGCCAATACGCTGGTTGCCACACAACGGATCCATGTGGAGAGCAGCAACGGGTGCCGAGATGCAGGGAACTGGGGAACACTGCATATGTTTCCTGCACAAGCCGTTACACCATTGAGGGGTGCTTTTGGGAGCAGCCTTGCTCCTGGATTCTCAAGTGACAACCCCAAGCCCCTTTTTTCTGGGTTCAACCGGTGCTGTGGTGCTGAGCTGCCATCTTGGAGACTGGGAACGCCTTCCAACCAGCTGTGTCTGGTTCCTCTCTCAGCTTGACCGCTGCAATACACTCTAGGGAGGGCGGCCAGGCACACCAACCTGTCCAGTTGGTCCAAGACAGCACTGAGCAGATTTTTAAACGGGATCCATAGAGCCATCGAGCCAACCAGCAGCAGCTGGAAAGGGAAGGGCGAATTAGGTGGGCCCGCACGGGGGACCCTTCGCCCTTCACTTTGGAGATCCGTCTGATGCCCTTTGAAGACACTACAAGCTCTCGGTCAAAATACAAGAGACGGTAAACAGGACCGCCGGGTAGTCAGATTTTAAGACTACAAGCCACTGGATCAGAGGCAGCACAGCTTTCTTTGGATGGGTTTTGCCGCTAAGGATCACACGGGGCACGACCTCAGTTATTTGCCAATGCAAACAAAAAGTAAATAATGATTGTCCCAGAGTCCAAGAAACGGGGAATGAATGGGGTGAGTACTGCTGAATCGTGTCCTGGATTTTGCTTCCCCGGAGGAAAGTGGCTGGTCACTCTTCAGCTACGGAAGAGCAAATTGGCCAGTGCCAAATGAAAGAGGATCCAGAGGTGCTTAACTTTTCCTGCTTGCCCTGGGCAGAGCCCCACTTCAGAGGGCCACAAAAAGAGACACTGACAAGGCTCCCCCAGGAGGCCTTTCCGAGCTCTTTGCACTGTAGGCTAGAAACTTCTTTCCAGGGTGGCAGGATTGCAGACAACAAGGCCGTGTCCCTAAGGAGAAGGAGAAGGAGCCAGGGAGAAAGCTGCCCCCAGAGTCCTCCAGCCATGAGGCGAGAAACAGAGGCGAGAGAAGTATTCTCTGACCCAGGGAGGAGAACTAAAATCATAAAATGATCCACCCTGGAGGCTCTGAGAGATCAAGGAGACGCCGTTCCGCACGCAGACCTCCAGCCAGGAGATGCAGAAGCCGAGAGAAGCACGTCCGGATCTCACCTCCTCTTCCCCCCCCCTCCGCTCCGGCTCCAGAGCTCCCCGCATGAAATGCGCGAGCGCCCACGCATACCGATCCGGAGGCACGCACAACTGCACTCGCACCCTCTCGCACATACCAATACAAAACCTGCACCTCTCACGCATATAAAATGGGGATCATCAATAGACATGCTGCTTTGCGCATACCAATGCACGCCACACCGAGCATCCAGTCCCTCCCCCCCCCTTCCACCACCACCACCAGTTCACACCTTTGCAGGCTGTGGATAGCAGGAAAAGTAAAGGGTGGGTGGGTGGACAGTACCAGGATGCTCCTGAGGAAGGAAAGAACACTCCGTCCAGGGTTGCATGACCCTCAAACTTTGAGTTCCGAAAGCAAAAAAATCGAAAAGTGTGCATCTGTTGGGCACACGAACCACCCCAACAAGAGACAGGTGAGGGAAGACAAAACAGCTAACTATAAATGCTGGACTCTTGAAACAAGAACTGTAAGAAGATGGGAAATGCTCCACTCGCATAGGGAGGGAAAGAAACCCCATGGAGTCAAAGGGAAAAGAGGCAGAGGCATGCGAGCTGTGCAAAAGCACACACCGGATTCAAAGGCTGTGACCTGCTGTGGATCGTTGGCCCAGAAGTACAAGAGCTTCATTGCACCCTAAAGGGCAGAACCCAATTCCAGGAAAACAAAGAGACCTGGCAGGTAGGCAAAGCAAAAGCAAAGTGTTCTGCTTATCTACCGCCCCATACCACTCCAAGTAGTCTCTGGGCAGTTTACAGTTTTACTTACACTAATGCAGGCTACGCATTGCCCCCCCTCTCCTCCCAAGCAAGCTGGGCACTCATTTTACCGACCGCAGAAGGATGGAAGACTGAGTCAACCTTGAGACTGCTACCTAGGATTGAGGCCAGGCAGGCAAATATATCCAGGTTTTAAAAGCACTAATATCACACCTCTCATTGTGTAGCCTGCATACTGTAATTAAGCAGAACACTTTGCTTTGCTTTGATTACCGGTAATAACCTGAAAGATTATCCACTAAATTCCACAGGGGAGAGAGTTCACAAACGTACTCGTTAGGAGGGGAATACCAACCCACCCACCCCAAAGCCCAAAACCAAGGAATGTGAGAAGACAAATATCTCTTCCAGAGAAAACCTCAAGTTGGAATACCACCGTTTGTGCCCAGCAATGAATTCTCCCAATTCCTTATTCTAGTCTCGAGTGTCTGCAGTTCCATTTTGGACATGGTTTTAAAAAAAGAAAGAAAGAAAGAAACCACAAAACCCTGTGAACCATCCCTCGCAAAGCATCTTCTCGATGGCAGGTTGCAAAACAGAGAAAGCCTTTACAAGTTCAGGATTACTTTGGCCAACTCCTTTTTGGACCCCAACTGCTGGCAGGGAAGGAGGGGTCCTGGGAGTGGCAAGCCTCTTCCCCCCCACTTTAAAAACAAGAGGGGAAGAATGAGCCCAGACTCTGCACAACCAGACACCAGCCAGGCTGCACAGGCACCCACCCCCGGCCAAAACCTGGAGCCTTCCTTTGGTTGAGATCAAAGCCCCTTCACGTGCAATGTATGGGTAAAACAGGCATGGCCCTGGACACACGGGGAGCAGATTTCTACACAGAGAACACCCCGCCAGGCCTGGGGGGACTGATTTTAAAAGGGACTCCGTTTCAGACCCACGGGGGGGGGGCACTGTAACCTCACGTCCTTTTTCATGCATTTGATTTGGGGGCACCAACGTTTATTTATTTATTTATTTTATGAGTGTTTTTACCCCACCTTTTTCCCTTGGCAAAGGACCCAAGGCGGCTTACAGTAATGTGAGACGACATACAGTCCAGTATAATTAAGACATATTCAAGTTTAAGAACAGAGTATTGAGGGGTATCTTACAGCATTAGAAGACAACATTAAAGCTAAAAAAGAATGTGAACAATTACGAAAAGAGTCTAGATATCAAACTGCTCCGGGGATACAGAGGCTACAAAAAGAATATTACTCATCAAGCTTCAGATCGGGGAGGGGACGGGTTGCTTCCGACTTCAGCAGCATGGCTGTCCTGCTGCCCATTCATTCTGATCTCGGTCTCTCTGTGTGTGTGTGTTTCTTCATTGAAAATCTTGGCCAGTCGTTATTTCTGCAACCCAACGCCTCCCCACAGCATAGCCAGCCATTTTCCTGCTCTCATTCGAGGGCAAAGCCAAGCCAAGCCACGGCACGACCAGTTTGGGACTGTAAATGACATTATGGGCAGAGAGGATGTTGGCTAATCGACCCTTCCTGAAATTAACCGGTTTTGCACACCTACCCACCCCAAACCAGAAGGCTATGGAAGGGGAATTCAAGCCAGCCCAGACCAAACAGGAGATGAGCTTGGGCTTACCTCGTGCCACCCCGATCAGTGTGACCCTGGGATGAACAGGGCCATCCTGTCGGTACCTGCTTATGATGATCCTAGCAGGGCTTTTTCAAGGCCAATGGGATATTTCAGGGGTGGGTTTGAGCACTTCCACACCCCCAGGGAGCTTCTCTCATGGCTGAGTGGGGATTCGAACCCAGGCCTGCCGAGTCCACCGCTGCCATCCTTGGAGGGGTGTCTGCTCAGTGTCCAGCATCCGTTAATGTATTCACCCTGATTTTTACAGCTTGGGTGTCTTGGGTCAGAGCTGCACCTCGGTCCCTCGTACCTGGTCTCCATCCAGAAGGAATCGAGAGGAAGCAAGAGCAGACCGAAAGGAAAGGCAGGGAGGTGCGTGGGCAGAACCCGGAGAGGAAATTAACCTAAGGCAAGCCTCACCCTGGACCTCCTTCGTCCCCAAGTATTTTGCCTCTGGACTGTCCAATACTTTCCCGTTGCAAGGCATACAGATGTGTGTGGGGGGGGGGTACAAGGCTGCAGCCTGCCTTCTCAGGACTGGCCAGGGCTGGCTCCTTTGGGGGAAAGCTTATAGTCCAGTGTGCATCCCCAATGCAGCTGACCTCTTGCTGTGCCATAACCTGGGGCCAAAAACAGCTGCCTCACCTCAAGGCTGGCTCCCCTGGAATGCAAGCCCTGTATACTATCTCTCATTCCTGTAAGCCGCCTTGGGTCCTTTTCCAAGGAGAAAGGTGAGGTAAAAATACTCTAAAATAAAATAAAATAAAATAAAATAAAATAAAATAAAATAAATACCCCCCTGCCTTCACACACACACACCAACCCAAGAGCAAAATCTTCACCAGCAATCCCAGTAGCTGCTGTGCACCTGGTCTTCTTCCATTCCCCTCACCAAATCCTCGCTGCACATGACCCAAACACCAGCACACACACAATCACATCCCTCCGTCCTAAATTCCCAAGGAACTTCAGCCATGATATGATTGGGGGGGGGGGGGGGGAGCACAAAGGCAAAGGACCCCCCCTCCCAATGGCTCTGTGTTCTTCCCAGCGGGCGTCCTTGTTCTCCGCTCACGCTCCTTTCTCGGGTTCCTCCTGCCCAGAATTCTACCGCTATTCAGATGGGGAAAACGCCTGGCGTGCTGCCAATGCCCCAATTTCCTACGGGATGCTGGCACACCTGCCAAGGGGCCTCCTTGTCCCCCACCACAACCTCCATCCCACCCCGCGCACCATATTCAGGGGCCCCTACACACACACACACACACAGAGAGAGAGAGAGAGAGAGAGAGAGAGAGAGAGAGAGAGAGAGAAAGGGGCGCTTACCCGGGCACAGGCGCTGGGCACATCCTCTGCTTCTCCGTCCAGCCCCCGATGCAGCTCAGCATCCGCACCCGCCCTCAAGACTTCCCTCCAAAGGATCCGAGGGGGACACCCCCCTTCCCAGAGTTTCGCCCAGCCCCCCCCCCCCCCCCCCCCCAAAAAAAAACTTCCGGAGCGCGCGCGCGCGCCACGCCGCCTCCTGTAAAGTTCGCCTTCTCAGATCTCCGTCCAACGGGAGCCCCCTCCCCCCCGCCCGCCGCCGTCCTCCCTTTGGACATCCCCCCCCCCCACACCCCGCAGTTTTCTCCCTTCCTCTGCCCCCCCCCCCCTCGACTCGATTCTCTCTCCGCCGGTCCTCCAGCTCACTCCGAGGTCCTGGCCGGACCCAACCTTCCCCGGCCTCCTTCCAGGCGCCCAGCTTCCTCTCCCTTCCTCGCCTCCCCCAACCCAACCCCCACCCCCCACCCCCCCCGCCAATTCACATCCTCTGGACCTCCCTGCTCCGAACCGGCTCCCTAAAAGGGACGAGTGTCCCCGCATGCGGTCGCCCTGCGCACCAAAGACCTCCCCAACTCCCAAGTGCCCCCGATCCTGACCCAAGCCCCCTTTGCCCTCCCCCCCCCAAACTTTCCCCGCCGGGATGCGCTCCCTAAAGGGACGCACCCCTCCAGCCCTTCCCAAATCTCCGGAGACGGCTTCCCTCCCTCCCTCCCTCCCTCCCTCCCTCGGCCGGTGGCGCGCACGTGCCGCCCTTTGCCCGGCCGGGAGCATCCCTTCCGCTGGTCCGATCTCAAGACGCCCCGCCCCCCCAACCACCCCCCCCGCCGCCGCCGCCTCGATCCCGCATCCGCCCCGCCACGCGCAGCGCCTCACCCGCCGCGCTTGCCCTGCTGCGCCCGGAGGAGCGCCTCCGCCGCCGCCGCCCCCGGCTCCTCTTCTCCGGGACCATGCTCCGCGGCCTCGGGGCTGCCCGGCGGCGGGGCTCCTCCGCCATGGATGGGGGGGCGGGGGCTGGGCTGTCCGGGACAGGGTGGGGGGACGGATGGGCCGACTCGGCAGCCACCCTTCCGCCGCTGCTGCCGCCACCCCCCCCCCGGGGCTCTCAGGCTCGGGCTGGAGCCCCCGCGGGCGGCGCGGCTGCCTTTCAGATGGGGATGAGCGGGTGCGGCGGCGAGGCGCCTCCGCCTCTTCCTCCTCCTCCTCCTCCTCCTCCTCCTGCCTTTCAGCCGGCTGAGGGGTGGGTGGGGGTGGGTGGGAAATGCCAGACCTTCCCCACCACCACCACCACCACCACCCCTCCCCGCGCCCTCCCAACCGGCCTGCAGCGGCCGGCACTCTGCCCATGGTCAAGGCAGCGAAGGCTCTGCCTCCCTGTGTTCCTCTCGCAGGAGCGACCCCTCGACTTTCAACGTTGGCTGGCATGAAAAGACGACGAAGCCCCGTTAAAGGACAAAGCGCTTCATGTTTCCGGGAAAGCGGTGTTTGCAGAAGAGAGGGAGGGTTGAGAAAGAGCCCTAGATCAGAATTGTTCTCAGGATTGTTATTGGGGTTTTTTGTTGTTGTTGTTTTTTAAACCAGGGCTTGAGGTGGTTCCTGCTTCTGCTTCCCCAGTCCTTGCTTGGTCTCCTCTTTTTGTTGTTATTAATCAACTTTTCTTAAGCAAACAAACAAAGGGGTAGGACAAGTCTATTCCCTGTCTGCCCAGTGGCAAGAAGGCTGACTTCCAGGCCAGCCTAGATTTGAGTCTGAAAAACTGGAAGGTAAGAAGCTCCGACTTAAAGAGTTTTTTGGGTGTTTTTTTTTTTTTTTTGCCTTTCGCCTTCGAATAAATACCCACCAATGTGCAAAGCAAGACTTGAGAACCGATGGAAGGAAAGCTGTTGCTCAGACCCTAACTAACTTGAAATCTCTGTACAGCTGCAGAGAAGGCTAGGAGTCAGATATACCGCCCTGACCCTTCAGCCTTTGAGTTCAACAAACCCCCAAAGGTGCTTGGCTGGGCCTGGGTGGCACCCAGTCACCCACAGAAAGCAGGAGGCACTTATTCATCTATTTAAAATGTTTATTTGTCACTTTTCTCCTAAAAACAGCTGACGGTATTCAAAGAAACAATGTCAAAAGCAAAGAATGCTAAGTTGTGTGTTGTGTGTGTGTTGTCTCATTACAGTTGTGACCGACCCTTCGTGACCCCATGTCCATGGAGTTTTCTTTGCAAGGAATACTGGAGTGGTTTGCCAGTTCCTGCTCCAGGCGCCTACAGCACCTGGTATTCCCTGGTGGTCGCCCATCCAAGGACTAACCAGGGGTGACCCTGCTTAGCTTCCGAAATCAGGCGAGATCAGAGGTGCTTTAGGGCATCTAGGCAGCTAATGCTAAGTTATTGAAGTACAAAAAAAAAGTAAACATGCTCCTAAAAGCTGTAAGCGAAAGCCCCTCCTTGGATGCACACCTGAACGTGGCAAGAGGGTTTGAGGGTATCAGAGAGGTTGAGACCGGTGCCACCAAGAGGTGAGAGTCCCATTATAAGCCTGGACTCCCCGCCAGGTCAACCAAGGCAGTGGGGTCACCTCTGAGCCACCAGACACAGAATGCACTGGCTTTTTTCAGCAGCAACGGCTGCATCAGAGGAAGAAAAAGGATAGTTCTCATGACGATGGAAGTGGGGGAAATTCTGGAAGGCAGCTTACTGGACAGCTGTAGCAGCTGAAGGGGACGCTGCTGGAGGATCTTCCGTGGACAACTGCCGTGGCACCCAAGCCATTGCCTGTAAAAATCCTACCACAGAAGGTGGCCACAGAAGGTGTTGACAGTAAAACCCGCTGCTGGACCTTTCTTGCCTTCAACGCACTAGGATGAAACAGTCCAAAATGAAGCAAGTGATAGTGCCGGAAGATGAGACCCTTGGGTTGGAAAGCACTCAATCAGCTCCTGAGAAACAGCACTGGGTTAAAAACAAAACAAATATTCGCCCTTTTTGTATCGTTGGGTTTTTCCTTGCCTTAGTGCTGAGATAATTCAGGTCAGCCCATTCTTGGTTTTTTTTTTCACCACCCCAATAAGTTTTAGAAGGCTGCCTTGCTGGCTCCTCCCAGGCGCTGAAGTTCCCCATCCAAGCATAGTTAGTGTAGGGGAGCCCACTTTGAGTGCTCAGCCCCCCCCAAACCCTGGCAAAACACTGGAGCCAAGCCAAATAGGCCAGGGACTGAAGGGCAGGCCACAGGGTGGAAAGCCAGGCCTTCAGATGACCCCGAGAGCAAGCCAAGACCAGCAGGCTGACTCAGGAAGCTGCAGGGCAAAACAGCAGGGCTGGCCACCAAGAGATTAGGAGAGGTATCTGGAAGTGCAAGGATTCCCAACGGCATTCATTGTCTACGTGACAAGCTGAGGGTCTCTCTCTCTCTCTCCCTTCCCCTTGTGATGTTTAGGATACTGTTTGTCACACCTAATAAAAGCCTCAGTCTGGCCAGCTCCCCCGAGAAGCATGCTCCCTGAGAACATGCTTGAACCTACCAACGTGTCATGTGTAGCCATCTCTACAACTGAGACCTGCCCACCTTCCACTGTCAAAGAGTTATAGGTGGGCAACCTTCAGGCTGGCAAAGCTGGCGCTTTTAACAGTACCAAACTGCCGAAGAAGAAATTATTATTATTATTATTATTATTATTATTATTATTATATTATTATTATTATTATTATTATTATTATTATTATTATTATTACTACTACTACTACTACACAGCAAACAACTACGCTGGATTTTGTATTACAAATCAGTAGTTGAACGCTTCCCAAGTGTTTAGGACTACATGATGTATCGGCGAATTATGCAAGCAGATCCCAGTAAGGTGGCTTTCTGCAGCTGACTGATAGTGACTTTGTCAACTCCAATTTCTTCTAAAAACTTGCTTAACACTTTAGGCACCGCACCCTCTGTGCCAATTACCCCTGGGACACCTGTACCAGTTTATTATTATTATTATTATTATTATTATTATTATTATTATTATTATTATTATTATTATTATTATTATTATTATTATTACTATTACTACTACTACTACTACTACTACTACTACTACTACTACTACTACTACTACTACTACTACTACTACTACTCTGCGTGCAAAATTGTCTTCTTAAATTCAAGTGAGTTTTGACACTATAACTTCTTGAGGTGTGATTCCACTCTGTTGACAGACCAGTTCTCCGGACAATCAATGTAGCTGTTTATCAAACAGAAGCCGTCCCGAGAACCCACCGGGATCACCCCTTTTCCCCAGGCGGTGAGACTGCATCAACCCCCCCCCAAAAAAACCCAGATTCCATGAAACTTGAGCATCCCACCTGCAGAAACCGGAATGGAGTGAGAGAAAGAGAACGAGGAGAGAAAAGGCTGCCGTGGTTTTGTCAGCGCAGCAGTAATTGGGCCTGACAGATGCAAATAAATACACACTTCCTCCCTCAAACGTGATTGGCAGCACGCACCTTATTAATGCAGAGAGATTAGCAGATAATGGACATCTGTCATCCGTAAAGACCAAGGACGTTGTCACCCTGCGCTTGACTGGCAGATTGATGCCTTCGAGGGGTGGGGTGGGGGGCGGATGATGGGGGGGCACCCCACACGGGCCAAGCCGGGGCCACAGGTTTTGGATCATGGTGAGGCAGAATGGTCCACCCAGACCTTCAGGGTTCAGCGCCGTCCATCCTCTCCTGCTTCCCTAAAGGCATCCTTGTGTCCCCCCCCCCCCTGCACCTTGTCAGGTACCCTCCTATCACTTCCCAGCTGGGGGTTGGGGGGGTGGATCCAGTTTAACCCCATTTGAGTCCCAGAATGTCTGGAATGAACCGAGTCAGGTCTGGAAGTTGAGTCATGGCAACTAGACTTCTTTTTTCTTGAGAAATAAATAGAAACGTTTCGCTGCTCATCTAAACAGCTTGGTCAGTCCTGATGATGCTGTTTGGATAAGCAACGAAACTTTTCTCTCTCTCAAGGGGAAAAAAAAGTCCAGTTGCCATGGCTCAACTTCCAGATAAGCTCCCCTGGATGACTGAGAAGCTTCACAGACGAACCCAAGTCAGGGTTTTGCCGGGACGACCTGCAAGCACAACCCCTGGTGTGGTCTAAGAATGGGCAGCAAAACCATGCAAGGAGGTGGCGTGCCTCGCCAGAGCAGATGCAAAGACACCCGGGGGTGGGGGAGGGCGGGCAGGCCTTTCCCTCCAAAGAGGAGGCAAGCTGTAGTCTGAGAAACTACAGGGATCCTGGTGTCTCAGAAAGTCCAGTTTCTTGTTTTGCCTGGACTTTTGGGGGACAGCAGAAACTTTTCTTTCTTTCTTTCTTTTTCTTTCTTTCTTTCTTTTTCTTTCTTTCCGTACTGCCCATCTAGCTGTAAGGCTACTTTCTTTCTTTACAACAGTATTTCTTTCTTTCTTTAAATCTCTTTCAACAGTACTATAGAAACATCAAATAAAAAATATATATGAACTAATAGACAGCTCAGAGGAAGAATCAAATTCTTGTCTTTCTTTCACAGAATCATAAAGTTGGAAGAGACCTCAAGGGGCCATCTAGTCCGTACTGCCATGCCCATCTAGCTGTAAGGCTACTTGGGGTGGTTTACAACAGTATAGTTCATGGGACCATAACAGTAAATAAAGAGAAAAAAATCAACAGTACTATAGAAACATCAAAATTAAAAAAAAAACATGAACTAACAGACAGCTCAGAGGAAGAATCGAATTCCTGAAGGTGTGGCTTTCAAAGAATCATAGAATCATAGAGTTGGAAGAGCCCTCAAGGGCCATCTAGTCCAACCCCCTGCCATGCAGGAACCCCCATCACAAAGAGGCCTGGGCTTTGAAAGATTCTGTCTCCCTCTCACCCACACTGCTTCCCACCCTCGGTGGTTAAATGCTTGTACTGTAGCTAAAACTCTGCTCACGACCTGGGGGTTCAGTCCCAGGTAGCCGGCTTAGAGTTGACTCAACCTTCCATCCTTCTGAGGTTGGTAAAATGAGTACCCAGCTTGCTTGGGGAGGGGGTCAATGTGTAGCCTGCATAATTAAATTGTAAACCGCCCAGAGAGTGCTTGAATTGCTATGGGGCAGTATATAAGCAGAACACTTGGCTTTGATTTGCTCTCCAGCAATAAAAATAAAAATAAAAATTCTAAGTTTTGCGACGATCCTGAGCTGGTAGGTGTCTCTGAAGCAGGTACATGCGCCCCTTCCAAAGGGGTACAGAGGCGCACGAGCTCCGGACGGCATCGGGGCTCAGAGAAAACGAAAGGCATGTGGTGAGGCTAGCGGTACCTGAAGAGGAAGAGGGGATGCACCACGGGTTCCGGATTCGGGGGTCCCTCTCTCTGAGCTGCCTGGAGGGACGAGGCCCGACACCTGACCCGTGTCTCATCTGGGGGAGGCCTTTTGACTCTGTCTGAGCCACGGCTGTCAATCAAGCCCTTTCCAATCCATGTCAGGGGATCCCTGGGGGCGTCATAGCCCATGCGCCAGTTCCCAGACACTGCCAGCTGATGACACCTGCCTGACCCTGGTTAACTCTTTCATGGCTTCAGTGGTGGAGAGGAAACCTGCTAAGATTGCCTACCAATTAACCCTCTATGTCTGCCACACCGTCCTCCCCGGTTCTTTATTTTCCAAAGTCTTTGGGCTACCCGCACATGCTCACGCACGCTCTTTGAGCCCGTAGCCATCGTTCCGAGTCCCAGCTTTGGAACGGGCACAGGGGACCGGTGACTAGCATTTTGGAAGTTGAAAGAGTGGGACAAGGTACGTGTCGGTTTTGATTTCCAGGGGGGCGGGGGGGGGGGGTCGGAATCTGCCCTGCCAACACCAAACCAAAGGATTCGTGTTTAAGGTGTCACAAGATCCTTCTGCATTTCTGATTCTAGTCCGTCTAGGAGAGGCAGTTGCTCCTTTTCCAGAAAGGAGTGGGTGGAAGAAGGGGGATCTGTCTCCAGTCCCAGCAATAAATTAGGCTAGAAATTGAAGGGAAATGAAATAGGAGATTAACGCAGTAGCTACTGATTCTATTCCCACACCATCCTAAATCCAGTGGGGCCGGCTGGGCCTCCAGATTGCTCTGCTTTACAAAACAAGGGTACAGTACCCTTTGATGCCCATTCAAAGGCCCCACGAGTCACCTCAGATGTCACCTCTGCTCCAGGAACTCAGAAAGACAGAAGAGCCTTTAAAGATCCTCCAAGGATGGACGGAACTCCGGTTCCCCTCATCCACGCCCATGGCTGGCTTGGCTGGGGTGGATGAGTATTGGAGTTCTTTCTTTCAAAATTTTGACACAACTCTAGCCTGTTGTGACTGAGCACAATCACTTGTGTACTTCTTCCGATATCGTTATGAGCTCCCTTTCATTCCCACTGCCAGGTGAAAAGCAGGGAAGGGCCCAAGTAAAAAAAATAAGCCTCCTTGTGCAACTTGATCTGACTTTCTGGACTCCCTGTTTTGGAACTGGCTCCTCCGGTCAAGATAGATGGGTTGCGGTGGAACAGCAAGGGAGAGCCATCCCTCAAGCTGCCAAGCGGTTTGTGCTGTCTTTGAGCCACATGGTCGCAAGCAAGGGCCCAACAGAGTTGACTGGCCTCCCCCCCAAAAGCCCACTGGAAGCATCATCTCAGACTCGCAGAGCTGGGAGGGACCCTTAGAGATCATGCAGACCAGCCCTTGTCAAAGGACCCCATGGATCATCAAGGCCAGGCTGTGCCAGGGAAGCCCAGCGGGGAATCGAACTCCCAGCCTCTGGCTCTGGAGCCAGAGACCTAAAATGCTGAGCAATAGGGAGGGTTTATGGGTACCAGAGCAGATGTGAAAAGCCATCCTGCAGCAGAAGTTAAGCTGGATGGAAAAATTATCCAGGCAGACCAGAGGCAGGCAAAGGGGGAGAGACGACGGGCATATGCTGCCCCCTGCTGGCCGCTCAGAGTCCTGCACCAAGCCAAGCTCCATTTCAGAGGGGTTCGTGCACATGGGGTGCATTTCAACCTCGATGGAGTGAAAGTCAAGAAGGCAAGGCAAAGGAAGCAAGCCGATTTCTGCTTAGAACTCTTGCTGGCTGTTCACTAAGCCTTAGGAGACATCTCAGCCTTTCAGAAAAGGGAAGAAACCATCAATATATCAACATATCAATACCAAAGGATGGTGCCATCTGGGAAAACCCAGAGGGTCACGGCCATCATTCCTGTAGGGGCAGTCCCCATGAACGGCAGAAGTGAAGGTCTGGAACACCAGCATGGAGGAGATCCATAGGGATACAGGAAGGAGATGGGTACCCATTTGATCCACCTAGCTTCATACTGCCACCTCTCGACAGGGAGGGCTTCCTGGATTCCTTCCTGATCCTGCTAAGAGATCACCGCTCATCCCCGCAGGTTGCCCGTCCAGGTATCCATCGGCCCCTGCCCTGCTTAGCTTCTGAAGTGAGATGACATCAGTACATTGAGAGCGGTGGCAGGGTTTCCACTCGAGACACCTGGCAGCATCCTCCAGCATAACCAGAAGTGGTGGGCAAACCTCAGGCCCCACAAACCCCATATGATGAAGCGGGAACTTGCCATAGGAGTGTCTTCTTGGGCCACTCAACAAACTGGCATGAATTGCTGAGCAGCGGTTGAGGCTCATCTCTACTTTAAAGCAAGCCAAGGAGCAGCGTCAATATCTTTTAACCACACCCAGAGCTCACCTCGAGTGCAATTCAACTCCATTGCAGCACAGACCCCAGTTTAAGGAGGACGCCAACTATATGGACTGCGCCCAGAAGAGGGTGACCAAAATGGCAAAAGGTCTGGGAACCAGGTTGTAGGAAGAGCAGCTGAGTCCGTTTATAATGGGGAAGAGAAAATGGAGATGCAATAATAGGACTAGCGTTTTCAAACTTCCGAAGGGCTATCACATGGAAGATGGGTAAGCTTGTGTTCTGCAGCACTAGACCGTAACCTACGAAGAAGATCCCAAAGAAAGGAAGACCTCCTTCTTCCACTGTGAACCAGGTAAGATCGCAAGGCGGTCGACTTCCCTTCGTGGGAGATTTTAAGTCAGAGCTTGGTTGGGGTCCCATCTTCAACTCTGGATTCCTGGTCGAAAGGGTGGACTAAATGACTCCTGGAGCCCCTTCCAACTCTGCAATTTTTATCTTACTAAAATGGCATGTTTCTTTGGCCTCCAAGTCTTGAAGAAAAGCCTCAACCCGAGTTCTTGATAGATGTGCATAATGCCTGATCAATTAAGCCATTAGCCACCTGGCTTTAAACAAATCACTCAACTAATCATTATTGCATCAGATCCGCACCATAAAAATAGGCTCCAGCAGCTACATGTAACGATGCACCCCATTCGGCAACAGAAGCAAAGGTGCCACGTCCAGCCCCGGTGACACACGTGGAAGGAGGGGGAGAGTGCCATTTGCAAACCCCTCTAATTGCTAGGTGCAATTAGGCCCAACAAAGGCTTAATGGCTGGGGGCCAGAGGACATCCCTATGGTGGGAGAAATGGACCTATCTGGGGTTTGACAAATAAGAAAAGTGAGGGGGCTCAAGGAGATACGCACAGGAGCAGGAAGGGGCTTATAAAACTTTATCATAAAACATAAAACTGCTTTTCACCCAGGGGCAGTGCAGCTCTTGGTGGAGGGCTGGGGAGCACTGGGGTAAAACAGCACGTGTGGGGTGCATAACTCAGGAAAACGAGGATCCCAAACCTCCGCTTGCAATGAAATTCACTTACAGGACCTTGAGCCATTCAGATCCTGGCTTGCCTCACAAGGGCTGAATGTGAGAATGGATGGGCGTAGGTACCAGAGCAACATGGCCGCTTTGAGCTCCCTGATATAGGCGTGGCACTTTTAAAAACAAACGCTGACCCGTCACTAAAACAAGATTAAAGGCTTGCTTTCCCCTCCGTATGGGATAATCGGACAAGATGAAGTCTTTTCAGCCACTGATGGTCCCTTATACTTTCTGATACTGTCCCTGCACCCACGCCAATGCATCAAGCAAAACACATGCACCACTCAAAGACGAAAAGCAGCATTCATGAAATAAGCAAGGGAATTTGGGGGTGGGGTGGGATATTAAACTCTATGCATGCCACGCTCTGTAAATGGCAGGCCTCGGATGGAAGCACAGGATTTCAACTCGATTGTGTGGGGTGGGCATGGGTTTTTTTTCCCCCCAAGCAACACACTTTCCACTAGAGGGCAGCCACTGCCTCGCAGACTCAGCCAGCATGATGGAAGGGAAACAATACCATCTGCACCACTATCCCAAGCTAGAACAATGATTATCTGGGGAAGCCAAGAGGGCCCAATTGCGGAGCCAGAATGATCCGAACCCCCACCCCCTTCCCTCTGTTCTGTAGACATAAATATTGGTGACCCTAAATCAGCCGAAGCAGGGCCACGAACTTCCTTGGGTAAGCCACTTTTATTATGCCTGAACTGCTCACAAATCATCAAGCCAGGAGGACCAAGCTTCCCTGCAGAGGAACAGCCAAGTCATCAGACTTTGCACACGAAATGCTGTCCACCTTGCCGGTGGAAATGGATTTATTGGAGTGATCCAGAAGCCTCAGAACAGATCTCCTGCTCCAGGATACATAAGAACAAGCAACAAAACCATCCCATCCCCGACACCGCTCCTCAGAGGCACGCCCAGAGCTGCTGCCGCCAGCAACTCTACAAGTTGTGCACTTCTGGGATGATTCCCCGTTACTACTACTACAACTACCACAACTACCACCACCACCGCCGCCGCTGCCACCCTTGGCTCATCTCAAGCTGTGATTTCAATTCTCTTTGCAGTTCTGCAGGTTCCCTGCTGGGCTGCAAGGCAGCCTGCAGCCAGCAGGGTTTTTTCCCCTTTCTCTAGAGGAGACAAAGAAGAAGACACAAAACAAAGAATGGAGGTCTGAATGGTGTGTGTGTGTGAAAAATTGTGTGTGTGCGCGTGCAAGAGAGGGGGGGAAATGAACAAACAGGGAAACAGCCACATGTGTGGATCTGGAGATGCTTCTCTTTTTTTGTACAAGATTGATTTATTAACTATGATACATATCACGTAAGGCCTTTAAGTTTTTACACCATTCCCATTGAGACACATACAATACTCTGTAGCAAATACATGATTTTTTCCCAACTCAGCAGAAAAGGGGCTTTTGTTTGTTTGCTTGTTTGCCCAGAGCTTTCAACGTTATCATGCACTAATTGGATTGGCCTGGGGGGAGGGAGGGGGGAGAACCACAAATTGTTAAAAAACATCCTTAAAAGAAACATAAAAAGGAAATATATTCTATCACCAATAACTAAAGGAAGTTGTTAGGCTCCTAAAAATACAGAGAAATAACCATTATACTTTTCTTTACATACAGATCTTTCAATATTTTTGCTTCTGTGAAGAATGTTTTGGCTGCATATTCAGCTGGAACTAACACGTTTTCATGACCATTAATATTTTTTCTTCCTCTTCAATTACAAAAATGTTAATTCAACATATATAGAGATCATTTTACATGTGAAAACAAAAGTACCAGGAAAAAATATATATAGAAGTTGGGTGCAGAACTAAATCCAACTTTTTCAGGATGTTTTAATCCCCATTTAATTTGAGAAACAGATACGGCTTCTTTTAATGTAGACCAGAGTGGGAATTACGTTTTTATTTAAGCAATAACTTGCGCTCCGCCATAGGTTACATTTGAAATACAGCATTTCTATTGTATGTCATTAAAAATGAGTTGGGGGGTGATTAAACCTAAGATTTGAACTAGGATCCATTACACAGGCAGTATGGGGAAATGGTCCCACTTCCACTGGGTCTTGTGGACTGAAGCATATCCTATCAGCTGTATGTCTGTGAAGATTCTCAGTCATCCAGGTGAGTTTATCTGGAAGTTGAGTCATGGCTACTGGACTTCTTTTTTGAGAGATAGAAACGTTTCGCTGTGATGAACAGCGAAACGTTTCTATCTCTCAAAAAAGAAGTCCAGTAGCCATGACTCAACTTCCAGATCCTATCAGCTGGTAAGAGGAAGGAAGGAAGGAAGGAAGGAAGGAAGGAAGGAAGGAAGGACCGACCGACCGACCCAAACCAAATGCACAAAAATGACAAGTCAGACTTCAATGGTTGCTGCTGAGTCACAAGGATGAATGATCCAGGTAAGCAGCCAAGAACATTCCTTGGACAAGCACATGCCGTATGCTAGCTGATAAATCCCAATGCTGTGAAGAAACAGGGACACAGAGATTGGCTTGACAAGCCTTAAAATGTCTGTCAAATTCAACCGCTGGAACAGATGGATCCCTTGTGCATCGACACGGAAGGAAACAGCACACGCCTGCTGTGGGAAGAGCAGCAAACCCCAGCAAATAACCTTGAGCACCAACTGCTTGGGCAAGTAAGGCGGGACCAGTGGGCTTCTATGGGAATCCAAGAGAGAACTGATCCCATCTGTGCAAAGCCCTGACGCAGGCGCCGCAGGTGGGGCAGCAGATACCCCAGGTATCTTGGGGCAAAAGATCCTCTCTCTCTCTCTCTCTCTGTGTGTGTGTGTGTGTGTGTGTATGTGCCCTCTACTTTCTTTTGTCATCTGTGCCTCCCCACCACCACCTCACAAGACCCCAGAATCCAAAGGATTATTGTGTGCAAAGACCATCAAGAAGGTACAGAAACCGACAGGGAGGGAGGGCATTTTTTGTGTGCAAAGGGGTAGCTACTGATCCTGCAATGATGGAAGTCATGACTTCAACTTCTTGAGCAAGTGATCACTAGCTTCAAAAGAGTGCATGGCAGTCAGAACAGTCTTAGGTAGTTCAGTTCTGTTTTGGGGCGCGGGGGGGGGGGGAGAGATGGTGTATATCTATTTATGCCAGCATTACTCTTAAAGCGGATGCTTAGGAACGGCAAGCTTTTTTAAAAACCTGGTTATGCAGAATATACCTCTCCCACAACTAGGCTCAATCCCCAAGCTCAAATGTAGCAGTCTTCTAGAACTCCACAAGTCCCCAAAGGAATCTGGAGGGCTTCACCCTGCAGGAGTGTCAGGTGTTTCTGGAAAAACAATAGGTGGTGTCTGTATTTCTTTTCTATCCACGCTCCTTTGCTCCCCACACCTAGAAAGATAGCTGAGATTAGTTAAGAGCCTGGATCTTCCCAAGGAATAAATCTCCCTTTTAAACTGTACGGATGAAGACTGAAGCACGCAGCCCCAACTGAGGAAAACGTGGCAGCCGGCTCCTCGGCTCCCTGCCTATCCCACCCTAGTTCTCTTCTTGTGTCAAAGTGCAGGAGGAGGAAACACTCCTGAGTAGCACGGAAGCTGTTTGAAGGGCCACGTGCAGGCAAATGCCAGGCTGCAGAGCAGGGTTCAAACTGCTGCAGAAAAGCACACCGAGTGCCCTGTGCCGAATAATGACCTCCAAGATCCAGGGCTAGCCAGGCTGGCTGCTCCTAATCCGAAGAGATGTTGATCAAGGGGCCGTCCAGAGGGAGAAGTTCAGACCTTTTACAGAAGGCACAGAAACACACACCTCACACCAAGGGAATTCACCAAGAAAACGAGACCAACGGTGGACGGTGCCTGAGGCCGAAACAAAAGCAAGCAAACAGGTCGTCCCCAGCCAAAGATTCCCACCCAGCACCAACGGAGGGGCCCTCGTGGCCCTCGGCTGAAGAACAGAAGGAATTCTCCCAGCTCACTGGCCATAATCCTTCTCCTTCCTGCAAGATGTTTTGTTTTGTTTTGTTTTCATACAATGCATGCATAATTAAAGGGAGGTGGGATATTCTTTTTTCCTCTTAATCACCTAAAATAAACCCAAACCGTTCCTGGTATTTACACAAAATCACCATCTTTGAACGCATGAGAGTATAAAAACTTGGGAGGGATCCTTGCAAGGGACACTTTCAAGCACACAATCCTGACACAGACACAACTTTTAAAATGTGATTCTAAAATAAAGGAATACGTAATTCAGCTTATTTATAAGAGAGAATCAGCTTGCTGAAGACTGGGCTCGGAATGCCAGAAAGGAGCAGAATGAAAGCAGAGTTTTGTTTTCTGAAAAGGATTGGGGGGGTTTCTCCTCTCTCTCTCCCCAGCAACAGAACTTAACACAAAAATGCCAAAAAGAGCAATAAACCACAGGTTCTGCTTTAAAGTGCGAAAAGACAGAAAAAGGATGGCATAGGGATCGTGTCCCTTGTTCCTCCCAGTGGTACCGTGGAGACTCCAGTTAAAACTGTCCTGTTAACAAGGTGAAGAATTCAATTCCCATCATCTCTCTCTCTCTCTCTCTCTCTCTCTCTCTCTCTCTCACACACACACACACACACACACACACACACATTTATCAGACAATACCAATACACAGCCACCATTTGGGGGTGCCTGCCCATGAAATCGCAATTATTCTTAGTGGTTCACTTCTAGTTCTTCCGTGCACAAGCAGCCCCCTGCGAGGTGCAAGGGGGAAATAAAAGCACAGGTGAGGCAGTAGCCAAGCGAGGTATGCTGCGCACCCAAAAGGACCCCCCCCCCCGGCTGGGGAAAGACCATTAAGGACTAAGAGCCGACGTGGACAGACAGTGGCTTCGACTGAAGGCAGACAAGGAAAGGACGCAGCACGAGAGAGAACCCAACAGCAGACGCAGGACATACGGGGCGGCAGGCGCAGGTGTCCATGCATACAGAGAAGCATGTGGAATGGGCAGAGAGATGCCGAGCAGGTAGGAAGAAAGTTCCAGCGCCTATCAATCCCGATGACGACGCATGGCTTTGTTTCGGTGGTGCCAGCAGGGCAGGTAAGCCGAGTTACCTAGGGGTCTGCTGCCCAAAGCTTCTAGAAAGCGACCACTCCCTTTGGCCCTGGTGCTACTTCCCAAGCCACTCCAGGAACAAGAGGTAGTGAAAAGATGAAGGGGAAGAACAAGTCAACGGTGGCCTCTCCACCCCAAGCAAACCACTTCCAGCATCTGAGTTGAAATGGTAGGAAAGAAAGCCGTTAATGCATCGTCTCATCTTCCTTCTTCAAGTGTTCACAGGTAATTCCAGCCAGGTTCCAGGTCTCCAAAACGCGAGTTTTACACAGCCACTCTCCAGCAGACCTCAGCGTCATGATCAGACGGGACTTTTTTAAACAAAAAATTGCTTTGCTTGAAGCCCTTTTCTGGGCTTGCTCTTCCCAGGGAAGACCTGAAGTGGGGACTGAGCAGTTTTGCTCCTTCCCTCAGTTTTCACTCCAGGATCTGACTTGCCACTTTAAAGCCCTGGCAGATTCTCTCTTTCTCTCCCTCCCTCCCTCTCTGTTTTAATAAAGAAAGCAGTGGTTCAAGGTGCATCACTTGCTTCCAACCCCCATGCCCTCCCACGACGCACACGTACACTCACACACACACACACACACACACACGGCCACAGATTAAGAACAGTGTTTCTGTCCACATAGTGTGCCAAAGGAACTCGACCCCCAAACCAAACAACAAAACATCAACGCTTGTTTGCCAAATGTGCGTGTGTTTGGCCTCTACTCTTCTCTGTTAAGTGCTAACACCAATATTCTGCTTGGAAACAGGGGAAGAGGGAGGTAAGAGATATGTCGTGATCTGTCAAGTGAAGAGAGCTGAATCAGCTCCAGCAGCCCAGACTGCCCCGAGCCCACCCTGCTCCGGCCATGCACATATTCTCTGCCCAAGTAAATAAAAAGGAGCCAAAGGTCCCCTATGTCCATGTTGCCAGATTAAAAATAACCCAACCAGTGGATTGGTAGGAATGTCCCGTTTCTCTAGAGTTCTTCGTTTCTTCCAAAAGGACTTCCTTCCCACGCTGTTTGGAAGTTACTTTAAAAGTTTAGGCCATGTTACATTCCAGCCTGGCCAAAATAATGGGGTGAGTGGGTGGGTTTCCTTTTGGAGGTGTCGACCCAGTTCATCTTCAGCAACTTGGCCGGGATGGCACAACTTGGTCTGAGCTGCAATTATGGCTCCCCCAGATGGACAAGAGGTTCTGTGTTGCAGAACAGGCCTCTGTTGGAGACTGTGGAATGTGTTGGGAGGAAGAGCTCTGCATCCCAACGGGCTCCGGGCGTTCCTCTTGGTTCATGCACAGGCTCAAAAGGAGAAGAGATCGGAGAGGCTCCCAGACAGTCATCCAAACGCCAGTCTCCACCCAGCTGCAGGTGGCAGCAATCATGGGAGTTTTGACAGGGCCGCTTCAGTCAGAGTGATCTGGGTGGAACAAGAGTTGGTATCAAAAGAAAGGGGGGGGTACGTGATCTCTCCTGCGCAGGTGAACGCCCAACACCCCCACCCCTACCAACACCCCAATCCTGCAGGTCCTTCTAGGCCAGGCACTGAGGCAGAACCAAAGCTGCTCACGGGTCTACAACTCCCAGCTTGCCACGGCTCTACCAGGTGACCACTGAGGACAGCTGAAATTTACGACAGAGTGGAAAGGGGAGAGGGGCGCGCCAGGGCTGAGTTTTCCAGGTTCTCTGTCCTGCGGCGAGAACAGATGCCCAGCATTCACTTCTCTCCGGCACCGGTGTTCACAGTGTGTGCTGCTCAGCCTGAAGCTGTGGCGGAAGAAGTGGCTGGAGAGGAGACTGTGGCGATGGAGGAGGAGTCTGTGGAGGGGACGGCTGGGCCATCACCAGCGGGGTGGAGGAGAGGAAGGGCGGCGTGCCGGTCGGGAGGGTGGAGGGAGAGCTGGGCGTGGCTCCGGGGGGCTCGGCAATGGGCCGGTGGTAGAAAAAAAAGGGGCACTGCTGGATGAAGAGTTCGATGATTGTCTGGTAAATGCGGGTGGCCGTGAGGGCATCCATGGTGCTGAAGTCGGGCCTCATCAAGGTGGGCCAGAAGCAGATGGAGAGGTTCTCGCTGGTCATGAGGTTGGTCCTGCTGCTCTGGCTGACTCTGCAAGAGAGGAAGGCACTGTCACACACTGTGAGCAAGGCCTGCTCGCCACCACAGGAGATGGGGGAAGAGCCCCAAGGAGAGCAGCACACGCACATGCATGCACACACACACACACACACCCAAAATCCTGGAGGAGATGCAGCCTGCCTGGCTTACAGAGCCATGGTCTGTGGTGCAAAAGGCGACCCTTCACCTCCACCTATTGGCACATGGCTTCCCTCCCAGGCATGGGTGTGGCACCTGCACGTTCCCTTCCTGATGCTGCCAATTACCCATTGACGCCCTCTTTGGGACATGAGGCAGACACAGGAATGTACAGAAACAGGGACTGTAAGGCTGGCAGGCATCTTAAAGGTGGGGGGGAGGGGGGACACAGCTAAGTGGAGGTAAAAGAAACAAGGCCAAGACTTTTGGGAGGGTTGTGGGACAGGCTTGGACAGTGGTGGCGAACCTTCAACACTCCAGATGTTTTGGACCACAAGTCCCACAGTCCCTTTGTCATTGGCAATATAAGCTTGGAATTCTGGGAGTTGTGGTCCAAAACATCCGGAGTGCCAAAGGTTCACCACCACTGGGCTAGGAACTGTTGTGTCCTGTAGGGGAATGCAGACTTACTTAATTGAGAGACATCTCTGCCTGTGGATGAGCCGGGGATTCCACTCTAAACATCTTTTTTATTCAGACCAGACAGAATGATAAAAGAAATGGGGATGCAATAATTCTGCTGTTCTCTTGCTAGGGACATTTCAAGAGCAGAAAAAGGCCCATCACTCCTGATGAAGAAATATAGAACTTACAACACGGAGATGGGCACAGACGTACAGAAATGCAGGCCAACCTGTAGGAGAGGAGTGGAAAACCCCACGTCCTTTAAGCTGCCTTGTTTTTCTGAACCAGAAGCGCTGTTAGACTAATGCCAGGTACACACCGTCAAGTACGATGGGATTGTTATAACCTCCATTAGCGACTGAGAGAACAGAACCAAAGGGCTGGCTGGTGATTTTCGACTCATTAACTGAGGATGTAAGAGCACAGCCTCGCAAATGTGACCTCCGCCAAGCAGCAAATGCCCTCTGGATGTGGCTAATGAAAGTAGGGAGACAGCAAACCTAAGGCAGCCTCTACGAAGGGCTGCTGCCAATTTCTGGAGTAGCAGGATTTACCAAATTTAATGAGACCCCCTGATAAATGCAGGCGGGCTTAATTGGAAGAAATGTCAGGGAAGAGATCCACTTCAGGCAGGGTCCACTGCCCCATTGTGGCTGTGAAATGACCCAGTGTCAACTACGCACGTGGTTCCAAGGCTCCATGGCTTGTTAAAAAGACAACAGCTAAAAGAAAGGTGCCTTCCCCACCCCCTTATTTGCATCACACAAGGACAGGAAACGCCCACGGAACATACTTGTTCAAATGAGAGATAACGTATCTGAAGACCTCGTAGTTCTCCTTGGGAAATCTCTTCAGCACTTCTTTGAGTGCCTGCAACTTCTGCTCTCGGTCGTTAATTTCTGTTTGGGGGGGGGAAAGGATCAGAATTTAGGGTTCCTTGGGGCATCTGTAACCCCCCCATCTCAATACAAGGTCCCCCCAACATGCCCGAAAGCCTCCTCCAAGCACAAGACCCTTCTCGCCAATCAGAAGAGCCAGAGTGGACCATTTGTTCGACACCACGGGCTTCAGGTGAAACTTTCAACACTGATTTTGCAGGCCACTGAAATTATTGCTGTTTCTTTCTTATAACAGCAAGGAAGAAAGCTCAACCACCTCCAGTGTACAGACTGCACTTCCTCAGCAACAGTTGCTTTGCAATGGCTAGCCTTGTACATTAGGAAAATAATACACACCGGGGTGGGGGAAGGACAAAATCCTAGGCGCTAGAAATTGCTAGGGTGTTGGAAATGAAAGGGACCAACATTTCATACAATTTGCCCTTGGTTTTTTAAAAAACAAATATTTATATGTATATATAATTAGGTCTCTTCAGCCATGAAGGCTAGAAACTCTTTTCTGAAAAGTTAAAAGTCAGATCAAGTTTTTAACAAGTGTTTTGACAGACATCAGTTAGCCTACAGGAGGAATAAGTCAACAGATGACGCCACAGCTACCACTTTTCATCTTGCAAGCTAGTCACCTGGAGAAACCTGGTGATTATTATGCCAGGATGCTGTTTAATAACTCTAGCTCAGCTTTTAATACCAGTCTTCCAAGCATCCTTATTAAAAAGCTGACTGACTTGGACCTTTCTCCTGGATTAAAGACTTTCTGAGGGATCGGTCACAAACAGTGAGGACTGGGCCTGTCACATCTACCTCGCTGAAGCTTAGCACTGGCTCCCTACAGGGCTGTGTCCCTACCTGTATTCACTGTAAACATATGACCGTGTATCATCTGGCCCATACACTATAATCATTAAGTTTGCAGATGATACTACCATAATGGGTCTTATTACAGGTGGAGACGAATCCGCATGGGGAGGGGGAGTTCAAATATCCTCATGGTGCCTAGAAAATAACTTGCATCTAACTATCAGTAAGATAAAGGAGATGGTGGTGGACTTCTGGAGGAAGAGAGAAGAACCTGGGCCACCGCACTTCGGGGGGGGGGGGGCTGTGTGGAGAGAGATTCCCCCTTTAAGTTCCTGGGACTTCATCTTAATGAAGATCTCACCTGGAAAATTAATACAACACAGGTGGCCAGGAAGGCCCAACAGAGACTCCATTGCCTCAGGTTCTTGGGAAAGAACAATGTGGTGTCACAATTTTCAAGTATCTTTCCTCTGATCAAGAGCCAGGGACAAACTGATCTCTCTCTCTCTTCCACAATCATGATGACTTTTTATAGGGCTAACTAAATATGCTGAAATACTAGTTTTTACCTTAATGTATTCTAATACTCTGACTATCCGTTCAAAACAACTTACGAAAAGCTAGTCAACTCATGTTTTCACATGATAATAATAAATATCTCCCATACCCAGTACCCCTTAATGATGCCCAGAACATACACCTTCAGGGAGCTACTTAACTTTATAAATAAGACATGTGGCAAAGTGAAGTTCTTTGATTTTCTGTCTATCTATCTATGTATCCATCCATCCATCCACAATCACACCAACAAACAGCAGCCTTAGCAGTTGCCTTAGCAGTTAGCAGTTCTCTTGCAGGATGGAATTATCTTCCATGCTATTTGGTTTTCCAGCTCTAGGTGGCACACTACCAGGACGTACATCTGTTCACAAAATGCCTTGGGGAAGGGGTTAGATAAAATATTTTAAATACTTCTGGCAGAGGGAAACTGCTGCTCTTTTTTGTATGATCCATGATTGTGCTTCAGTGTAATGTGCCCACACCTGTTTATAAAATAATAAAACTGAATTGAAAACGACTTTTGGCTCAAATGTGGGGCAACAATCTTTCAACTTTTTTTTAAAAAGAAACCATTGCATTCACTTTGACAACAGGGATGAAGTGGTTTCTTCAGTGGTAGAGGTAAAATGTAGTCACCGAGTCCTTCCCCACACCTTGAAACACAACCCTTACACCTTTGGCAAATGTTGTGAGTCTTCCAACCCATAAACGGTTTCCTTAAAATTACCAGGTGGCTCTTGGCTAAAACAGCCCTCTGTGCACGCACGCACGCACACACACACACACTCAACGCCCACAAACTGCCAAGGCTTAAAATGCTACCGCCTGACTTCAGTTTCCCGTTCAGGTGGCAGGTTAGGAAGCATTTGGGAAAATAAGATGAGCTCCTCAACCAGTTCCTGCTGCTGCCACTCACAGGCACCTTATCTGAAGTCCTTTTCTGCCACTTTTTCCTCTGGTTCATCTATGTTTGCTTTGTTTTTTAAATAATTTGGGCACACCTTCAAAGGATCAAGGAGAAAATTCATAATCTCCTTTCTTCAATATTAAGCTTCTGCATGTCCCTGAAAGAATGGGCAACCTGTTCACACAGAAGGTTGCCACGGTGCACTTTCAGAGCTGGAGGGGCATGCAACCATTAGTCTGACTTAAAGAGCACAGGTTAAGCAGCATCTCTGGATATCATGCAGCAGCCCAGCTCTAACAACAATAAATGGCTCCATTTGTCAAGCGCCAGCCAGCTACCCAGGGGCAACCCTCAGATGCATCTGTCTTGCCAGATACTGCTTTTGCTAGAACAGCCAAATGCAGATAAACTGATCATACTGAGCTGGAAATTAGGATGCAGTAAGAATCAGGACTCTTTCTCAATTAAATAAAGCAGCTCTGAGAAAAGTGGAATTAAGGTGTTAGTCCTGAATCTTTAAATATTAAAAAAGCAGATGTGCCATGATGCCTGAAAAATGTACATTTTTCATGGCCGGGTAGGTGCATCTCTGAACTACTGAAGATTCTATGGTACGATTGCTGTAGCTGACATATTCTTGGCACTCAAATATGAATTTAAAATAAAACAAGAAGTTACAGAAATTCCTTTTGTTAGCAAAATGTGCGCGTCTCAAGGGATTTCTTCTGATTTTTTTTAAAAAAATCAAATGCTGTTTACTAGGCAGCAAGATATGTGCTAGCATGCATCGCTGCCTGGAAAATTCTGGGATTTTTAGTACAAAATCACAAAGCTTGACATTTTTACTAGCCCTCCTTATCACTGGCACGGAGAATGAAAGGGGCTCTAATAGGGTCAATGTGAGGATGATGTATACTCACTGTGTGCCTCCACCAGCTCGGCCTGCATGTTGTAAGGTACCAGGGGATCTGGGAGTTCGGAGAAGAAACTTTTCATGGCTCCAGCCACAGCATTCACAGTGAAGTCCTTCTCGGCAAAATCCAGGTTATGATCTAAGGGGAGAGGTTTTTAACAGTTAACACTTGGCAAATCGCAACTACCAAGCTGCTGCCAAGAAGACAGCCAAAAGAAGAGAGATTGCCGGGAAAATATCAGCTCTCACTCCAAGCGCTGTATCATCTGGCTGACAGAAGATGCTTGCAGCCAGGGTTTTAAGGGCCACAATGGCCAACCCTGTCTGTGTGGATTCCAAGGATCCACCTCCACGAAGGAGGCTTGCCCTGACCTCCTGCTATGCTTCTGTCAGCCCATTTATCTCCACTCCCCATTCTGGAACAGTATTCAGGAGACAAGCAGACAAACCAGCGCCGGCTTCCCCTGCTTTTGGTGCCTGCTGGGCACATCCAGCTCACTGTGTCCTCTGGGCATTTGCTGCTCCAGCTACTGAACTGGGCAACAGTGCTGGTGCGTGTTTTCTACAGGTGGAAATGGACCACAGGTGTCTTGTTCTCTGACACCAGGAGGGCACCCTCTACCCACTCCACACATACCCCTTAAGACTGCCCTGCAGCTTGGCACGACTGCTACAGCAGATAAGAAAATGTTACTGAACACTTTGGAAAGGGAATCCATGAGATCCTGCTCCTTGTGTGGGCAGTTGGGCCGCCACAAAATGACAGAAACCCACACTTCTCTGCCTTCCACATGGAAAGCTCTAGAAACTCCCAGCCGCAGACTGCCATGGTATTCACCGCATTCTTCCCTAAGAAATAGCCAAGAGCCGGCCCGTACCTTGATCAAACTGCCGCTGCAAGCTTTCCATCTCAGACTTGTTTCCACTCACCCGGTAGATACCTTCAGTACTCAACCCTGGTGAAAACAAATTAAATTGCTAAGGAGCAAAAATAATAATCTGAAGAAAGCACCCCTGGAAATAAATTTATTTGAAGATGACAAAACAGAAATGTCTGAGGGGAAAGACTGAACGTATTGCTCTGTTGTAAATCAGAAATCCTGGTTAAATATTTCATATTTAATTTACATTGCCATTAAATGTTCAAAGTATGTCAAGAGACATAGGGATAACTCAGCTGATTTATATTTTCTCTCAATTTACAAATCTCTCTGCCACTTAGGTTGTTAAAAGGAAGAAGGTGTCAAATCCCCCCCTCCAAAAAAATAACTACACACACACTATGAAGCAACAACATTTTGCTTGGGTGAAACTATGGAACAGTCTGTTCGTGTATCTTATATGTAAACATGTAGAAATAACTAGGACTATTTTATTATACCTGGTATGTATCTTTATGTTATTTATTTAACATATCTTTCCTCACTTCTGCCATTCATTGCAAAAAGCATGTTCCCGATACTAGCCTGAGAGAAACAGCTACATAGTCAGTCACCCATGGACATGGAAATGTACTGCATCTGCAAGTGGAACCTAACAGCCATCTTTCTCAGGCCAGTTCTGCTTAATCCCCAAAGTGAATCCTCAAATACAGGAAGGGTATTGTCTGTCTTACCACTCAAATCCTTTTAAACTTGATCCGGGAAGGACTGAACTTGTTAGAACTATCTAGACAGTATTTCCCCATTAAGCTCTGCCCTCCCCTCTCCTCCAGTACACTCAAGTAGATTTTTAAGAAACCAATATACAGATCAATTCATTTTTGGTTTAAATATTGGCTACCTCACAAATTCATGTGGTGGTTTGGGGAAGGGCACTCTCTCGTATTTATGCCCTATCTGACAACCTTACAAAACAGTTATGAGTATGACAAATAATATATATGCAACGTGCAACATACAGATATGTGTGGATATATAATAAACATTTCACACTGAAAACTACTTTTTAAAAAAGCTGTTTCCATTGTTATATGTCATTTGCACAAGTTTTAAGTAGGAAAGGAAGAAAATTGGCATGTAAATTGATAATAATTTATCTAAAAAAGCCAGGACACAGAACAGTAAAGGTGGAAAAGACCCCTCGAAAGGACACCTTCCTTCTTGAGTGAGTGTGTATGTTGGGAAATGAGGGTAGAACATCTCAAATATGTGACTGTTTTAATTGCCAGTTTCTGAAAAGCTAGTATTTGGTGAGATAAAAGCAGAAGGCATTCCTGTCTCCCAGTCCATGGATAGATTGATGAGAGGTGAATGCAGGCAGGAGAGGATTTATACAGAGGACAGGTCATCAACGGGAGGGCTTAAAAGCTCTAATTGCTATAGAGGCTGCCTGTACAGGGACCTCATTTTATAGAGAGCAATTCACCTCGTCAGGGAGGGAAAGTGGGTTAATGGACCAGCCCAGAGGGCCGTATAATTCTAAGCGAGGAACAAAAGAGCCACTGTGCCTATACAACAGCAAAAGGGAAAGCAGCAGCTGTTACGGCCATTTGTCTTCATATTGCCTGAAGTCCAAGCAAACTTGTCAATGGACAATACTGGAAACACGAAACGCAGACACGAAGTACCAGCACTGCCTGCTAGAAGGAGCCCAGACCTGAAAGCAAGGTGAGGTGGGTTCTCCAGGCCAGAGAATTCCAGGGTACTGTTAAGGATGGAGGGGGGGGGGGAAGCAGCAAATACAAAAATCTGGTCCACATATGTTAATCCAACGGGACTTTCTCATGAGCCAGAGATCTCATTAGGTCTCTTTCATTTCAACACTGCTTTACCAGGAGGCATTCCAGTGGCCACTTGGGACATTTGCTGCCGGAGGTGATAAACACATTCCCTGATGGTGGGTATTCCCCACCACCACCTCCATCATCATGCTCTATTTTCACAGGCTGGATTGCCCAGCAAAGGTATCTTCTGGCAGGGGCTTCTTTCAATCAGCTGTTTGCCTCTCTCAACAAAACATGCCGCTCCCATTTCTCAGCTATTCTGCAGCCCTTCTGACATTAGGACAACTTTGAGAACAACATCGCCACAGCTTGTTAGCAAAAGGCGGCTAATTAAAATCAACACCTAAGCTGGCTCCGTTTTCATAGCCAAAGAGGTTCAGTCAGGAAATCTGGAGAAGGAAAGGATCAGCAAGAGAAATTAAGGCATGTTCAAAACCCCAGCACGGTCATTAAACCTCCAGGAGCTCTGTGCTCTGATTAACACATCAGACCCCAAACACACCCTGATGCACCAAACTGAACAAAGCCAGCTACATTCTGTGGTAGGTAGGAACCTGGATAGTGCAGAATCAGAAATTAGTCTATGGCAGATTGGAGCACCACACACAACAAAGACTGAAATGAGACATGGGGGCAACATTGTCCTTTAAAGCCAGACTATGCAGTAATATATACACCAAACAAAGCAGCAAATTCTTCAGATGTGTTTGTAGTAACCACCAAATTAATACTGCTCCCAGATATATCACTCTCTGATTTCTTCTCAGCATGATCAGTAAAAACTGCCTATGACTCAGGAGAAGAGGCATAAGCCAACAGTAGCTCACCAACAATTGAGTAAACTTGAGATGAAAGCAAGTCAAGTGCAAAAGCCACTCCACTGTATAGAAACAGCAACGTTTAATAGCAGGCTTAATATTTCCTGCAATCCGCTTCCATGTTTACGTTACAAAATCCTGTTTTACACCAGTCCTGGTCTCATACACACACACACACACACACACACACACACACACACACACACACACACACACACACACACACACACACACACACACACAAACCAGGCAGGCCTCACAGTGAGAACAGTATGTGACCTATTATAATATATTTGTGCATGTTTCCGGGGGGGGGGGGGGGGGAGAGGACAAAAGAGCAAGTGCTTTGCAAAATATACCATAAGTGCCTGTCAGTTATATATTGGGGATAATCTAAGCGCATGCACACTTACTAGAGATGTTGGTTTGTTTGTTTTGGGATATTCTTTCACAGATTAACATGGCCATTCCTTTGAAAACTAGATACACATTGCCTGTGGCAGCTGCACCTCCAGCTGTAATATATAGGTATGGAAGCCACTACAGCTTAAGCTGAATGACCCAAGGGCTCCATGCCTCCAGAAAACCCTTCAGGGGAAGCAGAATTTCTGAAGCCAAGGAAAGGCCCTGGCCTTGAGGTCTCCCTCTACTTGCTTTAGAAATCTGCCTTGCACATGGTCAGCATATGGATCTTTTCAATCAAGCAGGAAGGATTGACTTCCCCAAACTGGCCAGACTCTGTGGGCAGTAGAAACTTGCTTTTCAAAGAAAGAAACCTGGCAAAATAATCATGCTTACAGCTGACAAAAATTATTCAGTGACCTCCTCCATAAGCCCAGACACCCCATTCTTCACAGAACTCCTTGATAAAGTTATAATGGAGCAGTCAATAGGCTGCAGATTTGGAAAGAACACACGTGGCGTGTCTTGGGACTGTCCCTTTCTTTTTCTTGTTTTCTTCATGCAGCTAATAAGACTACAGCCTCATGGTCCCCAATCTAGTTCAAGTTACATTCCAGGAAATTCAGCAGCTTTAGGACATGGAGAACATTCGCACAGTAGAATAACTTGATCATTACGGGATTACTGCTGTATTACAATTTACGCACCTACTTTTTCCTCAAGTGACAAGTCAGTCTCAAAGAAAGGCACTGTTTGTTCTCCTGACTGTCTGCATGCTTCTGTCTGAAGAACTACATGCAACTATTAGCTACCGAGAAAAGGAACTAGAATTCTCTCTGCACTTGTAAGGAATATAGGAAGAAACAGTAACAAGTAAATCCTAATACTTTATGCAAATAACCTTAATGTTTTGCATTAGAAGAAGCAATCAGAAAAACTAACAATTCAGAATATTTTTATTAAACTTTCACTGACTTCATCCAACTCGCCCTCAACCCCTATGTAGAATATGGGATTAACTTGGATTTAGATGCCCTAAACACTCTGATCTCGCCTGATTTCAGAAGCTAAGCAGGGTCGGCCCTGGTTAGTACTTGGATGGGAGACCACCAGGGAATAGCAGGTGCTGTAGGCGCTTGGAGTAGGAACTGGCAAACCACTCCAGTATTCCTGGCAAGAAAACCCCATGGACATGGGGTCACAAAGAGTTGGTCACAACTGTAACGGCACAACGCACACACAGCTCACTACAAGGAAAGACGTGAGCAGTGCTGGAACATCAGTGTTATATGCATGCTAAGCCTTGTTATGACACAGGGAAGCTCAGAGTTACAGACTGGCTGGTTTTGATTTATAGCCACTCTGTTTTGCAGCATCTGTCTCAAGGATTCCTAATGTAGACATACCAAGTAAACAGCGTACAGAATCTCTGTTTTCACACAAACATATCATTTCTGGGAGTTCTTTGCCATCTTTTCAACACAATGCTTAATTCTCAATCTATATTTAGCTTGCTTTCTGCAACGTTACAAATTATTAAGAATATGTCTGCTGAGGAGTTCAGCATGCCAGCATGAGCCAGGTCCGTGAACATTTGTTATGACATTAATGTGTCATTTGTGATGGAAACACCTCTTGCTTTACAACACATACAAAAGGAAATCAACCTGCTTTTGTTCAAATATTTTAAAAGAATCTTTAATGTGAACTCTCATAATTAAATTTATAACAGCCTCTAGTAGAAAATAGCCTATACATTTTTCGCTTCCTTTTGCATCAGCATCTGATTAATACATACTATATCATGTCTGCAAGACAAGCAAACTTTTTATGCTTCCTGTACACTTAGTTTTCTCCCTTAAATTTTGAACATCTTCAAAGCTAAAGAAAGGGGTAACACAAAGCAAAAAGACACTTAGCCACAGCCTTCCACACTCACAAAACAGACATGTTATCTACAAGGACTACTGCGAAAGCCCGGACACCTAGTTTCTTACTTATTTGAATACATGGTCAGCCATGCTATTGAATTCTTAATTTTCGGGGAAAGTAAGACAGAAATCTCACAATACAGCTCAGCTATCTCATGGAATTACTCTTGATGGCTTCCTGTGTGGCTCCTACATTTATCTGCAAACACAACAGGGAACACAGTAATTAACGCCAGAAAATCTACTTTAGAATATGCACATAGGTAAAACAAAGGCCTAGCATAATGCTTATGTGATCAAAAAAAATGTTGCCATGTGTTCCATGAAGGCAAGAATTCCACTAATCAGCACAGGAGTGAGCAAAATGTGACTCTCCAGATGCTACTTCACTGCAAATCCCAGCACGCCTCACTACTGACTCTGTTTGCTAGACGTTACTAGGGTGCAGAGGTTGTTAAGATTTCAATTTACAAAGTAATTTGTTAACAAAGATGGGGTGAAAGACTGCTTGCAGCACCAAGAAGGCCTTTTTGCATTACCCTCTTAGTATAGTTGCCAGCTTCTCCAAAGGAACATTCGCAGCTAACAGGGCAGAGACCACTGTTTTAACCATTAAAAGGGGCAGAAAAGTATGATTGCAAACTGTTTTGTGTTCCAGGTTAAAAGGTGAAGCAGTATCCAACTTCATTACAAAGTTTTAAAATATATCAATTGTTGTTTCACTGTTACCAATCAAGTAACTTGTTTCTGAAAGTAGTCAAAGTATCAATCTTCCTAGTGGTTATCTTTCTGGATAAATTCATACCCAATCAAAGCATACTGTAACACTACAAAGGACCTCAAAATAGCCAACAGCAGTCAAAGAAACAAATTTGCAACGAAGTATAAATGTACAACTCAAACCCATTCATGTGAAAACACGGTTATAATGGAACAAACTACACAATATAGGGCAGTGTTGGCAAACCTATGGCACAGTACTCTCTTCCTTTTCGTCAAAGTCACCCTTCCTAAAACTGCTGTAATAGATCTAGTAATTTTCATCTCCTTCAAGATGGCCGAATTTTCAGATCTACATCCATTGTTCATGTAACACTGCCTATTCCTCAAAAAGATATTTGCATGGCATCCATTTTAAAAAAAATTACATGGTACGTAAATGAAATCAAAGTGCTAATGTTCTGGCCAGGGGGGTTCCTGAAGCTGCCATCTCTTTTTCTACTGTCAAGTATCAAAGGTTCTAGCGATACGTTTGATAGCCATTCAAATCACCTTTTCATCTTCATATATCTAAAGTGCTTGGATAAAACAAGATGACTATCAGTAACTGTCAAAACATATTCATACATCTTTTTCTGTACTGCACATTCAGTTTCAAGAGAGAGGGTGAAGTTTCTGCAGCAACTACAAGTGCAACACCCAGAATTCCAAGTGTCTATATTGCCAATGACAAAGGACTGTGAGAGTTGTACGCCAAAATATCTGGACGGCCGAAGGTTCCCCACCCCTGATTTATAGGGTCCCTTCCAGCTCTGCTGTTCCAAGATATCGTCGTTGTCGTTGTCATCATCATCATCATCTCTTGGACATAAACGAGGGATTCCTGGGCTTCTATGTAGCACTTTATGGCAAACTCCAGGATCATTTTTCACAGGGAAGAGGAAGGAGGAGCCACAGATGAACTCAGGGACTGGCTAACGGCGATTTTCCCAATTCATCAGCTCCACAGTTGATTTACATCTTATTTATAAACACGTAGCCCTACTTTTAAAACCCATGCTCCCATTAGATTGTGTGGGTGGCTAAAACTGAACACGTACATCCCCCACGACCACAACTACTGAGCTCTTGTGGAAAAGCTTCCAAAAATGCCTCAGCTGGAAATACTTCTCTACTTCTTTCTCTTTTAAAGACGCAGCTATCATGCAGTCCTGTAGGAGCAACCACATTTGAGCCTTCTCTTAAAATCCAGCACAAGAGATGCAAAAGGTATCAGCTACACAAACACATGCAAGAGATTGATTATGCACTGTTTAAACATACTGCTCCTCTCACTTTAGACAAACTAGAACATATGAGAGGGGGGGGTGTCCCCAAGTCCTTTATTCTTGTCCTTCTTCTTTCCCAGGGGGGGGGGGGAGAGAGAGAGAGAGAGAGAGAGAGAGAGAGAGAGAGAGAGAGAGAGAGAGAGAGAGTACTTCTGGCATACTTGCCAGAATGTGGAAAGATACGAGCCACACATAAATCTGAAGAATGTCAAAACTGTTTTAATTATGTTCAGCAAGAAATGAGACTACTTCAATTAAATGGAGAGAATTCATTGAGAAGAAAAATCTCTCAACATACTGATAACTACTAAATCTAGCAGATGGAATATTTCGATGCTCACTCCTTTTGTTGAATGATGATTGCCCTAAGACATGACTAAAATCAAGAATGTAAATTGCACATGAAACAGCTCAATTAATACTGCAGCTTTTGTGTACCTCAGCACACTAGAATTTTATGCTCACTCTAATAATAATGTAAGCTGCCCGTTTTTAATAAAACAATGGTAACGGACTGATATCCAGCATAACGCAACTAGAATCTGACAAGGTTCTGAGACATTCACCATTGCCTAGATATATCTTTTGAAAAAATGATCTCTAAGAGCATAAACAAAGCTTGGCCACCAGACCAACTGAATGCTGTACAGGAGTCCTTAGTTTTGTAAGTCATGATCTGAAAGTCTGTGACAAGCTACTAATTGTTTCAGGCCAGGCTTTCTATAGATTCACAAATAAGATCTCTTTCCAGCTGCTCTACAAATTTCCCAGGACATCAGGGGACAACAGCCACATGGAATCTAGAAAAAGACTGTCCAGAGATACACCTTACTGGTTCCTTTGTTTGGCTTAGCCAAGACTAACCACACTAGATAATGATTATCACATTAAGCAGGGCTTTCATGGAGCCAACAGTCTATTTTATTCACACTCTATTTCCAGTACAAACAGGGGAAATGCTAACAGTATGCAGTCCTACTTTGAGCCATTTTATTTGTTTGCAGGATGGAGCTGAAGAGACATTAGCTTCAACCCCTGACCAAGGAGAAAAGAAATAGGTTCTGCTATATCAATGATTTACACAAGTATATTCACAACAGCTATTCGTCTAAAATTTCAGGCTCTCTGTGTAATAAAGTGTTCTGCTTATCTATAATGCCTATTTCCTAGCAGCAAAGATGCTTTTTATCTCTTACCAGTGACAATTCTATGGACAAGAGAATTAAGATACTTCCATCTTTTGGACCAGTGCACTAACTAACCAGAATGCCTACTGATATTTCATTTTCACCAGATCGTCTGGGTTTTTAGCAGTGACCAAAAGTATCAACAACCTTGCTCATAAGCTACTGGGTTAACAACAGAGTACTCCAAGCAATGGGAGAATGAACTGTTTCAACAACTAACTATACAAAGCCACAAGAAAATACCATTCATACCACAATATGAAACCACAGCCAAAATCCTTCCTTAAAAGGAGGAAGTGAGTACTCAGCTAGAAGGCTAGGAGAATGTTTTAGTCCACACAACAGCTAACCTGACATTGTAAATAATAGACAGGCCTTTCACTTACGGAGTCTGGTTCGCAGTTTTAGCACCTAAGAATCACTAAGCATTCATCCTAGGAGACGCACACATGCATCTTTTTGAGACTTCAAGATCAGCCCAGCTAATAATTAAAAATTAAAACAGTCAACATATGTTATCCATTTTCACCTACTATTGCTACAAGGGATTAAAAGAATCCATATTCTGTTTGAACTTCTACAGTTAGGCACCTCACTTCAATTATTTATGCAGTCAAGAGGTGAGCTGATGAGGAGTAAAGTTTGGGAAAACTACCACTTGGATGAGGTGGGACTTTAAACCAGTGAAATATGTCTAAACTGCCACTGAAAATACTCCATTTTTATCTACAGGAATCATAATTCAGAGTCAAGAGGTTTAAGTATTGCATAGATCACCATCTTCCTATCTTTCTTCCAGGAGGACACACTGCTGATTGCAATTTTTGCCAATTGCTAGCAGAGTTTGGGCAATGTCAATTACACTGGCAATCTTGCAGCAACAGCATCTGAGTATCCAAAGGCTTTCAACTGGAAATTGTAAATAATTCATAGCAAAAAGGTTATTTGATGAACTGATTGCAAAATGAAATCAAAAAGCCAAGAAAAACCTTACACACTTCTAAGACATGTAGCATGTGTCTCCCCACAGACAGCAATTTCACTTTTTTTTTATTTTTAACCTCGCAGAATGGATTCCATTCAGCATTCTCACTAATCCCAAGATTCCATGTTGAATGAACAAAGACGACGACGACGACGACGACGACGACGACGACGACGACGACGACGACGACGACGACAACAACAACAACAACAACAACAACAACAACAACAACAACAACAACCTTCCTCCAGAGTTCCTATGGATCACTGAATGCAACCCCACTCAATCAGGCACAGTAGATAATTGAACTCCCAGCTTCTGGCTTCACAGTCAGAGATCTAAGTTACTGAGCTATTCCTGTGCTGGCGAGGGCCTGCAAACTGACCTCTTGACAGCACCATTCCATGTTCACAAACCATTGGCACTTTATGTATTATATCAGGCCTGCCCAAACTTCGGCCCTCCTGATGTTTTGGACTACAGCTCCCAGAATTCTAAGCTTAGATTGCCAATGGCAAAGGACTGTGGGAGTTGCAGTCTAAAACATCTGGAGGGCCGAAGTTTGGGCAGGCCTGTATTATATGTATTCTCCCCTACATATAACTCTTACCACCATAGGTATATATATTAGTGGCATACAGTATATCTGCATTCCTTGTGCAGAAATAAGTGGATTTTGATCCATAATAGTTCACACTGAAATAAATCTTTTAGTTTTTAAAGACTGCAGCGTTTTGCCTTTTCTCCCCATTTGTCCCTTCTTTATTTTTGCCAAGATGCTAAGCATTCAAATAAATTTTGGCAGTCCATACTCTTTTTCAACTACTTTCCTACCCTTGACTGAAGTTCTGACAATACAACCTGTCAAACACTGTCAAACAGAGTGTTTGTTTCTACAGTGCTGAGGAAAAATGAGATTATTATAGCACTTGAAATTCTGTGTTAGAACAAGGAGAACTATGGTGCTAACTACAGAATATTTCATTCCAATGGCTGAGATGGCAAAACACAGAAACACTAAAAAGAATTTGTTCTATTTATGTTGAATGAATCAACTTTAGATAGATAGATAGATAGATAGATAGATAGATAGATAGATAGATAGATAGATAGATAGATAGATAGATAGATAGATAGATAGATAGATAGATAGAATGCTTAAACGAACAAACCCAGAAGTAGAGATTTGAAATAACATCTCACAATCTGTAATGAAGTTTCATTTTCAAAAGTAGCAACAACAGGAGGTATTTCCCCCTCATTAAACTATTACTGCTCAACCACTTCCCTTTCTTGTTTCTCGGAGTGGAGTGGGATTTTATGTTCAAATTTTAGGACACTTTCTGACTAATTTGGATGGGGCCTCCCTAGAAAGTGTCACAAAGTGAGCAATGAAATAAGACCGTCTTCTCAGCCATGTAGAGAATGTGTTGCCTCCTGTGATGGACTTTATAAGTTAAATAATGAATTATTTTCTACAAGTAACTCTTCAGGCTTTGTTCAAATCCTATTGATACAGAAAGCCCCAGACATAATGGCTGCCAAGCATTTCCAGTCAATACTGAATTTAGTAGCAAAGTCAACAAACTCTTGCAGTTTGCCAAAGTGGTGATTAGCCTAAGATTCCCCCTTCCTTTCTTTTGTCACTACTTAAAATCAAGAAGCACGTGCTCTTTGCACCACCAAGTACCTGGCTAGTTCCACTGTGCATCAAAGTTTGCTTGCCACAGCTTTTCCTGAGCCTTGTTTGATGAGACAATGACAAGGCTTCTCTGCCTGAGAAAGTATTTATCTGGGCCCTTTAGGTTATGCAGCTAAAGTCTACTCATTTCTTTTTAATTATGCATGGCTACCTGCTCTGAAAATCCAAGATAAAGTGAGCATTCCTCAGTTTTCTAGCCATAGCTCTAAAGCAGCACTTCACACAATAGGCACAATTCGGTTCTGCCCAGCAGCCCCTACTTATGCACTAATGAGAGTAGTTTGCAGAGGAAAACTGTAATCCAAGGCTGCAGAACATTTGAAGGGCCAGATGTTCATGAATGACTACTCCTGGCCATTCTGCAAGAGACTGATGTTACTGTTAATCTACCAACATTTGGAGGGCCATCTCTTTCCCAGGTCTGGTCTAAATCTCTCCTTAAGGTCTTTCCTCCTCAATATCCACATTCTATGAGACCAAAAGAGGGTTTGGTGTTGTTTTTCATGTACATGCCATTTAAACACAAAACAATCACAGGCTAAGTACAAAAAGAGGTGAAAACCAAGCAAGGCAGGTAGAAATAAGTAATATATTCTCTGTCAAATCATACTGGAAGCAGAATGAAACGACACCAGCTTTCTAGATGGATCAATGCTAAACCCAGAGGGAAAAAAACAGAATTTGCTTATGAGCTTTCTCTTCTCACTGAAGTGAATTAGACAGAAGTTAGCTGCTCACTGTTGTAGCTAAAATAGGCTTGTAGCATGTAGCGGTGTCAGGACAAGACAGCACCAAGATCAGAGCAAATTAAAAAGCAGCTCTTCATCCAGAAAGGGGGTTCATTTTGACAAACCACGCAGACAAAAACAACTGGCAATGTTCTTTATCTGATAAATTCCACTAAAGAACCATCAAGTTAGCACACTTTCAATTATATACCCAGGAAGAAGAAATATGTTGTATTTTGGCAGCAACCAGAACATGAGGATTTATATATAAAGATTGGGTACTATTTTTTTGACCTTCAGTCTAATCATAACAAAATAAAATAGCCTGTAAATCATATATACATAGCTGACGCTTAGATGGCATTAAGTGAAAAGGCCTGCAAAGCACAGCAGGCATATTCTTCAAACACTATAGAAATAATAAACCATTTCTTCTCCTCCCCCCCTCCTTAGATACCAATCTGTAAAATATTTTAACTTCTTAAAATTAATAAAAAGAACACAACGAGAACATGTTTGGTACAAATATACACCAGAACTCTTTCCACACAGCTGTAGATATTTTAATTTCTTTTTAAATAAAGCAGCCACGTCCCACCCAGAATCGTTTCTTCCAGGAAAGGCACTGCTGATTCATTTTAATGAAGACCTACTAGATATTTGAGCCGTAATTTCATCATCAATTTCTAAAATGTATGAGGAGGGGAGGGGAGGGGAGGGGAGGGGGAAGAGTAATCACAGGTAATCAGCTACTGAATGGCACGCTCCCAAGTTCCAGCCATCATGCCCACATGGAGCCATAAACAGTTTTATAAATGCCCTTTAAGGACTGATGACTAACTGAATTAATATTTTCCCAGAATCTTAGTATATTCAATGCCCACTTTTGCATGCAAATAAATCTTACCTGTTGCCTCAATGTACTCGATACATCTCTCAATAAAAAGAGGAATGGGTTTCTCTGGTGTCACTACAGTGGTCAAAGGCACCCCAAAATAGTTGCTCTCCCATGTCGTCTTCGTAATAGACGGTCGAGGTTTAGGCTTTGGTTTCTATGGAAAATGATTTAACATTGTTAATCAACATAAATATGTAAAGTTTTAAATATTTAAATATGGGGGCTGTGTTCAATATAGTTTCACTTTGGGAACCAAACAAATCAAAAAATTTGAACAGAAATATATCTTATTTTTTCCTTTAAAGCTATGCTAGTCACTTTCATTTTAAAATTTTAAATACTGTACTAGAAAATACCACCTGTAATGGCTACTACTCATGTTATAATTTCTTGGCCTGCTTTTGTTTTTCTCAATGCTTCTTCACAATGTCTCCCCCTCAATTCAATAAAATCATAGTGTTTTATGACTAAGTCACAGCTCTTTGACTTGAATTTCAAGAGGGGCAAACAGAGGGAACCCAATCCTCATGGAACTGCTCCTCACCTCTGGAACCTGCCTGATTATGCCATTAATATCTAAGTCTGGGTTACATCATGTATTACCATAGACTAAAAAGGAATTAATTATTGTTCTTATTATTTAGGGGAAACCATTCTTGATCCCATATGGTTTGGAGAGCTCTCTGATATTTTAGAAGACATAAGATGAAGTCCTTAATCTTAAAAAGACTTTTTCACAACCATCTCCCTCACATGAGGAAGCTGGTAGGCAAGCTGACGAAGGTGGACATACAGCAATAAATGAACAGTCATGAATACAGTGAATGACTCAGTTGCCAAGAAGGCTTCCCATGTGCTGGGAGTGTGATACAAGAGCAGGTGTCGTGGTTATTTTGATATTAATGGGCAGGAGAGAGCTAGCTTCTCTTGAAGACATCTGTTGAACCAAGGAGCCCTAGGAAACTTCGCCCCACCACCACCCAATCATCCATTGTCTATGGCCCATTCCTAACTGAAAATGATCACTTCCTGTTTAGTCTGTTCCCATACAACTTCCTCCCTCTTCAGCCCTGCCGACAGAAGGATACTCAGAACAATACTGGTTTGCTGCAAGGTAGGAAGGGAAATATATTTTCAGACAACACTGAAGAAAAGAGATTTTTTCTGCCAAAATAGTGAAACAAATCAGGTAACTAAAACTTAATCATAAGAACCCAAATCCTATCCCCACCTTACTGGATAAACCATTCATTAGTCTATGTACAATCTGTCACTTTCTGCACTGAATGTACTTGTAAGAAACCCTAAGATTACTGACTTCGCTTAATAAAATTATGCATCTAAATTCACTGAGCAGATACAAAATGACAAAATGAGAGCTGTGAGTGTGTGTGTGTGTGAGTGACTGGAGAGAGGGGGAGGGGGGAGAGAGAGAGACAGACAGACAGACAGTCACACACACACACACACACACACAGACAGACACACAGATTGGGGGGGGGGGACAGAGAGAGAGATGAACAGACATAGTTTAGGAAGATGCCTGCAGTGAGCTGGTGATTTATCACCTAATGCCACAAAAATCTCACCACTAATAGAGAAATACATTATGAAATAGTACTACATATTTGATCATGGCCTTAAGAAACAAAAGAGAACCAACCTTTTAAAAGCATAAGCAATTTGCAATCAGTAGCTCAGCAATAAAAAAAAGAATAAAGAGCTAGCCTTAAGATGGGAAAGGAAAGCATAACTGTGATATCTTCAATCAATGTATTTCTACACCCAACTTCATTTTAATGATGAACAGCACAGCAGGACACAGGCTTTAATACCAATCTCAAAGCTATGATTTCTTCTGGCTTCTTAAAGGAATTCTACAGCTATTAGTTCAAGGCTGGCAAACAAGTTAAACCAAATCAGGATGCACACGAGAATGAATGACGACCTCATTTTTCTAGTTACAACACACTAAGGAATGTGGACATTATTACATCCCGCTCAAGCACCTTCTAGGGCCAGTGTAACATACCAGATGACACTGTCCTCCTCATCCCTGATGTAAAAGCAAGCAGCATGGGATGTGGGGATAGTGAGTGGATGGAATGTATACTGAGCTCTCCAGACCTAAGACATTTAAGCCTGGGGGGAGGTGGGGAACATGCCACTAAAAAGAAAGAACCAACTCTGGAACAATATGAGAGGTCCTTCTTGACATTATTGTCCTAAAATCTTAGGATCATCTGCTGCTTTGAAGACACAGCCAAGGAAGTCCAAGAGTGAATTCACAGTGCACACATTTCTTTAATATGGTTGATGAAAGGTGCATTACAAAATCACAGGAATGCCCTTTGCAAATAAGAGAAATATTTTCTACTACTTATCTTTGTCCCCACCCTTTGACACAATGTAGTGAAATGCATGCATTGCAAATTTACAGTGGTACCTTGTATAAAGGAATTAATTTGCTCCAAATGAAATTCTGTTAAGCAAATTTTCCTTTGTACAAATTTCCCATAGGAATGCATTAAAACAGATTAATCCCTAATCATAACCGTTTTTCTGTTGTATGGATTTGCCCAATAGGCAATTCTTTTAAGCAATTTCCCCGTCTCCGGAATTTTTTTCCTTTAAGCAGATTTTCTGTTAAACAAACCGCTTGTTATGCAAAGGTCCACTGTATCTTGTCACTTCCCTGGCTGCTGTCTGACGAAAATCCCATCAATTCAATGCTTGACACATCTCTAGTGGTTAGGTCTACTATCCTCGACAGGCATGTATCTGCCATTACAAAGCAACTGAAAGGTTACACAGTAGCAGCAACTGACACTCAAGAGAAAACAATGCTGTTCTAATACCTAACTAGCTATTTCTCACCAAAAAAAGCACTTTAAAGAATTGTTTGTCCCCCACACCAGTACACAGTCATGCATGCACATTAGTTACGGGGGGGAAGGGGGGTAATCATAGATACCAAGCCAGATTTCACTCATCACTAGCAGTAGGAAGCAGTACCAGATCTCCTGCCAGCTCTATCTCAAAGAAATAACTGTTGCTCTCCAGACTATCTTCCAGAAGCCTATCTGGAAGGAATAATATATTGCATTCCTTATTAAAGGAGCAATTATACACAGTCTTACAAAGCATTTGCACAGTGTAATTAACTTATTTTTCAAAACCTACCATCTACAAAACAGAAACAACACGTAGTTATTTCAGAGACTGGTCCCATGGATTTAGTCTTTGCATAATTAAGCTGCTCTACATGTCCCAATGCCATATTTCAGTCATTAAAAGGTAAGTAAAACGAGTAAGAATCAAGATACATCATATGTGGAATATTGTACATCTGTTGTTTCTCTTTAGGTAGGAAACTGATTACGGCAAATAGCTATACATCAGTTATGTTTCACATTTGTAATGAAGGCATCTTCTGGAATTATAATTTGCATTTCCTCCTTCTGGACAGGAATACTTGAGGGCTTTTTAAAGTTTCTTCTGAATACTGCATAGCAAAATATTCAGAACATCTACTTGAGAGGAGCTGACTAACAGTGACCCCAATGGTTGGGAAATAATATACTGAGTCAGGAACATGAGCTGCCTTGCATATTTTTTTGGGGGGGTGACTTTCAATACCCAACCACAGCAGCCCAAGATAAGGAGTTTATTTTTTAAAAGAAAGAAAAATCTGCATACTAATATTGAGGAGAAAAATGTGCAGGCAAAGGCATCTCAGAGATGCCTGTTACCTCCTAGAGGCCTTCAGGAACAGCAGTTTTCACTATATGGCAGGCATGTCCAAACTTCGACCCTCCTGATGTTTTGGACCACAACTCCCAGAATTCCAAGCCTGTATTGCCAGTGACAAAGGACTGTGGGAGTTGTGGTCCAAAACATCTGGAGGGCCAAAGTTTGGACATGCCTGAATATATGGCCTCTGAGTTCCCCAATGCCTCCAACCCCCCCCACCCAAAGTTTCTGATTAATTCTTTTCCCAGCTTGCATTTTCACATTTTGAAGAAGTGATCAAACCCAGTAATTTCCTGGCAACCTTTGAAAGGGGCTGGAGTTACAAATTCGAAGCAGTGTGTTGGAGAAGGGATGGAATCATTGGTCATACCCGGCTGCTCACTTGCCTGGTTTAGAATTCCCTGTCACTTGTAGTGACCAGAAAAGGGGATACATTGGCAGCTATATTACCACAACATAAGCCAGTTGTGTTTGATGAGAAGAAGATTCTTAACCCTGCCCATGCCAAGATGAGAAACTACTGGCAACAAGATGACAGGCAAAACCTTTATAGGCCACTAATAAAAATATAGAAAACACTGCAAGCTTTCGAGTACAAAACACTCTTCTTCAAAGCAGGTCCCAAAAGTTCAGATATGGCAAGTGCAACAGGCACACACACAAAAGACAGGCAGATGCTCTTTTTACAATGCATGAATCATGTTAGTTAAATATTCTTTGGTGAGTGAATGAAATCAGATGTTGACATTATGCAGGGTTTTCAGTATCACCAAACAGTAACCTAGTAGTTATCTATGTGGTTCATCCTGCTTGCGGTTTGCAGAAGTATCTACTAGGCCATGTGAGAACAAAGGCTGGATTACATCAAGTTTTGGTCAGAACCGACAAGCCTCTTTAATTCTTTGTCTAGCACACCAACAAGGCTTTCATGGTGAATTCAGTTCTTAGTTTTAATGACAGAATCAATGTAAGGATCAACGTGTATCCATGGAAATGTAGCTTCTACAGACCTGCCATGATGATAATAATGTACACCAAGAACTGTCAGTTTATTTTGGAAAAGTGGCATCTGACAACTGCCTTAGCTATCCAACCTAGGCAGGGTCAAAGTGGCCCACTAGCACAAGCATTTAACATCCCATAATTAAACGATATTGTCAGGTTCGTTGTACAACATTTAAGGGAGGAAGCCAGAGCAAATTATGTTGGCACTTAAATTTATAATAGGTTTAGACCTATTTATAGTTTAACATTTTTAAAAAAATCATTGTGACAGAAGCAAGTCAAAAGCCATATACAGGCATCTGAGAAGTTGAATAATGAAATTCCAGGCAATGAAAGGTTTCAACATCTATCCATGTAGCAAAAATCCTGCTAAATATTAATGTTATACTATTGCCTACCACAAACTGTGACTTTATGGAGATGAATAAGATATGAAGAAAAAGAGATGCCCAAATACTCTTCTCTCATGCCTACACTTCAAAACGCACTCCCTAGTGCAGCAGACTAGCAGAGTAGGGCTGTGCAACAAATAACTGCCACTGAAACATGCACGGAGTTTGAACAAATGTCTGTCAATTAAAGCTGAATTGCAATTCACAAACCATTACATTGTCTCTATTATTATGTTTGTCCCTTGGATTCAGCCATCATACACATTGCACCCTTTTAAACAACTAGCAATTCCAGGAAAAGAAGTCGCTCTCTCAGCACTCTGGAAGGAGTACAAGGACCACTGTCTGGCCTGCAGTAACCTGTCTGAGGCACTATCACAATTCAAAGGAGATGTCAAGAAAATAATCTGCAGGATTTGGAAACTAATCTTACCAGCTTGCACCTTGAAGCCAGATGTTAATCTGCTAAAGATGTTTGCTAAAACAGCATTTCTTACAACATTTCAAGCTGCTGTTCCTTCTACTGCCAATTTCTATTTCAGTAACCATTCTATTCTATGAACTATCATCAGCACAACAAGAAGTGAAGCTTCACATTTCTAGAATTCAGATTTATACTGAATGGAAAGTTTCCTCCATGAAATGGCTGGTAAACGTAAACATATGGTGACATATCTTTTCTCCACCAGAAAGGATTCACAACGAGCATGAAAATCCATGGATGGACCTCTACATTAGAAGGGAACAAACCTGAATCCCACAAGTGAGGTACCGGATTTGTGGCAAAACAATTACTTGACATATCATTTCAAAGTAATTCATGTCTCCTCCACTTCAAGGAAGACCGTAGCTTTTCTTTTCCTAAGTATAGCTGTCCAAATCTCATCTAATTATTTATTTAAACATTAAACTTGCCTGATGGGAGACCTGTATGGTCTGTGGATATACTATTGAACAGGCATGTCCAAACTTCGGCCTCCAGATGTTTTGGACTGCAACTCCCACAGTCCTTTGCCACTGGAAGTACAGGCTTGGAATTCTGGGAGTTGTGGTGCAAAACATCTGGAGAGCCGAAGTTTGGACATGCCTGCTTATTGAAGCAGTGAGCCACTTAAGGTTACCAGATGGGCAACTGCTGCTGAGATAATGAAGCTGCTTTGAATATTAATGTTGTTAACTCTCTTTGCTTAATTGGTATGCCATTTTAGGAAGTGGGAAGCCATATTCCTGTTCCATTTCATCCATTTAACTCCATAACTGAACAGCTCTTCCCCATTTTCTCCCTGTCAAGGAAATACCTGAGATGCTCTCGCTGCACTTCCAAAAGAATTTAATCTTAACAAAAAGCATCACATTAACAAAAAACTAAATTTACTTCACTCCTCTTGCACCTAAACTTTAAGAACTGTGGCTGCTTATGTAGCAGTAATTTAGCATCTTCCCCCCTCATCCCGCTCACTCAAAATCTCCTCTGCCTTGGGTGGATTGCAAGTTTCTGCTAATTTTCTTCTAATAATCTAGCATATTAACAGTCATCTTCTATGTGTCTTAAAGAAGCAACCCTCACAGTTTTTACTGTCTTTCTTTGAAAGGGACAGCATCATGATATCTGCACCCTTTCTAGATAGGAGTTGTTTTTCTCCTGGAAGATCCAAGAAACCCTTGTGAGATTCAGGACTGAGCATGGTTTTCTTAAAAATGACTTCGATTGCTCTCCTACTTGTAGCTTTCACGGTATAAATGACATAAGAAAATTTTAAAGCAGAATAACATACCTTTCCTTTTTTCCCCACTTTAAAAAAACTAAGCCATTATTCAGGTTTCCTGAAAAAGAGTTTTATACCAACCCAGCTTGCTTTTTTGTTCTCCCACTTGCAGGGACAGGGCTCTAGTGCCAATGAAGAGAAGTATACCCTGCTGGCAAGGGGACAGCTGCTGCAAGTATGAAATCACCACTGTTTTGCAAAGCAGTCCCGGCATTGTTTAAAGAGACAAAAGTCTTTGCATGAAAGAAATGAACTTACTTCTGTTCAGTAGCTTTTTGTTTTGTAATGGAAAAAACCCTTTACAAAAGCCCAGGTTAAGAAACCAACTGAGTAAGAACTAAACTTCAGAACAGATGACACTAAAAACGTGAAAAACAGCTTTCTCCACAGATATATTTAGAAGATTGAAATCTGCTGTTTTATTGACTTATCTGCATCTTTTAGATAGCAAATTGCATGTCAGTCCATCTCAAAATAAAGAGGTTCTCACATAGCTAATTTCAATGCAAAGTTCAAATTGCAATAAACGTCTTTCAAAATTCATTATTCCTAAAGACTAGCTGCTTTTTTGTTCATGGTTTGCTTCTAGAAACTAGACTTGAAAAAAAAAGAAACAAGGGGAAATATTGTAATCTTTCCCTGAAATAATGTTCCATAATTATTAAACAAAACATATCAAATCTATCATCTTGAACCATGCTCATATCAAAATGTGCTGTATTCATCTGGAAGGAATATTTGGAGTTTCACTTCTGATGCAAATATTACAGAAAAGGGAAGGGAGCAGTTCATATCTCACACAGATGTGAAGCAAAGTGATATACAAAACTTTCCTAAAACACCCCTACACCAAAATAATTACCCGTTCCTACTCTTTTTTTCTTACAACTGTAGACTATCAACGGGCCTCGCTAGGTATTCAAAAATTATAAAGATACCTAACTGACCCTGAGACATGCTGCAGTTGGCTTATTTGAGATTAATCTCTATATCCCAACATCCATATTCAAAGCATTATTAACAAAAAAAATTGAAACAAAAGGCTGCAAAACAATTGAAATTTAAAACACATCAAGATAATCAGGTTACCTTGGTGGTCCTCCTCAAGCTACGCAAGATGTTTCTTTTCCTTGGATCTTCATCAGTAGTCTCATACGGAATTACAGCATTGTCTCCCTTATAACCTTGGGAGGTCTGGTCTTCCTCTTTCTTCCTAATTGGTCCCAACTCATCATCACTTCCTACACTGAAACTGGTCCTAAAACTGGCAAATCTCCCAAGCCTCGTGCATCGCGTACGATATAACACGGGCTTACTCATGATGGACATCTTTCGGCCGCGTTCTAAAGAACTAGTGTCCATTTCACTGTCCGACCCATTGCCGCTGCCGTTAGACTGAGTTTTGTTGATGTTTCGGATAGTGATGATTTTGCCTTGGGTGCTGTCATGAGGCACGGAGTAGATGTTTTCTTCCTCGTTCCTTGGCTTCACTACTGCATCCATGGGTTCTGCATAATCAGAAGGGTCAAAGCCATCCGTGGGAGGCCAAGTACTAGAAGACACAGACTTCCTCTGCCCTTCCCTGTGCCCTTGATCTAAATAGGAGAGATCCCCCTTTGTGATATCAAAGTGGACAGGGGGCTTTGGTTTCACTGGCGGAGGTACTTTGTTGTTCAGTTTGCTTTCAAAAGTGCTCATAACGGAAAAGACAGAAAGGCCATCGTTCCCCTCCAACTCCATCGAGAGCTTAGAAAGATCTTTGGACAGGCTGGGCATGGATGTGTCCTCTCTGAAAGGACTGAAAGTGGGAGGCTCAGCATCTTCTTCAGACTCCTGAAGGTTTGAATTGCAGAGAGGTGATCCGGCCCGGGGAGAATTGAACACTTCTTCCGTCGTACTGCAAGCTTCAGCAGCGTTATCGTACATGTGGGTGGCTTCGATTATATTTTTCCTCTCGATGACATCTTTGAAAAATGGGTGGAAAATCTCTAGTTTATGTTGAGGCTGACTACACGGGATGGTTGTAAACTTCCCCTCAATATCCTGGGCTATTTCCTCTCCCTCGCTTAACTGTTCTCTGCTCAAATCATTATCTAGAACATCTATCGAGCCATCAGTGAGTGCCACTATTTGAACAGGGATAATGTCCTGGACTTCACTAAGAAAGGCACGCAACATTGCCAAAGATGCTTTACGTTTAGCGGAATAAAACAAAATATAGCCGTGCACTAACCAGCTTTTTCTAATACTAAACGAGGAATGGTATGAAAGCAAAGACAGCTCTATGCGCCTCTTGTGGGGTCCTATAGGATATTCAAGTAACACTGAATTGCCGCTCCCACAATGGGAAGGCCTACAGTTTTGGGACTGAAGAACAGGGAGAAGGATCTCGTCCGTATTAAAAGGATCTCCACAGAGCAAACACATGACAATCCGGAGGTCGATATCAGCCAGATCTTTAATGCTTGCTGTGGAACTCATGAGGTTTAAGTTACGTTTTGAGTCTAGCAAGCCTTTTAGAACTTGACTTATTTGCTTTTCATTAATGTTACGCCCGTATCCAATGCCAGCAGAAGCAGGGTCAAGGAAGACACATGTAGCTTACTGGCAATTTGCTGCCCCTGCTGTATCAAGCTCTGCAGTGTCTCGCCACTAGTATCTCCTCTTTTGTTGACCAAAATCAGGGTCAGAGGAAGGTGAACTAAGTGGTTGTCCCTTCGGCCTAGCGTTGATTCTCTGCTCTTTTCAATACTCTCAACGACATAAGACAGAGATTCTTTAGAGTTATAAAGACAGAGACAACCATGTGGCTGAAAGGTCGGTGTCTGGAAAGAATTAACAGGAAGTCTGACGTTACCTTCTATGGGTCTCAAGGACAGCTCATACATTTTCCCATCAATCACGTACTTGTCATCATTTGTACAAAGAGCCCGAATCTCATTCGCTAGCTCACGTGCAAGTCCGTCCTTACCGAGAATTACCAGATTGATCCTATCTATATTGGAATCTGAAAGCAAGTTTTTCTGGTTGCGGTCAGAGAGCCGGATAAACCTGGAACTTATCAAGTGCTCAATTTTAGCATCTATGCAAGCTGGGCAGTTGGGACAGGTTTCCTTTGTTGGGTGATACACAAAATGAATATGTTTCAAAATGAGAGCGTCCCGCTCAGCCTGCAGCTTCTGCAACGCTTTAAATCTTTGCTCTTCACCCAACACATCCTGGATGACACCCATTTTTTCCTTGCTGGGTTTGGCATCTAGTTCTAGTTCGTAAAACAGTTCCGAGTACTCCAGAAGTAACTCCTGAAACTCCTCCTTGGCCTTCTCTATAATTTGCTTTTGATGTCTGCTGTAAATGTCCATGTAGACAGATTCTTCCAGCCACATGTAGAAATCCTCATTCATGATGAAACTCCGAGCCTCTTCCCAAGGCTTCCCAGGTGTGATGAAAGGGGAGGTCTCCAAATTGTCTTTGAAGGCCCTTCTCATTTCGGCTCTTTTCCTCTCATTCCTCAGCTTCTCCAGATGGGCCTCATAGAGCTGCTGCGCAGGCAGGGTCTCCATCAGATCAAACGGAATGCGTTCATTCTCCATATTGTCTATATGGCTGGTGGCATCCCAGGGAGTCTCCTCAAGGACGACAAACCACTTCAAGAAATCTGGTTTACTCTCCAACAGTTTCTCCACTTTTATGCAGCTCAAGTGGTTTATATCATCCAAGTCTGGAATGAGAGCATCGAAAGCAAGGGGCAAAGCAGCAAGGTACATCTTTCTCCTGCGCTCTATATGCTCTTGTCTGAGGCGATGGATGTGTTGCAAGAAGAGCTTCTTGGCTTTTGGTGTCCCTTCCAGATACACATAATCCTGGTACTCCGGAGAGGACTTCATCTTTTGCGAGACGCTGGGCCAAGTCTCGTTGTGGTTTTTGACAATGCGGCTCACCAACCACTCGTACTTATCTTTGGCAGCAGCAATCTGCTGGCTCTGCTGCTTCAAAGCCTCAAAGTAAGGGATAATTTTAGTCTTGCCCCGGCTTTTGTCAATCAGCTGCACTAAAGTGCTGAAAGCCAAGTCAACATTCACATTGGATCTGGCGGAGGTCTCGACCACCTGGAGATTCTTCTTGCTTAAGGCAAAAGTGTGAGCATCTCTAATGTACCGCTCCACTCCTTCATCACATTTTGTCAGAACTACCACGGTAGGCTTTTTTGTTTTTATGAGTTGATTGTACAGATTTGAAACAAACTTGAGCTGGTCGTCAAAGTTCCTGTTCATACCCCTGCTGACATCCACACAGAGAAGAAAGCCATCTATCAGCAACTTCCCGTCTGGCATCTGCTTCTGTTCAAAGTCCTGCTCCAGACCGAGCTGATCCGTGCAAAAGTACATGAGTTTTTCAGCCGACGCAAGTTTGGTCGCAGCTGCCCTTTTGATGTAGGGCTGCAGGGCCGTGCTACGATGAGGCTGAAAGGTCTGGTCATCGATAAATTCAGTCTGTTCCACCACATGCATTTTACACTCCACACAGTCCTCCAGAGAACGCACAACTTCCCCCCAGTACAGGAAGTGATCATTGTTAACAACTCTTCCTCCAAAGTCACTGGTGCTGAGAACTGAAGTGTGGTCCAGGTGGAAGTCATCTGCCCTGGGCCGTACAAATCGGTTGCACAGGCAAGATTTCCCGATGCCACACTGGCCCTTCTCTTTCTCTGTCCCAGACAACCCAACCACACTGATGTTGTAGGTGGGAATTCGGACATCTTGCTTCCTTGCCATCATCATCGTCCAAACATCCTGTTACAGTCGGCTGCTTCCTGGAGTATTAGTGTCTGCTGTATTTCCATGCAATCCCAGAAATGGCTGGATACTACTAGCAATCCAAGGGGGGAAGTGCCAGAATAATGAAGATAGTTGTTCCCATACTGAATGCGCCGGCAATAAATCAGTTGTCAGTGACCTTCACAACTGGAGAGACAACATTTCCCCCTAGAATAAAGCAAAAAGAAGCCATGTTAGGATGTTTGGAGTAGTAGTACAGTTATACAGAAAGGTCTTTTGTACACAAAGAAGAGAACAAGGAGATAGACGTTAGACTTTAAACCTTTTCCCAGTATCAGACCAGTATTATTTTTACGCTATGTCTGGACGACTGTCCATCGGCCTGTTTCACTGGAAGTAAGGAACACCTCGTTGGTGCTGCTTTCAAAACCCAGCTGCTTTTAAAATGTAAGAAAAGTGAACAAGCTCTGAAGGCAGCACATGGGAGGGTGAGTCAGTCAGTTCCACAGACAACTTCCCTATCTCCACATTCCCAGGAAACAAAATGCTCTACTGTTTCTGGCAACACACTAGAATGTGGTGCTCTTTTGTCGATGGAACCGACACAGCACTAACCAAGTTCTTTAGCTCTCATATAACCTTTGAGACACTATCTCAGTAAGCAATTTATTCCTCTTTCTTCTGTGCCCTGTGAAGAGAAAGAAGCACCCAAAGTCATTAGCTAGACCCAAAGGGAAGCATTTCTAAAGCTGCTTTTGGGTGCTCCTGCTGCCACTAAGGCTGGAAAGGGAAAACGCTTGCATGCAGCTTTTAGGAAGTAGCTCTGTGTCAAGGCTTCCAAGAAAACTCTCCCTCTTCTTAATGGAAAGAAAGGAGAAAGCCCCGCCTACATCATCCACAATGCAGCCCTGTTTTCATACAGGAGGAACATCATGAAGGCTGCATCTGAGATAAAGAAGAGCTCTATAAGCATTGTGCCATGCAAATAAGCCCCACTGTTTGCCCCTTGTTCTGTGGAGGAGGAGAGGGGAAGGCAAGCCATGGGGACAGAAGAGGGAGTATAGATTGGAAAAGAAAGCAGAAAGATTCAAGCCACAGGGGAGGGTTGATAATTGCTTCCAAGATCTTGTTTCTGAGGCCCAGCTACATCATCACCTTTTTTCCTGGCAGGAATCCCATCGTAATAGGCAGAAATGGACAAGCCCAGATTCCCTGCCCTCTATATGTGAAACACTGCACTTATTGAACAACCCCATAATGACAGTGAGGTCGGAGGCAAAGGAGCCCAGGTAGAGAAATAATACATTTTAACTCTCTTGACTGCCACTCCTACAGAGGTGTTTAGGTTTGAAGGCATTCACACAGTGGTTCAACAGGAATACTGCAGTTAAGCCTCTGCTCATGATCAGAGTTCCATCCCGATGGTGGTTTGCATAACTGTAAGCCACCACAGAGTGCTCCTAGCACTAGGGGGTAGTACATGTCAAAGCCAACAACAAGATTTTTCTTTATAAACATCAATTGCATACCAATGGCTGTAGTAAGAGGTCCTTATGCAGGGCTGCCCCATGTGCAGCCACAACTTTCAGAACATCAAGATTTATCACACAAGTACATATCCTAATACACAGTGTATTTTGTCACATGAACATTTGTACAGGTTGACTTCACTAGCTGCCTGCATTCCACAGGGGAAAAAGTATGCAGTGAGTGTTTTAGTGATTAAATATGCTGTCTTACACACATATACACACAACTCAAAATCCATGCATTAGTATAGAAGACAATCACCCATCCACTGTAATGACATCTGCTGCGCCTGCTGGAAAACCAATCAGCAATATTCTCAAAGTGCAACAAATGCTTCCTAGAGGAAAGAGAAACTGTATATATCTCAGGCCTACAACAATCCATCTGGTAATCTCTTATCTTCCTGTGAGTTAATGTCAAGCAGCACAGATAGCTGATGCACCCAATACAACGAGGCAAGTCCACTTCTAGATGTCCTTAAGTAAACTGTAAAAGCAGCTGGTGAGACACAATAATAAGAATCTTAGAACTGCAGTCTAGTCCTTTTCAAAGAGAATCAAACTTCCAACCTCTGATTCCCCAGCCAGATGCCTAAACCCCTGAGCATTCCAGCAGCTCTATAGGCTAGTTTACAAAAGGTAGGAGGGACTCTTATTCACCAGACAACATGTTATACAAATATTGTTTCAGTTCTAAGAGACTATGTGTGTATTTTATGCTCTTTATCTGACTGTGGTTCAAGTGCTAATCATAATGGATGAATCTTAACTTCCAATTAAGTGTTTTCTCATGAGGTCTGTGGGCACTGACCACATGTTAAATCCACATCTACAAATTTTAAACTCTTAGCCACCTGGCTGCAAAACACAACTGATAAACTACAGCTTGAACAAGAGTGGGAAAGAAAATACCCATCTTAGAAAAATTTGAAAGCAGCGGGGGGGGGGGTGTGAGGAAGCAAGTTGCATAGCATACAGCCTCCAAACAAAGTCAACAAAGCACCTCTATAAGCTTATAGCAATTTCTTCTCCCACCTTTAAAAAAATATTTGATATTTTCTGTATCCAATGTTGTCAATGCAAACTGCACCACACCAAAATCACATTTGCTTTCCATTCAAAGGTCAAGAAGAGCACCTAATGTTTCCTTTCACTGGGAGGATTATGTCTCCCTGAATGGATAAGCTCAGCCTAACAGGATCACAAAAATTAAAAGCGTGAAAAGACTCAAGTAAATTCTTACGAAACATTATTCTGGTGCATTAAAACTCTAAGCACTAACAAAAAAGTTACTTCAAATATAGGAGCAAACAAAAAACTGTCTCAAGTCACATCGATTCTGCAATATGTTAAGCACACTTAAGCACCCCCACATTTTTGTCTTCTTTTTAAATCAGGATAAAACTGGTAATGCTATTTTAAGGGTGGGGGAACTGGCACCCGGAGGACATTGCTGGCCTTCATAGTTACAACATGCCTGCTGTCAGAGAATGTGGACTTTGAATCTACAGCCAGAATAAATTGTCCTTTGCCCTGATGGCTGAATAATGCAGTTTAACTAGTTCTTCAGTTGGAATGAATTGCAGAAGACAAAAGGCTGCTGTAAGCTTAAAAATGCTATTGTATACCTAAGCTAGTTGAAAAAAACCTGGAACATTTGATCTTAACTGTATTCAAGTTTTCTAAGAGACACTGGTGTGTTTTTTTTTAAATCAGCTGAGTCGCCAAATTAAGTACAGTGGAACCTTGACTTACGTCATTAATCCGTTCCGGAGGTCTAGACTTAAGTCAAACATGACTTAAGTCAAACGAACGTTTCCCATAGAAAGTAATGGGAAAGTGGATTAATCCGTTCCAGATGATGAAAAAGACCCCCCAAAACAGCAATTTAACACAAATTTGACTGGGATAGGAGATTCCTTCTGCGGATGTAAATGAAATGTCTCTTCAAAGAGAGGAGGAGGCAGTGGAATTATAGTCCACAAGTTATACGCCTCCACTTTCTAATGTTCATAGCAACAATATCTAACATTTAAGTTTTACTGATTTTAACCTGACGTTCCAAGTTCTGAACAACTCTATGCTTACCATTAGAGTCCCACAACTTTACAGCTCCCCAACTAAAATGCTTCCATTGTGGACCAGACTTCTGCAGCCAGATTTTTTACAATACTGAGCCGACTGTCTAACCAGCGAGGCCAGCCCCGAGCTCCCAGCCCTTCTTCTCCTCCGGCAGCAGCGGTGAGGCCGAGGACCAGCTCCAAGTGCTCGCTGAAGCTGCCGGTGCCGGAAGAAGGCAGGAGCAGTTTGGATACAGTTGGACTCTAACTCATCTGTAACCAGAACATCTGTCAATAAGGGAAGAGGCATAGGGTGGTCCAACAACATCTAAAGGGGTGAATGTTTCCCAGGCCTGAAAACAACCCAATTTAGCTGTCAGTTTATGGATGTCGTGAAAGGTGCTTTGGTAACATTTTCATGGGAAGGCAGGCATGGTCCCCTCCCAAGGCATCACTGAATTGTCTTCGAAAAGCAGACTCTCCGCACCACCCCATAATTCCACTTGAGGAAGGTGCTGGACGGGTGGGAGTTGAAGCGCCCCAGCAGGACCACAGCAGCATCCTAGCCCACCAGGGTCCCTTCCCTCCACCAATGCCGCCGCCCCCCTCTCTCTCAGACCACAGCAACCCTGCCTCACCTTTCCTCCACGCCTCATGCTAATACTCCCAGCCCCAGCCCCACCAGCAGCATCTCTGGTGTGAAATCCCATTGCAAAAGCACGCAGATAGGCAGCACCCCTCAGGGAGGGCGTTCCCTCAGCCACGCAGGCGGGGGGGTGGGTGGATACAAAAGCCGTTTGCACTATTGCTGGAGGGGCAGCGGCGGCAACCGCGCCAAGGAAGGGGATTTGGGTCTCCGCGGGAAGGGAGAGCGCCACGAAGTTGAGAGCAGAGCCCAAGTCCTACAGAGGGATTTGGGGGGTCCGTCTCTTTCCCCCACACGCCACATTTTGCTTGCTCGCAAGCCAGCTTCCCCCTCCCTTCCCCTCCCCAAGCTGGGCTGAAGGAGCAGCCCGCGAGGGTGGCGGCGGCGGCGGCGGCGGCAGCTGTTACCTTGCAAACACTGAGAAACAGTGCTTGTCATGCTTCTAAGCAGCAGCCGCTGCCGCCGCCAGCTCCCTTCCTCCTCCTCCTCCTCCTCCTCCTCCTCCTCCTGTTGCTGTGCTCATTGGGAATAACCGCTCCTCCTCCGCTGAATGGAAACACGGGCACTTTTGTAAAAAGGGCCCCTGACCCAGCTGCGAGTGGCAGAGGCTTCTCGCGGGCGGCGGCGCTCCTCTGAGGCCCAATCCCTTATAATAAAGAAGACAAGGGCTGCTGCTGAGGGGGCCTGTGCGCTTGCTTGGTGGGAGACCCGGAGGGGCAACTCCCGCACGGCGAGCATGAGCTGAGCTCCGGCCCCGTCACTCACCCAAGGAGGGGGCTGGATGGCTGGTGAGCGACGTCCAGGCAGGGGGGCAACTTGGAAAGACCCGCCAAATGCCTTTGGGAACCGCAAGGGTTCGGGCTGACTTCCAGGGGCATCTTTCCCGCCGATGCTGTTCCACCCTAACCCTAACCTTAACCCTCTCCTCCGGCGGCGGCGGCGGCGGCTTCAGGGAGGCCAGCCCCGAGCTCCCGGCCCTTTTTCGCTGCTGCCCGATGCAGGGGCCTTGCGCCGGGGCTCCCAGACGTAACTCGGAGCCTGCGACGCAAGTCAAACTGCCCCCTAGTGGACGCAAGTCAAATATGACGCAAGTCAAGCGGGACGTAAGTCAAGGTTCCACTGTATTGGAATACTATGAACAAAGGATCCAAAAAGGAAGAGGAAACTGTCATGCATTGCACAATCAAGCCAGTTCTGAACCTAGGGTCAACTAGAGATTTATCCTCATGTCAGTATAATCATCTCCAAGATTATCTACTAACTCCATTCCCCTCTTAGTAGGCCTCTGCCAACCGAGATCTTCTGAACAGACATTCTTTCCTTCACATATCCAAAATCTTCTCCACACACACCCCAGCCGGCGCCACAAATCTGGCAGCATGGTTGTCTTGCCTGTTGCCCTTACAAATTATGCCCATCAGACAGAAATCCTATAACAATGTTCGTATTCCCCAAGTGCTCAACAGACAAGTGAGGAGAAATAACACACATACTGTACAAGGAACTTGTGGATAGCACCGTGGTTTGTTGGTTTGTTTATTGGATTTCTATACCGTGCCATCTAGCAACGAAGCCACTCTGGGCAGTTTACAGATTTAACATCACACAAACATGAACAGTATACAATATGAAAATAACCCAACAAAATAAGCATAACTGAATCAGCAACAGGATCATAAAACCATATACAAAAACGAATTTGGCTGAGGAGCCAGAGGTTGGAAGGTTGATTCCCAGCTGTGCCTCCCTGACAGGTCAGCCTTTCTAGCTCAGCAGTTCTATTATTATTATACCTGATATTTGATGAGAGCAATGTGTTCAAGTTAATACGGTGGCACAACACCAGTGGGCTATAGCGAGGAGGACATATCTAAAACCACTAGACGTTTAGCACAGGATTGATAGAGATGCTAACACTGATCGGCTTCCAGGTGGAATTAGGAAAAGATCCTCAGGAACTTGTCTAGCCGAACAGGTAAAGTCATACGTCATACTGGCCTCAAATATTAGCTGGTTTCAACTACTGGTAACAATCCAAAGCAAGTCAAGCACAAAAGAAAGCAATAAATACCAGTATGAAAAAGAGCAGGGCTTCTTATTTTTAGAAAGAGAATCGAAGGCCGCCAGGAAACCATTCACCCTCCCGTCCCCCAGAAACTTGGAGGTGGCTGAGGAGAAGAGCAGCATGGGACCCCCAACAGTTGAAAAAAGATGTGGGAGATTTTATTCAACAAAAATATGCGGATTGACAATACTGCTATACAAAGGCAAGACCTATGATCTGGAAAACTGCCAGGTAAACAAACTTTACGGAGTGGAATACTTTAAAGAAATAAACCTTTCTGGACAGCCAATTTCCTCATTCAGTAAAAATTCAGTAAAAATAAAAATGCTTTGTGGGTATCTGCTAAAACATTTAAGTGAGCTTAATGAAACCCCATGGCTTTGGGACATCCTGGCACATGCTATTTGTTTAATTGCACTTGGCTTCAGTACTTTTAAGAGTGAAACTGCGGAGATATAAGATTGAGTCAGCAAATTTTCAAACAAGCCAACTTTTAAAAGCAGAAACAAAAGAAAACTGCAAGTGGCAAAGATAATTATCTCAGCATACAGCCAGCTGTCTTATTAATTTGGGTGAACCAACTTGATAAGTTTGTATTATTTGTTTTCTATTTAGTTTGTATATTTTTGCCTTATATTTGCCTTGCATATTTATTCGTAGTTAATGCTAATTTTCAGGATGTGTTCAGAATTACACACAGATGAAAATCACTTTTAGTAATGCCAACTCCACACGACCCTGAAGCACAGCAGCACAAAGGGTGCCGCTTCAGTCCAGTGAATATACTGTAGGTATAAACAATGAGGAAAGGATTTCCTCACAGTGTTATAAATTTTCTCACTACACCCAAGTGGCTCAAGTGTAGAATCTCTGAAATGGGTCATTTGTATCTTTGGAAAGCCTGATTTAAGCTTTTAACCATCTGGATCTGAGACATTTAATCTCAGGCAACAGATGGGCTATTCTTAGATGGAAGGTGTACATGAGCTTCCAGGCCATGTACACCAATTTCCAGGCACACTGTCTTTGGATGCACTGGAAACTTACCGATACAAGAACGAAACACATGGGTGCAACTCACAGAGGCCTTATACTGCATGACAACTGTTTGCTACTGAATGCAAAAATAAATAAATAAATAACCCCAGCAAGTATGCCCAAAAGCAAAAGGGATGCTCTGTTAAATAAATGCATTGCAAATAAAGAAACGTGCCCCTCCCCAAAAAGGCAAGAGGGGAAACAATCTCCTTCTTCTGGTTGAATAAAAAACTATGCAAAATAACACATAAATAAATTAAGCTTTCTGAGACAGACAGGTATCTGTCACTCTCTTCCCAAGCATTTTTAAAGTTTAATCTCCTTAACGGAGCTATGCTATTAAAGTATACAGTATTTAAAAACTGCTCTAGAGCAGTGGTTCTCTAACTTGGGGTCACCAGATGTTCATGAAATAAAACTCTAAAAAGCTTTCACCACTAGCCCTGCTAGCCAGGATTCCTCTAGAGCAGTGGTTGCCAACCTTTGGGGAACCCAGGTGTTCTTGGACTATGCTTCCCAGAAGCCTTCACTGAAAGCTGTACTAACAACACCTGAGTTACCTGAGGTTGGGAACCCCTTCTCTAGAGGCTCCCTGGATCTTCATATTGACATTTTACACTTAGCACAGGGCATAGCAATAGGAAGTGGATGGATAATCCTCAGAAATCTTGGAAAGCAGATCCAGAACTAACATGCTTTTTTTTTAAATTCCACCTGGGAAGTTGGTACCTACATGGCAGAAATTGTAGTAACAATGATGATGGCCCCCAAAACATTTGTATTAAATTATTTAAGTCTCAGAGTAAAGTATTTCACTTCCCAGTCAGACAGGCAAAAACTTCACTCTTACTCAGCTCTCACTAACTTCAATCAATAAGTACATAATATATCCAAACACTTTTTGCTAACACAGAATTTATTTAAAGTATTCTGGACTCAGGCTACAGCTTCTGGAAAGCATTATTAAATCTGTATCAGGCAAAGATTAATGTGCACATCCTATTTATAAGTGGATCAAGCACAGAATGCCACTCGCATCTGACTTCCTCAGAGCTTCTACCTCTAAGATCTGAATAGGAGTTGATGTAATTAGCGCACACAAATGACCAAAATGCAGTATCCTTACACTTAGTTGAGACATAAAAGAAAACCAAAAACCTAGCAATTTAGAAAATTCATGATTTGATACATAGAAACACAAACACGCCACATCTTTAATTTATAAAGGTGTCATATGTCATATACACTGTTATAATTCAATGTCTGAGGACTTCCATAGTCCCTGGTCTTTCTGAGATTGTGCCTCGAAGCAAACATTATTCCATACTTCTATATTACAAGCTATACTAGAAACTTGATCTTCAGGTTTGACACTGATCTCCCACTCAGGATGGACAGCAAAGCACAGGAAAAACGAAAAGGTGGAAGGCAACAGAGAACCAGAATGCCTCAAAAATAGTCCAGCTACTGCCAAGAGGGATGTCCAGCATCCTCCTCCACTGATAAGCAACTTCTTAAAATTATATGCTACCAAGAAGGCTGCATTGCCATTCCTGGCTAAATCAAAGAACTGTACTTAGAACATTTTTTGTAAAGAAACAAAGGATATTTTTTGCTACCTTTGTACTATCGAGTCCTAGACCAGCAGATACAAAGCAGTCTGATTGCTTTGTTATTCCAGCAACAACACTCCACATCTTTGCCAACAGTTAATTACAAGAAATAAATGAAACAGAAAGGGGGAAAATAACTATTCTAGTCATGTTTTATGATCTCCCCACCTATAATGGGGATTTCCCCAGACACAGCCAAGTCCTGTGAAATCAATGCACCCATCGTTAAAAATAACTGGGCAGCCTCCACAATTCTTAGGGGTTTTTTTCTCATGAAATATAACCATCACATTTGCCTCATGTCAGAAAAATCTGGAAGACCCACATAACAAACTTATGCCAATGTCCACCTCTAGAAGCATTTCCCAGCTTCTACATTTTCTTTCTTTCTTTTTTAACCATAAGGAAATGTAAAGGAAACAAGAGATATCAGTAAGCATTATTCTACTCTCCTTCTTTAGACTGATGATATTTTTCCATTCCCATTCCTTTTTTAAAAATGACACTTTAAATAATTTATACATATTCTTAAGCAAAGTGTGTTTCATCTCCACCAGTTGATTAAAAAAACAAGATTAAGCACATATTTTGAAGAGACAGAACCAAATGGCCAAAGCTTTCTACCCATTTTGTTATTTTTTCATTAGCTCCTTGTATCTAAAACTTTCCCATCCAACAAGAACTTTTCATTTAAAAATAAATAAATACAACAGTGTCACACCTTCATGGTAGCAGTGGGATAAATCTGTTTCCAATCTTTTGAAAGCTATTTTTACTAATAAGGCTTTTCACGTCTTTTTGTATCACCAAATAAGAATGTTGAGAATTCCATTGTACAGCTTGGGCATATCTCAATGCCAATTAAGATGCAAAGGCACACACACTGAGTTCTGAGGTTCGTTATCGCCCTCTACTCCTCAGTTCTATTCACTCTGCTTAACTACTTAGTGTGCAAGGCACTGCTACAAGGAACATCTATTCATTTGAACCAGTCTTACTTAAAATAATTCCCTAAGTACTCCTCTAGAGAGCTACAGGGTTAACAATTTTCTTTACACAATGAGCAAGTAATGTTAGGATTTTGGTGATCTATACCTTACAGTGCTACTGTTCAAATGAATATAAAAACAACAAGGCCTTTCTTCTGTTTTCTATGGCAGGAAAAACTGTGCAAGAACCGTCTACCAAGTCAAGCACATCTGCCACTACCAACTGAAATCCAGATTTTTTTTCACAAATGTAAGGGAAAACCTAAAGATCCAGTTCTGGTGCTAATATTTGTACACCTTATCACTTCGCATACATTCTTAGTGGAACAAAATTAGAACTTAAATCTTTACGAATCGCATAAAGAATGTGAGGCAATCTTTAATAGCCTGCTTAAGCATTGCTAACACAGTGGTATCAGAGTACCGTAGTTTGAAGCATCTAACAGCTCAGATGGTGGAAGGCTTGGAAGGTAGCCCAGCAGCCTTCTCTCTCTCCCCAGCTGGGTCATTAAATCTAACAAATGCTGGGGGTTGGGGGGGGGCAGGGACACTCCAGCTAAACAGTATGTCAGGGCACCACAGCCTGCCTTCTCTATTTCTAGGGGTATTTTTAGTGGACAAAGAGGCTTTCATAAAGACAGGTAAATCTATTGTTGAAAAGAACTGCTTAAGATTTTTTCCAATTATAATCAGGCACTTAACAATTAAAACTCACCCTCCAAAAATGACAGATGCAGGTTTAAGCTTCTGAGTTTAAGCGAGGATGGCACATAAGCCCCTGGGAAATGTTGCCTGCAGATACCCCAAGAGGGGGTGCAAAATAGCTTATATCTTACTGTCCTTTGATTTCAGAGGGATTGAAAATCAAGTTGATCTCAAGAAGACTGAGACCCAAAACAGCTAGCTGCTCAACTAACAAGAAGATTTGTTTCTTACAAACTAAAATTCTTCAGAGGTGTTCTGTGTCCAAACTTTAGGGCAAAAACAAAAAGAAAAAAACCCTGCTACCAAACCTAAGAAAGCATCCCATAAAAACAGGTGCTTTCAAACCCAGAGGCACAAATACCTTGCGCTTTTAACATATTATCAAAGAACATTTATGGAATCATGATGCAAGTATTGGTCTCTGGAACAACAGCGTCAGAGATGGCTCTCAGAAGGACAAATACTGTATAAGCTCCATTTCAACCCAAAAAAGTTTAACAATGGACACATGGTCTCTACAGAACCTCCATCTAGTCTAAAGCACTTCAGGGCAATTTTGAAATTTTCTGAATACTTCTAACTGTTAAGAAACTCTAACTGTTCTAATACAACACCACTGCTAATTATTTGGTGTCATGAACCAAGGTAATCTGGTTTTCAGTAAACTGGAAAGACTTAGCGCAGTGAACGTCAAGCATCTCAGAAGCCTACAGAAGCTTACAAAGATGAAGATCTTGTACAGCTACACAGTGGGACTCTAGAAGAAATACAATTCAAACAGCAGCCTAGTTCCTGATCATAGAAAACAACTACGCTTTGGTGAATTTTCTAGAGAAATTTGAGAGTGAGGGGGAAGGAGCTTTAAGAATTTTCTGCCCACATGTCCTTAGTATTTGAACAAGGACTGTATCATCTAGTGCAGTGTTTCCCAGTCTTGGGTTCCCATGCTCTTGGACTACCATTCCTAGAAGCCTTGGCTACCACAGCTAGTGGTGAAAGCTTCTGGAAGTTTTAGTTGAGAACCAATGATCTCTTGGATGTTTGAAGCTCTCCAGAGACAGACAGACACTAATGAGATGATGCAGTTATATGTATTACATGAACATCAAGCAGAATCCACGTTATACACAGAAGAACAAAGGGGAGTGATTGATCTTTCTGACTCAGTATTCTATCCTGAATTTAAAATCAGAATGCATCTATCAGAATTATTGAGACTGACCGAATGTAACAAAATCGAGTAATTTTTGTTCAAAAGGATACACAATGAGCCTGTATCAAACTTTCAAGCGCAAATGCAGATTTGAATTAGAAAAGACTTGGGATGCTCAGATTTTTAGGTATGGGCCATTTGAAATGAATGAAGCCTGTGGTTGTTCATGGCCTACTTTCTACAGGTACATCATTGTAATTCACTTCCTAACCCCTCTAGCATACACAGTGTTTGAACAAGTCAACAATGGCATAATCAAAGAGGCATACCAAAGATCTCTGTGACATCAAACAAGTTACAGAGCTCTACTACCAATGCATATATCAGTATAAGAATATTTGTTACTGTAAGATACCCTTAAACCTGTACGCTCTGTAAAGATCTACATTGTGAAAATATATATATATCTTCAGTAACATGATCTCTGAATCTCTTTGAATATCAAATCAGTATCATTTCATGTACACAATGAGAAAAAAACATGGTGGAGAACTGGTTTTGCATCTGGTAGCCTCATCTTTCCCCTTCTTTGGCTACAGAAAAATACAATTCCAAACTACAACATTTAGGAGAACTAAATCAGAGTTAAGATTCAATGGTTTGGGCCTATATGCTTTGGGGTCGAGGCACACAGGCCTCAAGGCAAGAATATCCCACAGCACTAAACAGTAATCTCCCCAATCAAATGAACAAGGTTAGTAGCCCACTCGGAGGAATCTGACCCATCACTTACAAGAAAGAGGGGACATGCACTTGTGCAGCAAATATGGGACACTCCAAGAAAAAGTAGGAGAGAAGCTCAACTTTGTCCAAAATTAAGCAGCCTTGAGAAGCCGAATGAAGTCACTGGATTGTTTAACCCACCTTTCAGATGCAAAATCAGAACAGCACATACTTTTCAGGACAGAACAAAAAAAAAGGCATCCTTGCATCTATGTTGTGCCCCCATCCCTCACATATGTATGCCAGGTATACCCATTTTCACAAGTCATGGTTTGCTCGAGATTTATAACAAGCTTGCATGAGGATGGCACTGGCAGTAAAAGAGTCAGGAACATGAGTTCTGACTCTACACCAAGGTATCTCCACTGGATTTCATTTACTAAAGCTGCACCAATATATCTGTCACACTCTGCATTGCAGGGAAGACATTCAAAAAACCAACTGCTGTGACAGATTAACCTTCTGGCAAGCAACATCTTGCCATGTTTGGACTTTTGGTACTTGCCTTGAAGAAACAGAATTTGTCCATGAAAGCTTGCAGTGATTTTTTTTATTTGTTCTCTATAAAAGCATTGCATTTAGTCTTTTGGAATGGCCACATGGCTCCCCCTTTTTATTTCAATGGTGCTGTGACATACTGAAGAACACTGGTTGAATCACATGTGATTCCGTTCACAGCAATTAGGATGTTGTAGGCAGCAAACACTTTTTGAGTCTATATCAGGGGTGGCGAACCTTTGGCACTCCAGATGTCTTGGACCACAACTCCCAGAATTCAAAGCCTATATTGCCAATGACAAAGGACTGTGGGAGCTTTGGTCCAAAATATCTGGAGCACTGAAGCTTCACCACCACAGGATACTTTAGGAGGTTGTTAAAGCTTCTGCCCCTCCTCCCATCATAAATATTAACAGTTAAAAGAAGAAGATATATTTAAGAACAGAACTGGGAGCGTGCAAAGAAAGTTTTCCACTGTCCTAAAAGAATACTGTCCACTACAGTTTTCATGGCATTAAAATGTTTCCCAAATACACAAGAGTGTGTTGTGTTTTGTTTCATATAAACCAGCCATTCCGGGGTACACTCTTCCATACTCCATCAACAGCCATTCATATAGGCTACAGAATGAATGCCATTCTAATATCAAGATAATGTACTCTTGTAAGTAGGACTGGTGGAATATCTAGGCAATATACAGTACTACATGGCACACATCATGCTACATAAACGCTCAGCCTTAAGATCAGCCTACTTGATATCCTGGGCATTAAATGGGTAGCATTTGCTTCATATAAGCAATAGTTTAACTCCATCTAGTCTCCCCCTTGTGCAGCATATGTAAGTGACAGCTACTAACTCTGGCAGGTTTAAAGAGCATAACCAAATTATAGATCAGATGTAACATTGGCTGTCACTCAAAGGTAATAGCCAATGACACACTGTATGAAACCTTCCATGTTCATAATCCAGGGACAACCACCCCAAGCGGGTGACACATCCTTCAAACCTTGCTTGTGGAGTATCCACGGGAACTGAGATAGCCAATTTTTAAAAACAGGGCACTGGGTTAGTATTTCTTTTCAGGTGGGAGAATGAAAAAAATTAAATGACTACTTCCCAGGCCATTAAATAAGAGTATTATAACAGGAACAATATCACATCACCCAGAAATAACCTCTGATGTGAAACGTATGCCTGTATCACGGCCTTATTCCATCAGTTTAATTTCCTTCTAGCATTTGCATTTCTCTTAGCTCAGTGTTGGCAAACCTGTGGCATGGGTGCCAAAGGTGGCACTCAGAGCCCTTTCTGTGGGCACCCAACATTGCCCCTTCACAGCCACCTGTATTCAGGTTAAATTGCTGTATTGGCACTTTGTGAAAAATTAGTGGGTTCTGAATCGTTTTTTGGGCATTCAGTCCCTAAAAGGTTCGCCATCACTGTCCTAGCTCTTATAAAAATCTTCATCTTGGGATAAAGCCATGTATTCTTCATTAGCATATTGGGAACTGAAGAACCCAGGTATTTTAATGAGATGTAATAAAAAGCACTGCACATTTTCTTCAAAATGACTGTAGTTGCAGCCCTCAAAATTGGTATTAGGCCCGTGAAAGATTCTTGGAAAACAACTAACATCTTTTATCTCCTTTGTTTCTTATCTTTGTTTTTCTTTCAAAATAATCCTGAAACTTCCCTTACAACAGGACTGAGCACAAGACAGAATCTATTGTTAGATCTTCATGTGGTCTCCAAATGTGACTGGTGTTATAAGCAGTAACAGAAAGGCTATTTCCCCTTTCAAAACTAGGTTGCAAAGCTGGATTATGAAACAAAGAGCGAATATTTGAATGACAGGACTACAAGCTCAGTTGTGTTGAAGAGTAATTCATGAGTGTAGCATGTGCTCACAGACAAACTTGTCCTTGTCTGGCATAAATCTCTGTTAAAAAAGGAAATGCCACAAATCTGAAGTTTTTTCACACTGCCTCTACAGCTCCAAGAGTCTAGTAACCAAAGTACACAAAAATTGAGAAGTATGGGTCTGTCTTTGTGAACCAAATCAGGTTTTTAAAGCTAACTACTGTACATTAAATCATGTTCTCAAAATAAACTGGCTTGTTTTTGTCAACTCTGTGCATAATACAAAGGCTGGAATCAAGTTTGGTGCTTGACCTGCGCCCATGGAAAACCACATAGCACCCACAGCAAGTTTTTCTCACCCGCTCCATATATTCTATGCCACCAAAATACTGCTCTGGAACAGAAGCTGAGGGCGTACAGAGGCTGCTAGGGGTAGGCAGGAGGGGTATTCCAATCCACCCTTCACCACCTAATTAAGCCCTACCAAGAGGCATTACACGCTCCAAAATGGCTATGCTTCTTCTAAACAAGGTGAATCTTCTCCTACTCACCCTTTTTGGGAGTTCAAACAACAAAACTAAAACCAGAGTATCAGCCACTTTCCCCTCCCATTTTCCCAATTCTTGAGGGCTGGTGGCAATCCCTGGAAGTTCCCATGACTCAAAAGTGCTCCCCAATCCCCTAGAACAGTGTTTCCAACCTCAGGTAATCCAGGTCTTCTTAGACTGCAACTCCCAGAAACCCCAGCCAGCAAACCTGGTGGTGAAGCCTTCCGGGAACTGCAGTCCAAAAACAACTAGGTGGTCCACGTTTCAAAATCACTGTCCCTGGAGGAGCATGCAAGGCCAGCCTTCACTGCATCCTATTTATGTTGTGCTAAATCATCATTCATGTGAAGCCTTGGGTCCTTTTAAGGAGAAAGGTAGGGTAATAAGTAAACAACGAACCAATATACATTTTTTTTAAATGCATAGGCAACAACAACTTTTACAGGAATTCTAATATTGCATGTCCCATAATTCAAAAACATCTGGAAACAGCAGTTCTGAAGTTCTTGATCAAAACAGCAATTCTAATACTAAAGCTATCTGTTTGCTACACTTGCGGCATTTGTTATACTCCCTTTACACATGCTACTTTGTGTCATTCTAATTCACAACATTTCACAAATATGGTCTCAATATTGAACATGTTGTATGATTTTTGCTACATACTTTACTACATATAAACACTGAAGTAAATGTAACAAAAATTACCTAACTCAAAGCAACTGTGCTAAACCAATGGGTGTCATTTATTTTTTAACACACAAGTCAAAAGACAAGTTACCTGTCACCACATAATGACTATCCTGAGTCAGAAGAAGCAAAGGAGCTCCAAGCTTTTTGATAAGAACAGAAGAATTCAATTTTACCGAAATGTGGGAAAACTAGAAAAGGCAGGCTATTTCAGGCAATCACATTAAAATGGCTTAAGAGAATACTTAATGCTGAAAATATCACAGCATTCTCCATAAAGTAGAACCTAATATCTGTCTGCTGTAATAAATCTCCAAATACTCAGTTCTGCTGTTTAAAATAGAACAGCGCTAAAAACACTTACACCAAAGTGTTAGTTTGTTCCTGTGACACAGTAATTCAAACCACTCATTTATCTGCTATTTGAGGACAAAAGCAAAATGGCTTCAGAAGATATGCTAGGCATGGTATGAATTCTTAAACATACTTAAGCTACCATCCTAAAATTGCTATTGCTGACCAAGGGAAAGCTGCAAGTATTATATTTTGTACTGACGACCCACTGTTTGGTCCGCCCATTGGAGTTCCCAGAGTTCCTCTGGGAAGATGGGCGGGATATAGGTGTAATAAATAAATAATAAATAAATAAATAAAAGTAAACTTATTTTCAAGTATACCTATGGAACGTTGATATACCAGCTACAAATGCAAATGATACTTGGAGTGAATGACTGAGAGAAAAACAACTCTCACACACAAAGAGAAAGAATAGGCCAAGTTAATCATTTCTACTAGTAACATTTGACTGAATTATATACAGTAGTTACATTGCCTCGGAATGAGTGGTACCTTGTATAAAGGAATTAATTCGTTCCAAATGAAATTATGTTAATAAATTTTCATTTATACAAATTTCCCATAGGAATGCATTGAAAACAGAATACTGTAATCCCTAATCGCAGCCATTTTTATGTTGTACAGATTCACCCCATAGACAATTCTGTTAAGCATTTTTCTCCTATCTCCAGAATTTTTATGTTGTACAGATCTTATGTTATACAAACTGTTTGTTATATGAGGGACCACTGTCAGACTTACTCCTGTTTTTCTTTGCTTAGCAGATCCTAAGGACCTTATGTCTACCTCAGTAGTAGTAGTACTGAAGCATACCTACACCTTCTTCAAGACAAGGAACCTCAACAAGAGACACACAGAACCATCACATAAACTGTACCTCCAAGGATTTCTTGAACTCCCAACAAATGAACAAAAGGAGATGTAAATATATCATGTATTTTGAACTGTCTCCTTCGCTGTCAATTATCAGCATAAGAAACAAAAATCTACCAAACCAGCTACCTGGCTTGAGCTGATACGGGGAAACAGTTTCCCTTGAAGCTGTCTACTTTCTATTATAAAAAAATGTTCTCATGGAGAACTAACAATTTTTTCTATGTGAGTGGTACAAAAAAGTCAGGTTCAAAACTTGCGTTTACACAGGGATAAGGTAGACATTTACAGCTTCATATTGAAAATCTACGATCAGTAATATTTTCAGAGCTCACTAAAAAAGGGAAAATGTGAATTTCTGAGACCAGGAAGCCTTGCACTCCGATGCGGATGAATCTAAAAGGCCTTTCAAGATCAAATTAATTTCGTAGTTATTGTAATTAATCAGCTTTACAGGAAAAAGCAGCTAACATTATGCATGCTCTCTGGACCCTTGATAATATTTATTTAACACCATTTATAATTGGGACATCAAGACTGATGGAAATTATTTTGCCTTACTTCACAAAGAAGCATTTTTGTTTGGTGAATGGCCCAAAAGCATAACTGACAGGCAGGATTACATTAATGTAAACTCATTTTTAAATTTAAAGACTCAATAGTCATCTTGAATTAAAAATTCTTTTGCAAAATTTATTCTGCAAAGAATTTATTCTACAAAGCAATTTAAATGACCAGATCCTATTCATACCAACATCAGGCATGTAGATCCAGCTTCTTATTGTACAAACAAGCATCAGAAGACATAACTGGACTTTTATCGCTAGCAATATAGGCTCAAAGTTCTGGGAGTTGCAGTCCAAAATATCTGCAGGGCTGAAGGTTTCCCACCCCTGTTCTAGGGCATCCTGGGAATGAGCAGCTTACCCAAGGATATATAGGCTGATTCTTCTGGGATGCACAATGGAGAACTGAATTTCTTACTTCTCAATCCACAATCAAATACGTACTCATTGAGTTATTCTTTCAATAATACGATTCCTCAAAAAACCCTACCTAACCACCTCAACTACTTAGAAAAACTACTTAGAAAAGAACTTTCAGGAAAGCCCTAGGGCTCCTCTAGTCAGCTAAATTTAGATAAGCAACACCTTAAAGGCCTAGTTACCCATCCTGTCCTGAGACTAATTAATTTGAATTTATGGGACACTAACTCACATGCTCAAATGGAGAGGCATCCTTACACAAAAGTGTCAGCCTAGCTTAAAGGCTAGGCTAGGTCCCCTACAATGAAAGCAAAGAAGCAAAGTAGACACAAGATTTTATCCGACTTATGTGTAAAGTGATGTATTGAAATAATCTGAGGCATTCATGTTTGGATAGCTTTCTTCCTTTCAAATTATTAAGCTGAATGCCAAGTAAAGTAAGACAACTGAGTTCCAAGATGACCCTTCCTTAATCCCTAAAACAGAGAAACATAACATGCTCGCATTATAAAACTCCTCCTCCAAGATGAAGAGGGAAAAAATCCTCCCCAAAAATCCTACCGCATAAGGGATTCTAAAGTAAAAGACCCATGTTCTCACTTACACAACCACACTCTTCTTCAGGAAAACACAAAGGCACTGAGATATGTATAACCTGCATGTACAAAACAAGGAAATAAAAGTACCTTTAGATCTTAAAGGTATGGGGCATGGGGGGGGGCTCAGAGAATAAAGGAACGTGATGGCAAAAGTCAAGAGAGGTAGCAATAGTGTGACAACCCATTTCCTCATTCTTTTATCTGCATTTTAGATATTTAAACAAATGCAATATTATTTTGATACAACCTTCAGTTCCCATGCAACAGTAGGCATAGTGAACGAGATGGTACCCATGCTTACAGATGCAGTGGACATTTCATAAGAGTTTGAGCATATCAACATGCAGACCTCAGCTCCTTTCATAGCACTAATTTGCACACACAATGGCTACATATGGCAAAAATATTTCCTCTTCCAGTGAGCTTAGAGATGTCCCAGTTTAGATACAGAGAAGCAAGCAACACGGGGGGGGGGAGAAATCCCACAACCCTGCCCATAAGAAACAGGGAGAGAGGCTCACTGTGAGCAGACAAAAATATCCTCCATTCCTCCTCACGTCAAGCACGTTTGAGGAATATAACACTCCCTCTAAAAGCAAGGGTAACGGCGGCATCATTCCCCAGCCTCAATGGTGCATAAAGAAAAAAAGAATTGCTTCCCTCTTAATGCATCATCCTCACATCCAAGCTCCTTCAAGAACAGCAGAAAAGACCACCATATTCAGGGAAGGAAAGCCCTCTTTCCCATTTGAAATCACCAGGGAGGCTTCTGAGAAAAGGGACCATACGACAAGAATTAGAAGCCCTTGGCCAAGGCTCCCCCAGGGACGACATGCCCACCAATCCTCCTTCACCCCTGTATTTATACACACCCTCAAGGGAAACTACAGCAGTGAGGAGAGGGGAGGGGCTGCCCTTCTCCTTCAGGCCAAATCCCCTAAGTTTCTACACACAGTGTGTGTGTGTGTGTGTGTGTGTGTGTGTGTGTGTGTGTGTGTGTGTGTGTGTGTGTGTGTGTGTGTGTGTGTGTGTGTGTGTGAGAGAGAGAGAGAGAGAGAGAGAGAGAGAGAGAGAGAGAGAGATATGGGGGGTCCCCCTAGAGAACTCCATCTCCAATATTCTTCTAGGGACTGCCATAACACCCCTCCCAACATCTGGCGCCTTTCCCCAGTGTGTCATGCTAAGAGGCTGCTCTCTTCACCTCTGTCTCAATTTCTACCCCACCCACGGGGGGGGGGGGATGGAGAAGCATCAATGACACCCTTCGCTCTAACCCCCCCCCCCGTCCTGCAAGCCAGCAACCCCACCCCCACACAACCCATCCATCCATCCAATAACCCATCACTGGTTGGAGATGATGGGACTCACCCTCCCCTCCTTCCAGCCAGGCCTGGAGCCCTCCTTGGAGATGGTCGCATCCATACACACAAAGCAGGAAGGGGTGTGGGGGTGGGGGTGGGGGTTTTTTGGCTGTTGAGACCTGAAGTTTACTCTCCCCAACAGGACCTGATGCTTTTTTGAGAGCTAAAGGGGGGGGGGGGGGGGAGAGAGAGAAAGACAGAGAGAGACCAGGACACACACACAAAAAATAGAAAAAAAATAAAGGGAGGGAAGGAGGGGAGATCCCCCTTCTTCGCCTCCTCCTCCCTCCTCAAGAACAGAGAGATGATTTGATTTGATTTTTCTGCTCTTTGCTGCTGCTGCCGCCGCCGCTCGCCCTCCTCCCTCTCTGAATATACCTCACCCTACTTACTACAAAATGGGGCGGAGGGGGAAAGAAGGCCTTGCCATGCATGGAGGGGGAAGGGAAGGGGAAAGGGGGGGGGGGAAGGGTCCGGCCTGCCCCTCCCTCCCCCCCATCCCACCTCTGCTCCTGGCGGAGGGGGGGGGCGGAAGGGTCTTTTCTTCCCACCGCGCCCCCTTTCTCCCCCCCTCCCCCATTTCCATGAAAACGCCCCCCCTCCCCCCCTCCCCTCCCCACGGGCATGCCCGATCCAAGGCCGCCCTGCACCCCCCACCCACTCCCGGAGATCCGCCGCCTGAGGTAAATGGGAAGGGGGTGGGGGGTGGGCGTGTGTGTGTGTGTGTGTAGGGGGTCGGTGGGTGGGGTGCCTCAGGAGGAGGAGGAGAGGAGGAGGAGGGGGGGGGAGCCTCCGCCGTTGCCTCCTCATTGTTCCTTCTTCTCCTCCCCCCCCCCCAGCACCACCCCCACCCCCAATACTCAATGGGAACCGGGGCGGGGACGGGTGCGTGTGTGTGTGTGTGTGCGCGGGTGTGGGGAAGGGGGTGTTTAGGGGAAAGGGAGGTGGTCCCGATCTCTCTTCTCTTCCCCCCCCCCCGCCCGCCAAGAGGGACCTACCGGGTCAGCATCGGCATCGGCATCGGCATCGGCGGGGTTGGCGCAGGCGGCGTGGAGCGGGAGGGGGTCCGGGCGGGGCGGGGCGGAGAAGGACCCGGAGCAGCAGCAGCGGCGGCAACGGCGGCGGGAGGAGGAGGAGGAGGAGGAGGCGGCGCCATGTTCCCCTCCCTCCCTCCTTCCTTCCTTCCCTCCTTCCTTCCTTCCTTTTTTTTCTCCTCCGCTTCTCTCCTTCCTTCCTTCCTTCCGTCGGTCGCTGAGGGAAAGGCGGGCGGGCGGCAGGCGGGCCCAGCTAAAGGAGCCTGAGGGGGCGGCCTGGGATAATGGCGGCGGCCGCGGCGGTTTCTTTCGCCTCACAAGGAGGCGGCGGCGGCGGCGGCACCACCATCGACGGACCCACTGCCTCAGAGGGAGGGAGGGAGGGAGGGAGGGAGCGACCGCGCACGCGCGAGGGCGCGAGCCGCCCAGGGCGCGCGAGAGGCCGCGGGGCGGAGGGTGCGCGCGCAGCGCCCCACGGGCGGGAGGGAGAGGAGGCTTTAGTGACGAACGGGCTGGCGCGCGCCGGCCACGCTGGAGGAAGAAGAGGTGGAGGGAGGGGAAAGAGAAAAGGGGCGGGGCCAGGGCCGGGTCCGGTCGCCTCCGCGCGAGAGGGATGGAAGTGGGCGGGGCGCGGCGCGCCCGCGACCAAGGAGGGGGGGGCGGCGCGTGAGGGAAGGATGGCGCGCGCGCGCGCGCGTGGTGCTGGTGGAGGTTCCAGGGATAGAAGACCGGCCGCCTTTGCGCGTGCGCTACTCCTGGTGGGCCACGCCTCCTCCTCCTCCTCCTCCTCCTCCTCTCTTCCTGAGGTTGGGCCAATGGTGGCGCCCGGCGAGGCCAGGCAAGAGGCAAAGGGAGGGGAGGGCGAGCGGAGTGGGGAGGGGTTGCGGGGGGGCGCGCGCGCAGTCCCGGGGCGCGAGCACGAGCGCCGGGCGCTGCACGGGCTGGGCTGGGCTGGGCGGGACTGCCGTGCGCTGCACCCCGCGGGTGGAAGGGGAGAGGGCAACTCGTGGTGGCAACTATTTATTTTATTTTTATATTTTATATATAATTTTATATTATGGTTATATATTTATATACCGCCCGATTTCCCCCAGACGGGAACTCAGGGCGGTTAACCAAGAACAGCATGCAACAAAATACAAAATAAAAATAATAAATCGTTGCTGCATCCTCCTCCCTCCCTGCTTGCCTGCCCGCCTGCCTGCCTGCAGATGAGTTGCAGCCACCCCGCGGGCGCCAGGCTGCTGCTGGGCGGCGAGCCTTGCTAAGGGACGCGCCCCCCCCTTCTCTTCCCCGCCTGCTGCCAAGGCTGCGGCCAGCGCGCGCCGCGGCGCCAAAGACCCAGCGCGCAACCTTGCGCCTTCTTCCCCTCCCGCTCGCCCGCCCGCGATCCGCGCGTAGCCTCCGCCCGCGATCCGCGCGTAGCCTCCGCCCGCCGAAGCCCGACGGTATAAAGCGCCGCTTTGTTCTCTGCATTGCTCCTGCCCGGCGCAACCGGTGGCGGGGGGGCTGCTGCGGTTGCCCGGACCGCCACCTTTGTGTGTAGGGTGGCATCCCGCCGCCTTCCCCCCCCCCCGCCGCCGCAGGGCCACCCAACACACCCACCACCAGGACGCGCGCGCCGCCGCCGGCTCGGCTGGGGCGAGCAGAAGCCCTGGTGGGCGCGCTGGTCTTGGAGAGCGCGTGCACACACGCGCGCGCGCGCGGCCCTGGCGCAGCGCCCGCCTCGATCCACCCAGGGTGTAGCAGCCAGACGGTTCCTGATCAGATACGGCGAAGTTCACAAGGGAGGGAAAGGGGTCGGGTCCTCCCTTGGCTTTTAAAATAAATACACGTGTGAAAAAAGGGAACCGATGCAGGGCCGATGCCGGTTCAAATAATGACAATACTGGCTTATCATTAGTGGGAAAGGGAAGCTGAAGTGGTGGTGGGGAGGGGGAAATCTCCCCAGTATCTAACATTAGGAAAAGAGAGGCAAAGCTTACACAATTAGCTATGGAGGGGGAAAAAATAACTGCTGGACCAACTCCAGAAAATAAATCTTTGTGCATCAAGGAAAAAAGGAACAGCCGGGCCCTTCCAATGTTTGTGACTTTTCAACCACAATTGTTTATTCTGGGGTGACCTTTGCTACTGCAGTACTTTTGCTGTGTCAATATTTCCCATTAAGGCTCCGAAACAGCGAAGGCTGTAAACTCTTTCATTGACAAAATCCAGGTGCATGGGAGGAGGAGAGTTCCTATTTGCCTATACAGTGGTACCTTGTTTAAAGGAATTAATTCGTTCCAAATGAAATTATGTTAAGCAAAATATCCTTTATACAAATTTCCCATAGGAATGCATTGAAAACAGTTAATCCCAAATTGTGACCATTTTTATGTTGCACGGATTCGCCCCATAGACGATTCTGTTAAGCAAATTTCCCCTATCTCCGGAATTTTTTATGTTGTACAGATTTTATGTTATACAAACCATTTGTTATATGAGGGTCCACTGTATTTGAGGCTTATTCATTCATACTGTGCCCCAGGTGGTCGTAAACAATTCAAAAATGATTTTGAGGTGTGGCTGTAGATCTCGCCTTTCCTCGGGATTTTGAGATGATGTTGTACACAGTCCTTTTTTTCCTAAAAATCGCATTTTAGAGATCTCTGAACAGGGTTGCTCAGCTAGAGAAGATCTTTGAGGTCCTGTAGAGTTGTCCCTCTATATTAACCCGTGCCTGTTGGGTTGAGGGACGCCTCTAGTGACCAAAACAGCAGGGTTGGAATAAGGATTAAATTATGACGCATGCAGCGGCTGAGAAAAGTGTCCTACAGAAAACTACCCCTGGTTATTACCAATATTATGAGTAATATTTATTCAGTTTATACCCCACCTTCCTCCTAAGCGGTCAGGGTGCCTGTCGAGCTACATCGAAGGCAGACAATTAAAACCGCAATTTGCAAATATTGAAAGTCTCAAACATCTAAACCCACAGGCGGCATGTTTGCTAAAACACAATAGAATAGTAGAACAAAGAAAGCGTGGTGCTCATGATTATCTCTCTATAATCCTTAAAATATTTATATATCACCTTTCAACCAGGCAAGGAGACTTCTCAAATACATAAAAACCACAAAATATTATCCCATCAAACATTTGCCTTAAGTCTTTATTATTACCATTGTCGTCATAGCAAAAAATTGGCAGAAATAAAATTGTAATGTGTACACCCTTGTGATGGTTAAAGGTTAAGGTAAAGGTCCCCCCCACCCCCGCACATGTGTGCTAGTCATGTCCGACTCTAGGGGCGGTGCTCATCTCCGTATCCAAGCCGAAGAGCCAGTGTTGTGCAAGTCCATGGCCACATGGCTGGCATGGCTGCAAGGAAACACTTCCCGCTCTTTACGGCAGTACCTATTTATCGACTTGCATTTTACATCCTTTCGAAATGCTAAGTTGGCAGGAGCTGGGGTGAACAGCAGGAGCTCACTCCGCTGCGTGGCACCTGGGATTCGAACCAGCGAGCTGCCAGTTTTCAGTGCTCTAGCCTCCTGAGCCACCATTATGGTTACAAAATGATTAAAAATGCCATATTTTGTTGAGTATGTGTTAGTCCTTGGTTTAATTTTTTATCCTCAATTTTATTTTTCAATAACAAACACACATACTGTGTGTGTGTCATCATCATTGGCAACCCTCAGCCTCCAAAGTCTTATGGTATCATGCCTGGATACCATACATACCGGGGCCTACCAGGCCTTACTAAGCCTGGAGCTAAAGTAGAACTCGAGCCGCACCTGCGCTCCAAGGGCCTCGGCTTCGCTCCGCCAGTCAAGCCCCCGGCTTCCCTTTAAGCGACACGGTCCTCTGGCGCCCCCTTCCGGTGGCAGCCGCCAGCTAAAAACTGGTTGACTCCGATTCACGCCTTCCTTATACAGTACTGTAGTTTCATCCCCTCTAGGAACCAAAAAAAAATACATTTCCCAGCATGCTCTACACTGTCACATGGTGAAGTATATACGAGAGAGGAGGGGGGGTTCTTTCTTACTGCAAGGCCTGATGGGTGGTTTTCCCTCCCTGGCGCTTCCTCCAGCCTTTCTTAAACTACAACTCCCGATAGGCTAAGCGGGGCTGACCCGTGTCTTACCGGATATCCGGTGGGAAGGGAAGAAGGGGAATCGGGGTGGGGGGAACGTGAACCAGCGGCGACTGAGCTCACCATGGTAAGAATTGGGGGCAACGGAGGGGGGGGGCGGATAGAGGGTGGTTTTTGGGAGGGAGGGGAGACAAATTGTTTTTTCCTGGGGGGGGGTCATCATGTGACATAGTGGGGAGCATGTGATTTTTTGGGGTGGTGGGGAGTTTGGAACAGCAGTAAAAAAAAAACAACCAGTAAAACAGCCAAGAATCTTGTGACACCCGGAAGGCTACACAGTTGGTCAGCCTCAGAGGTGCCACAGGATTCCTGGTCACCCTTGCTGCAGCTTCCTTGGAAACGTATTTTTATATTTAATTAAACATGTTTTTACCCCGCCTTTCTCCTTGGAAAGGACCCAAGGCGGCTTACAACTCTGAAGGACGGAGACACGGAGTCGGAGACAATGGGTACAGAACAGATGTTTTAAAAAGTGAAAGGCAGTATTTGAAGCCAAGAACAAAGAGTCGCCTGACACCCTTAAAGAGGCAATGTTATTATTGTGAACCATCATGATCCTGGCCTTGGTCTGTCTATGGAAAGCTCCTTCGACCTGCTCTATCTCACTGCTTACAAGAAGCCTTAAAAGATAGGCAGGTGGTAGTAGGTCATTATGGGAGGTGACCAGGATAGAGGGTGTTTCTGGACAGAAAGTGGCTGCATGAATTAATGGGGGTGGATTAGGACAGGGGGGGTGTGTAACATACAACCTGGGTTTGAATGTGTTGGGCTTTGAGGGTTCTGTTCGTCACAGAGAAAATTGATAGCAAGGCCTGTGTTTGTGAGATGAGATTCTTATTTGTTAGCTGCAGCTGAAGTAGAGTCTTTGAGTCTGTGGAGCATACCTCTGATTTACTGATTCAGCAGCTCCACTTTAGCCGGCGCAGTGGGATTTTAGGTGTGCAAGAGGAGGCGTGTGCGTTCATGTGTGAATGCATGCTGTGGGGGGGTGGGGTCTTCAGTTGATGCAAAGGACGTGGACTCAACCCAGATGGAAAGCAGCTTGAATTGTGGCCGAAGAGGTGCTGATGCTCTGAACAGGGAGCATTTGGTGCATGCCAGAGTGAGGTGGCAGGAAGCTATGCTTTTCTGCTTCTTTAATAATCATCATTTGCCATCATGTCAGCTCAGTGGTGACCCAGGTGACCCAGGCAGAGAATACATAGAAGTAGTCTATCCATTCTCTTCTTCTAGGGCTGCCCTGGGACCACTCTGCAGTTTGCCCAAGGCCACCCAGGCTGGCTGTTCTCCCACGACGCCCAGTGGGGGAATCAAACTCCACAGCTAGAGACCCAAACTGTTGCTTATGCTGTAGTTTTTTGGAAGATTGGATCCTGCCCTGGGCCTTTGAATTCTCCAGATGCCAATGTTTCCATTGGAATGGTTTTAAATACATGACCCAGTCCCTCAGATGTACCCACCTTCTAGATTCAGTTAGTTATCTTTTTCCATGTGAGCCTTTGAGGTGTTGTTGGGTGTTAATAGCAAAGCAGGAAAACATGGGATATCTCCTTTACAACAAACAGGACGTTGATATGAATAGCTGATGTACCTGTAGTTATACATCTTGCATTTTGACGCCCTTGACAACCTCTCCTTGCCCTGTTAGGTGTACGCTTGGAGCAGCAGGCAGTGCATTTCTATTCTGCCTCTTTGAAAACTCACATTCTCAGTTATTCCAGAAAAGGATGCAATGCGTTCACATGCTCCGTGGTTTAGGTCTCTGGCTGTGCAGCCAGAAGCTGGGAGTTCGATTCCTGGCTGGGCCTTCTTGAGAGGTGCTGGACTCCATGATCCAGATAGGAACATAAGAAGAGCCATCATGCTGGATCAGGCCAAGAAAGGCCCATCTATTCCAGCTTCCTGTATCTCACAGTGGCCCCACCAAATGCGTCTTGGAGCGCATGAGACTAGATCTCTGTCTCCTGATACCACTCCCCTGCATCTGGCCCTTGAGGTACCCTGCTTTTTTTTAAAGCCTGGATATTACACGTCTCCAGGTTCCTTCCAGGTTCCTTCCGGGTCCCTTCAAGGTCTGCAGTTCCAAGATTATTTTCACGTCTTTGGATCTGTGCCACTTATTATCAAATGAATTCTTGGTAGAGGGGAAATTCTAAAGAGAAGGCCATATCTGGCAACAGTTTTGTGACATTTGGGGCTGGGCGGGGAGAGAGAATTGTGCAACTTTTTTACTTCCCTTGTAGCTGTTCTGTGGAAGCGCATCTCTGTGACACAAGCTCATCAGATACATTTGGGCCGTTATCTATTTGTTCGCTTGTTGAGGCTATTCTTTCAATACAAAGGACAAGAAACATCTAAACGGAGTTTCTTTTTCATTAAAAAAAAATCACAACAGCCTGACCCACTGTTGCAGTTCAGAAGGGACTTCTTCGCTTGTGAATTTTTATCGGACAAGGACTCATGACATCGAGCATGTCCTGCCTGCCTCTGCTGTGTGTCCCACACAGGTCATAGCCCCCAAAGCCACCCAGCAGGGGCTCCTTGTCCGTTGCTGCGCAGCCTGGAATGGTGTTGTCTCGCCCTTGCATCCAGCCACCTTGCACGTGGAATTACTTTTGGACAGGGCCCAAGACTGGGAGACCTTCTTTGTGCTTGTCTGTCATCCGTTAGGGATCCCAGGCACTGGGAAAAGAGCCTGCCGTTTGTTGGGGGCCACCCATTCAGTCCGTTTAAAAATACACTTCTTAATGTGCTTGTTGTTGGAGAGGATAATGAGCCGGCCGTCATTTGCTTCCTCTAAGTCTGCCGGGGTATTTTCCTCTCTCATGAGCTGACCACCAAGGAGGAAGAGGGTTAGGTTTTTTTTTTTTGTGGGCCCGCCATCATAATCAGTTTTATCTCCATCACTAGTGAAGTGCTATTTGGTTTTAATTTTGTATAGCGTGATTTAATCTGTCTTGTCTTGTCTTATTTTAATATTTTTTTGTAACTCTGTTTGGCTATTGCAGCCTTGTGTAAGCCGCTTAGAGTACATTGTAGATAAGCGGGATATAAATTTAATAATAAATAAATAAATAAATAAATAAATAAATAAATAAATAAATAAATAAATAAATAAGCCGTCCACAGAAAGAGGCTCATTGTCTCCCCCACCCCACCCCTAAGGAGAACTTGGGCCGGGGAAATATATTCCTCATGTTCGGTGCACTTGAGGAAGAGAGGAAAGCTGCCACTGGGTTTGACAAGTGATGAAGGAACATCAGGCCAGGGGTGGGGATCTCTGGACTCGTGCGAAATTTTGTGCCCTAAAGTTTCAGAAGCCAATCATCATATTCTGTGTGCGCACACGTATATAGATTGGTATCGGGTGAAAACTGATCCAGAGCTCCAGCAGGAATCTTGTTTTTGAAGGAGGTTGGCTTTAGTGTCTCTGAGTGAGTGCCTGTTCCACCTGACCTACTTTGGAAATGTACTACCGGTTTTCTTTCTGCTGGTAGAAGTAATTTGGAAGGTGCTGTTTGAATCCCAGCCCCTCTTGTCTGATCTGCTGGCTTTCGTTCTCTCCTCTCCTCTCCTCTCTCCTCTCCTCTCCTCTCTCTCTCTCTCTCTCTCTCTCTCTCTCTCTCTGTTATTTTTTCCCCAGATCCGTTTTATTCTGATCCAGAACCGGGCCGGCAAAACACGCCTGGCAAAATGGTACATGCAGTTCGATGATGATGAGAAGCAGAAGCTGATTGAGGAGGTCCACGCGGTGGTCACCGTCCGGGATGCCAAGCACACCAACTTTGTTGAGGTGACGCATCACACGTGGGCACTTCATGCTTCCTTTTCTCTCTTGGGGTGGTATGCTCCAGGATTATGCTGGCTTCAAATTCGGATTTGGGGGGGGGGAGGGTTGCTTAGTGCCCTTTATCAGTCCTGCCACCTGGCTAGTGGGTCCCAGTTATCTGCAACTGTTGCTTGCTGCTTGTGTAGTAGATTGTTTTCTGCTTATGATCCTTCACATAACCTTTGGCAGCATTTCCGAGATAGCATTAAAAACTGTAACCCTTAAGGTGATATTGGATTACAAAATTGTTTTGGGTCCTAGAAAAAAAAAAAGGGGGGGGATTATGACCATCAGACTATCTCAGCCACCATGGTCTCTGATTATTCTAGTAAGGGCAGTTCTCAAAGGCATTAATTTAAAAATGGAAAGCAGAAGGTGAGCAACGATTGGGATTTTATTGAGGAAGATGTCAAGGTCTACATTTTTCTCAACCCAACATGAAACTTCAGTAAACGCTTCTCCGCATGAACACTTGACCTTATGCTACTTGGGTTGTTTAAAATCCTGTTTTTTCCTTTCCCCAACTCACTTCAGCTCAAACTGCATGAATTAGACTGTCCCAACCCCACCCACCCCAGGAAATTATGCAGAACATATTGAGGAAAGGTACGCATATGGTCTGGCCCTTAGATGTTCCCGATAGTGCCACCTCTTAGGGGACATCTCTTGATTTCCTGATTCATGCTAAAAGAATCTTTCATGTGAATCTCTTCCCTAGCTCTCTTCCCATCATCTTAGGAAGGGTCAGTAATGGAGCTAAGGAAACTGCAATTGGAACATTTATTTTTTTTCTTTTTTAAAAAACAAAGGCTTATGACCAGCGGACTATCTCAGCCAACATGGTGTTTGGCCCACATCCTACAGAACCCCACCCTCTGAGATGGAGAGCTGTACCCTTGCTGATAGTTTGCTGTCCCCGTGACTGCTGCCTTCTGTTCCTCTCTTTTCCAGTTCCGAAATTTCAAAATAATCTACCGGCGCTATGCAGGGCTTTATTTCTGCATCTGCGTGGATGTGAACGACAACAACTTGGCATACCTGGAAGCCATTCACAACTTTGTGGAGGTGAGCCGTGCTGGGGGGTTGGGCTGAAGGAGTGAGCCTGCCCACCGCCGCCCCCCTGAACGAGAACCGCTTCTGACTCAGGCTGGGAGAGGGTGCGTTCAGTGGCTCCTCTGCGATTCCCCAAATTGAGTTACGATTTAGGAAGGAACATGTTTGAGGAAAAGGAAACGGAAGAGGGAACGCTTGAGGAAGGGAACCAAGTCTCCTGGCTGTCTCCGAGGGGAGGACCCAAAGAGAACCGCAGCAGGGAAGCAACAGGGCCAGAGCTCACCTCTCGGAGAGCTGCAGGCCCTTCGCCATCTCCCCATGCAGAGCCATCGTGGGGGAGGGGGGGAACCTTCCATGAATATAAAGAGGGAGGTCTTTTCAGAGCCCACCCAGTGGCAGGCAGCGGGAAAGAGGGGGCGGTCTGGCTTGGAGAGAGAGCAGCATGGGTTAATGAGTTGATCTGGATCAGAAAGAAGTCCCTGTGTGTGTGTGTGTGTGTGTGTGTGTGTGTGTGTGTGTGAGAGAGAGAGAGAGAGAGAGAGAGAGAGAGAGAGAGAGAAAGAGAGAGAACACACCAGGTAGAGAGGAAGGGGACAGGTTCCATCTTCACTCCTGATCCCATTGCTTGACTAACCAGGAACTTGGGCAGAAAGCCCCACACACACACACTCCAGCACCTCCCTTTGCTGCTACATGAGTTCCTCTTCCCTGGACATCCTCGAGCGTTAAGCCTTCTGATGGTGTGTCCCCCAACCCTTTAGGCAGAGCCCCCGTCCCTCCAAATGGGGTCTAGGCAGAGGCCGACTCAGCCCACAGGCCGCCTTTCTTCCAGGCCTTAAAAACGGGCGTCTTTCTCCTTCCCCAGGTTTTGAACGAATATTTCCACAACGTCTGCGAACTGGACCTGGTGTTCAACTTCTACAAGGTGGGGTCGGGTTTGTTGTCTGGACCCCCGTGGTCTTTCCATTTAGGGAGAGGAAGGGAGGGGGTGGGGAAAGGAACAAGCGGGCTTGGAATCATAGAGTCAAGGAATCCTTGAGTAGGACGAGGCCTCTGGGGGCCACCAACCATCTGCTCAAGGCCGGGTCCAGGGTGGGACACAGGTGAGCCAGGGGTCCGGTTGAGTGGCCGGTCGATGCCGCCCTTCCACAAGGGGGCGCTAGGTTGCTGGCTAAGGCGGCCCATGATAGGTTACAACAGGCATGTCCAAAGTTCAACTCAGGGACCAAATGCAGCCCATTTTCAAATTTCAGGCAGCCCACAGCCTCTTCTCCCTGCTGGCTCAGCCTGTCATGCATCCCCACCAGCTGGCCCCTTCCCATGCTGGATGGAGATGTCATCTTGCAGTTTTATGGTTTGCTGCCATCCCTGCCTCTGTCCATCACCCCAACCACCCACCCAGCCTACCACACCCAGCTCTGTTGCTGCAGCATCCTCCCTACCTCCTTGCATGTTATAGAGACTGGCCCAAAGTCCAGCCCAGGGGCCAAATGCGGCTGAATGGTCGGCCCCCACACATTTTCACTTCACCAAATCTGGCCCTCCTTGCAAAAAGTTTGGACACCCCTGAGTTACAGCTAGACGGGGGATGGAAGGCATCCCTTGGCCGGGCTGAGCCATGCTTCCGGCCCGCTGAGAGAGGTCGAGAGGGGTCATGGAAACTGATGCACGTTTTCTCTGCCTGCCCAGGTCTACACGGTGGTGGACGAGATGTTTTTGGCGGGCGAGATCCGAGAGACGAGCCAGACGAAGGTCTTGAAGCAGCTCCTCATGTTGCAATCCTTGGAGTGATGCATGTGCGGGACAGAGTCAGTTGTGCTGGAGATCTCCCGGGATGCGCCCTCCCGTTTCCCACCCACCCCCAGGCCCGCCTCTTTTCCACCACTTCCCCAAATCAGTGACCTGCTCAGAGCAGATTGGGCCCCATTGATGGAGGCTGGCGGGGGGGGGGGGCGGGAGGAACCACGCGAGTAGGGCATCCATTTGCATTCCTGGCCCTGTGTCTTCTTCCCTCCCACCCCCACCCCTCCAGCATGGGGAAAAGCAGAGCAGGGGGGGCATTCCCGAGCTCACGGCTAGGTTGGTTGCCGTGTGGGAGGGGAGGGCTCCGAGTCCCAGGGACCCTCCAGCACACCCTTTTCACCCCAACCCCAACCCACCTTGTCGGTTCGTATCAATGTCTTGGGGGCGCATCTGCCGTCAAAGAGGGACCATAACTCTGTGTGTGTGTGTGTGTGTGTGTGTGTGTGTTTGTGGCGAGTGGTTATGCTGTTAATAGAGTACTGAAATAAAGCATCCGGGAAACACTTGGAAGAAGATGAAACTTTCTGGTGTGTATTATAAATGGGAAAGGGACGACAAAAAGAAATTAACAATATCTCTACTTATACCTTGGCAGTGAAGATGTTTTTGCTCATTGCAACGGGACCACCCGTCCTAAACACCTTTCCTTGAGCGCTTTCCCAGTGGCACCTAACTAGCAGGTGTTTTGTGTTTTTTTAAAACCCCTGACTTGAATGTGTATCCAAGGGTTACTTCCAGAGCTTAAACTTGATACCAACCCTTTAATGGCTCGTTCATGTGACAGCAGGAAGCACCCATCATGTGCCCGAGACTGGGCAGGTTCGGTTACACCCCTGGATCATCCTGCGTGCAACTCTTTTGAAGTCAGCGTGACCCAGCTTTACAACCTGATGTTATTTTATTCCAAATCGGTATTTAAACAGGCAGGTCACAAGGCTACCAGCCGGGGGCCCTGACACGGCCCCGTCGAAAGGGCAAGAAAGATTTGCAAATGGCACCCGTGTTTGCTTTTAAGTTATCACCGCAGCCCTGTGACCAATCGAGGTCAGAGATGGAGCCTAAAATACAGCCACCCTGAGCCCTGACTGGACCCGATCCAAGGGCTCCAGGTGACCCTGCCTCAGTAGGTCTCAGGTGCTGCTTCCATCAACAGCCAGTAGGGGGCAGGCCTCCGGCACCCGAACCACTCCATGCTGCCTTCACCTGAAAACTCTCTCTCTCTCTCTCTCTCTTCCAAGGAATAAGCCTGGGCTAGAGGAGGGGGCAGCACAGTAGCCTGTCTTCATCCACACACCTGTAAGATGCTTTAGACTAGTGGTTCTCCACCGGTGGGTCCCCAGATGTTCCTGGACTGCAACTCCCAGAAGCCTTCAGCGCTAGCTGAGCTGGCCTAGGATTTCTGGGAGTTGCAGTCTATGAACATCTGGGGACCCCACAGGTTGAGAACCACTGCTTTAGACCACTGCTACCGTCATCCCCAGCAAGCATGGGCATGCTGGCAGGGAGTGATGGAAGCTGTAGTCCAATGCATTTAGAAGGCACCAGCTCAGAGAAGGAAGTTCCTTGCTTCCCATGGGACTAAGAAGCAACTCTGGTAGACATCTTGCTGGGGTGACCTTCCAGGATCCAAGGATGGTGTCCCCTAAAGAGAACGAGTAGATAGAGCCTCCAGATCTCCACCTACTATATCCTGTATATCTGTCCTTTTCCACCCTTTTCATCTTTTTTTCCTTTCCATCTTTGCAGTTACAAAGGCATTTTTTCAACTGAGTTTTAAAATTCTAGTGGGAAGCTGAGTAGGGTGAAATGATAGCAAGAGTTTTCACAAGGTATCCCGTGAAAACATCTACTCATAAAGAGGTTAACTTTTTAAGGTGCGTACCAGGAGGAGGAGAGGGTGGGCAAAATGCCCTTTGCTCACACTGCACCACAACAAAGCTGTCCTGGTGTCCCCACGATTCGGGAGAAAGGTTCCTTTCCTAGGACCTGCAGAACTAGGCAACCTTCAGCTCCGGGTAGTTTTCTTTGGCCTCTAAGGGCTGAAGCAGGACAGGCATAAGGCTGTGCAGAAGAACACGGAAACACAGCTTTTGGGAATGACAGCTCACCACCCCCACCCCCAAACTCCAAAACCTCCATCTGCAGGCTGGCTAGAGACTTCTAAGAGGTGTCATCCCCGTAAGCGATGATTTGCCAAGCAGGGGATTCCAAATTTATCGTATTTTAAGGCACTTCAATAGATGTTCCTTGTTGCCTCCTACATGTACACCAATTAGGTGAACAGATCACTATGCATCTCCGTCTCCCAACTTGGAAAAAATTGGAGCAGCAACCCTTAACATATGGGATCCTTTCTGATGGATCTTGAAAGAGACAAATTGCACTGCCTTTTCCCAGGACTCAGGCTCCAGAAAGAAACAAGCGATCTGTAGCAAAGTTCCTCGAACAGCCAGTTCTGACCATTAAAGAAAAAAGATTGCCAAGCTCGCTTTGTTTACCAACGGCTCTAGCGTTGACGTGGGATTAAGAAACTTGACCTTCACAGGCGGAGTGCAGAGATAGAAGGTCTGTTTTCTGGGACTTTTTCAGCTGCAGGGCACATTTTTTTTTTGCCAGCTGGGGATGATGGGACACACTATGTCTCAAAAAAGACATAGTGGAACTGGAAAAGGTGCAGAAGAGAGTGACTAAAATGATTACTGGGCTGGGGCACCTCCCTTATGAGGAAAGGCTAAAACTTTTGGGGCTCTTTAGTCTGGAAAAAAGGCACCTGAGGGGGGTGGGATACGATTGAGACTGGGCTTTATGCCACTGAGCCTTCTGTGATGGAGACGTACAAAATAATGCAGGGCATGAGTCAAGTGGATAGAGGGACACTCTTCTCCTTCTCACAAAATACCAGAACTAGGGCTGGGAGACTGAGAACACTAGTGGGTCCCATGCCCTCCACATCCAGGCTTGTTAAAAGAGGCATCCCCTCTGCATCGTTGCATTTTAAGCTGGATCAAGGTGTGGTTTTTCCCTCCTGCTCAGAACAGAGAAGAAAATACTCAGGGTGTGAAACTGCCAGGTGGACCTAACCACGTTGCGTGGGATTGTTCCAGCCAGGACCGCGCAGCTGATGCAACAGAGCCCACTCTTTCGTTCCTCTGGCGATTGCGGCATCCAACACCATCCGTCCTGCTGCTTTGAAGCTGGGGCAGCAGTCCTGTTATTGGGTCCCCCACTTCCTCTACTGGCTGACGCAACATATGTGACAGATAACAGCAGCAGAACCATCACTCAGGACAGGCAAGACTTAGATGTTCACCTAGGCAGGCCCAACCAGGGAGAGCTTGAGCAGTTTATCTGTGTCGTTTCCCCACCCCACCCCGAGGACTAAGGGGTTCAAGCACAGTCACCCCCACAAGGCTGATCCAAGCCCTTGCAACTAAATCACACTGGCTGGGAGGGCTGCTCATGCCAAGACATGCTTCCTTTTTGTTCTGGAGGCCCGTTTATAAACACGGAGGAATTTTCTCAAGGGATTCAAACAAGAGTCTGCAGAAATGCAGACAAAGCCCCGTTCAAGGTATTGTGTGTGTGTGTTTCTTTCCCGTTCCTGGCAAAAATCAAAGAAAAATAAAACAAAACCATTTGTTTTTGTTTTTATTTGATTTTTTGGAAGTCTTGCACAGACGAACATGGCTACCTTCTCCAAAACTTTCTCGTTCCTCTGTTCCTCCGGGAGGCTCAAGTAGAGATCCGTGGCTCCCCCTTCCACTCCCCTCTTTCATCTTCCCAACAACCATGACAAGTGGGGCCATCCAGCTGAGAGGGGGGGGAGCGTATTGGATTATCACAGGCACTAAAGGATTCAGCCAACAGCTTCCACAGGAAACCAGAGCGGGTGCAGGGTGGGCTCTCAGCACATGCTCGAAAGAACTCTTTCACTGTCTACTGGGGCAAACCCTTGGCTCAGAAGGGCAAAACCCCTTGACGGTGTCTGTCTTCTCCTCCCAGCAATTCAAGACCCACTTCTCTGGGGAAATCTTGGCCTGTTTCCAGCCACACCAACTCCACAACCTTGCAGGTGGTGACTTCACCCAAACAGCACTAGAAGGGCCGATGTTCTCATGTGATAAAGATAAAAAACTTTTGTGCCACTTTCCCCCCCCTTCCAAAAGCCTCTGGCGCCTGGCCTGCGCCCTGGCTTGATAACTTTACAACAACGGGGGGGAAAGTGTATTGTGAAGCAGATGACTGAAGGGCAAGGTTGAAATGTAATTTTCTTTTCCCCCTTCCCTGCCAGGGCACCAGGACGGCACCGATCCAGAGACCGCAAGCATCCCGAGAATGCGCCCTGGCATGACGGCCATTTCTGACCGCTGCCTCTCCTCTGGACGGTTCTGTGCATTTTCGCCCCCTTCTCTTTCAAAATGTGGAATAATTAAGAGGAACACTTCTTGCTGCATCTTGTGGAGGAAACGTGCGTTGTTCCTGGAGCTAGGGTGAAGCTGGCAATTAAGAGGCAATTGTGTAATTATGGTGAGAATGTGGGCAATTAGGCAAGGGCAAACCTTTTTCTCCTCAAGTTCCTGACATTCGTGTCTTGGCTGGAGAATCTGGCAGATTATCAGCCCCGGCCTAGAGAAAAAAAGGACCTCCAAAACTTACTTCTCCTTGGATCAATCTGTTCCCCTGTTTCGCCAACACTGGTCTAGGATGATGATCATCGCTCTCCTGGCTATCAGGGGAGTCTGGGAAAGTTTGTCTTTTTTTAAAAAAATATTCATGCCAGCTGACAGATTCAATGCCCTCTCCAAAAAAGTAACTTTTCCAAGCTCCACAGCGAGAAGCAAGGAAGAATGAGCTAATCCGGAGGATTAACGTTTTAATTATGATTTATCTGTCAGGTTTATATATACCCCACTTTCCTCCAAGGAGCTGAAGGGGGAGGGGGGTCTGCCGCTGAGCCCCACATCACCCTCATGACATCCCTGCAAGACGCCTGGCAGAAGGAGCGACCGGCCGTACAAGATTCCTCAGTGGGCTTTATGGCTCATTTGGGACAAGAACCCAGATTTCTGGACCTTCTGACTGCCACACCATACTGAACCCAGCACAGTCCCACATATTAGATTCCGGGAAGGGAAAAGGCACAAGGATACATATTTATATTTCTGATGGCACCTCGTCCATGCCCTGAAAGACCCCAACTTGTTTTGATTGGCACATCATGGCATCATGAGGGACATTTTAGACCAGGCATGTCCAAACTTCGGCCCGCGAGATGTTTTGGACCACAACTCCCACAGTCCTTTGCCATTGGCAACACAGACTTGGAATTCTGGGAGTTGTGGTCCAAAACATCTGGAGGGCTAAGACTTTCTGCCTAGCAAGCCAACTATAAAGGCTTGGATCATTGGCACCCAACCTTGGATCCCCAGATGTTCCTGGACTCAAAACTCCCAGAAGCCTCCCCCATGAGCTGTGCAGGCCAAGATTTCTGGGACCAGAAGTCCAAAAATCATCTGGGGATCCAAGTTTGGGAAGCACCGGCTTAGATCCCCCTCCTCAGGGTTAAAAATGTTCTTCTGAACTGTCCAGGGTTCTGATCCCTAGATATTCTCAAACCTGCTGCTTCTCAGACATTTCCTCTCTTAAGTTATTGTTTGCTGTGTTTTGGTTTCAGGTTTTAGTTTTAGTTTAATTCTGATTGCTGAGTTTTAATTGTTGGATTTATAAGGTGTACAGTATTATTGTTAGCCTACAGTCCTGGTTAGTACTTGAATGGGAGACCACGAGGGAATACAAGGTGCTGAAGCCTCCTGCATTAGGAACTGGCAAGCTGCTCCAGTATTCCTGCCAAGAAAACTCCACAGACATGGGGTCACAAAGAGTCAGTCATGACTGGAATGACACAACACACACACATAAATTGCCTAGAATAGCAATTTCACTAGATGGGCGGTATATAAACTCAATCAATCAATCAATCAATCAATCAATCAATCAATCAATCAATCAGTAATCTCCTCCCAGCCACTCAGTGCCAAAGAAGCTCAGACCGATCAGAACAGGGAGATCAGGCCCTTTTTTCAGAGAAGGGTGTTTGTTAAGGATTCTGACCTCCTTTTTGTCTTTATCCCTCGTAAAGGTGGACAGGGGGAATGGGAGATGAAGCAACGAAGGTTCAAAGTCGAATGGGTAAAAAGTCATAGATGGATAATCCGTACCAAGTGGGGTCAGCACAAGACGGCACATCATAGCTGCAGGTGGACCAGGGTACTAAATTCAATTTTCTTTTAACGAAACTGTTGTGCCCTGCTCTGCTTCCAGACTGTGTTCTTGGGTGTGGGATCCAACTCAGCCTTCCTCTCGAGGGCTGTTTGGTATGGCTTGAAAGAGCAGCTTCCTTCCATGGGTCCATCAACATCGTCAAAAACTCTGTGCGCTTGAATTCTAACAAGAACTGAAGCAGCGGCGCTGCTGGAGACCTTGCACTGTCCTGATAATGAAGACATGTCTGGATTGAAACTATCTCTTAATGAGGTGAGTGGCTGCCAATTTGTCCTCCCCGTTCCTGTTTGTCAGGCCAGGCATCGTGAAGTTCATGGACTCATCTGACACCAGGTTCCGCTGAGCCTTGGGGACAGAAGATGCTACTGTCCAAAAAGCTACGTGCCCAGCATTTGTTTGCCTGGCCGGGATCTGCATTTTTTATTTTTATTTTTTGAACTAACGAGCAATTGCCTTTTCTCGTCGATAGCAAATCGGCAGGCTGGCCTGTCAGATGTACCCACGAGACTGGCTCCGTTCAGGCAAGCTTTCCCTCCGTGAATGGCATTTTTTTTAAAAGAAGGACTGTTACAAACCATTGCACTGGCTGCAATTTTAGTACTGCTTGTGTTCCCTTGTGTTTACCATTTCTCAGAGTGGTATCTGTTTGTTCCCTTTAAATATTTATTTGCATGCTGTTTTTAGCTTGATGCATTGTCTTTCAACAGTGTAAGCCGTGTCGGGTCCCTTTTTAAGGACAAAGGCGGAGCAAAAAAAATTTAATTAGATAAATTTACCTCCTCGTAGATTTCTAGAAGATTTCTTTCTCACTTTTCCTTCCAAAATGGTTACAAAGTGCATTTTTGCGAACGTTAGCATTCCTCCCTCTCACATTTTGAGAATGTTGAGAAAGCAAATACTGTACTGTACAGGAGGAGCAAAGGCCGGGAAATTTGCATGGCCTGGCTGCAGAGAGGATCTGGTGGAGTTCAGAAGAAGTCTCCTTTCCTTCAGGAATGGAAACCAAAGAAGGGAGCGTTAAAAATTACCAGCTATATAAAGGAGGTGGTTGCATAAGACAGAAAGGAAGCGGATACTAGCAGAAGCACATGGTTTCAATATAGTTTCACCTGCGTAAAAGTCTTGTAAGCAACTTTGTTTCTTTCCTTTCCACGTTACAAGCTATTGTTTTGAATAAAAATAAAATGGAAAAACATAATTGTCCATAACAGTTACAGCTAGGATAAAAATGTTGCACGTTATTTAAGCCTTCTCTGCACTTCATAGCATTGTCTCTCTCTCCTTCCTTCCTTCCTTCCTTCCTTCCTTCCGTTGTTATTTTATGCCAGTACAAAAAGGGTACCCAACTGTCTGTTTAGTGTCAACTCTCTTTCCTCCAGAGTCTTACAATGAACCATTGACAGTCAGCCACTGTCAATAGATTTCACCACTGCCCCCCATGTACTGATTTTTAAAATTAAAATACAGCCCGAGGTTAATAAAATGCTTACTAAACACCAATGTCCCTTTACATGTGTGTGCACACACAGACAGACACACACACGAGAGAGAGATTAGTCTGCATTATCTTATCAACACATTTTAAAGATATAATTAGAATACTGACTGTAATTAACAAATTGTTTCCTAAACACCAGATAGATACTGTCCAAATAATTCTGGCAAAACATTTTTTGTTATCAAAATGTGCTCTGCCATTAACAAAGTACTTAGTAAACATGGTGCGCCCCCTTTATATAGAGAATTGCTAAACAACACAATTCCTGATTTTAAAGACACGATTTTTTTTATAATGTATTTTAAACTTCTGAATTTCCCTTGCAGAGTTGCTGCATCATCCTCTCCCTTCAGCTTTGCCATGTCAGGCAAGAGAATAAAATCAATTTGGTAAAATAAAAAATACAGCTGTTCTGTAATAAATGGCCAACAGTCCCTGCAACTGAAGGATGGAAATATGTGACATTTGTCTTGGCTATGGGAGTTGTAGTCCCAATGGGAGTTGTAATCCAACAGTATATGCAGGCAGGGGAAATATTCTCCACCCCTTGGGTCGTGGTACTTAGCATAAAGTTGGATTTAAGTGGCACCAGTGACTTGGCTTGGACTCAACACTGTTTTTTATTTCAATGCCTCAAACTCAACTCATGACTTGGAAACCCCCCCCCCCCTTTTCTCTGTGGGGGGGGGAGGGAACATGTTTTTCATAGGGACCTAGGTTTGGGACTTAGGACATGATAGTAAGGACCTAGGCCTGGTATTGGGACTTGGACCCATAAAAGACTTGCCAAGATCCCTGTATATTGCGTGGAGTCTTAAGTGTTCATGGGTGCGCAATTAACACAAATCCTAATAACACGGCATCACACTTTTCTGTCTTTAGATTTCTATCGATTTTGTGAAGGAAGTGGTGCCTTGAAGAAGTAGCAGCTCATAGGGGCCTAGGCATGGGGAGAGAGCATTACAGTAGTCCAGCCAGGAGGTCACTAGGACAATTGTCATAGTGACCAGAGCAGGTTTCTCAAGAAATGGGCATAGCTGGCGTACTAGGTTTAATTTTAATTAAAATTTTAAATTGAATTTTTATTTAAATTATTAATTAATTAGTTTTAATTTTGGGGTGGTTGCTTTATGACTTAATTTGTTTTTTTGACTTTTATCCTGCCGATCATGTTGCCAAGACCACTCTGGGCGTTCACAACCTGAGACTTTCCATTGGTAGCCCCGCATAGAGTGCATTACAGTAGTCCAGCTGGGATGTCACTAGGGCATGTGTCACTGTGGCTAGAGCTGGTTTCTCAAGAAACGGGCGTAACTGGCATACTAGTTTTAATTATTTTAAATTAAATTAAATTATGTAATTTTAAAATTTTTAATTAATTTTTTAATTCATTAATTTTAATTTTGGGGCAGTTGCTTTATGATTTATTTTTACCCCTCTGAGCAAGTTGCCAAGAACACCCTGGGCGCCTCACAACATGAGAGCATTAAGAAACCACACACAATTTAAAACAATAAGTGACAATAATAACTCAGAATTTCAATCAACATCAGTGCAGAGTAACTAGAAATGCAGTATGTCCAGAAATTTTAAAAGCCACGGGGGAACGCAGCTGTTTATTTTCGTGCGGAAATTCGGCACCTCCAGGGTGCAACCTAAAATTAACTCGAGCAGAGAGATCTGAGTGCTTCATTAAGAATAAAAAATGCAATCATCAATCAAACCGCTTCTACTCCGGGAGATGCAAAGACACAAAGCGGGAAACCCCAATAAGGAGGGGGGGGGAGATCTTTCCCGCTCCGCCACGCCCCTCCTCCACTAAGCCACGCCCCCTCCCCCTCCCTCTGCCCAATAGGACGTCAAGAGAGTCCCCCCCTCGCTCCTTTACGTCACTGGGCCCCTGGGACGCCCCTCCCCCGCTTCCCCCCCTTTTCGCGATGACGACATCCGAGGCAGCCAATCCGGGCGGAGATCGCGTCCCTAGGGGAGGGGGGGGGAGGGGGAAAGGGGGAGGGGCTTCCAGAGGAGGAGGAGGAGGGGGGGGAGGAGATGAAAGGGACTCCTCCGCTGCTGGCCGGGGGGATCGCTCGGCAGATCCCGCGTGGCGCGGCCGGTGCCGGCAAAGCGGAGCAGGATCCGGATTGAAACCGGAGTCGCCACGTGGGGCTCTTTTCCGCAGCCGGAGGCGGCTTTTCCCCAAGGGAGCCCCGGCTGGAAGGAAGGAAGGAAGAAGAGGAGGAGGAGGAGGAGGTGCAGACGCCGGTGCAGCCGCCACGTGGGAAGGGAACTCGGTCCTCCGTCCTCGGATCCCCCGGGCGGGCAGAAAAGGATCAGCTGGCGGAGGGACCGAAGCTGCCGAAGAAGGATCTCTCTCGGGACAGAACCGGATCCAGCTATAATTTCCTCCCGCTCTTCAGTAACACCCCCCCTTTTTTTTTTTTGCATTGCAATTTGCAACTTTTCCCCCCGCATCACCATTTATTTCCAAACGATCTTCCCTTTAATGAATACGATTTAAGTGAATTTCATCTAATTAATTAGCGATCCCTCCTTTTTTTGGGGGGGGGGGGAGGGAGGATTGTTTTCAGCCCCGTTCAGTTTGCGTGCTCTTCCCCTCCCCCCTCCTCGACGGCTGGGCTTCGGCCCCTCGTTCTTCCGAAGCGCTCCCTTCCGCCACCCGCCCCGCTGAATCCGGAGTGACTCCGGCGCCGAGAGACTTTTCCCCCTCCGCCCTCTTTTCCTCCGGAGCCCTTCTTTCCTTCGCCCCCCTGCCCCCCGCGATGGCCGTGGACGGGGCGATGGATGGGGTCGGCGGCAAAGGCGCTTCCAACGGGGAGCTGGGCTCCCTCCCGGGGCTCGATCCCCCGGCCCTGGCCGCCGCCGGCGCCTCCTCTTCCCGGCGTCGCCTGGGCGCCTCCCGGCTGCTGGGCTGCCTGCGGGCCAACCTGCTGGTGCTGCTGACGGTGTCCGGGGTGGTGGCGGGCGTGGCGGTGGGGCTGGCGGTGCGGCAGCTGCCCCACGGGGGGCTCAACCCGGCCGAGATCCTGCTCTTCTCCTTCCCGGGGGAGCTGCTCCTGCGGCTGCTGAAGATGATCATCCTGCCGCTGGTGGTCTGCAGCCTGGTGGCCGGCGCCGCCAGCCTCGACCCGGCTGCCCTGGGCCGCTTGGGCGGATGGGCCATGCTCTTCTTCCTCCTGACCACCTTGCTGGCCTCCTCCATCGGGGTGGCCTTGGCCTTCGTCGTCCAGCCCGGCCGGGGCGCCGCCGCCCCCAAACTCTTGGGAGACCATGCCGACGAGGTGCCCGAGGCCAAAGAGGTGGTCGATTCCTTTCTGGACCTCATCAGGTGAGCCCCGGGCCAGGTGGACATGCTCAGAGGCACTCTGGTTGCCCCCTCTTTTTTTGCATCTGTCAAGGGAGGCCGGTGTGTGTGCCTGGTGCTCAGCCTTGCTGGCATTCCTTGGGAGCAGTGGTTCTCCACCTGTGGGTCCCCAGATGTTCCCGAACTACAAGTCCCAGAAATCGCTTCCAGTGCAGCAAAGTGGTGGAGGCTTCTAGGAGTTGCAGTCCAGGACCATCTGGGGACCCAAAGGTTGAGAACCACTACTTGGGAGCAAGGGGACCACCGAAGGTCAAGGGGAGTCCTTGGGGGTTCTGGTCACATCCCGCCTGCCTTAGAATTACCAGCAAGGCTGAGCTCCCTGATAACTTCCCTTGGGAGATGGTTAAGGGACCGCTACAAAGACATAGGCACCTACTGGAGTATGGGTACCTCTTGCCCCCCCACCCTTTCCAGAGTTAACTAGGCTGTATTCCTCCTTTTTGTTTGGGGCGACAGGCTGGCCTTGTAAAATTCAGGACAAGTTCACACGTGCTAGTCTGTTATTCCTTGCTCTTCACCTCTGGGGAATGTGGGAAGGTGCCAGCTGCTGGTTTCTCAACCAAAATAAAATATTTGAGTGGAGTCCTGGAGGGGGTGGGGGTGTTGTATTTTCAGGGAGGCTAGCCCTTGTGTTCACCAGCTGGGGAGCCTAAGCTGACCTTTAGAGGCTAAAGTCCATGCTCAAGGACTTTCTTTTTAAAAAGTTGTTTTTTAAAAGGGACTCCAACGAAGAAGGCTGGATGGAAGGGAGGGAGGGAAAAGCCAGCGTGCAACTAATGTATGACCTGTTCTCATGTCTACGGCCCTTGTGCACAGTGCTGTACTAGGGAGCTGGACATCACAGGATTGCTACCGTCGCAAACTTATTTTGGCTTATCTAAGGACCGTAGTACCCCAAGAAGGGTTTTTGAAACTGAGCTTTTGCAGAGGTGGTCAAAAGGCAACCGCAAATGTTTTAAGTGTCAATGTGAGATGCTTAAAGAGTGCTGTTTGCTAGCCTGGATCTTTGAAGATTATGCATGATGTGTGTGTTTGTGTGCACCCCTTGCCTCGTCAGGGGTGTCCCTAAAATGCTCCGACCTTTCTCATCTAATTTCTAAATTAGAACTGCAGTTCTCAGTATAGTCAGATCTTCAGTTTGAAAACAACATCATCCTGTCTTCTAGTATAGTTTCTCTTCGCTCCGAATTGTTCAATTTATGTGTGTCCTCATGAGATGGAAGGATAATCCAGCGAAAGACGATTGGGCTTCATTGGGGAACCTTGATTCTGGATGAAAACAAGTCATTTTAGTCTCCATGGGCTTCCCTCCTCTTGCTTGCCATGTGGACTTCCCCACCCCCACTGATGGCAGTACGGAATGTTCACTGACACACCACCTTCTCCCGCCCCTTTCCTGGCACTTTCCAAGATCTTCCCTGAATAAGCCTTAAGGAGGGAGGAAAAAACATCTGGAACAAGTGTGGAGAGAAAAGGCAGGCATGACTATTTTGGAGGATTAGGGAGGACTAAGTGGCCTCTCTACAACATGTAAAGCTAAAATCCTGACTGCTTTGGCAGAAGGGTTCATCTTCTAAGCCGAAGGTGGGCCACCAGGGGCGTTCCAGATGTTGCTGGCCTGCAGCTGGCTGTAGGGAGATGGTGCACACGGCACCATGGATGGCATCCTTGCCTCCTTAGGGTTGGCCAGGGCATAAGATTTATTCTGTTCGGGAGGGCACGTGCTTTGCAACTCAAGAGGCCTGATGATGGGCTACAGGAAGGTTGTCCTCCCCATGGAGAGAAAAGGGTCTCAGGATCATAGAACTGCCTGCGCCAGGAAAGATATAATGCCCACTGTTGCTTTAAAAGGAAATGAGGCAGGTTCACAAAGAGCAAGTCAGGGTACCTCTCAGCGCCCCAGCTGCTATAGGATTGCGGCCAGAGGTGGTTTTAAACTCAGGTTCTGGTTAGGTGGATTTCTTTCTTCACGTATTACATCTCCTTTGGATCCCTCCTTCTCCTTCTTCGGGGTGAGGTCAAGCCAGGATGCATGGTGCTCATCCTTGCTTGATCCTCCCTGCAGCCCTGCAAGGCAAGTCAGGCTGGGGTAGAGCAGCAGATCCAAGGGAACCCAGTGTGCTTCACAGCAAGCTGTGGTCTCCTGAGTCCTCCTAGGACCAAAGGTCTTCCCACTTCACCACGCTGCCATTCACGGAACCATCAGGTCAGCCTTTGTGAGATGCAAGAGGTTGTGCCAGAAGGAAACCCTGACCCTCAGCCACTGAGCTGTCCGGTGCTTCCCATAATTCTACCAACTCTGAACAAACCCTCTCATGTGGCCCTTGTTCCCCTTCCATGCCATTGTGGCTGCTACTCTTCCGGAGTCCGTTTTAAAGCCGGGGATGCTGCCGGCTGCCACAGCAATGGTGCCGCAGTTAACTCAGGTTAACGGCCGCCGGACGGAGGCAGGAGAGAGACAGCGTGGCCTCCTCGGTAGGTGCAAAGGAACATTTGCCCTTGTGGGAACCAAGCACGCAAGGAGAAGAGATACGGTCGAAGCGACGGCAGGCCAGACGCCACGTATTTCGAGGCTTGAAGTACCTTTTTGGCCACCTGCAAAACAAACACCGGGCTGTTCTCCTGCGGAGGAAGTACAGGATCCGTCATCTTCGGGCTTTTTGTTTCTTGAAACCCAAGTGTTTGTACAAGCAGAGAACACAGTGACCTTTACCTAGGCTTTGCCTTTAGTCACAGGAGCCCAAGGAAAGGGGGAAGGAGATGCTGGTGGTGGCAGGAACCAGACAGCCCACAGAATCCTTGGCCCGGGCACGCACTTATCAGCCTTGGCGCCGGCTAGATATTTCTTATACAGTCCCTGGGAGCAATGGGTGCAGCTGATAATTGTCGCCCACATGGTAAAATTGCTGTGTGCCTTTAAAGTTGCCTGGAGCCCTTCATTCCCCTGGATCACATGTTCCTGATGCAACATCTGTTCAGTCGGCGGTTGGGTGTGCAAGTCGTTCAGATGTAAAATTTCTCTGTGCATGCTAGTGGCTGGATCATCCTTTCCAGGTGCAGTTTTTGTACGAGTGGAAAACACAATGTCAGATTTTCCCTCTTTGGAACAGCCATTGCCCCGTGTCTCCTGATGAATCACTCACTCAGAGCCTTACTTTCTGGTTTTATGTGTCTAGATCCCCCGTCTTCTGCTTTGCTAACCTACACTGGGGCGCTCAGAATGCGGTGCTTTCTTCTCTGCCCTCATAAATCTGTTTAATTGGGTGGACGCTGGCAGTTACAAGGAGCCACCTCACGCCAGAGCTGACATAAAAAGTTCCACTTTGCAAAGGACAATACTGGAACAAGGAAAACAGTCCAGCTGCATTTGTTTGGAAAGGGTCTTTTGTGCATTCTACTTTCCTTCCTACCCCCCAAAGCATCCTCGGATTGTTCTGTTGCCAAAAATAAAAATTGATTTGGTGCCCAAATGATATTTTTGCACCCAAATTAGTGCAAGAGTTGGCACAGATTATCACCCTTCCCTCTCCATCAGCTGAGCTGATTCACCAAGTCAGAGATCGGCGGTTGAATCGACACGAGGAGCTGCTGCAGTGTGATGAGAGTGACACTGAGGAGTCTGACGAAAACAGGGTCAGCCTGATGTTACGACAATTCCCCTCTCCGGTGTCTTAAGTAGCGGTCTCGTGGGACCTGGGTACACCTGAGAGGCTTTTAACTGAGGATGCTGCCAGGGGTTAGTAAGATGGCGCTCTTGGCAGACCTCACTAACAAAGGTAGCTGTCCTTACCGGATCTCTCCTTGTTGTGAATGTCAGTCAGTTGAGGGTCTTGTGACTGTGTGGATCCCAGCGATCTGACCTCTTTTGAAACCCTCTGGCTTAATGCCTTCCGTTCTGCATTTCTTGTGATCCATCCTCATAACGCTTCTGTGTTTGACTCTGCAGTCTCATAGATACCACACAGTGCATGCTTAAATTGCACACAGCCATCATCTTTCTGTGTACTGATCTTTCCTCTGCTTTTTGATTCTCCGTTGCCTCCTTTCGCCTCTGTTTTTCGCCCCGTTTTCTGCACGCAATCTGCGGGTTTGTCAAAAGCACTACTTATTAACCCACCTGGTACACACAGACATGGTATTTGGCGGATCTGCTGCTCTCAAGCACTCTGGAGCTTAATCTGCCCAATTTACTGGCTGTCTCGAGTTGCTAGGAAGGATGCCTCGTGGCATGTGGGGGAAGCCTCCCGCTTCTTCTGGGGCGGATTGCCTCCAAGTGAACGACAGAAGAGCTCACGGAGGGAAGAGGAGGTTCTGCTGCCTTCAATGGTTCTTCATACGTGCCTTGTTCGAAGCCATCAGAGGCCATATAATTTCAATTTTTATACTGGCCATAAAAATGAGCTTGTAAACCACCTTGATAAGACAGCTGTTTCCTTCATCGTCTTCACTCTAATCACAAGCCCAGGAGAAGTAAAGTCTGATATGCTGGAGCCCTGCCAAATTTCGTCCGTACCAGAGACCCTTCAGTTGCTTCAAGCCTGAACGCTTATAGGTGTAGCAAGATTTGTCTGTTACCAAGTGGACTGAAAAATCGGGAGGTTTCTTTAAAGAGAATGTAGGTCTTGGTTTCATATAGAAATAATAAGTGGTTTGTTTTTCACAAAACAAACTGCTTTAGGTTTTGTTGGTTTTGAGTTTATGATACAAAAAGTCAATACAAAAACACTCCTTGTTCTTTTTAAAGAGTTGGACTCTTTGCTGAATGGATGGGAAGGGGGGGCGTTCAGACTGTTCTTGGGGTTTTTTTGGGGGGGATCCCCTCTTGGGCGTTCTACAGGAACAAAGAGGGCACCATTGAGGTTGACGTCAGTCTTGGAGGCTTAATGTGTAGATGGAGAGATTTTGGCAGATTATAACTGGTCGACGTCCAGGTTTCTGCTCTGACCTACCAAAATCTGGGGTAGTGCTCTGAATGGGGCCATTGTGGGTGGACCACAAAAGCAGGCAGAGCTGAAAGAGAGGGCTGGCTGTTGAGCTGTGGAATGGTTCAGCAAGGTTCAGTCTCGGAGGTAAGGCCCCGGGCCATGGAGTGGCCCACGTGGCAACTAAGCTACCCTCTTCCATGATCCACAGTTGCTGAATGATCTAGTAAGCTGAATGCCTCGGCTTTGGGTGGGCCAAAGCCTGCCTCCTTGGACTTGCATCTTCTTGCTGTCGCAGCCTTTAAAAATAATTTAAAAAGCAAAACCTAGTGGTTGGCCCCAAATAGAGTAGACCAGTTGAATTGATGCAACTTCAGAAAGTCAGATATATATGTCTCTCTCATTTTATGGCTCTAATCGAGTTGGACTCTATCGCTGTTCTATCTAGCTCTCTGATGTGGGGTAGTGACATTTCTTTCTAAGAGCTGGAACCCACTCTATTCTTGGGTTACTGGGTTGGGAAAGTAGAGATTTTTTAAAAACAAGGATGTGTTTGGTTGCTTTGGCCAAGCTCCGTTTTAATTTCAAATGATGGCAGATAGACCGTACAAAACCTGGAGAAGGAGCTTTGTACGCAGTGGTACTTGGCCGGTCTAGGTCCTCCTGATGGTTCCCAGTATTCTTCTCACCCTGGTCACCAAACACATATTTTTTGTTTTGTTTCAAGACTCTGCCCTGAGCCACCTGGACTTTGACAAGTCTGCCAAAAAAGTCCGTCTCTTTTATGAGCTGCCAGTTCATAATGGCCACAGGATCCGTTTTGCGATTTCCACACGTGCATCCTGATGTCCTTTAAAATGAAAAGTCAACATTTCCCTCGTTTGAGTTGCAGGGACTGTGGATCATCCCCCAAGCATTGACATTTAAGCCTCTGTTTCTACTGGAGGGGGTGGGGGGAGGGAGAGGTTTAAACAGTCCAGGGGAAAGAGAACTCTAAGGTTGAGAACTCTTTGGATCTGTTTTGTTACATTTCCCCCTGGGTTTCGTTGGTGAACCAATGTCCTGTCATAGAAGTTGGAGACAGTAGTAGTAGGAAAGGAGCAACCTTTCGTACTGATTTGTTGTCGTGCCCGGGGATGGTTTTTCCCCACCCTGCTTGTTTCCTTAATTCTGAAAAAAAAAGAGGCGGCCCAAGGAAGGCGTCGCTGTTTCTGTGGCTGATGCAACAGGCCGTCGGTATTGAGTTGACTTGCCAGTGTGGCAGAGAAACTCTGCTTGCTTAAAGGGTTTGTGTGCGCGCGCATGTGTGTGTGTGTGTGTGTTCAAAAGCATCCATATCGTAGAGGCACATTCAGTTGATGTGGCTGGAGAGGCTTGCTTTACACCCAAAGCAAAAATAACCCGGATTTCTAAACGCTGACATAAATGATAAACAAACTAATGCAGGTCCCCCCCCCTCCATTTTTTTGAGATCGACACCAAATCTATTGATGAATGTGGAGGCCTGTAGTTTTAGATCAGTCTCGTTCAGAGGGGCAACCCTGCATTTCAACTCTTTTTCATTTGGCCAAGGGCCTTGGGAAGCCTCAAGATTTTAAAAAAAAAACAACTGATGGTGGGTTGTATCCTGTGACCCTGATCCAAAGATGTTATGCTTTTTTGGGGGGGGGGGTGCCTGTGGAAAAGCTTCCCTTTTCCTAAATTCTGCACCCTTTAACCAGGGCCGTGGTGGCTCAGCGGACTAAGGCTCCCAAAACTGTTGGCTGCAAAGTCGGCTGCTCGGCGGTTCGAATCCCGGGTGCCACGCAGCGGAGCGAGCTCCCGCTGATAACCCCATCTCCTGCCAACCTAGCAGTTCGAAAGCATGTAAAATGCAAGTAGATAAATAGGTACCGCTGTAAAAAGCAGGAAGGTTAAACAGTATTTCCTTGCAGCCGTGACGGCCACGTGGCCAAGGACTTGCACAACACTGGCTCTTTGGCTTAGAAACAGAGATGAGCACCGCCTCTAGGGTCAGACACGACTAGCACGCATGTGCGGGAGGGGGGGGCTTTACCTTAACCTGGTGGGGATTCCCCCTGCAAAGAAGGGCCCAGATCCTACTTGCATGGGCGAGAGCCAGACGGTTTACTTGCTGCAGGCAAGGGATTAAGAGTTTAATCTTATTTGTGCTACCCAGGCAATCCTCTCTCGGGGTCAGGCCATGGATGAGAGGGAGCCAGGGGTGGCTGGAGGGGAATGATGCCAAGGCAGCTGGCAGGGGGTGGGGGGAGAGTCGGGCACAGGGAATGCCAGGCTCCAGCAAACAAAGGTCAAGGCCAAGACATCTGATCTGTCTAGGAATTAGGGCAGCGAAGGAGCAGGTTATTTGTGACCAAGCGATGGGTAACCAGGGGACACTCCTCTCTCTCTCTCTCTCTCTCTCTCTCTCTCTCTCTCTCTCTCTCTCTCTCTCTCTCTCTCACACACACACACACACACACACACACACACACACACACACACACACACACACACACACACACACCCCTCACCAATGAATCTTAACGTGAGATATTAGGGTTAGAAATGGGAAGTTTTGTAAGGCCGCACCTTTCCCCAAAGTTGCGTAGATGGCTCTCATCTGGCACCGCGCCTGTTTTCCCCTTATAATGTCCTGTGCCAGCAGTCCCTGGAGAGATTACGAGATCAAAATGGTTTGCCACCATTCAGTTCAGTTGCTCCTCCAGGTATAGTGGCAGGGTATCATCGCCCACCAAAAGCTGGAAAGGGGACAAGGTGCATCAAGAAGCACTCTTAAGTGGCTGTTCCAGTTTTTAGCACCCCGCACAAATTTACAGTTGAGTTGGTAGGCATTGTCTCTGTTGAATCTAGGCTGTAAGAAGCTGGGGAAGAGACTAGACAAGGTGGTGTGAGCACCAGGTTACAGGCCCACAGGAACTTTCCAAGCTAGGATAGCATTCTGGGCACTGCAGTCCAACTACGAGGACCGTGCCCAAGCTCTGCTTAAAGATGTCATGTTGATGAGAATGGTGGTGTTATATCGGGGGAGCCATGTATTGAACCCATCTGCTGTCCCCACAGGAACATCTTCCCTTCCAACTTGGTGTCGGCAGCCTTCCGATCGGTGAGTTGGATGACCTTTTCCTCCTCCGGCCTGTGGGACTCTCTCTCTCTGGTTGTGGGAAGGATGGGATGTTATGCCTTTGAACCCACTGCCCGGCAGTGCTGGCACTCTAGTCAGCAGAGCATGTGATGACTCAGCACCTTTGGACATCCGAGACCCAGAAGGACAAGGGTTCCTTTGATGGATCCTTCCCTGATGAAATTAGAATCGACTTTTTTGAATCGGTGGTGGTCTGGAGCCCTGCAAAGCATGTCTCTACATCAGGCGGAAAAGCTGACCCACAACTGAGTGTGTGGGGCTGCCTTAAGCCTCAGTTGGCCCACCAGCTCTGACCAGATCAAGTCTTTCAGCAGTTCTCCAGGTCTTTCCTGGCCCTGTGACCCTGAGAAACTTGTAGTTGGGAGATGCCTGGGGATTGAACCAGTGGTAGGGACTTTCTCTGCCCACCGCTGCAGCTTTTTAGCTAAGCGGTTCCCCTCCCACCTCCATAACACCTAAAAGGTAGTGCTTAAGAAATCACAAATCAAAAGATAACCCAAGTTTCCACATCTACAGAGAGCATTTGGTCTTTCCCAGTTCCTTGTTTGTCATTTTCATCAAAACATGTCCTTTGTGTCTGTGGTTACAAAACCAGACCCTGGCACTGTTAATGTTTCCTCTCTTGCACGCACGTTCTCTCTCTCTCTTGCTCTTTGTATTCATTATTAACTGGCTCTTTAATCCTATTTAGGACTTGGGCCGGTTCGAAATGACAAAACCAATTTGGCTTAATTTTTAATAGCCTTGTTAAACGAACAAAGGCAAATCCCCGCAGGAAGGGGGAGGGAGAGGAAGGAGGGGAAAGATCCAAACAGCTTCTGCCCAAATGTGACTGACCTATTTTGAGAGAGGGATTTCACCTCTTCAGTTTAAGCATGGTGGGCATATTTAGAGGCTGGGCAGTTGGGCTGTGAAGCCAATGAAATGACCAATGGATGTTCCCACTTGAGACCGTGACACCGGGAGGGTGCATAGCAGTGCTGGAACGCCTGCTCTGCATGCAGAGGGTTGGATCGCAAGATCTGGAAAAGGTCCCGCCTTCAACCTTGGAGAAGGGCTCCCCGTCAGTGGCTGAAATCCTGGTGCAGAGTTACGCACACGGTGTAACTTTTAGCCATGAATTACCATAAGTTGAGCAAGCTCCGTAGGCACTGTCTGTTGCATACTGGGTTGTGTAATTCAATACGCATCAGATGGTGCCCGCCAAGATTGCTTAACTTGTGGCAATTCGTGGCTAAAAATTACACCTTTTGCGTAACTGTGCAACAGGATTTGGGCCAGTATCCGTAGCAATTGGGTCATGGTGTAATTCGGCCTAAGGCAGCTTCCTGTGTTATAACTGCCTTGTGTTTTTTTTTTTAAAATAAGCTGTGTAATTATTATTTTTTCCTTCCTTCTTTCTGTCACGGGATACCCAAGTGTCAGAACTTGGCTTCCTAGGCAGTCTCCTTCCAGGCGCCTGTCACCAGCTCCGATTCTCCTTAGCTTCTTCTATATTGTTTTTACGGATGGGCAAACGCCCCTTGGGACGACAGCAAGACCAAGGCCCATGGAAGTCATGAGCTCGCCTGCTTCAGCTATGCCACGGCCACAAAAGAAATACATACTATACCTCATTTTTAAATCTCTGGGGACAGTTCAGGTGGAGAAAATGCAGCGTTTGCAAATTCTAATCAGGAACACTAGATGGGTTTTTAATATCTGGGACCTAAGGCATCGGGACACTCAAAGCGATATGAAACCTGTTGGTTTGAGACAGAGCTGAGACTGTTTTTTCTCCGTGTTCCCTCCCCCCAGTATGCAACCAGTTATAAGCTGACGATACTCAGGAAGAACGTCACAGAAGAAACTGGAGTCATCAACGAAACTGTCACGGAGCTGAAGGTACAAAGACTTAACGTGTGTTTTTGGAGTTTTCATATGTCAAGTCTATGTTGTGCATATTGATTGATATTATTGGTTGGTAGGAAACGGGGGGGGTGCTGGGCTTTCATTGCTCTTCAGGTTTCTAGTCCTCAAGGCAAGGGGAAAGACTGGATACTGGAAGAGAGATCCAACATCCAGCCACTCAGATCAGCCACCAAAGACTTGCAGGAGGAGCAGGAATCAGGCATGGGGGTGGTGTCCTCTCTGCTCTTGGTACGTCTCTGTGTTCTAACTCCCATAGGATCTTGGTTAGTTAGAATCTGACTTTGCTTTTATCTTCTGCTACGCATACCGCATTGGATTTTTTCTGATGTTCATTGGGGTTCCTCTTGACCCAATCCCTCCAGCGACCACCCCCTTTAGGTGTCTCAGATGACGATGGGCAGCCTGCCACCTTGCCATTCCAGAAGTTAAAAGCTGGGCAGGCTGACGCTGGTGTTCCTATGCCTTCATCAGTGGTGCCAGAGAAAGAGTGAAAGAGGGACAGCGGGGGAAACCTGCTCGTGATCACTGGTATCGCTCCATGCAAGCTCAGGACAGATTCTCAAGAACCACTGTTAACATGGTGGCAGCGGTGGGATTGCAGGATGAGGAGAACCCATAGGAGGTGCCATGTGGTTCTCCAGATGATGTTGGGCAACAGCTTCCTGCCCCAGCCCAAAGGGAGGGATGCTGGCAACTGCAGCTTGGGCACACCTGGAAGGATACAGATGTGTACAGCATGTGTGTCTGTACTACGTTGGTGGTCTCCTCCTGTCTCCCCAGATGCCCGCTGGCCAAGAGGTAGAAGGAATGAACATCTTGGGCCTGGTGGTCTTTGCCATCGTCTTTGGGATCGCTCTGCGGAAACTCGGCCCCGAGGGAGAGAACCTGATCAAGTTCTTCAACTCCTTCAATGAAGCTACCATGGTCTTGGTCTCCTGGATCATGTGGTAAGGAGTCCCAGCTGCTCCCTGAGAGATTCCCAGGAGAACCATAAGCAGCCCAACGGAGAAGGTTGCTAGTAGCCCTTATTGGACAGGGGTGGGTAAAATGCAGTCCTTGGGGCCCCAAAGGCAGCCCTTGGCCCTCTCAAATATCTTGCAGCTTCAAAACACTCCCCTTGCCCCTGTTTGTATTCTGGAATGTCCAGTCCTGCTCCCTAGCACATGCTGTTGCCTTTGAGAGCAAGTTTTTCCTGACTCAAGCGGCATCCAATGAAGAAGTCCTAAAGCAAATGATTAAGGCTACTTTGGTAGAGAGTGGAGACAGCATTGCTCTCCTCACCCAACCCTCATGTAGGCCAGACTCTGCTCACCCATGTGCAGAAGGTTAAACTGCAGCACTGCAGCCAAGACTCTACTCACAACCTAAGTTCAGTCTTCATGGGCTCAGGCAGCTGGCTTGAGACTGACTCAGCCTCGCATCCTCCAGAGGCTGGTAAATTGAGTACCCTGCTTGCTTGGGCAATGCATAATTACATTGTAAGCTGTCCAGAAAGAACTTTGAGCGGTATGGGGTGTGTATAAATGGTGTGCTTTGCTCTTTTCTCCACGTCCAGGTACGCTCCTTTGGGGATCATGTTCTTAGTGGCAGGCAAGATTGTGGAAATGGAGGACGTGGTAGTCCTTTTCACCAGCCTGGGCAAGTACATCTGCTGTTGCCTGGTAGGCCACGCCATCCACGGCCTGCTCGTCCTGCCTGCCATCTACTTCCTCTTCACCCGGAAGAACCCTTACCGCTTCCTCTGGGGCATTTTCACTGCCTTGGCCACTGCTTTCGGCACCTCCTCCAGGTGGGCCCTGGGAACTGGCCATTGCTTGCCGGGGTGGGGGTGGGGAAGTAGGAGCAAGGCGGTAGTTGGGGCCATTAAGACCATCATTTGGATGGACAGAAACAGGGATGTGCCAAAAACAGGCTTTGTAACTACCAGGGGCAAGATCAAATTTCGCATGTATTTGTTTCTAAAATAGGGATCTAAAAGCAGCTCATTGTAGCTGGCGGCCAGTGTCTTGTGACTTATTAATGCTCGTATATTGCTATTACGTCTTATTATTTATTTACGCTCATGCATGGGTGCTAGTTGGAATACAAATAGAATTTTGTTAATTAGTGGCTGTTTGCCAGGATGATTTATGCCACTGCACTCTAGGCTGGCATAGAGGATGCTGGCCTGTGGTATTAACGCCCATCTTTATTCCCTTTATTAAAGTTTTGGCTCCCTCTCCACCACCTCCAAAAGCAAACTCTGGGCTACCACCTGTCCTAAAGCCGCACTGTATGGATCAGTTAGGGGATTAAGCCATAAAGCCATGTTCAGTAAAACTGCACAAGGGTAAACGAGAAAGTCTCATCGTACCAGATAAATTCTTCAGATGCATGAGGGCATGTTTGAAAAGTATTAATTTTTACAGATGGCTTAGGGCAGGGGTGCCCAACTTTAGGTCCCCAGACATTCTTGGCCTACAGCTCCCAGAAACCTTCACCACGAGCGATGCTGGCCAGGATTTCTGGGAGGTGGAGTCTGGGAACATCTGGGGACCCAAGATTGGGAAACCAAGGGTTAGTGCAGGGGGTGGGGAAACCTTCAGCCCTGCAGCTGTTTTGGACTGCAACTCCCAGGATTCTGAGCCTATATTGCCAATGATAAAGGACGGTGGAAGTTGTGGTCCAAAATATCTGGAGGGCTGGAAGTTCCCCCACCACGAGGTTAGAGGGACTGGGAGGGTATGTGACAGATCTACTGAGGCAGGAGGTTCCCCAGGTGGGCGTGCTGGACCTAAGAAGAGGGCCTTATCCTGCGCACATCCCTGCCGCAATCACCATGGAAGCGGGATGGAGCAGAAGGTGCCATCTGAGACCTCAGGAGATGGACAGCGAATACTCGGTGCTGGACCGTTGGCCCTTATCCTGATCCGCTTTCTTCCTCCGCCCAGCTCCGCCACGTTGCCCCTGATGATGAAGTGCGTGGAGGAGAAGAACGGGGTCTCCAAGCACATCAGCCGCTTCATCCTCCCCATTGGGGCCACCGTCAACATGGACGGGGCTGCCCTCTTCCAGTGCGTGGCCGCCGTCTTCATTGCCCAGCTCAACAACTTCTCGCTCAACTTCATTCAAGTCATCACCATTCTGTGAGTGCTCCCGTCTTTCTTTCCAGCTGCCTCGCGGTCGTCGTAGGCAAGGCCCCGAATTCTGTTGTCGTGATAACACCAGCATCATGCAAATGGTGGAATGTTTTGGACTGGGATAGCCTGAAGCTAAGAAGCTGGTGTAGGTATTATCTGCTGCATGCAGATAATACTTAACTTCAGGCGATTCCAGGGCAAAACCTTAGAGCATTTCCTGCATGCTTAGGGACAGGATTTTCGTCATGATCTATTGACTTTCCTCTTACTTTGCAAAGATAAATATCTGCTTGTCCTGTTCTCACAAACTTGGCAACTGCCACGATCTACTAGGTGCTGTATAGCCTGAGCTGGGGAGTTGTGTGTGTGTGTGGGGGGGGGATCCTTATTTGATTACAAATCCCAGAATCTCCAAGCCAAGACGGCCACAGTTCTGAGAACTACCAGAGAGAAAGAGAGAAAGGATTTCTCTCAAGTTCTGTTGTGGATTCTTTGCATTTGTGCCTGCCTAGCACTTCAGAACGCGGCTGTCAGTCTGTGTTTGGACAGACTACGGCATGGGCATGGTTTATTTGGCTCAGCTTGGCAGGTTGTGTGGGGCACAGCTGTCCCCTGGTTGAGATCTCCTGTCCTCCTGGCACGCTTTCCCTTGCGTCCCCTGGTTGCCGTTTAAGCCTTTGCGAGCTTCCCTGGCGGGTTGAGCAGGAGAGTGAAAAAACAAGAGGGGACTGGGGTTTGGTGTGATATAATTTGGTCACGAGCCGTGGAATCATGAGGTTGCAGCAGAAACAAAGGGAAGATTCAGGCCTGGGGGTGGCTTCAGGACATGAGGGTAGGGGAGCAGAAAGGAGATCTAGCCCAGCATCCCGTTAACAGCCAACTTTGGATCTCCGGGGAATATCTTTGGCTGGGGGTGCGTTGCCAAGCAGATTGGGTGGAGCAAGCTTCTCTATAAGGACTAGCAACTTGCAGAGCCGGGTTTGAATAAAAGCCAGGATGGTTCAGTATGGCAGGTTCTGCACTCCCCACCAAATCCTGCCCTTGTTTAGCACCGAGAGGCATCTCATCGGTCTTTAGTCCTTCTGTGGATGGTCACACTTTGTGCTAGCTTTCTGTCACCTCAGCGGCTGGCTCCTCTTGTATCTTTCCCAACCTGTTCCTTTACCCCCCCCCCTTTGCATTCCTAATCTTCTTAAAACTTTACTCACTGGTTGCTGGTTTGGGAAACTGAGCCAAAGAGAGCGATTTCCCTGGGCACATAAGGATATGTATTGTGAGTTGCAAAATGTCGGGGGGGGGTTACCCCCACCTCACCCCAAAGTGATTATTAGTAAAAGATTTCTGTAAATATTCCTGAGCTCTGAGAAAGTCAGCGGTTCCTCCTGGCCTGAAGGTGCTTAATTATCAACCGCAACCCGTTCAGCCACAAGGCTGTGCAGAGGTGAACCTGCAGGTTTGACCAAAAAGAGCTACCGGAGCGCAGGGTTTTGGAGGTGGGGAGGAGGTTTGTTTCACTGCTTGCAACAAACGTGGCGTCGCTCAAACCTCAGGTCTCTGGACTTGATGATCTACAAGTCTGTATTAGATCGCTTCCAGTTCCACAGTTCTGTGATTATTAAGAAGAAGAACGGTGAGATCACTCAGTGTTTTAGGTTTCCAGCTGCCGTGCCAGAGTTTGGGAATTCAGTTCCCCATGGGACCTCCTTGAGAGGGTCTGGACTCAGTGATCCACCGGATCCCTTCTTGCTCTGCACTTCTAAGGCTATTTGTTGAGTAGGGTGACTTGCTTCTGTGCCTTTTATGTGTTCCTTCGCCTTGGGCTGAGTTTGCAGCTTCCTGGCTGTTTTCTTCCTATTTTAGTTCACTTTGGGGTGGAGGAATGAGGTGCTTAGGACATTATCAACAGGACAAATTGGTTCCAACTCGAGAGGATCCCGCAAATACTACTGCCCTCTGGGACCAGGTTTAAGCCTGGGCGCCCAAGCTCTTGAGTGGCAGTCTAGAACCCTGGGATTCTCTGGCTGTGTCCCGTCCAGCTGTTTGCCAGGCCTGACTCTGCTTGGCTTCCAAAAGCCGCCAGGATCAGGCCTGGTCTGGAGGAAAATGTTGATGAGAAAAGCAAAACTGGACTGCAATTTACTAGCGGGATGGATCAGCTGGCTGGCTCTCATGCTGGCCTGGCGGATTCCTTGCTGTGCCCTCCTCCCAAGCCAGCACTTAAACAAATCTCACTGATTCTTATGTTTTGCAAACAAAGCTTTGCATCTTTGCCTTCTGGCTGGCTCCAACCAGTATTGACCAAGCCGGTAGGGGTGCGGATTGGCCTGGGTTTGTCCAAGGCAACACCTCTGAGCCAACCCCCCCCCCCCCCGGGACTGGCTTTCCTACTGGACAGCAAGCCTGGCATTTGAGGCACTTGCATCTGACCTCGCTGCGTTCCACCCCCAGGGTCACTGCCACGGCGTCCAGCGTCGGAGCGGCCGGGATCCCTGCAGGTGGCGTCCTCACCCTGGCCATCATCCTCGAGGCCGTGGGGCTGCCCACCAATGACATCTCCCTCATTCTGGCGGTCGACTGGCTGGTGTAAGTTCAGGGTGACTGGGGAGCGGAAGGTTCAAAAGGGACCAGGGATGTGGAGGCGGCGAGGGATCCCTGATCACCCTTCCCTGGAATCCTGGAAGGAGGCATTTATTCCAGCCTCCTGCAAAAAAGATAAGGCATTTGCCAATCTCCTCTTCTGCCCCTTGCCAAGTCAAATTTACAGTGCTTTCCTGTGCTGTTCCTCCTCCACCCCTTTAGTTTTTTGGTAGTTCGACCATCAGACTTTATAAATTGAGCTGATGAGGGTCCAAATTCAGCTGGCCATTTCAGCTCCAGGACACCTTTGAACGAATGACATTTTATGAAGCATCCGAAAATGTCTCTGTTTTAAGCAGGCCTTCCAAGCTATATCACCTCAATGGTTTGCCCAGATTATGTCTTTTAACCCCTTGCCACTGCTGCGCCTAGTCTTATTTTTACTAGGCTGAAGTACAGATTCATTTGTCATATCTTCCTGTCGTTTACTGCTGTACGCTGCCTAGAGTGATCATGGATCAGAGGAGCAGTATAGAAACATTTTAAAAAGTGGGATTTATTTATTTATTTGATCATTTTTATACCGCCCGTCTTCCCGAAGGAACTCCGGGCAGTGAACAGAAAGGGCAAAACAAACCCAAAGGCAACATACAATGATTAAAGAAAAAAAAAGAGGGATAAAATATGGTAAAAATGAAACGACTCAACAGAGGAGTCGAAAAACATCGGCAAGATGGCACTCAAAAAACAAACAAGCCACTAAACCAGGTCGCCAAATGCCTCCCTAAAAAGCAAGGTTTTTAACACTTTTAAGATGGATGGATGGATGGATGGATGGATGGATGGATGGATGGATGGATGGATGGATGGATGGATGGATGGATGGCAGTTCAGTGGGTGTACCCTAGTTGGGAACAGCAACTAAATTTAGGTACCCAAAATATACTCTACTACTGTCATCATAGAAGTCTGGAGGAGCCTACAAAGGTGTGTGTGTGTGTGTGTGTGTGTGTGTGTGTGTGTGTGTGTGTGTGTGTGTGTGTGTGTGTGTGTGTGTGTGTGTGTGTGTGTGTGTGTTGGCTGGAGCTGTCAGAACCTTCAGGCAAGGGTCTTTCCAGCCCCAAGGTCCTTCAGAGCAGAGTTGCAGGGAGCTGAGAAATCAGAGGGGCCTGGGTTGGACAGCCTAGCCTGTGCTAGAGAACCGTGCTTTCCACGTGATGAATCGGAAGAATCGGCAAGCCTTCTCCTTGATCCTTGCCTTCAGGCTGGCCTCCAGTTTCCCAGTTCACCTGCTGGGCTGCTTTTGCCCTCCCTGGGGCGAGATGTCTCTGCTGAACAGGCCCGTCCAGCGAGGCTTGGTGACCCAGGCGTGCTGATGGCACAGAGAGTCCTGGAGGCGCTGGAAGAAAGGTGAAGGCCACCTTGTATTACACGTGACCTGTCTTGAGGAGCTGGGGATCCCTGGGTGCTCCAGAGGCATGATCCGGGCAGAAATCCCTTCATGTCCGAGCAGAAGCGTATGCTTACCTCCCGGTCACCAATCGCCAAACGAACCAGACTCCTTTGCACACTGCAGGTGGCACCGAAAAGCTCCTACTGTGACAATCAGACGCTGTTGCCACTTAAAGAACTCCCTCTTCTAATCACAAGCACTCATTGCCTTTTGGAGATTCCCCTTGGAGGGGAGGTTCTGTCTCTTGTAGCTGAAACAGAGCAGGAACCAGTACTGGATTTCTGCTGCTGGAACAGGAAAATCTAGCTGACACTGGAAGGGTGATATCCCTGTTGCAACATCCTCTGTGCCCCGAAGAACACTTTGGAAGACTAGGTTTTGAAAGGCATGGAGAGCTGCAGGGGGGAGGATGTAGACACCAATCCGTTGAGTCTGTCTCCGAACTTTGTGCAAATTCAGTGAAACTGACTCTCGGAGGGCGACTGCCTCTGAGCAGGGAGGCTCTACCTAATTAATCCTGCTAATAAGGGTCGATTCACGGTGAGTATATTTTCCTAGCAGTCATATTTTCCTCTTTCTCCTCCAGGGATCGTACCTGCACTGTCCTGAATGTGGAAGGAGACGCTTTCGGCGCGGGGCTCCTGCAGGTCTACACTGAAAAGTCCATGGGCAGAGCCGAAGCCGAGGAACTGGTGGAGATCAAGACAGAGGGCCTGGATGCCAACAAAGGGCCCGAGGAGGGTTCCCCCCTCATCAAGAGAGACGGAGCCATTCACTTAGAGGGTGTCAGTTCTTTTGAAAAAGAGTCTGTGATGTAATGGAACCGTCAAGACATAGGGTTTTTTTGGGGGGACGTTCCCCTGCTTTCTTCCTCTTTTCTTCTTCTTTTTTTTAAAACAATATAATTTGCTGATTTTTTTTTTAAAAAAGGACAACGTTCAAATCTTCTCCACCCTTTAGGACTTGGGTCTCCCATAGAGCGGTGCAATTTATTTGGTGATGGGGAAGCCTTTTTTTGATTCCAGCTCTACCCATTTCCAGCTTCTAGGTGCCCGACTGCTCCTCCTTCCTCACTGAAGTTTTCAAAAACGTAGATGTTAAATGAGGAGCAATTGGGGAACGGCTTGCAAAGTGCTCCGTCTGACCTTTGACACCTCCCCAAGGGGACAGGGTTTGTGTGTGGGGGGGGGGGTCCAAGGCACTGGTGAACGCCTCATGTGCTCAGAGACACTCTTCAGCGCACATTCCGAGCCAGGTTTTGTATTTTACAACCCCGGGACGGAAACCAGCAGGCAGTGTCCACGAGCATCCCTTGATTGCTGTCTTGTTTTCCTCCTATCGTGTGCTGTCTTTTAACTTGATTCTACGTATGGGACCAAACTAACAGGAAGGGGCGGGGGGGGGGAATCCAGGACTCACGCCAGCCCCTGCCTTGACCTCTGTGACTGATTTTCCAGCTGCACGGACCAGCCGGTTCCCACTCCTCCAGCTTGTCCTCGACTCTTTGACTCAGATGAACTCCGGGGAAGGGATTTTGTTTCCTGCCTGGCACCGATTTGAGATCTTCAGCACAAGGTGCCTTTTTTTTCTTCCCAGATCAGCAACTGTTAAGGACGAAGGAGCTTTCCCTTGGACAGCCCTCCCATGCCGTTCCCGGTCACCATCCCTTGGAATCTACATGCAGAGACGGGGTCCTGCCCATCGCCACCGAGGACCAGGGTGACTGCCCTCTCTCTGGAACCTCTGGGACCCCGTGTACGGCCAGCTCCTCTGAATGAGGCAGAATTCATATCCATGGCTCCACTTGTCCACGTGGGACATGACTTCATGGGCTTTATGAAGTGTCCGCTACTAATTGAGAAGGAATGTCATTTATTTCTATGACTTAAAGAGAGTGGAATGGTTTCTCTTTCAATGCTGGGTTTACAGTGAGGGTAGGAACGGAGGGTGGTTTTATTCTGAGAATCTGAGGTGGACTTGGATTTTCCATTTGTCCAGAAATCTCCACCTCTTGCTCCTATCTTATGCTGAGGAGATGCCGGCCTCGCAGTACGGGGTCGGCAACTGGCGGCCCTTGGGCCAAATGTAGGCTGCTGACTGTCTGGCCTTAAATGGACATTTTCAGATGGTACGCAAGGCAATGTACGGGGAGTGACATTAGCCTAACCCTCTGTTTTGTCACCTAATTCTCCAAATGGTGGACCACTTTTGTATGTCTTCAGAGGACTCAACAAACACGAGGACTGGGAATTCCATCTTGTTTAGATTTTCTTGGCTGAGATTCTCTGTATGGAGATTGGGTACCGCCCTCCACCCCCTTCGTAATCACTGGCCTTGTGATTATCGCTTTGCATTCGGGGACACCGTGGTGATCCCAGTGGCTTGCATCTGGGGACCCACTGGCTTTCTTGTTTTTGGACTACGACTCCCAGGATTTCCCCAGGCAAGTGGGGGATTGTAGTCCAAATAACCTTAATCACCACATCTGCTTTTTTTGCAGATGGAAATGTGGGCTATGACTTGAAATCTCATTTCTGTAGATTAGTTGGTAGATAGAATCCCTTGCTGAATTTTCTGCGGCAGCTTTATAGGATTTTGTGCCAGAATCCACAGTTTCTTTTTGAGAAGCGGGGGGGGGGGGTGCCAGCCACTAAAAGGGGCAACTGGGTTTGGCAGGTACAGTTTAAACCTGAGGACTTGGCTTAAAAGAGGTGGGCTCAGCCTCCCCTTCAGTTGACATTTATTTATGTTTTTAAGAGTTTATTTTGGGGAGGGAAATTGAACACATTCCTGTGCTGAAACACTCCTTTAGCCTCTTCTGCTGCTAAATGATTCACTTGGTGAAATTCTGAAAAAAAAGGAGAAGGCTGCGTAATCTCAGGCTGACAAGAAGGGGTATCATCCTGCCTTTATTGCTGTATCTCTTGAAATCTGAACCTAAAAGAAGTCCAGCTGACAGTCAACAAAATCAGGTTGATTCCTGATCGGTTTATATCCCACGGCCCAATATCTTGGGCCGTCTTTTCTTTCCAAAAACTCCTTGTGATGGAGACAGGAAGGAAAAATCAAGACAAAAAGGAAGTATCGAGGTTGTGTGCAAATGACACCCCAAACCATGATCCCGCAATGTGTAAAGCTGGCTTTGTATGGAGTTGTGTCAACGCATGCTGAATATGCAGTCTTAACCATTGTAAGTCCTTCACCCTTTCTGGGGTCTGAGATTCCCATGTGACAATGAGGGATAGAGACTTGATTATTTGGAAAAATAAAAGATGCCACCTTCCAACCATAGAATGTCATCCTCGACTCTTCTGGGGTGGGCAGATTTTGGCTGAATGTGTCCAAACTCCAGCTGCAGCCGCAGCCAGTGGTTGCCTCTTCCTTTTTAGCCACAGATCCCCTCACGCCGGTGCTGGAGAACAGCTGAATGGTGGTCCGTTGTGAGCCTGTATATTTAGAGTGAGAAACAAGATCTCTCTCTCTAAATATACATTTTGACACCGCAGAAAACATCCTTCCGCCACACGTTCCCTTGACAACCATTACCAAGGCAACCTGACCATTACGTTGGTCAGGAGCAGAGCTTCAGGTAAGAGACAGAGAACGGTAGTGGGAGCACCTCAAGCAGTGGTCTCTGGGATAGGCACCAGGTGATCTGCTGCAGACTTGGAATAAGCCCATTCCTGGGAGTTTGAGCCTTGGACAAGACCAAGCATGTCCAAACCTCGGCCCTCCAGATATTTTGGGACACAACTCCCACAGTCCTTTGCCATTGGAAATACAGGCTTGGAATTCTGGGAGTTGTGCTCCAAAACATCAGGAGGGCCAAAGTTTGGACATGCTTGGACAAGACACTTGGGAATGGCTGGAGAGCTCTCCATCCTTCTTCCTGGGAGGTGACACCGGCAACTAGACATTTGGAAAGAGAACTGGGTGTTTGGAGCAGCTGGAAACGTGGCTTCTTTCTTTCTTTCTTTCTTTTTCTTTTTGTTCTGTTCTGTTGTTTTAACAAGACTTGGTTCCACATTTAATGAACACCCTTGGGCTGTACACTGTGCTTTCAGACCAGCCTCCGCTTTCTGGCCTGTTCCAACACCTTTTTACTAAATTGCCAAGGCTTGCAGGTGGGGCAGCTAGGTGTGCGCCAGCCTCGTTGAATGAACCAAAAATTGTGGGACTCTGGAGGAACAAGGAAGGACAAGCCTTGGGCCAGCACTGACACACATTCTCGGGGACTTGCCTTAACGTGCCGTCTGCTTTCTGCTGCTTTGGTGCCCAGAAGCACCTGGCACCTCTCACGCACACGCAGGAGATGGGTCCAAAGGAAAGCTAAAGCCTGGCACCCCAAGAGGCTTGGGGGGGGGTGGAACATTGGCACGCCCCACTGGCGCTACTTTACCTAGAGTGTGATCCTTTGTGTGGCTCAGAAGGAGAGGCAGCCAAGGGCACACCCTGAATGCAAATGAAAACAAATAAGCAGGCAGCTCCAGTAAAAAGATCTGGGGTTGAGCAGATGAGGACTGTGGCGTCTTGGAAACCAACTGGCATCGGACGAGCAGAATTGCACTAGAAGGTGCTTAAAGCTGGTGAAGCAGAGTATAGCAAGCCTCATTTCCTCCCATGCAAGTCCTTATTTCCATGCAAGTCCTTTGCTCCATGTCTGCCTCTTTCTCGGGCGGCCACTGGTTTTGCTCAGGAGTCAGGACTGTCCAGGTCAGAAAGTAAAATTTCCTCCTGGACCTGGCTTGCCTTCAGTTTGAGAAACGGGGTTGCCTCAAAAGCCTCGAGCCTCGAACTTTACACCTTAAACATTTCATAATTTGGAGGCAGAGCTCTGAATTTAACCTGCCCGATGACAACTGCAGCTGCCCTCTGCTGCCAGGCACAGGATATTACACAGGTGACGTTTTAGCTTCTAGCTATAGGTGAGGATATCTATCCAGGGAGTATTAAGAGCTTGCCTCCATCTGCCGAAGCAGGAATAGAAGAACCACGAGCCTTGGCTATTTGAATCCCTGCTCCAGAAACAATCTACTTCCCTTTTAGGCTCATCTGTTTCCTACATGGGAGATGATGCTTGCTTCCGTTTCCACTTTTTCCTGTCCAGTAGCATTCCTTCCTCCTTGTCGGTTATGTTCAGCTGGAGGGGGTGATGATGTTTGGGGTCAGCAGCTTATTTCTTCCATTCGCCTACTCATGAGTCAGCCAAGAACCAGCACAAATGTTTTACTTCTAAGGCAGCAAAGGCGTCCTGCCCTTAAATTTTATGCTTTTAAAGAGGGAACAGGGTAACTGAAACAGGCTGGGCACTGGGAGTGTTGCAGCTTTTCACATGAGCGGGACATCTGTTTTTGCCTTCTCTGTCTCTCCAGTGGGAAATGGGGGCAAGGGAAACACACACACACACAGTGCCATGTATGAAGCAGAGGCCTAATTTTAAAACGCCTTTGGCTTTCAAAAAGACCATTACCCTGTACAAACAGAGGCACCAAGAATGCACGGCAACCTGTCTACAGTATTTGTACACTCAGCAGCGCACAAACACACTGGCCTTCAACTACAATGGCCTTCCTTAACTGCTGCCCTTCAGCTATGTTGGACTACAGCTACCATCATCCTCAAGCAGCTGGAGGGCCAATACCTTGGGGGCCATCCTGCATTAGAGGCACCCAACTGTTGCCCTCTTTCCTCCTTTTTCTGGAAAGCAAAATAGAAGTCAAAGGAGGGGGAGACTTGTTCCACGCTAGGATGTCACGATCCAACCTTCAGAATGTCCGGATCACTCTCTAGTTTGGGGCAGGCGAGGAGACAGCTGCTCCAGAGGCTCAGTTCAGTGGCAGAGTGTTTCTTAGCTCGAAGGAAGAGACATAAGAATATAAGAAGAGCCCTGCTGAATCAGGCCAAAGGCCCATCTAGTCCAGCTTCCTGTATCTCACAGAGGCCTCACCAGATGCTTCCGGGAGCGCATGAGACTAGATATCTGTCTCCTGATACCACTCCCCTGCATCTGGCCCTTGAAGTACCCCGGTTTTAAGCTTGGAGATGATACATCTCCATCATGGTTTGTCACCTGTGATGGACTTTTCCTCCAGGAATCTGTCCAAACCCCCTTTTGAAGGCATCCAGGCCAGATGCCATCACCACATCCTGTGGCAGGGAGTTCCACAGACTAACAACGCTGAGTGTATGTCCCCTAGTTCTGATATTTTGTGAGAGGGAGAAGAGCTTCCCTCTCTCCACTTTACTCAGGCCCTGCGTTAGTCTGGGAACAGGCGTCTAACTGTGGGAGAAGCAGCAGAATCCAACACACGCACAACCTTAAAAGAAATCGGCTCCCGGGAGTTTTAATCTGGGCAACCTTCAGGGCGCAGGTTTTGTTTTCGAGCTAACAGCACGGCGTTGCCTCGTGACCTTTCCTCCAAAGGAACTGGGAGGGGCAGGACACCCAACCTCCCGCGTGACTGGAACAAGATCCTTCAAGTGGTTTTACAACACCTTGGTTTAGGTGGCTATGAACATAAAAGCCAAGCCTTGCTCAAATGCTACAGTCGCACCTGCGCAATGCATTTATGGCAACCAGGAAACGGTCTGCGTGGACATGGAGCCACATGACGCTGCGTGCAAAGCCACTTCCTCTCTGCTGACATCGTCAGCTCGACAAGGCAAAGTCTTCCTGAAAAGACAAGACGCGGGACGCTCTTGATCCCGCAGCAACCTGGGCAAACTGCTACTCCCGAAAGCTCCCCAGGGTTCTGTTTTCAAAGCGGTCACAGGGTTACCCTGCTAAAAGGAATGTCAATAAAATAACACTGGTCTGTTAAAACTGGAACTGGGCTTCCCACGTTTTCTTTGTTTCTTTCTCGTTTGGGCAGATCCGTGTGGCACCCAGAGGGTCCCCCTGGCAGAAAAGGTTCCCACAGAACTGACAAGTTTGCCCAGGCCTCTATTAAAGTCTTTCCAAATGGCTGTGATTTCCTTTGGCAACTCCTTGAGATCCAACCTTGGTCTAGGACGGCAATTCACACACTATGGGACTGGAGGCACCAGGTGACGGAAGGGTGGCTTTTATTTATCCCCTGACAGAGTGACATTTTGTAGCTGATGTTATAACATGTGATATTCCCCCCCCCAAAAAAAAAAAACAAGGAAAATGTAACCAAACTTGAAAGCGATAATGAGAGTGCAACAAGGTTTCTTTCTTTTACTTCTTTTTGTTTTTAATTTCAGTTGTTTTGGAAACATACTTTCAAGGCTGCGGTCATGACATCCACGGTTTATCAGTTAGCAGCTTTTAGGAGGTGAGATGATGCAACTGTGCCAATCCGCTGTAGAACGAATTTAAATTCTATAGATGCAGGTTGGTTGCATCCACACAAATGCACACTTCCTGGGGGGTGGGGGGGGGAGAGAGGTGGCAGACTGCAAGTGACATGGAGGGCAGAAGGACTTGCTTCCGAGTAGACATGGGATCGGGCAGCACGAGGCGGAAGGGTGGTGCTCCTTGTTTCACACGTACCTGCCTCAGCTTCTCGGTTTCTCTTATAGACAATTCCAGGGGCTGAAAATTCACAAACTAGCTGCTTTGGTGAATCCAAAAGAACAACAACAATAAGAACAGTAAGGTGATTCAAACTCTGCTTTATAATGGGCAATTGATCCTTGACAACAGGAACAACTGTGCCTGATACAAGGCCACCTTGAAAGTGCCTCCAGCAGGGACCTGGATGGAGAAAGGCGGGGGGGGGGGGAGAGGGCTTCCTCTCCAGGATGAGATAATTTCCAATTTCATGAACAAAACCACCCTGATTTAATCAGGGGAAAGTGTTTGCTGCTCTTCCACAAGGCAGAAAATTGGTACACAGCGAAGCAGGGATCCTAGCTGGTAATGCTCACCCTCTGAAAATAAGTGAAACTAATAGAAAAAGAGAAGGGCCAAGAAAGAATGTTCTCTCCCCACCCCCTCCATGGACCAGCTGGCAAAGAGCTTTTTTTGGGAGAATTAATATTCAACAGGGTATGTCCCACAAGAGACACCTGGATTAATAGATTGCCCTACTAGGCTGCCTCGGAGCGCTGCCTTCTCCTTAGATAACAGGTTTAGGATCAGTGAACGGGAACAGCTGCAGAGAGAGAGACAATCTTCCAGCATCCTAAGCACTCACTGTCCTTAAATCTGCCCTTTTATGGACACAAAAATGTCGATTGTGCAATGAAGGACCGAACTCCCCCCTCCCCAGCCTGACTACGAAAAAGCGGCTTCATTGCTCTCTGACTCACCAATGGCCTTACGACAAGGATGGGTCTGAAAGGGCCCTGTGAGCTTTCCCAGCGCCCGGCAGTAACTTCCCCCGTTGCTTCCCAGAAGAACCTCGCTGGCAACTCCAGAGAGAAAGACGCAAGGCCTTTGTTCTTTTCTAACTCCTGGCTTGTGATTGCTGCTGGCTTAGCTCCTCCTCTAAAACCTGCCTCTGATCCTTGATTAGCCAGTCTGTCTCATCAGCTTCTCAAAATCCTTTCTGGGGAGGTGGGTGGTGGTGGTGGTGCTGAGTTTGGGTTAGCCGCTGTGTGAAAAGGATGCTGTGCTGGGGAAGGGTGGGGGGTGAGGGCTTGCTTACAGTCTCTCTCCCCAGCAATCTTTCTTTCCACGACATATGTTTGCTACGGAACGGCGAAACGCAGCCTCCGCAAACAGAGGGCATCTGCTTCTGAATCTCAGCCGCTGAGAACAAAACAACAAGGGACAGATGATTACCTTCACCCTTTACCTACAGTGCCCCCCCACCCCCACAGGCATCTTGGCCAGCTGCTGCTGCTGCCAAAAACAGAAGGCTGGACGCCAGAGGCCTTTGGCCAGATCAGGTCAGGCAGTTCTGGAGTGCATTCCGTGTTGCAAACATCTCCCCCACCCTGCAGAGATGCTGAGGTACTGGCAACAAACAGGTAAACCCCCGAGTGCAGCACTGGTCCATATGCCTTTGGCATTAGGAAAAGCCTGTGCACGGGGGTGGTACTCCACAGTTGCTGCCTCTCTCCTGCAGGCAACCCCCCCCAATCACTTTCAATGCTCCATGCTTTTCAGGGCCGGGTTAGGGTACTCGGGGTTTTCAATCGCTCCTTCTCCAAACTTCAGCTCCAGGAAGCTCCGGATGTCGTTGGGCGCCAGTGCTAGGAACCCAGCAAACCGGATGGGGACCAAGGGCTTCAGGAAGTGTTCGGGGAATTCAATGTCCTGCCGGTGGTCCATCCACGTGTCTTTGGTCATCACCCCGTTCTTGGAGTAGAAAGGCCACAGGTCCACGTGCAAGTGGTTGCGTTCGCTGTACTGGACTCGGTAGAAATCCCCCTCGATGGCTTTCTCCCAGACAAAGCCCTTCTCGTCCACAATGGAGCCGGACTCGGCGTTCCTGAGCAGCTCACAGTTCGGGATGTCTTCCAGGTAGACGCCGAGGTCCACGTCGTAATCCCACGGGATGATGTCCTGGTGACGGGCCGCCCCGAGAAGCGTCCCGCCTTCCAGCCAGTACCGCACCCCGGAGGTCTCTAAGATGTTGATGACGTACTTGGCCGTCTCCCTCAGGGCTTTGAGGCAACACGGTGGGGTCCAGCGCTCCTGGTAGAGGTACTCCGGCATGTCGTCGTGGACGGTGCCGAAACATCGCGGGGTCTCTTTGCCGCAGCCGAACCACTGCTCCTTCCCGTCCTCCAGGGTCACCCGCTTGATGCCAAAGCCTCGGAACAACTGCTGCCGGTCAGCCTTGGCCAGGTTGTCCGCCTTCCACTGGTTGTGGGAGGAGGAGAGCAGAGGCAGGTGGACGGCCGAGAAGGAAACGTCCAGGACTTGGATGGCCCACCCTCGCAGCGACGCCTGGAGGAAGAGAGAGGTCAGCAACGGCTTGGCCAAGGGCAGGGAGAGGTTGAAGAGGTCCTTGGTACGGAGGAGGACAATGGCCTCCCCCTTTAAAGCCTGACACAGCTTGGAGGAAGGGGAAGGCGCCGTGTATTCAGCCGTCCATTCTTTCAGTCTCACCTTCAGGTTCAGGCACTGGAGAGGGGCCAGGGCTTGCACTGGGGCCGCCACCATCTTGGCTTGGTTCTGGCTGCTCTTCAACCCCTCCAGCATGCGCTCCAGCTGGGAGGCGGAATCCACCTTCACCCCGTCCGGCACCAGGGCCACGAATTCTGTCCTCACGTACGTCTCTGGCCGAGACACATGGGCGGCCTGGTCAGGGGAAGGCTTGAGAAGGACCAGCTGGACATTGGGGACGCCAGGAAGGACCATGGGAGGATACGGCAGGCGGTCGGCCGCCACCACCACCGGGAGCTCGGGGTCGTCTTTCAGGAACGACCGCACCACCTCGGGGACGTAGTTTTCGAAGTCTTCAAACTCCCGGATCAGGACGGTCACGCCAGGCCTCAAAGGAGAACAAAGCTGGTGACGGGAACCTGGGGGCACATGGTCCCTGTGTCGGTGCAAGAGGTGCTGCTGTAGGCGGGAGATGTAGTAGAGGATCAGCAGGTTGACAGCGATGGCGGCGGCTAGCACCCCCTGGCAGAAGGTGATGCGCATCCTGCGAAGGCGGGAGAGAAGCCAAAGGGCGCTCTGGCACCTGGCCCAAGGCGGGACCTGCGGGGCCAGGCTCAGCCATCCACATTTAGCTTACCTGGCAGCCATAAAAGAAGAAAGAATTGCAGAATCATGACTCTGGCACTCAGAGGGACGCTCAACGTGCCCAGAGACCACAATGGGGAAAAGAGAATTCCAAAGCCTCACTTTGTTTTCAAAGCACGAGCCTGTTTCAGAACGCCCGGTTTCTCGCTGCAGGCAGAATCTGGGTTATGGGCTTTATATCAAGGTTGAGATTGGGTGGGTGGGTGGGAGCTTCCACAGCTGCTGCTGGAAAGACAGGGAAGACAGAGGGGTGAATGCTACTGGATGGACAAAGCTGGGTAGATGGTGCAGCTGTGTGGGAACAGTGCCTTCTTCAAGTTAACAGCAGCAGCAAAGCCACTGAGAAAATACCAACATTCCTGCCATCATGCTTAGCATTCCTGCTGAGCATCAACCGGGCGGCAGGAAAGCCAAACAAAAGAGTCACGCTAATGAGCCAGCCCCTCGACATATGCTTTAAAACACACACACACACACACACACACACACACACACACACAACACACACACTAATCATCCTGGTGTGGCAGATGGGCAGGGGAGGGGCTGCTTTTATTTAATCTTGTTTAGAGCAGGCTTGCTCATTTCCCTGGAGGGATCAAAGGCTTCGGTGGTTAAAGGAACCATAACCCCATCGGCAGCCCTCCAAACCTCTCCTTTCCTGGACAGACCACTCCAAAAGGGTGGGGAGAAGGACAGAAGCCTCACCAGGCAGTGGTATTACCAACCAAAAGGAAAGAAAACGGGCCTTTCTCAGTACCCTTTTGTATAACAACAGAGCTAGTGCTTCCTCATCATCTGCTATGCTGGGGACGGACTGCTTGGTTCTCACTGACTTGTGCCCCCCCCCACCGGGGAGGGGGAAAAAACGGAGGCAATGTAGCCCTCAAGGCAATGCGCTCCCCGAGGGAACAGCTTTAGAAAATGGCTCCCTGGCATCTTTCCTGCCTTCCTTCCTTCCATCCTTCCTTTCCTTTCCTTCTTTGCACCACTGTTTCTCCTTTCTTCTCAGGAGCAAATATCCTGGCACCCCAGGCCTTGCCTTAAGGGTTACACCTGAGGACAAAATCTGGGGTGAAGGCAAACCTAGAAGTTTCTGCAAATCTCACACAAAAAGCTCCCCTCTGTCCCCAAAGCCCATGCAAGACATAAACCCTCCCAATATAGTAAAATACGCTTGCAATGACAGGCATTTCCCTGACTATAGTAATACTATTACTCAATATTTACACACAACTTTTCTTAGGAGTTTCAGCCCTGTCGAGGAGGCTGTTCTTAAGCTGCTTTTCAATAAAACCGCCTCCAGTGACTTCCAAGGCCAAACTAGCACACAAAGCAGGCAAAATGTATGTGAGAGGCAGAACAGAGACAATGAGCACAAGGGAGTGCTATAACACACCAGTTCAGCCACAGAACTCAGTTGCCATGATGGCCGGGATGGTGGACGCTGATTCGTATGCCAACGTAGAACTTTTTTTTTTAACGCCATCCCTCAGAACATTCAGCCTAATGCACGCGCCAGGGTTAGATTCTTAGATTCTTTTTTAATCTACATTTTAATATTGCATATGTTACTGTTGTTTAGTTTGTGTTGTCATCCGACTGATCGTGTTCAGTCTATGTAAACTGCCCAGAGTTCCATTTTGGAAGATGGGCGGTATAGAAGCCTAATAATAAATAAAATAAATAAATAAATAAATATGAGCTTTATTCAGTGAAAGTGTGAAGCTACATACAATTTTTATTTAATTATTGGGTGGCAGGCCCTCAGGGGTCTCCGGGTAAGGCTAGGAAAGAAACCTACCAGCGACCAAGAGAGGTGTGACTATCAGTTCATCTTGACAATTCTGGGCTAGATGGGGCAGGCACCCACGACTGCTGCATACGGCAGCTTCCTGTCCTGCTAAAAGTGAACAGGGCGTTGAACCAGGATAGACTCCCGTTAGCCACAGGGGTGCCATATTTGGCCAATCCTTCCCTCTCTGTGTAATCTCTCAGGTATGTTGTAAGGATGAACTGGTTGGGAGTAGCGTGCCACCCCAGTTTGTGTGTGCTGCTGCTGCTTCAAAAGCTGCAATAAATAAAAATTAATCAAGAACCACACGGTACCTGATGTGGAGAAGAACGGCTGAGGATGCCAACACCACCAAGGCCATGTTTTCTTCCCGCTGAAACAGTATCTGTCCTGCTGAAAAGCAAACACAAACATGGAGGCTGAGCAACACCCAACGCATTCCAGCCCACCCTAACTCCTTCTTTGGGCCTGGCCCCTGCACTACAGCTCATGTGCCCCCCACCCAAGAAAGTTGTTTTACCCAGTGAGTTTCTGAGGTGATCCTCAAGACCACTTGGGCAGGGCAGGAAGCCACTGGCCAGTCTGAAGACAGAGGGAAGAATCAGCGCATAGGAAGGCAAGCTGGCCAGAGTCGCTCAGAGAACCAGAGCTATGGCCCCAGAACCGCTGCAGCCTCCAGTGGAACAAGGTCTCCCTTTTTACCCAATGCACACACCGACACCTGCCTCCAGGGATGCAATGTGCCATGGAATTGAACTAGCAACATTTATTTGTGTGTTCATTTGTTAAGGTCCTGTACCGCCCATCTGACAGCATGGCCACTCTTTGTGGTTCACATGGAAGCAAGGTTTCTCTTAGTCAAGGGGTACATTTAAAAAAAAAAACCTCAATGGGAATGCCTCTCAGGGTCTGTGCAACCGAGACATGCACCGATTATCCTTATTCTTGTGCCTTTAAAATTCTACCCACAACCAGGAGCATTTCTTTCCATCCGATAGCAAGAAAAAAGCACAACAAGTCTCTGGAAATGAATTAATTGCAACGTTCCAAGGCTGTATCCCTGCAACCCATGGTTTCGTGAGTAGCAAGGCACAGCCCACCCCAGGTGCTGTGGTGACCATGCCTCTTAGGAATGATGGGAGCTGCAGTCCAAAAAAACTACAGTGCTGTTGCATTGTGCCCGCCCGTTTTTTTTACTGTAAGCCCCCTGGGGCAGGGGCCTGTCCTTTTTTTGTGTGCATTAGTGTTGCGATGACAGCTTACCACAGCAACCTCTCCTGTTGCTGCTGCTGCTGCTGCTGCTGCTGCTCTCCTCCCTAGTCGTCATAGCAACCCCTACTTCTACCTCCAAGGGCAGGCTGGTATCCCGTCCATCCTTCCTCCCAACCTCAATAACATATAGGGGGACCTTCATCTCTATGGATCCATCTCGTTTCCCCGGGACAAACCCCTCTACCTGCATAGAGGAGGAGGAGGAGGAGGAGGAGAGGAGGGGGGGGAAATGGATGCCAGTTGCTAGGCAACCGCTCCTCCCTCTCTCCCCGCTCCATCTTGCCTACTTTTTGGGGTGGGAGCGGGGACCACAAGAACCGAGACGACTAGGCCGCGTTGCTATGGCGACCCCACCCCGGGGGCAGTTAAGAGATTGAGAAAGGAGGGGGGGAAGACGAAGGAAAGGAAGGGGCGTGGCCAGAACGCCAACCGCCTCTCACCTCCTCCGCCCCGCCCCGCCCCGCCCCCCCCGCGTTGCCATGGCTCCCTCGAGACGAGAAATAGAGAGAGAGAAGGGGGGACGAGGAGAGGGCCCTCACCTCCAGTTGCCATGGAAACCCCTCCTTCCTCCTCCTCCTCCTCCCCCCCCCCAAGTCCCTTGCCTGTTCTTTTCTCTCCCACTAAACCTACGGCGGCTTCGTCCTCCTCCTCCTCCTCCTCGTCGTCGTCGTCGTAGTGGCCGCGGGCGCGCCGTCCAGCCGTAGGCCCCACTTCCGGCGCGGCTCCCTATTTGGCAGGAAGTCGCCCCCTCCCTCCCTCCTCCCGCCACGCAGTGCGAGCGAGCGGGCGGATCACTATGTGGCAGCCGCCGCCGCCGCCACCGCCACCGCCACCGCCACCGCCACAGCCGCCTCCTCCTCCTGCTCCTGCTCCTCTCCTGCTCCTCCTCCGCCGGGATCCCCCACGATGGAGTCCGAGCGGGTGGCGGCCCGGGCCCAGCAGCTCCACCACCACCACCATCATCCACATCATCCTCCTCCTCAGCAGCCGCAGCCGCCGCAGCAGGCCTCGAACCAGGCTCTGGCGGCCGGAGGAGGAGGAGGAGGAGGAGGAGGAGACCACCCGCCTCCCCCGCCGCCCCCTCCGCCTCAGGCGGCCTCGGCAGGAGGGGCGGCCCCGTCGCCGTTGGGCTCCCTTCCTCCTCCTCCTCCTCCTCCTGCTCCTGCTCGGGGGCGGGCGGGGGTGGCGGGGAGCTGAGCCTGCCGGGCATCCTCCACTTCATCCAGCACGAGTGGGCGCGCTTCGAGGCCGAGAAGAGCCGCTGGGAGGCCGAGCGGGCCGAGCTCCAGGTCCGAGGGGAGGGGGGGAGGGGAGGGGGGGGGGGAGGGCCGGTGGGGTGAGGGAGGGGGGGGGGGGTCCGCTTACCGAGGAAGGGGTGGGGGTGGGGGTGGGGGGTCCCGGGTCAGGCGCCTTCGCCCTGTCGCCATCTGGGGCGGGAGGGGGGGATGGTGGCTGACGGGACTGGCGGGGGGGGGGAGAGAGAGAGAGGAGGGGGAGAGAGAGAGGGGAGGGGACCCCCCCCCAAAAAAACCCCCCCCCCCCCCACCCCACCCCACCCCACCCCATCCCCGCCATGGGGAGATCCGTCTGGGTAACCCCCCCCTCATCGTCCCCCTCCCCATGGGAGAGGTAGTGGGGGGGGGACGTGGCGACACACACACACACACACACACACACACACACACACACACACACACCCCTCGTACCACAGACAGGACCTTCTCCTCATCTCCCCACCCCCACCCCCCCAAGTGGAAAATATTCCCATCATAAAGGGGGCTGGAGGTATCTGGGTCCTGGGGGGGGGGGCTTTCGACCTTCCTTCCATTCGTCAAAACCAGGGAGGGCAAACCTTTCAGAGACCGAGTGCCCAAAGTGGGATTCAGAACCCACTAATTGTTTGCAAACTGGCCGTATATGGCAATTGAACCTGAATACAGTGGTACCTCAACTTACGAATTTAATCTGCTCCGAATGCCTGCTCTTAAGTCGAACGACTCTTAAGGCAGGAGTACCTATTTAAAAAATTGAAAAAAATAAGTTTAAATATATATATATATATTTGTAAATCAAGCAGACCATATCTAAAATTTGTAAGGTGGCAGTTAAAATGCCAACAGTTTTCCGCTCTTAAGTCGAGTTGCCCTTGTCAAGCTGCTCTTAAGTCAGGGTACCACTGTATAGGGTGCCGTGAAGGGGCGATGCCGGGTGCCCACAGAAAGGGCTCCGAGGGCCACCTTTGGCACCCGCGCCACAGGTTCGGCCAACGCTGGTCTAAACCAACAATGATGCTATTGTAATAAAATCTCAGAGCTGGCAGGGACCCTCTGGGTCATCCAGTCCAGTCCCTCCCAAAGGGGGATCAGACTGCCAACCTCTGCCTCAGCAGCCAGAAACCTAAGCTACAGAGCTGTCCATTAAGGATCACCACCGACATCATCTTAGACCTGATCACAGAGTCCAGCCCCCTGTCCAGGAGGCCCAGCAGGGAATCGAACCTCTTCCCTCTGGCTCCCCAGCCAGAGACCTAAACCACGGAGCTCTCCTGATGAGAAGTACCTGAAGAGTAGCGTACCTGTCATGGAAGGCACCTTTTGTTTCCACTTCTTTGAACTTGGGTGCGTGCCCAAAACATATTTTGGTTTGGAGTCATGCTCTTCTTCATTTAAGGGGAACATTAGAGCCTTCCACACCTCTAGCGGCCTAGAGATGCTGAAAGGTGTGGGTCTTCCTGACCACCCTTTTCTCAATCTCTTTTTGGGGACATGAATGGCTGTGGGCAACATCCTTATGGCTTCCCAGCCTCCACAGAGCAGGGGCGAGAACAGACCGGCTGCTTCTGTACAGAGCTTCTCACGCACCCACTGAGCTAGGCGTAGCAGTGGGCAGAACCTGTTTATTACTTTCTCAGCCACCATTAGGTGAGGTGGGATCAGTCAGGGAGATAGGCGTGGGACATGTAGTTAGGAAATTGCTCAGGAGGAATCATTCAGTGAATCTCAACCCTGGGATGTTGAGACAACGACTTAGAATTGTGCTTGTCACCAAGAAGGTAAGACCATCCACAGATTCCAGGAGAACCCGCTCCAAATATGACTTGGAGCACCTTTCAGGTCCATTTTTAATCTGGCTGCTTGGTGTTTTAATTCCTGAAATCAGGAAGAGGAGACGGAGGAGGGGGTCACCATTGAAATAACGGTTGCTTTCAATGGGTGGGAGGTAACACAAGTTTGTCAGAGGTTGCATTGATTCCTGCCTTCCTTGCACGGGAGAGATTCTGAAATATGGCTGGAGGCTTGATTGATTGCTCTCTTCCCTTTGTCAGGATGGGGGATGAATTTAGTCGCCCACACATGCGTAGGCCTGGAGGATGTGTCTGTATTCTCTGAAAAAAAGAAAGAGGCAGACGGTCACTGACATCTCTCACACTGTGTTTGGAAGCAAGTGGAAGGAATTCTCCCTCCCTTCCGTGGTGACAAGAGTGGGTGTCGAGCACTGCAGCTTGTGTTCTGTAGCAAATGGGGTGCAATCTGGGAGATCAGCACCCATCATACCCACGCTCCCAAAAGGACTGGGGAACAGCAGTCTCCTCCCCTATTGCCATTGCAGGGAGGGAAAACACGGGCTGGTTCAAGATTAAAAAGAGATTATAGCATAAATCAGGCATGTCCAAACTTCGGCTCTCCAGATGTTTTGGACGGCAACTCCCACAGTCCTTTGCCATAGGGCAATCTAAGCTTAGAATTCTGGGAGTTGAGCTCCAAAATATCAGGAGGGCCAAAGTTTGGACATGCCTGACGTAAGTGGTGGTGGTGGTCATTTCAAAGCGATAAAGGAAGTTTGAAGAGCAATGTGTGCCCTTGTCCCTTTCCACTTTTCTGCTGAAACTTTTATCAGAGGCAACTAGGGATGCAAAAATGCCATATCTCCTCTATCAAACATTCTTTTAACATTCTTTAAGACTGACTGGTTTTCTGCAAATGAAAAGAGAAAGGAATTAGAATGTGGGAAAATGTTCTCACTGCTAGCACTTGGGAGGGATGGGCACAGGGTGGCCCAGGTCCCTGTGCAGCCCTCCATATCCGTTTTGCAGCCCCATGGATGTCCCTGGAGAGCCATGCAGCAGATAAGGTGTCGTCCGACTAGGATGCAAGAGACCTAGGTTCAAAACCTTTTTTTGACAGCGGGAACTCACAGGGGGATGGGACTCCCTGAACCTCTCACCTACCTTGAAAATCCTTTTCATGGCACCATAAGAGAGAAGAAACATATAACCTACCCCAACTGTATCTTGGACATTTTTTTCTGGCCAAAAAATGTGAATCCCAGCTCCTAGAAGCTCCCAGGAATGGTGTTCCCATTTTTAAATAGGTCACCGGGCCTCATATCATCTGACACCCTTCAAGACCAATTTTTCAAATCTGGAAGTGCGCTTCTGTACTGATCTCTCTCTCTCTCTCTCTCTCTCTCTCTCTCTCTCTCTCTCTCTCTCTTTCTCTCTTTTCCAACAATCCTTCCCCTCCGCTTTCTTTTTCTCTTTGGCCCCTGGAAAGTGCCAGGGTCAGAAAACTGACCCTCGACTCACAGAGTTTGTCCTCCCCTCATTTTGTAAGTGGCGGGAAATTTAGAGACCATGAGCCCAAAGATCTTGCCTCTCGTGGCGTTGATGGGCAAATGTACTTCCACCAGATGCCTTCCTTCTTAATCAGCTGCTTGGACAGGTGCCTGAACAACCTAAGAATAATTGCAAACACACTTCAGTGGCGAGATGTAATTCATTAGAAAGAGATCTCGGGTCTTCCAAATCACCTCCACGCAAGAGCTTCCCATCCCTGGGCACCTGCAGTGACCAGTTTTCTTCCAGTTGCGACGGAATTCGCAGGGGGATGTTGCTCATGCATGCAGAGAGGAGAGAATCCCACTCGGTGGGCATATGGCCATGAGAGGGCATGTTGCTTGCAGGATCTGGACGTGACCCTCATATGCTCGAACTACAGCTCTCCGTTTGGCCTTGGTGACAGGGGTGGGCTTTCTAGAAGCCAAGGTTGAGTGTGGCATTGGAGAACTTGAGTGTTTCTTTTGAAAAGTCAACTGTGGTGTCAGAAAACCATGTGTCAGTGAGCCGTAAGTGATGTTGCTTCCTACACTGCACACAATTGTTGCTGGTCCTGCTGGCTTGTCAGGTCTTCGGGCAGATTCAAGCCCTTGCAAAAGCTGTTTACCCAAGATTAAGAAGATAAGAAGAGCCCTGCTGGATCAGGCCAAAGGCCCGTCTAGTCCAGCTTCCTGTGTCTCACAGTGGCCCCACCAGATGCCTCTGGGAGTGCGCAAGACTCAATCTCTGTCTCCTGATACCACTCCCCTGCATCTACCCTGCATCTGCCTATCATGGCCCATCTTGTATGTAACAAGAGGCTTCTTGTGGCGATCAGTCGATGTACAGTGGGGCAGGGATCTCGGGCCGCTTGAGGCCCACGGGGTGGTATAGCAACACACACAAAAATGAAAATAACAGACCAAATCCCCCCTCCAAACCACCTTAATGTCGAGAAAGGGAAGACACCACTTTCCTACCCCTGTTTGAGATGCTCTCGCTGCTCTAAAACAGAAGAGTGCCCTTGTCCCGCAAAGATTCATCAGACATTTAGTGACATCTTTAACGCATCCTGGGGGGTGTGCGCTTGTGCATTTTCAAGCACGCTGGAAGCTTTAAACTTGCAAAGCTTCGTCATTGATGCAACCTTGAAGCCGTGGCTAGATTCTCCTGCAGTGCCCAAGCGTGGATTGGGTTGGGATGAGGGGCTGCAGCTGCTTCCCTTCAGACAATGTCTTTCCTGTTTTCCTGGAGTTGCGGGGGGGGGGGGGGGTTGATGTGCTGAAATCATCTCCTCCAAAGAGGATGTCCTTTGCAGTTTCTGGGCCAGATCACCCTCTTGAATTGGTGTATAAAAAAAAATTTGTCTCCTCAGCACAAGCCCCAAATCCCCACATTGTAAAATGTTGTTCTCCTCCACTTTAGCTTCTCCTTTTCCAAAAGCCATCCAGCTTCCTCTGGGTCCGTGGGACGTCCTTTTTATTCTATCGCCCCTTATCGACATAGAAGAACTTGATCATATAAATAGGTGGCCCCCGTACAAGCTTCCCACCCCGCCCCCAGTTCTGATCTCCAGTCTAGCAGTTGCACCAATATTTGGTAATCCTATGATTTTGCAGCCGTTAAACCAGTGAAGGCAAGAAGAGAAAAACTCACAGGCCACGAAGAAGCACGCATTTGTTTGATTCCGACGTATCTTTCTGGAAGTGCAGGTGTTAAATTTTGCTGGCATGCATTTCAGCCTGAGCTACCTGTTTGCGGCTTGATAATGTGGGCAGGATTCTCTTTCGGGGAGGGGGGGCGGCATTGCCAGAGTCCTGTCTCCTGAACTCTTGGTTCTTGTCCCCTCCAGGCACAAGTGGCCTTCCTTCAAGGGGAGAGGAAGGGCCAAGAGAACTTGAAGACAGATCTCGTGCGGAGGATAAAGATGCTGGAATATGCTTTGAAGCAGGAGAGGTGAGCCATGTCATGTGCATCTCTTCCTGGTGAGCAGAGACGTTCCGGGCTAGAGTTACCGCCTCCCGTAGGTACTCTGACTGTAAACCTCGTTTTGGGAAGCAGTAAGGTCTCCACCTGGTGATGGCGGGTGGTGGCGGTCAGATTCACCTCTTTGAATGCCTTCCAGGTAGGGTTGGGTGATGGCCACCATCATGCGAGACAGCATCCCTGATTTTGAAGGAAGCCATAGATGCTGGCTTCTGCCCGTCTCTTCCATACGGGCTTCTAAGTTTGCTTTGCCTTTTCCAGGTCCAAGTATCACAAGCTGAAATTTGGCACCGAACTGAACCAGGGGGAAAAGAAACCCGATGCTTTGGAACCAGGTATGGCGCTCGCCCTCCTGAGAGGCTTGTTTCTCCTGCCGAGGCTCAGAGGTCTCCCCCATCACCACCACCACCGCTCCTTGGGACTTGGAAGAGTGGGTGAAGTTCTCTCTTCTCGGCCCCTGGGAGACTCCCAGGGCCCCTTTGCACTTGCTGTTTTTACCCCAAATGCTGGAGGTGCCATTTGCAGGCTTTCTGCTGGCACACGTGAAATTATTTGGCTCTGTAGCTGAAAATTATATTTGGCTAGTCAACCAGAACAGAGTAAAAATGCTTCTTGGATGCACAAAGGATGCTTGTGTTTTCCATAGACCAACCTGTCTGTCCAACCATCTATCACATCTCGTCTCATCTCCTGCCCATCTAAGTAAGTGGTGTTTGTCCCTCCCCAAATTGAAGGAGGAAGGTGAAACGCCCAGGTGGCTTTGCTCCCTACCAAACTGACGCCACTCCAAATGGTCTTCTTTTCAGAAAGTTAAATCTTATCTCCTCACAGCAGTGGCTGGAAGTGGATCCATAGCTGCACAAGTTGCTGATGGGAATTGTCCTTTGTTTTCCACCCAGTCTCTAATGGCCCAGCAGAACCGATCTCCTTGGAGAGCACCCATTTTATGTGGAAAGAAGGGCGCCAGCTCCTCCGCCAGTGAGTAGAGGGACTTCTGGGGCTGATGGTCTGGGAGCAAGGCTGTCAGGGTGCAAGACCGCCCCTCGCCCTCTCCAGCTGCCCCATTGGCAGCTGCTGACTTGGCAGTTTTAACTGAAGCTCCAGCAAAAACGGGGGGGGGGGGGGCGACGACTGAAGGAAGCCGTCTCTCTCTTTGTGGCTGGATTTCCCCAGGTACCTGGAAGAGGTGGGCTACACCGACACCATCCTCGACATGCGCTCCAAGCGCGTCCGCGCTCTGCTAGGCCGCTGCTCCATGGAGCTGAACGGGGCCACCGAACCCAGCGGCTTGGGAGCCGGGCCCGCCTCCGGGCTGAATGGCGGGGAATCTCTCCTCGTCAAGCAGATCGAAGAACAGATCAAAAGGTGAGCCCGTGTGAGGGACCAAGGGCTTTCTGGGTCCCCTGCCCATCCCACTGCGCTGAGCCACTGTGGTGCCGCAGGTGTGCCGTTGCGCTGTGGGCCAGAGGCCTCTGACAGACTTGCTCACCTGTACTGGGTGTGAGGCCCTTCCTGTGTTCGTTGGCAGACATCCTGCAAGGATAAAGCCCTGCCAAGAGGGTTCAGGTCTTCTACAGTCTTGATAGATGCTCCCTACCTCATAGGCAGCTCCCTCTCTGATGGCCAATGACAGTCTCAATAGGATTCCACCAGAGAGGGATGTTTCGTTTCGGAAGGGGGCTGGTCCAAACGAAACAGCTGGTGTTTGGAATGCAGTCCCACCCTCCGGAACAACATCAACCAATGTCTTACCTTGCTTTACCTCCCGGAAGGCAAAACTCCCACCAGGAAGCAGCCTCCGACGCGTCATCTTTCCCTCTCCCTGGTGCTGGCCAGTCAGGAGCTGTGCAAGGACATGCATCGTCCCGCCTCCCCGTCTGATTGGCCAGTGCCAGGGAGAGGGAAAGATGATGCATCCAAGGTTTCTTCCTGGTTGGAATTTCACCCAGCATGAACTACACCAAGGTAAGTCAGTGGTTGATTTTGTTCCGGAGGGAGGGACTGTGTTCCGAATGCCAGCTGCGCTGGCATGTTTCGTTTCAGAAACAGTCCCCTTCTGAAACGAAACACCCACGTCTAGATTCCACCACAGAATTGGCAAGATAGAGAGGCACCCTCATCCTCATTGGTGTAAGGTCCTGATTGATGCTGGCTGGCTTGTGTTTTTTCCTCCCCTTCAAACCAGAATTGGAGTCTGAATTACTCTTTTCTTAGTTCTTGTGAAATGTATAAATGGGGTAAAATGGCAAGGGGCATCCGTGATCATGGGAGAGGCTCTGTGATTTTGCCCAGGATATGGCGCAAAGGCCATTGTGATACAATGACGGTGCCAGTCGCGCAGTCGTGGGGTTGCTAAGTTCCACAAGGCCGTCTCGCCCAACTCTTTCCCTGTACAATAATCCACAGCTAAAGGGCATCTAAGAGAGATCCGGGGCCTGTTTTAAACCTTCCTGGTGGGCATTAATCAAACGAGATTTGGAACAAACTGGATGAACCCCTGGGCTGGGAGGAAGAGGTATTTTCCAGCTCCTTTTGGAATTCATTTCCAACTTGTAAACCAGATTTCCCCCCTGCCACCGCTGTAGATTAAATCCATAACAACGTAGGTGCCGTGCTTCCCCTTTTCCCCCACACAGGGGCGCTGCAGGCCCTAAACGGGGCCTCCGTCGGTGCCACCAACCTTTGCTTTTTCTGGCCGGCAGGAATGCCGGGAAGGAAGCCAAGGACCGAGTCAGCAGTGCCGTGATGGAGAAGATCCCCTTCTTGCAGGGTTGTGAGGAAGACGACAGTGACGAAGAGGAGGACTTGGAGAACCTGCCCCTGGAGACGCAGCGGCAGCACAAGAAGCAGCGTGTAAAGGTAGCCCCCCCCTCTCCCCCTCCTCCTTGGAGGAAGCAGAGAGAAAGAGAGAGACAGGAAACTAGGTGGGCAGGATCTGACGTAGGCAGGGGCTCCCGCGGCAGGCGGCTGGGCGCTCGAGGTTTCCTCCGTTTCCAAGCAGGAGGGTTTTTCTGTTTTGGTCTTAACCAGGCATGTCCAAACTTCGGCCCTCCAAATGTTTTGGACCACAACTCCCACAGTCCTTTGCGATTGGCAAACTAAGCTTAGAATTCTGGGAGTTGTGGTCCAAAACATCAGGAGGGCCGAAGTTTGGACGTGCCTGGTCTTAAAGATTCCTAACGTCTGGGCTTTGGGCTGGAGCTTCACTCCCGGAGCGCCAGAGGCTGGCACCTTCACATCCGTGCCGTTTTCATCGGGGAACATTCCTGGCGTATTTCGCCTCCCCAGCCCCTGGATATTCCCTCTGTGCCTCCCAGCTGGCAAGGCCACGTGTCCTTGCGCTCTCTCCTGCCGGTCTTAGGGATGGAGAAGCCGAGGGAAGGGTTTTTCCTTCTGTCCCAGCGCCTAGCCTCCCCCCCACGGTCTCTGATTTTTAAAAACAAAAACCTGCGTTCCTCTTGGCAGCTGGCCAGCAAGCCCCTCTTGCCCGAAGTGGAAGACGACGACGACGAGGAGGAGGATGAAGACTCTGAAGACGCCCTCAGCGAGTTCGACTTCCTGGCCTCCGGGGAGAACGGCGAGGGTTCCGGGGACACGCGGCGTGCTGGAGACGGCAACGAGCTCGGTACGGGGTGTGGGGGGGAGGCCCCTTTTATTTTGTTTTTGAGGTCGCCCCATCCTCTCTTATAGGCAGGAGGAACCCTGTGGGGAGCTGTTGACTGACTGCCTCTGGGTTGCCTCCCACCTCTGAAGGTGGAGGTGTGGGACTGCCAAGTTGCTGTGCCATAAATGACCGGGAGGCCCTCCCTTGTCGGTTGCTTCCCCCCTCCTCCCCCGGAGCTGTTGCCTGTGGGTGTCTGAATGCCAACCCTGAAATCCAGTGGCATTTCGATTGCCGCGGCCACCACCAGCATGGCTATTCATTTGGAGGAAAGTGGAATTCTACGCACAGCCAGTGTTTCCCAAACATATCTGCCCCGGGACAGGATCTTGAACCCTCTACCCCACTCGCCATCCCGTCTCCTTTCCTTGAAGATCCCTCAGGCCTCACGTCTTTTCAGATCCTGAGGCTGAAACCTGAGGCCACCCGGCAAGTGCTTCCACCAGGGACCCTGGAGAGGGAGAAAGGAGAGGCAGATACACAGGTTCCAGGTCCTGTTTGGCGTAGAGCTATGAAGGCCGTAGAGGAGCTGTTTCTAGAGCTATGAACACCTCCTCTCCAGCTTTCTTAGCTCTATGTTCCATCCCTTTTCCCATGGTGCCCTTGTTGGCTGGGTGTGACAGCACCCCATGGGACCATGGGGGGGGGGCTCTTTGGTAACCCCTGCAGATAGCCAGTAGGCTGTCTCTGATGCTGAGAGCAAGGTAGGGTAACTGAGGACTGCCTTCCTCGTGTGCGTGAAGCCAACCCCGGCTTAGGGTAGCCCACCACTGCTGGCACCTGGGTTTTAACACGTCGCCCCTTCTGTCTCCCACCTGGGCCACAGAAACCCGCCGAGTGAAGTTGCAAGGCATGCTGGCCGATCTCCGCGACGTCGACGGCCTTCCGCCCAAGCCGTCTGTGCCCTTGGCCGCCTCCGGCCAGCCCCGGCCTCATGAAGGTGAGGACGCGGCTCGCATCCGGGGGACCTTTTGCCTTCCCGTTCCTTTTGTTTCTCCTGCGTTTGCAGCCGAGCCTCCTCCTTTTCCCCACCGGCCGGCCGGCTTCCGCACCTGTCAAAGCGTTCCTCTCTTCTCCCTTGCAACAGGGCCACTCGCCTTTTCCTCAGACGTGTTCATAATGGACACCATCGGCGGGGGAGAAGTCAGCTTGGGGGACCTGGCCGATCTGACGGTCACAAACGACAATGAGCTGTGCTGTGATGTGAGTCGCTTTGGATGTGCCGCTGCAGGCGGTTGGCAGCCCCTGTTTGCTGCTCCCTTGCCCTCTCCCCCTTCTTAGCTGCCGTGCTGACCATCTTAGCCGGGAAGGAGGATCCTGCAGGAGCACCAGGGATGGTGGCAGCGGTGGGATTCAGTGGAAGCCCATAAATCATTCGCCGTCCCCCTTTCTCTTTTGTCCCTCCCTCCCTCCCTCCCTGCCTCCTCCTCCTCCTCCCAGCTCTCAGATAGTAAAGACGCTTTCAAGAAGACGTGGAACCCCAAGTTTACCCTTCGGAGTCACTACGACAGCATCCGGGCCCTCGTCTTCCACCACGTGGAGTCGGCCCTGGTCACGGCCTCGGAGGACGGCACCCTGAAGCTGTGGAACCTGCAGAAGACAGTGGCGGCCAAAAAGTGAGCTCCAGGGGCGCCCACCCTTTCCCTGCAGCGGTTCCAAGCCAGCACGGTGCTTCCGAGTTATAGCAACCCAATAAATATGTCCCCACTGAAAAAAGGACGTTTCGACCCTGACCTTCCTATGCAGGTCTAGCAAATCTGCTGCCCTGGAGGTGAACATAAAAAAAACCACACTGTGGTTGGAAGCAGCGTGAGGGAAGTGCCCTCTGGTTGAAAGGCCAGGGTGGCCCCACAAGTAGCAGATGATGCTCAGGACCTTATTTGTATGATTTGATTTGTAGACTATTCCAATTGGCCCAAGGGCCGCTCTTTTGCTAACTTTCAAGACTGCAGGCTGGCTCATATGGGATCTGTGGGATCAGGACCCACAATTTCACTTATCCACACATTGCCGGAGCCCAGTGGACAACACCCAAGGGTTCCCTGTTGTGACCTTCCTCCCTCCCCCTCGTAGGTTGTAGCTCAGGTTCCCCCTCATTCACGGTTTCAGGCATCCACTGTGTGGGTTGTGGGAAGGGATCCAGAGAGGACCCTGCTGAGAGCTCATGGAAATAAATAAATAAATAAATAAATAAATAAATAAATAAATAAATAAATGGTATGGTGTGGTATGTATGGTATGGTATTCAGAGTAGGACAAGGGCTGAGGAATATTCTGGTGCATGATTCCCCCCCCATGTACCTCTTCTGATCTTTTCTCCCTCCCTCTGTTATGTCATTACAGGAATGCAGCCTTGGATGTGGAGCCGGTCTATGCATTCAGGGCACACAGGTGTGTGTGTGTTTGGGGGAAGAATCCGAGCCATGGACAGGGCTAGCGTCTCCTAATTTGTTGCCTCAAACATGGCAAGCAGCTTTCTCCATTAACCCAAAGGGTGCTGTGCTCCATGCCACTTCCCTTACGTTGGCCCCTTAAGGCTTAAAGCCCCACCAATGCACCTCCTTCCCCCACCCTGGTGGCCAACCAAGTATAAGAGCCCCTAGAGTAACCATTTGTGGGTACCCCCTGGACATGCACGGGAAATGTCTTTCTTCCCGGCCCCTGTCATTTTCCTGTAATATGGCGGCTTTCAAAGCGGCTGTTTTCAGAGCACTTTGTCTCCTGAGAGCCCCCAGAATATTCTGGAGCCCCCTGGGGTGTGGCCTCCTGCTTCTCTGCTAGAATTGAGAGGTTGCCCCCAAGGTGCACCAGCTGGCAGTTGGGTCTTCCGATTCGGCCGATCCGGATCCGGCTGCTGTCGTCCACTGCTTGGCTGCCACGGGTCCCGTTCGCTCAGAAACCAGCCAGGAAACCCCTGGTGTCCCGTCCCCCCCGTTCCCCCCCCCCCGACGTCCTGGATGGCCTCCCCTTTTTCTTCCATTCTACTCACATATTTTTACTTTGGCCAGGGGGCCGGTGCTTTCGGTCACCATGGGCTGCAACAGCGAATACTGCTACAGTGGAGGATGGGACGCAAGGATTCGCTGTTGGAGGATCCCTGATCTCAGCATGGACCCTTACGACGGTTACGGTAGGGACAGAGCTGCCGGTGTTTTGGGATGGAATGGCGCTGAGTGTATATTACCATCTGCAATGTCGTCAGTATGCTGAAAATGAAAATAGAAGGATGGATGGATGGATGGATGGATGAATAGTGAAGCCTTGCAGGTTTAGAACCAAGACTCGGGTTCTGGGTTTATGTTTGTGTATTTGTGTATTTAAGTTGGAGAAGAAAGGGAATCTTGTTCACCCCAGCTTGCAGAAGCCACTCTTTCTGCCCCAGTGGTTTAGGGAGAGGGGCAATCTGTTGCCAGTAGAAAGCAGCTGATGCCCCTGCCTTTGAGAGCAGCATTTTTGGTTACAGAGACGTTCTTGAGAGGAGGTCCAGGAGAAGTAAAGCAAATGTCCTTGCTGGCTGCCCTTCACACAGAGGACCCATCGGGTGGGCGGGGGGGGGTCCATCTTCTTTTGCGGCATCCAGCAGCCCTTTCCCATTTTGATGCTGTCTTAACTGCTTGGGGGGGGAGTCAAAAGCATATGCAACATGAGGTGGGGGTGTCTTTATTGCAACCAGAAATGGGGAAAGGGGTCTTGGGTAGATCACAGGAGGTGGGAGGTGCTCCTCCAAGGTCCAGAGGCATGAAAATATTTTTTTTACCCATCATGTTGTTAGTCTGGGGAACTCCCTGCCACAGGAGGGGGTTTTGGCATCTGGCCTGGATGCCTTCAAAAGGGGATTGGAGAGATTCCTGAAGGAAAAGTCCATCCCAGGTGACAAACCAGGATGGAGATGTGTCATTCGCCAGGCTTAAAACTGGGAAACTTCAAGGGCCAGATGGAGGGGAGTGGTATCAGGAGACAGAGATCTAATCTCGTGCGCTCCCTGACATATTTGGTGGGGCCACTGTGAGATACAGGAAGCTGGACTGGATGGGCCTTTGGCCTGATCCAGCATGGTTCTTCTTAGGTTCTAATGTTCTTAGAGGAAGTCTTTGAAGTGGAAAAATATTTAGAATTTGCTTCACACACACGCACACACCTGGTTAAACTCTGAGTTACTTACATAAGTTTCTGGGTGACACTCTTGTCACCCAGAAGGAAGCTGACGAGGCTACCTTTTTGGTCTGTTTCTTCTGCTTAGACCCCAGCGTGCTCGGCCACGTCCTAGAGGGCCACACCGACGCCGTCTGGGGCCTGGCATTCAGCCCCTTGAAAAGCCGCCTGGCTTCCTGCTCGGCAGATGGCACAGTGAGGATATGGGACCCCAGCAGCAGCCGCAGCAGCGACGCCCCCTGCCTCAGCACCTACAACGTGGAGAGCGGTGAGCTGAGCCTCCAAAAGAGGCTGACTCTTGTTTGGCTCAGGGGCCGAGGAAGTGTGAGACAGACCCGTAGATCCTGCCAGCAGGTCACCAGTTGCGTCTCAGGTGAAGCTGCTGTTTCCCTGGTGACTTGGTGTCCTGTGTTGGAAACGGGGATCTCAAGAGACCCCGGCGGGTCTGCAAGAAAGGGTTGCAGAAACTCCTACTATCTCCATCCCATCTCATCTGTGGGAGGTGTAGCTCTCCCAGATCAACAGCAGAGGGTGCTCCCCTCTTAATTAGTCTCTTAAAAAAAAACAAGACCTTGCAGATTTTCTCAGGCAGCAGAGAATGGCATCGTCCAGCCGCCTGTCGGCAGGAGCAGATGCACGACTCTTTCTTTTTTTTGTCCCTTCTGGTCAAACATGCATCATCTGGTTTCTGTAGCATTTCAGCCCTTCCTGGGGTGGGGGGTGGGGGAGGCAGTTGCAGCCAGCACCTTGACAGCGTGTGCGTATGTACTGGCACGCCTGCTCTAGGCCATAACTGGTGACCAGCCATGGGGCTCTGTCACCTCCATCTGAATCGGCTTTGGAAAGGCATTGGGTGGGTTTCCTTTAAATTATGTGTACACACCCCAAGTTGTTAAAATTGGAAAGGCAACAGCCCCTGCTGTTGTCCTCTTTTGCACTTCATACGCATTTGTTCTTGGAAGGGAAATGGGACCAGACCTGAAACGCCTTGCAGTGTGTCCTAATCCAGGACGCTGCTCCATGGACTGGAGGAGGAGAAAATCGAGTGACATTTGAACAGTGTCCACCCCTTCATGCCCGTGCTCATTGCAAGGTGGTTCTAGCCATCCTTCTGTCTATATTGTCTCTGGTTTTGGTTGGTGCCGGTCCCTTAATAATTCTGACATGGAAATGGCTCCCGATTCATGCCTGGGATCTTTCCATAAAGCAAGAAGGGTTAGGAATCATTTCTTCCAAGGGGAACATGGGTGCGCAAGAGCAGCGCCTGGGCTTTGGAGAAAAGGCAGCACGAAGTCCTGCTGTATTTTCAGTGCACACAAACGCTACCCTCTGAGAGCTGCAGAGCTGGAATGGGTCTCCGAGGAGGCCCAGTGGGGAATTGAACTCCCAGCCTCTGCAGCCAGAGACCTAAGCCTGGACGGTTGGTTTCAGGTCAGTCCTGCTCACCATCCTTCCCCCTCTCCCTTGGCAGAGAATGGAATCCCTACCTCCCTCACCTTCTCCAGTGCCAACCCTGCACACCTGGTGGCAGCCTTCCAGACGGGCTACGCTGTGCTTTATGATGCCGAGGCCTCCTGCCCGGTCCTGACTCTGGACGCTCGGCCGGCCAGCGGTGAGTGGCGAGCGGAGGAGCGCCGTCAACCCAGCCCGGTGCTCTTCTAGAACTTTGGGTGGGTTGGCGACCCGGAGGGAACCTCGGTTTGGAAAAGTGATGTTTAGGACTACATCTCCCAGAAGTCACTGGCACCTCTGGCTAGAGGGTTCTGGGAACTGTAGTACAAACTCTATTTCTCCCTCCTCTTTTTTCTTTTTCTTTTGACCTTCCCCTCCTGCCCCTACAAGTTCTAAACAGAAGGCATGAGTGTGTAACATGAACTGCCCAGGTCCTCTGGGTGCACGTTCTGGCAAGCTTGTGATGCGGCCTCCACCGAAGAGGTTTTTTTGTTCTGATCCTCACTGTTCTTCCAGCGCCAGCTCGGCGCGGGTTCAAGAGCTTGTTCCCCTCCGTTCTCTCCCGACAGGAGCCAGTCAGATTAACCAAGTGGTGAGCCACCCAACCCAGCCGGTTACGATCACCGCCCACGACGACCGAGGGATCCGTTTCCTAGACAATCGAACAGGTAGGGGATCTCTGATTTGGTGCAATCAGCGCGGACTCTAAGACCTCCGCCTCCTCACAAGGGTGGAACCAGCAGCCACCTCTTAAAAACCACCATCACAACGTGAGCAGGGCTTGATCTGCCCTGTATGGGCTTTCCTGGAATTTTATTTAATATTTATTTAATTGCAATATTTTTACCCCACCTTTCTCCTTGGAAAGGACTCCAGGTGGTCTTATAGCACTGAAAGATGGCATTTAAAGTTGAGACACTGAGAAAGCAGCAGTGCTTAACATAGTTAAAGACAACATTTAAAGGCAATCTTAAAGCTAAGGATAATGCATAAACAAGTATTCACAGTGGAGGGGGTTAATCAGACCTCTAAGAGGACTATATTAGGCAAGAATAGAAACTTTTATATGCATTAAGAAACTGAGAGACCAAGATACAACTCCTTTCCTTTAATAGCCCATTAAGTATTAGCCTCACCTATATCGGTATAGTATTTGAAATTTGATAGAATTTAGGTGAATAGACAAAATATATATTATGTTTATTACTTACTAAATCTTACAGATCAGATCAGATATCTTAAAATAGAAATTTGCTATCTTCACTCTTTGTATTAGATCAAAACAGATATAAATGTATGCTTATCATATATTGAGCTCGGCAGATAGATTTTAAGCTGCTTAGTAAAATCAAGAATTATCGATAACATGGTTAAGATTAAATTGGCTAGCTTAATACTGTACTTTGTTATTTTTACTCTTTCTACTAGATGAAGATAGAGATAAGTAAGGATGAATTTAATGATGGAAATGAAACATGTAAATTTGGAAATATCAAACACTTGGTCCGAAATACTGGGGAAATAATTGTATTTGGGCTATGTAACTCAGCAACGATAAGCAATGTATTTGCTAGGTATAGAAAATTCAATAAAATGTTTTTTAAAAAATGGAAAACACAAATGATACTTAAAACTCCAGCCAAAGCAGTAATGCAGAACAACAATCCATCTGACGGTGGCACCGGTTGGCCTTTTGTCCCTGCGGTGAAATCCCTGCTCAAAGCTCTTCACTCCTTCTTCTCTCTGCAGGGAAAGCCGTGCATTCCATGGTAGCTCACCTGGACGCTGTCACCTGCCTCGCCACAGATCCTAACGGTGTATTCCTTATGTCAGGAAGTAAGTCGCACTTTACGAATTAAAGCCCTACATGTAACAGGTGGACACACATCTGCGCAATAGAACACGAAGCTGACGTTTCGCCAGACTCTGTGGCCAGCATCTTCAGTGGGCAAGGAGGCTCAGGGAACTAGGAGTTCTCTCTGTGCTCTGCCAAGGATCAGCTCTCTCACTCTCTACCCCAGAGCACAGAGAGAACTCCTAGTTCCCCGAGCCTCCTTGCCCTCTGAAGATGCCGACCACAGAGTCTGGCGAAACATCAGGAAGAAAAAAATTCCAGAACATGACCAAACAGCCCGAAAAACTCACAACGGCTGTCAGATCCTGGCCGTGAAAGCCTCCGCAAATACATTTCCTTCCTGGGACACAGACTGTCAAAACCGACTGGCTCTGAGAGGGTCCCTGGAGCTGGACGGTAGACGATAGTGAGCTCGCCCGGGAAGGAGCAGCTGGGGTGTCTGAGTCTGCTCCATGAGGGGTGGCTTCCCCTTCTCTAGGACACCCCCCCCCGCGCTGCTCCTCCTCTCCTTGCATAGCCCCACGGCTTAGCCTGCGTGGGAACGTGTGCGCCTTCCGCGAGCCCTCCTCCTGCCGCCTCTTTCAGGTCACGACTGCTCCCTCCGCCTGTGGCACCTGGACAACAAGACCTGCACGCAGGAGATCACGGCGCACCGCAAGAAACACGAGGAGGCCATCCACGACGTGGCCTTCCACCCCAGCAAGGCCCTGATTGCCAGCGCCGGCGCTGACGCCCTGGCCAAGGTCTTCGTCTAAGAAGAAGAGGGCAAGGGCCTTTAGGTCAGCCAGGTGAACCCTGAGGCTGTGGGGGGGGGGGAAGCAGGGAGCGGTTTGAGGCCTAACTGGGTACTTTCACGGGCTCTCTTTTCTCCCCCCTCGTCTCCCGGCAGGTGCATCCCCGGGATCCCTCCGCTCTGTGGTTGTTGCTTTCCTTCTCGATCCGGCCCAGCCAGTGGTGCTAACGACGCCTCTCTTCTTTTGCCATGGGGCCCCTCTTCTCGTCTCGGACCCAAAAGCAAGCGCTCAGGACTGACCCCTGCTGGGAAGCGACGCGCGCACGGCCACCACCACCCCAAGCCAGGAAGGGCCGAGGCGGCCGCTCTCCTCCCCCTGTGGTTCACCTTCACCAGCACTGAAAGACTTTCCACTCATTTCAAGGTTGCCTGGTTTTTATTTCCCAGCTCAGGGAGTGGAAGAAAAAAAATATTTTTCCCCCTGGAGTTTTGGAGGGAGGGAGAGGAGGCTCTCCAATGTCCAGAAAGGGCTTCTGGTCACTTTGCAGACAGACTGCGCTTTCTCCGTGCCGTCTCGGGCGTTGGCGTTTTGGACTCTCTCTTTCTGCCCCGCCGGGGCCTGTGACTTTTTAACGACGATTCCGCCGGTGGGTCTCGGACTTCCAACAGGCCTACCGACTCTTCTGGCTGGGATTCCTTGACCCAAGCCAAAGAAAGGACAAGGTGCAAACCAAGTCATACACGCCCTGGTCTCGCCTGCGGAAGGCCATTCCCCGGCAAAACCGACCGTCCCTGCCGCAAAAGCTTCCATATTCCGCGAAGACCGTTCAGCGGGGCAGGCGGGACCTTGTGCCATGTTCAGAGTGTTCTGAGCCCCCCCCCCCAGGTTCTCTCTCTGCATCCTCCTCATTTTTTTCTGTCCGACCCTTTTTGCAAAGGCATGCACTGAGTCTTCCCCCCACCCTTCACAAGCAATTTGTACAATCGACATGGACAGCAGAGTTGACTTCGGGGGGGGGATATTTGAAGTGTTACTCATCCCACTTCTTCTGCTTCTCCTGGTTGGGGCAGGAAGGTTTGGTCCTGCCTGCAGCCCTCGTCCCCCACACCCGTTCTGGAAGAGGCAAAGGGATGACCCCTGGATTGGCAAAGCCCAGCGGTCTCTGGGGGCCCCGGCACTCCTGGGGGCTGGTCCTTGGTTGGCCATAGGGGAAGCACATCTCTAAAAGTGGGGACCAGGATGGGGGCAGGCAGGATGGGGCTGGAGGGATGAGCCGGGCAGCGTTTGTTTCTGGTGAATTTGGAAATACTGAAGGGTAGAAAAGGATGAATCCCCTTTGGAACCGGTGACATCGGACTCTCCTGGGTCAGCAGGTGCCCTGTTGCTCTCTTCTCTCAACGGCATCAGGCACGGGGACTTTCAGGTGTTTGCACCTGCGCATATTCTTTGGCAGATGAGGACGGCTCGGCCCTCTCTCCTCCCCCCCCCCTGCTTTTTTTTTGAGCCATTGAGTTTCAGAAGCCTCCTTAAGCTGCAGGGGCCCAAACCCAGCAATAAACCCCACCCAAGGATCCCTCGCTGCCCCAGCCGGGACTGAAGCGCGCCGTCAGGTTTTTTTGGAACCCATTGTTATTTCCTGCCCAGGAGCCGAGAGACGGGGGGGGGGAGGGAGTCCCGGCAGCCCCTCAGGGGCAAACCCTTGTGATGTGACACGCCATGCGTCCCCCCCCCCACCCCCACCCCGTGTCCTGCTATCAAGGCAAGAGGCTTCTGAGGAAGAGGGGCACGGAGAGGCAGGATGTCCTGAGGGAGGGGAGACGTTGCCATGGCTTGACCGACCAGGAGGGTAAGCGGCCTGGCCTTTCTAGATTGCAGCCAATTCCAGGGCCAGCTGTAGGGAGGGGACTGGCTCTTGAAAGGGCCATGGTTTGGGAATGCAACACCCCTGCTTCCCTGTGCCCGTGAGTTTAGGACAGTGATGTCCAAACCTTGCCCTCCAGATGTCTTTGGACTACAATTCCCAACAGTCCTTTGTCATTAGCATCCTAGGCTTGGAATTCTGGGAGTTGTGGTCCAAAACATCTGGACGGCCAAAGTTTGGACACCACTGGTTTAGGGCCTTGTTAATGTTTCCTTGCTGTTTTTCTTTCTCGGTGTGTGTGTGTGGCGTGACCCGCATCCCTTTGCCACGGGCAGCCCTTGCCAGAACCCTTTTCGACAGGTGCTGGCTGGACGTGGGAATAGGTTGCACCTGGGTGGGGTGAGCGCCTCTTCAGAGTTTGCATGTGTGTGTGTGTGTGTGTGTGTGTGTGTGTGTGTGTGTGTGTGTGTGTGTGTGCATGGGAGAGGGCTTGTTGTAAACTAGGGGTGGGGAAAACGTAGGTCTCCAGTGCCCACCCAGAGCGGACAGGCCGTGTGGCACCAGCTCGAGGGCTGCCCCCTGCTGCTCCTTCCAGGCCCCTTCCTTTGGGAGGGGGCGTCTGTCGCCACCACCTCACCCTGCAGCGGTTGCAGTCTCTTCACACAATTGGGAGGGGGGGGGACAACGCGAGAGCCAAGGACCCCGGCTGGACAAGCCCTACATCCCATTGCATCTTCCCATCTCCCAGCCGAGAGCCCTGTCCTGCACCGGCGCTGGGTGCCGCCTCGGCTGTCTTGGATCCACTGGGTCTGACCTTGGGCCGGGAAGCCCCACTTGGTTCCCCTGACGGATCCTGCCTGCACCCTTCGCGGCTGAGGCTGTCCTTTTCCAGGGCTCTACTGATGCCTCATGGCAACCAACCCATGGAGGATCAAGGGCGACTCCCTGTCAAGATGGCTTTTTTTCCAGAGGAGCTGTAGAGCAGAAAAAAGGAGAGCCTGCTGCTGGTGGTGGTGGTTGTGGCTGTTTTTTAAAAGGTGCATGTTTATCCCCCCACAGCGGTTGGGTTGCCTCCCTCTGTCCCTCCCTTGTAGTCCCGTTCTCCTGTTTTAATCCCCCCCCCCTCCCGGGCAAAGATCCTCTCTCCCCTTGAACTTTTTCTCCTTGTCGTCGTACATTCTGTATAGTAAAAGAAAATAAAAAACATTTTGGGGGGGGGGGGGACCAAAACACCAGGAGACACCCAAAAGGGCTGCCGCGGAAATAACCACGATCACGTTATCACTGTGTGATAGTTTCTATGAGCCATCGGTCTTTTTTTAAAAAAGAGAAATTAAACAGTGCTGAATAGAGCTAAAGCTGGGGTGGGGTGGGGGGAAGGATGTGGGCAAAATAGCGACAACAACCCTGATTTTTTTTCAAGATGGTGCTGCCTCTGAATCTCATGAGCACATCAGATAAAAGCACTCCACCTCCTCATTGCTCCCGATCGGGCGGGGGGCCACCTCACTCACAAACCACTAGCCACTTCTAAAACATGGGTCAGCTTATTCCCCCTTCCGGGCACCTCCTGCCAACCCTGTGCGCTCCCCACCCCACCCCTCCGAGATATCTGTGTGCTGTATTTATCCAGAGGTGAGAGCACTCCTTTTGTCTTTTTTTTTTTAAATTGCTGGTTAGCTTTTTAGGGTATATTTATTTGGACTCAGTCTTTTTGTTTTTTATTTTTTCCTCCCTTTGTCCTGTTTAATCACAAGACTGAAATTGTATGTGAGACAAAAACTGCCTCAGTAATAATAATATTAATATTAAATAATAATAAAAATAAAAATCCTTTGGAATAAATATGGGCGTTTTGGTGTAACTCGGCTGGGGGAGCAAACTGAGAAACCCTAGAAGTGATTTTAAAAAGTTGGATCTGGGTGCTTTTTAAAGCAACCTATGGGGTGTGAGGTTTTGGGCACAGCCTTTGTGGGTGAGGTGGTACCCTTCCCCCCCCCCTCTGGTGGTGCTACGACTAAAAGGTTGCACTGGCAGGCGAGCTAGAGGCAGCTTGGGCTGCGGCCTGCGACCCTCGAGAACCATGATTTCGGGAAAGTGTCAAAAAGGAGAGGGATGCGTGGGCACACCTCGGTGTTTTGAAAAAGCCACTGAGCGCTGGGCTTCCATTTTGAAAACCGGTGCCCAGACTTCTGAAGGATGTCCTGGCAAGGAGGACTTGGCTCAAGTCATGCCATTTGGGAGGCTGACTGGGGGCCGAGGCTGCGGGCACGGAGGCCACCTGCACCAACCCTGCCACCCTTTCCTGGACTGTCCTGTCCATTGCGAGAGTTGGTGGAAGAGTGAGTGTCCATGCCTTCTCTCCTGTATCCTGCAGGTGTGTAGATACAGGTGTCTACTCATGCCCCCTGCCACTGGGCACGTTGTTCAGTCGTTCAGTCATGTCCGACTCTTCGTGACCCCATGGACCAGAGCTCACCAGGCCTTCCTATCTTCCACTGCCTCCCAGAGTTTGGTCAAATCCATATGGGTTGCATCGATGACACCGTCCAACCATCTCATTCTCTGCCGTCCTCTTTTCCTTTTGCCTTCAACCTTTCCCAACATCAGGGACATTTTCAAGGACTCCTCTGTCCTCATGAGGTGGCCAAAGTACTGGAGCCTCAGCTTCAAAAATCTGTCCTTCCAGTGAACATTCGGGGTTGATTTCTTTCAGGATGGATAGGTTTGATCTCCTTGCAGTCCAGGGGACTCTGAAGACTCTCCTCCAGCACCACAGCTCAAAAGCATCAATTCTGCGGCAATCAGCCTTCTTTATAGTCCAGCTTTCACTTCCATACATCACTACTGGGAAAACCATTGCTTTGGCTATCCTGACCTTAGTCGGCCAAGTGATGTCTCTGCTCTTTAGGATGCTATCTAGGTTTGCCATGGCTTTCCTCCCAAGAAGCAGGCTTTTTTTATTTCGTTGCTGCAGTCGCCATCTGCAGTGATCAAGGAGCCACTGGGCATAAGCCGCAGCAGGTCCCGAGAGCCAGAGGGGGCTGCCTTCAGTTGTGCGAGTTGCACCGCGGCTGTATTCACAAGACCGTGCAAAGGAAAGGGGAAATGCAAGCCAAGTAGACACCCACCATTGCATTCTTTTCCTACAAGGGGGCCAACCTTAACTTGCCCCGAACAGCTTCTGTGGCTTTTCTGCTCCTGCCAGCCGAGCGCCTGTCTGTGTTCTGGGCGCCGAGCCTCAGTTGAGCACTTCTGCCTGCCACCTTGGCTGCCTAAGGGCCCGTGGGTGCATGGGTGTCAGGCAGGAAGGGAAGCGGGGGCAGGGGAAGCCAGCCGTGTCCCACGCCTGCAAGAGAAAAGAGGCCTTTTGCTACAGCTGCCGTGTCCGCTGCAACTTGTCTTCTTAAGAAACGACTATTTGAAAGGCCACCCCTTGGATCGCAGCTGTATCCTGTGCCTTTGATCCAGCGAGGAGAATTCTGGGCACCTTAAACCAGCAAAAACTTTAAAAAGTGTGCCCTATAAACAAGAAATTCAAGCGGACTTAAATCCCTTGCCATGGAAGACTTGATAGGTCTTCACAGGTCCAAAGGCAAAGGAGAGTTTCACCTTTCGGCCCTGAGGGCAGAAATCATAGAAGCTTAAGAGTTGGAAGAGACCTCAAGGGCCATCCAGACCAGCCTACAACCTTGCCCTTTTTCCTGGCGGATGGGAAAATGGGCCAAGGGTGTTCCCAAATGAGACTTGAAGAACTGAGGGTGATGGGCTGCTCACCCCGGGCGGCACAAGGGAGGAGCCCCCCGTTTCAGCCACCCACACTGGGAAGATGTCCCAGTGGGAATCCATACAAAATGGTTTGTGCAGAAAATTTTCAAAAGGGTACAGGATGGAGATGGGAAGTCTCCTGTGACAGCAGCCAAACCGGGCCTGACGGTTATCCTCTTGATCTCCTATAGCTATGAGTAGTCAAGGAAGTGACCTTATTATACTGGCCTGTATCTTAGCTTAGGGCACGGTCCCACTGGAAAAAAGAACCCCTGTTAAATTGACTTAAGCATTATCTAAACTGAATTAAATTTTTTCGGGCACACAATGCCCTAGTAGTGAAACCGCTTTTCTTGGGCTCTAAAACAAGCCTTCCACCCACCCCCCTCCCAAACAATTGGCAGGGGCATTTTAAAAAACGTGCTTGTAAATTGATTTACATCAATTCGATTTGACGGCTGTATCGATTCACTCTGTGTCCCTGTTTTATGTCAGCTGCACTTTCACTGCAATTTCCCCTCTTGAAAAAAAAAATTGTTATAATACTGTTTAGCTAGGAATCGCTTGCTGCCCTTTGCCATTCTTGCCATCCATGTATCACTGAATTGCTTATTTTAAATTATATATTATAAAGTGAGTGGTAACACACACATACACACACAAACCCCACAAATGAGTCAGTTTCACTAGTCCAGATGCCAAAACCAGTTGATGCCACCAGAAATAAATCAATTTCCATTCACTGCATGTGAATGCAGCAGACCGATTTAAATTGACCGCCTGGAGTTGTTCTTTGAATTAAACTTGGCAGTATATAAATCCATAAATAAATAAATGCCACAGGACTGGAACATGATTTTTTTTTAAAAAAAAGCCTGACAATAAATCAATTCAAACAGGCACCCTCACCATGTTCCAAAAACAATCCCTTTCTGGTGTGCTGGCATCTGCAGAACAGGTTCTTCTTTAAAAATAAACAAATAAATAAAGTGAACCAAAACACGCCCGGCAGCTGTCTTGAGAGCAGCAGCAGCAGAAGAAGACCCCTTCTGACTGCTGCTGCCTGGACGAAAGTCGTCCTTTCCTGCTTGGGGAGAAGGCAAGCCGTGTGCTGAAGGCGGGGGCGGGTGGGGGCAGCCCCACCACGGTGATGCAAAAGCAGCTTCCCATGGACTACAATGTTGTCGAGCCTGCTGGGTCTTCTCGGGTGAGGCTGGACTGGCAAACAGAAAGAGGGAGGCCCTGATTCCCTCCAGCAGACACGATAGCAAGCCAAAGATGTCCTGTTGTCACAGGTGGGTGGGGATGCCAAGGTGCTGTATCCGGAAAAAAAATGCTCACAAGCCAATAGAAGGGTTCCCCGTCAGCCATGGCAGACCCTGAAGTGTGCACCATATTTGCCAGGCCCTCTTAACAGGAGCGGCCACCCAGGCATTAGGGTTTCATTCAGCACTCGTTCAGGCGTAAAAACCCATGGTCTCCAAAGTTTAAAAGGCATGGGGCTACCATGTCGGCCGCTGAGCCCTATCCAAATGGAGAAAACCATTTACTGCCTTCAATGTCAGTTGGCCTTTCACGTTCCTAGAGCCTTGTCAGCGTTGTTGGGTTGTGAACATTTTAAAAACAATAATAACTTGCAAGGGGCTGGGGTAGTGGCGCATCACAGGGGCTCAAGGTCAAAACCGCGCTTATCCCATATTCCCAAGTGTGACACAAAAGGTCTCTCCCGCTTAACAAGAAGCAGCCTTTTGCTTCCTAATTTTACTCCGGCTGAGTTACCTTCCCCTTAACAAAGCAGCTGTGTCGTCTCTAATCCTCAAGGAACAGCCGTGTGCTGACAATTTGCAGGCCGGCAGCCCATGCACTTCCCATTTATCAGCTAAAACCAGACGTGTAATTAGAAATGTTTTTGGCAGCGCTGATTAATACAGGCATGGGTATATTATTAATCACTTCTGTACCTTTTGCTACAAATTGCTTTTGAATGGTGGAGAGAGTTCTCCGTGTCCATCATGGGTGCATATTTATCAGTGGAGGGGGAGGCGGGTTCAAGGAATTATAAGGAAGGCAAAACATCTGGGATTCCTTGAGAGAGAGAGAGAAAATAATCCTATAGGATAAGGAAAAGGAGCGCACACCAGAAACGGCACCCCAAATTCTGGGATCATCATCAAACCAGCTGACTGGAACATGTAATAGACAGTTAAATTCTATGCCCCGGGCCCCACGCTTATGGAAACAAGGGAAACCATGAGTAGGCCAAGCGCTGGAATTATAAATTCAGCAGGACTCTGCTTTCATGCCATTCCCCCACAGAACGCTCTAAGAGCCTTTAAAACACAGAACATTCTGGATCAGAACATGAAGTCCAATTTTTAATCCGTCCCACTGAACTCAACCAGCTGCTGTCTACAGGAGGACTTGGTTTAAGATAAACTTTCTTTAAAGGCTCTAATTTTTTTAACAAAACAAAAAAAAGCTCGGAAGAGATAACCAGGAAAGGGTTCGGTCTGAAGTTGGCATTTGCAGACTGCTCGAGAATCGTGACTCCAGCGTGGTCCGGGAGCCATCGACCCACCCTGGGAACACTTGCCCTGCCAACAGGATGCTTCTGGAGACAGGCGGACTGACGTGTGAGGACCCCTCCCAGGACACTGGTGGACATGGCTTGATCTTCACACACACACACACACACACACACACACACACACACACACACACACACACACACAGAGGGAAAATTCCTGTCTGACTCCACTGAGAGCTGCTCATTCCCCCCCCCCCCCGGTCATCACGGTCATGCCTACGAAAGTCGCATTTCTTGGACTATACCTCCTAGGTCAGTGGTGTCCAAACTTGTTGCAAGGACGGCCACATTTGGTGAGGTGAAAATGTGTGTGGGCTGACCATTCAGCCACATTTGGCCTCCGGGCCTGACTTTGGACAGGTCTCTATAACATGCAAGGAGGCAGGGAGGACGATGCAGCAACAGAGCCATGGGTGGGTAGGCTGGACAGGTTGCTGGGGGGACAGACAGAGGCAGGGAAGGCAGGCAAACTGTAAAACTGCAAGCTGACGCCTCCATTCGGTATGGGGAGGGGCCAGCTGGCGGGGAAGCGTGACAGGCTGAGCCTGCAGGGAGAAGAGGCCGTGGGCTGGTCAGAAATTGAAAACGGGTCATATTTGGCCCCCGGGCCTGACTTTGGACATGCCTGTCTTAGATAGAATCTCCTTTGCCAGTCCTGGACTTTTGACACCAGCATTTCTCGGTGCGGCTTCAACCCACGTCACCTTTTGCTGAACAAAATATCCCCATCTCCCTTCACCTACGCGATTTCCCCCTAATGTTTTCTTTTAATTACACAGTTGAGGTGCTAAACACAAAGCACTGAAACATTTTGATAATTTTGTTTGACGCTAAGCTGCGCTAGTGTCTTATGGTGATGGAATAAGCTGCCATTAAGGAATCGGGATTTGTAATTGGGATCTTTTTAACTCGATGTTTCATCTTCCCTTTGGATTTTGTTTCACTCTCTTTAGCTGTTCTGCATATGTTTCAAGATTAGGATATTGGGTTTCATTTAGTGGTTGATTTTATTTACACTGTTAAATTCTATGTTAAGGTAATTTTGTGTTTTGAGCGTTATGTTTCTACCTCTTTGCTGTCCTCTGGGCCAGATGGTTCATGCAGTATAAAAATAAAACAAAACAAAATAAGATAAATTAAATACATAAATACATAAATAAATAATCTCCCATTTTCTGAAGAAACTATTGTATTCAGTTTGTTTTATATATACTGGGAGGGAGGCATGCCCCAGTAGCACAGCATCATCATCGCCTCTACCGTGACAGATGTGTCAATAAAATTTAGCGCATAGTGGCAAAGGGACAGGGCGGGAAATCGTTTCCTTATGGCCCCAGTGTGTGTGTTGGCAGCAGAGGCAAGGTTCACGTAGGGGGAACTCTTAATACAGTGGTGCTCAGTGGAGTTGGTTGCTGTGGAGGACAGCCCAGCCTAGTGGGTGGAGCCTAGGACAATGGGGAAAGTAGGCAAAAATGGGGTTTATCTATACTACACGCATATCTGGCTGAGGACCAGTCGTCACAGGGGGTCTCTAGCCCATGGAAACAGCCGGTGTCATAAAAGTTACTTTTGGGGCACCTGCCTGTAAATGTACCGTGAATTTAGTTGGTGTGAAGCTGACGATACAGTGTTTCCTTCAGCCTTCCATTCTGTTGCCATTTATCCGAAGAAGTGTACTCGATCCACCAAAGCTTACGTTAAACTGGAATGGTCTTTAAAGCGCAACAACTATGTTTTGCCTTTTCGTTTGGTTTTGTTGGGTTTTGCCTGGAGCCCCCCCCCCCCAAAAAAAAGAAAAGTTCCCAAGACTTGGAGGGAGTTCTTTTTGCGCCTAAAAACGGCGGTTTGGACCGACATCGGGGTTTTTAAATCGCAGAAAATACGGCAATATCACCCGTTTTAGGAGCTAATCCCTAAGAGGGAGAAGAGACATAGGGTCCCAACCCGACCAGTCGTAATCTTTTCCCTCCAACTGAGCGGCGTCTGGCTCGGCTCCGAAGCAGACCGCCAGCCCGTCACTCTGCACATGCCCCGGTGCGCTCTTTTCCAGGCAGGCGTTCGAGGACGGAGAGGGACGAACCCCCCCCCCTGGGTTGCAGGATCTGCAACCGGCCTCCTTTAAAGGCCACCCCCTTTCCGCCCCCCCCTTCTCCCGCCGCCCTCCTCCTTAGCCTCCGAGGCGCGCCGGGCATTCCGGATCCACTCCGGAGCGACGGGGCGGGCGGTGGTGACTTCATCCCCGCTGTTCGCCATTGGTTCTTTAACTTGCCACTCACAGCACTTCCTCCTCGGGAGGAAAAAGGGAAAAAAACCCAAAGAGAGAAAGAAGAAGAAGAAGAAGAAAGTTTTGTCGGGGCCAGAGAAGCGCCGCGCGGGCGCAGAAGTTGGCACCGCGGGGCATCGCCGGAGGGAGGCGCGCCGCCAGAGGAGGAGCCTCGGCGTCTCCATCCATGTGAGAGGCTCCTGGGCCGGGGGACCAGACCGAGATCAGCCCCTCTCCGGGTCCCGCCAGCATGGCCTCCTCCCCGGCCGCGGCCGGCGCCTCCGCTCCTGCCCCGACCTCCCCCGCAGCCCCTGCGGCCACATCCCCGGCCGCCGCCACCGCCACCGCCGCGTCCCTGGATCCGCCGCCGCCGCCGTGCGCCTTCCCGGTCGCCGCCGCCGCCGCCGCGCCCGCCGCTCCTTGCCACCCCGCCGGCATCTCGTTCCAAATCCAGATCGGGCTGACCCGGGAGTTTGTGCTGCTGCCGGCCTCCTCCGAGCTCGCCCACGTGAAGCAACTCGCCTGCTCCATCGTGGACCAGAAGGTAGGTAGGCGGCCGCGGGACACCTGACCTAGCGGTGGACTACAAAGCCCGGTATCCCCCCAGCCGAAGCGCCCCCGCGCTCCGGGACGCTTGCCCTAGCGGTGGAATACAAAGCCCGGTATCCCCCAGCCGAAGCGCGCGCACGCGCCGGGCCGCTTGCCCTAGCGGGGGACTACAAAGCCCGGTATCCCCCAGCCGAAGCGCGCGCACGCGCCGGGCCGCTTGTCCTAGCGGGGGACTACAAAGCCCGGTATCCCCCAGCCGAAGCGCGCGCGCGCCTGCCGGGCCACTTGCCTTAGCGGGGACTACAAAGCCCAGCACCCACCCCCACCCACCCCAGCGGAAAGAACGCCCCCAAGCGCTGGGAAGGAGGGAAGGGAGACCTGACCTTAAACGCCTCCATCTCCGCCAGTCGCCCTTACATCCTTTGGGAGAGCCCAAGGGCTGGATCCCTGCAAAGCGGAGACCTCACCCTCCCAACTTTGGATGACTAGCTCTGGGATAAGAACTGGACCACATGGGTGATTCTCTTGTTGGGTTCATAAATCTGGAACGATCCCTCCCTGGTAGCATGTTTGGATTAACCAGGAGAAGGACTTGGCTGTTCTCTCACCTTTCACGTGGAAAGTTTTAGAGCCAGAAGCTGGGAGTTCCCTTCCACACTGGGCCTCCTGGACAGGATCTGAACTCCCTGATCCAAAGGGTCCCTGCCAGCCCTCCCCTTCCAAGCAGATGATGCTCGTCATTGTTGTATTCTCCAAGGCTTTCACGGCTAGAATCTGATAGCTGTTGTAAGTTTTTTCGGCTGTTTGGCCCTGTTCTGGAAGTTTTTCTTCTTGATGTTTCACCAAACTCTGCAGCCGGCATCTTCAGAGGGCAAGGAGCTCAGGGAACTAGGAGTTCTCTCTGTGCTCTATTTAATTTAATTTTAATTTAACTCCTAGTTCCCCCGAGCTCCTTGCCTTCTGAAGATGCTGGCCACAGAGACTGGCGAAACATCAGGAAGAAAAACTTCCAGAACACGGCCAAACAGCCAGGAAAAACTCACAACCACTATCAATTGTTATTGTTATTCACATGGGGAATAACTGTGGCAGGCATCAGCAGCAGTTCTGGAGCTTAATCCTTAGTTTGATTACATAGAAGGAAATCCTAAAGCGTTTGTTTCATTCCTTCATTTATTTATTCCAAATATATCTATCCTGCCTTTCTCCCCGAAAGGACAACAGGAGGCTTGTCCTGGCATGCATCGGGCTAGTGCTTTCCGAATGGCTATTGCAGCCTTGAGAGAGATGGCTACCTCCGTTACCTGTGCAGTAAAAACAAACCAAAACCAAAACCAAACGGCATCTTTTGGGGGCAACGGAATTATTTCAGCAAACACCACAAGGGATCCACTGTGGCCTGGGCTTTCATGGATCCTTCAGACCAGAGATGGAACCCTTGGATCTGTCAGTCCAAGGTGTGGGTCCTAGCTGACATCTAAATGAAGGGCGTTGTCCAAAAGAGGTCCCAACCCTATTTTTGTTTTCACAAGTGTACGTTTGTCGCTCTGGCTCTTGTAGGGCTGTTTCCTTCCTCTCTCTGTCGTTGACTGAGGATCAGAATCCCAGCCCTGTTTGGAGGCAGGGAGGAAGGGACACGCTATGCCAAATAAGTACAGTATACTCAATCCAAAGAGTGGCAAAATCCAAGTGGAATCTAAATGAGGAAGAAAGGTGGCAGTCACAGCTTTGTCCTCCTGCCCTCTTTCACTTCCTGACTCGCTGGCTCACCTCCCCGTTGTTTCAGTACCAAACACCCCTCCTTTTCCTTTTATATCCCACAGGTTTTGGGGGGCAGTGGTGGAATAAAATGGCAGATTCTTTGGGCAACGGTGGCGTCCTTCTGCAAAGCTCCCCGTTGGTTGATAGGATAGGGCAGGGCTGTCCAACTTTGAGCAGCCCGCGGTCTACTTTTTTCTCCCAAACGGCCCTGCGGTCTATTTTGATCTCCCTAAGGGGCCCCGGGTCTACTTATAGGAGTGTGCATGTGTGGCGGGTGTGGGGGGGGAGGGGACTGCGCCATAGCCCTTGAACTGCCCCACTCGGCTGAGACAGTGGGCTGGCAGACCCAGAACTTTGCTAGGGCAGTGGTGGTCCTTGGGATGGGGGAGGGAGGGGTAGAGAACTTATCCCGTCACTTTTTTCATTGGTGGCCGGCGGGCTACTTTTGAACCCTTCACAGGCTACCAGTAGCCTGCGGTCTACCTCTTGTGCAGACCTGGGATAGGGCCTGAGTGTCTGGGCTTTGCGCACGTCCAGAAAGCCTCGTCTAAGACAGGTGGTGGTTTCATATAGTGACTTCTTATTAAGAGCCTGGGAAGATCTTGCCATCTATATTTTATCTCGTACTCCGCTTCTGATGTCTAGGCATCTTTAGTGCGGATGCTCCTGGTGGGTCAGAGGGTCACTCCCACACGCATGGCTTGGCGAGCAAGCCTCGCCCGGGCGCTTTGTGTATACGCCCACTGACGTCGCTGTGAACGACCCAGCGGTGTGCTTATTCATGTGTAAACCTGCGGTTTGCGCAGGCAGAAGGTTGAAAAGCCTTGTGCGTGCCACTCCTTCAGTTTGTCTCTGCAAAGCTCTTCGCAGCACCACGCCAGGTGGCCCGGGGAGCCTGCGGAGGGTGGCAGCTCAAGACGCTTGCAGAGGAGCAGGCGGTGGTTGGAAAAGTTGGCGACTTTGGGCAGAAATACAGTCCCGCCGTGGATAGGAATGTTGCCACGTGCATTTGGAGCCTGCTGTGTGGGTGTGCGTTGCCTGTGTTTATCAGGCTATTGTCACTTGGAAAGGTCATTACCTATGTATTTATCCTATTTTATAATAATAATATAACACTAGAACTGAAGTGCTGGAAGGACTCCTGTCAAGCTCAGACCCTGTCAAGGAGGCCCTAGTGGGGGCATCAAACTCCCAAAACTCTGGATTTGCAGCCAGAGATCCCAGCCACTGAGCTGTGCAGCATTTCTTGGTCAACCCCCCCCCCTCATTTGTGGGTGTGTATGTGTGTGTCCCAAGTATTGTAGCCATGGACTGTCATCTAGTAAAAGTCACAGAGAAATACAGCTGTTGGGTGTAAAGGTATCAAAGGGCATCTCAGATAAAAAAAATGCTGTTCAAGTCCATCTCTTCCCCCCCCACCCACCCACCCCCACCGCCTTTCCCTGCCAGCTCCCCACCCCCAAGAGAAGAGAAAAAAGTATGCAGTAGAAACATGTGAGCCAGCTGGAAGTGGGAGGTGAGAATCTCAACCGCTCTCCAAGCAAACAAACAATTTTCTGCAAACAAAAGAGGCCAGTTTTGTAGTGAACAATACTTCTCCTGGAAGTGCTTTTCCTTCCGAAGACCTCCAGGGACCTCTTGTCATCCACTCTAGGAGCGGAAAGGTGGTGGATCTGAGCCTTGATTCTGATCGAGTGTGGCTATTTCTTCTTCTTCTGAACATGGAAAACTTTGCTTTTGGGAGCTACAACTGCCAGGAACAAAAAAAAAATTGTCCCTCTCTGTTTGAAGTGCCTTTTGTTTTGCCACCTCTTTCCACTCTGTTGCTGCACAAGCAAGCAAGCAAACAAACAGACTGAAGAGTGGAACGGCATCAGAAAAGCGAGTGGATTTATTTTACCAAGCGCTTCCGTGGTGAGGCCATGGACTCTAAGTCCCGGAAGCCAGCACTGACATGAACCTGCCTGTCTGAAAAGGGCCAATGTTAATTCTTGTCTGTTACGCTGACAGACCATTCTACTCTAGCTTTCATGAGGAACAGTCCAACGTCTGTGAGTGTCATTCTGGATCTGTCTGGTTTAAGTTTGTGAGCAGGCAGCCTCTCTCTCTCTCTCTCTCCCCCCCCCCCCCCCCAAACCCACCCCCTGCTCCTCGCCCCCGTTGATCCTGGAAATCAAACCTTTTCTTTTAAAGTACACATAATAGTCTCTGTGTCCATTTGTGCGACGCGGCTGCTGGCCTCCTGTTTTATTTTGCTTTCCCTGGTAAATATTTAACTCCCATTTATTTAAATGTATCAATTGCACGGTAACTTTACGAGGTTTTTTTTTTTTACGGTTGGCAAGTTTCGTCTGACTGCGAGTGAGTTTAGAACCCACCTCATTTTTATTCTTTAATTTAAATGTGAAGGAGAGGTGAATCACCTCAGTCAGATGGCAGAGGGAAAACTAAGCTTTTGTGCCGGGCCACTCCACCCAGCAGGGTTTAGTAAAAGATTGTTTGGGTATAAATGCAACTGAATGTTGCACAGCTCGTTTTAGCATTGTATCCAGAGACACTCAATCTAGTCTTGCGAGAAAGTGCTGTTGGGTGCAGGTGTTGGGTGTGTGCGTGGAGTAAAGTGGACGTATTCCCAAACACAGAGGCCTACCCTGCAAACATCGGTTGCAGTCCACCACTAGCAGTCTTTATTGGGGACTTTTCAAATTGCATCCTTCATCTGTCGTGTCAGTCATCTGTTTCACAGCTGGCTTAATAACTGAGTGGCTTAGGTCTCTGGCTATGGACTGAGAGGTTAGGGAGTTCAATTCCCCTCTTGGCCTCTTGGAAGAACAGACAGCCTGGGGGTGGGCTTGGACAAGTTGCACAGCCCCAGGACACCCCCCCCACCCCCAGAAAGAAAAGCATAATAAACCACTCCTGAGTATTTTCTACCTGGAAAGCTTTTTAAAACGTTTCTGTAAATTAGAATTGACTGGATGGCACATGGTTGTTATCCATCTGCACAATGGTCCTGCAAAGTAGGTCAGTAGACTTATCCAGGAACGGACCTTTTGGTGGAACTCATCCACCCACCTAAATGTTACAGGTAGGACTCTGTGCTGTAAGAGGTCCCTCAATTCCTTGTTCTCAATTACTTGAATATGTCTTAATTGTACCGGACTGTATATTATCCCTCATGACTGTAAGCCGCCTTGGGTCCTTTCCCAAGGAGAAAGGCGGGGTAAAAATACTCTCAATAAAAATAAATAAATAAAATAATAAGGAAGAATTAGTTTGAGGATGGCGTAAGAGTGGCGTACCTTTTTTCAGTCTGAAATCTAAAGTCCATTTTGGAGAAATAGGGGGCAGGAGTGGGGGGCTTTCAGTGAGCCCAAGGCAAAAGGGGGTTGAGCCCCAAACACCCATTAATTTTGGCATGAAGTGTGCTACAAGTTACGCCTTAGGAGAAGCAAGTCCATTTTTTTAAAAAAAAAATAGAGCTGTTGGGTGGGGAAACCCACTACCAATGGTCAGGAGCAAAAATGGAGCAGTGCAGAAGGAGGCGTTTTCAGAGACTGGGAAAAAGTTACTTTCACAGCCTCTCACTACAAGGCAGTCATCTGGGGAGCTCGGGATTGGAACCGGGTGCTTTCCGTTGCTTGCTGCCAGAGAGGAGGCTCACCTCAAGCCACCCAGTGGACTTATAAATGGGATCCTTTGGAGGAGAAAGACAACATGTTGATCTTTTAAATGCATAATCAAATGAGCTTGGAGTGGGGAGGTCCTTAGTTTTCTATCTGGCCCATTTTCCTCTGCCTGCCCCCCACCCCCACCTTTTGCCCGTCTCAGCTGGTCCGGAGTCTCCAACTCTCCAAACAGACCGGTCTTTTTATATTTGGGGGAAGGAGCGGAAACTGCAGCCTCCAAGACCTTGCTGTGCTCTCCGCAGGGCAGGAAAGGGAAATGGGCCTCCTTCGGAGGGTGTGAGCGATAACGCTTGGGAACTCGCTCCAGGATGAAACTGCCTTCACTCACATCCTTTAGGGCGAGGAAAGGAAGTCCATTGCAACTCTCCAGCCCAGGCTGATCAGTCGGTTCCCACCCTCCGCCTTCATTTTACCTGGTCTTTTTCCCACCCCAAAAGGCTGCCTGTCCGTGGCTCGTCCCAATGGATTTTTTTGTTTTTGTTCCTTTCTTCCCAAATGATGGAGACCATCTATAGAGGGTTCTTTAAAACACGGGGGGGAAATCCTTCTGTGATTCCCCCCAAACAGAACTTTTGGAAACGTCTGTTGAAAGAGACAACCGTTCACGCCCGAATTCTGCACAGGAAGAATCCAAACATTGAATTACAAAGACTTCAGGCCCAGTTTGAGAGATTATTTCCCTTTGCACTTTTGGGGCGGCTTCTTCAGAGCATTTATTCTGCTTGGGCGTCTTGTAGGGAGAGTCAAGGGTACCTCCCACCACTGGAACATGTCTCTCTCCATCGCTAGGACTTTACAACGCCTGTGTCCTTTCAGTAACTCCTAGAAACCATGCTTCTGTTTGTTGAAGCAAAAGGCAGCATTGTGTCAAGTCCAGATCCTTCTGCCTTTCCCGATGTCCAGCCCTCGGTATTTGCTGCTGGGCTCGAAGACCCGCCGTCCATCATTCGATCTGTGTATTCCTGGTGGTTACATTCTCCTTGACTTAGAAGATCTGTAAGCAGTTTGGAGTAGATTGCATCCGTACAGCAATTTTTTGAAGGTTGCTAAAATACTGCTGATAGCCAAGACTGCAGGTTAGCTCGGTGGTCTAAGTCTCTCTGGCTGCAGATCCAGAGGTTGGGAGTTCGATTCCCTCCTAGTCCTCCTTGACCGAGGCGGGACTTCATGACCCCACAGGGTGCCTCCTTGGCAGGGTCTGGACCCGATGATCCAGGGGGTTCCTGCCCTATGGATCCATAAATATAGTAGAGCTGTTTAAACAAACATCTATTCTTCAGACATTACAAACGTTTTGCCAATGAAGACTTTCCACAACTGTCTAAAGCCCGGCGCGTTTTCTGCCTCCTGACTCAGACGGAGAGGGAATGTCCTGCACTTTAGGGGCCACCACCGAGAAGCCCCCTGGCAACATCCAGGCCAGAGTCGCCATATGCCAGGGACGAACAACAGGGTCTGGAGATTCTGGGGGTTGTAGTCCAAATCCATGGGAGGATGGACATATTGGAGAAATCATCTCCCCCCCCCCTCTGCGGATAATGGGAATGCCCAAGGTTAAGGCTCAGGGGTGGGGAGCAGAGGTTGGTTGGTTGTCTAATACAGTAGGACCCCGTATCCACTGATTCATTATCCACTGATTCAGTTATCCATGGTTGGCAGAGGAAAAAATTAAATAATTCAGCAGCCACAAAAGCAAGCTGTAAAGCAAGCTGTTGTCACAAATAGCATCTGTAAAGCAAGCTTCTGTCACAAATAGCATCTGTAAACCAAGCTTCTGTCACAAATAGCATCTGTAAACCAAGCTTCTGTCACAAAACAGCAGTCATAAAGCAAGCTACTGTCAGGAAACAGCAGTTTGGAGGTGGGTGGGCAGGTGTTCTCTCTTATCCATGGTTTTCATTATCCACGGGAAGGCCTGGAACCAATCCTCAGCGGATACCAGGGTCCTACTGTACAAACAAGAAGTATTTAGAGGCGAGCTGTGCAACCTGGGCTCTGAGGCCATTGCCTTGGCCGTTCCATAGATGGGAGATGCCCGTCCTCCTGCCTCTCCACCCCTTTGCCCAGCTCCTGTGTGGATCTGGTGATTTGAACACCCTTGCCTGCCACCCCCGGGGTGGTGGTGGTGGTCCCTTTCTCCTTCCTCTTGACCTCTGCTGGCTCGCCCTCACAGATTCCACAAGTTTATGACCTGCTGTGATGGATCTGCGGCCCTGTCCTTTGAGGATCACTCTGAGCAGCTGAGCGGGTGGTGACAGGGAGGCAGGAGGAGGCCTGGAAGAGACGTTAACTCCTGCCTCGCCATCTCCAGGTACCCGGCGACAGGACAGAGAGGTGCTTTTCCCCCCCAGAGAGGAAGCGTGCAAGCTTACGGAAACACAGCCCTGCCTCTTTGTTTGTGAAATTATTACATCACGTTTCCTCCCGGGGGAGTTCAAGGCAAGAGACAAGAGCCTTCTCTTCCATTTTATCTTTGCGACAACCTTGTGAGGTCGGGTGGGCCGAGAGAGCAGGACTGTGTCGCAGATGCGGCGTGATTTATTGTATTGTTCTTATATGATGCATAGAGGCATCTGTGGAATTTCTTTCTAGTGGGTCTAAATCACCTAGCCGGCTTCAGAATTACCTTGACCAGTAGACTTCTCTCTCTCTCTCTCTCTGTGTGTGTGTGTGTGTGTGTGTGTGTGTGTCAGATTTGCCTCAGGCAGCAAAGCATCTTGGGTTGGCCTTGCTGAACCTCTTGATAACTTTTGGATTAAACCTGGAGGCAGGTTGAGTGCATGCAGACCAAGACCCTCTCCGCCTAATCAACTGCCAAAACACAGGACCGCCCTTCTCTGTCCAGTCAGAGAACTAACTGTCCACTTGCAGAATAATCCAGAAGACTGTCTCCTTCTCGCTCTCCTCGCTGTGGTCTCATCCTGTTATCCATCCCCAGCCTCTTGTCTCCAGCAGTGGTGGGCCAAGCCTCTCTAGGTGGACTCTCCACCCCAAAAAGTTTGCAGTCCAGACTTCAGAAACGAAAACTTAGTTGTGTGCTTCCTCCATTCATAAGAAGCTGCCTTATGATGAGGGAGACCTTGGGACATGGAGCCAAGGGTGGGGTTCACTCAGGTGGGAGTTTTCAACAAGCATCTCCCAGCTGCCCTGCCATAAGCCGCTGGGGACTGAGCCTGCCCTACACCGCTATTGATGGCCATCACCTCTCTGCTAGGACCACAAGGACCAACCTGTTGTGGTGTCTGAGTGTCTCTGTCTCTCCCTGCCTCTCTCTCTCTTTTATTTTGATGGGGAAGGGACTGGCGTCTCTTGACACCTAGTGGTTATGCCTGCCCTCTCTGACCAGCGTAAGGAAGGAAGGAAGGCCAAGGTCAGAGATCAGCTGGAATGCCTCCAAGAGAGGCCTTCTCTAGGCTAAAAATAACCACCCACATTTGCATAGCCACATGGAGCCAGAAGCCAGGAAAGAAGGCATAAAGCAAAAACAAACAAACCAAAGAAAACATGTGTGTCCCCCAAATATTGGGCACCGGCTTTCGGGGGAAACTTTGCCCCAAAGAAAACCTACTCGTGGCGCAGTGGTTAAATGCCTGTACAGCGGCTAAAAATGTGCTCACCACCTGGGGGTTCAATCCCCGGTAGGAGGCTCAAGGTCGACTCAGCCTTCCATCCTTCCGAGGTCGGTAAAATGAGGACCCAGCTTGCTCGGGGGCCCTGCCAAATCTGTTCCTAGCCCAGTCTGGATGTCTCCTCAACCAGGACTAAGTTGACCCACTCCCTACTTAGCTTCCAGCATCAAACACGATCGGATGCTCTCTGCTCCTGCACGAATGGCCCTTCCTGGTCCATGGGGAGGTTTGCTCATGGCCCGTCCCCTCTCCGTCTCTTTCTTCCCTAGTTTCCCGAGTGTGGCTTCTATGGCCTTTACGACAAGATCCTGCTTTTCAAACATGACCCCTCCTCGGCCAACATCCTCCAGCTGGTCCGCGCTGCCTCGGACATCCAAGAAGGAGATCTGGTGGAGGTGGTGCTTTCAGGTAAGGTGGCCTCCCCAGGAAAAAGGCAGGGCGGCGGCTGTATTCCCAGAACTTTGGAAGAGCGGTTGGTGAGGCTACGGAGCCCATCATCCCTCAACCCGCCAGGTACATGGGCATCCCCGAGGTTACACGTGTGTCCACACACTCCTCGGATGGGGCTCTGTTTGCCTCCTGGCCTACTTCTTCTCATCTCTCGGAGTGGCAGGTGGCTTTTTCAAACCGGATGCCTTGGCAACGGAGACAGGATGTGGTTTTTTTTTTTGATGCAGCAGCGCTGAGGAGGCCATGTCTGGTAGCAACCGCTTCTGTTGGAGTTCCTTGGCCAACCTGGCTACCTCCCCACCCACCACCCACCCCCGGGTCAAATCTATGCCCTGACCTCCCCCCCCCCCCAACCACCAACACCAACACCATGGGAGAAATAGGAACTGCAGTAACTTCCCAAGCTCTGTGGTTTTTCTTTAGGACTTCGATACCCAGGTGGATCCTCTCACGTGAACGATTTGATTCCACCTGAGTTAACCCAAATATTCTTGGACTGTAACTCTCACGAATCCTAGCCACCACAGTTGGCGGTGAAGCCTTATGGGAATGGTAGTCCAAGAACACCTGAGGTTCCCCCAGGCTGGGGACCACTGGAAGAGAGGGTCTTTAGAGTCACTTCCAATGTTACAAGTTCTGTGAACTTGTGCCGAGGTGTGTAACCTGGTAGTCTCTGCTCTCTGAGATCCGCCCTCACCCCTTTCTGCAACGTAGGTGCCTTTCCAGAGATGGCAGATTCCCAGACTACAACTGCCATCATCTCTGACCAGCACAACCACTTCTAGGCTGGGACGAGGTCAGGAAATCTGCCCCCTCCAGCTTCGTTCTTCCTACTGAGCCCAGGGTCTGTTCAAAGGCCAAAACGCCCTGTTTTTTTTTTCTTTTCTGTTTCTTCCCAGCATCAGCCACTTTTGAAGATTTTCAGATCCGCCCGCACGCCCTCAACGTGCACTCATACCGGGCGCCGGCTTTCTGCGACCACTGCGGGGAGATGCTTTTTGGTTTGGTCCGTCAGGGCCTGAAGTGTGACGGTAAGGATCCCGCCACCCCACCTCTGGGTGGGGAGGGTTTTTTTTTTCTTTAAGGTGAGGAGGATTAAAAGGACATGGCGACTGAAATTTCCATCTGCAAATGAGGCCTTTCTCCCTCATGCAAATACCTACATTTTTTGCACAGTTGGGGGTCTCAAGTGCACAGGGGAGGGGGCCGTCTAAATGCCCTTCAGAGGGCTCCCGGTGGTCACGAGCCACGCTTTGGCCACCCCGATCTAGACAGGCACCCCTTAGGGCTCATAGGAGGAAATGCTCCCTCCACACTTCCTCGAACAGTACGTGGCAGTGAAATCAGCCTGTCCACGTTCTGCTCCATTGGAACCCCCACCCCCACCCCTGGCCCACTGGCTGGTGGGCAGCAACTTTGAAAGCCCCAAGGGGTGCCTGTCTAATGCACCCCAGACGCTGGCTGGCAAAATTGAGGTTCCTTTGGCAACCTTTCCCTCGGTTTTGATCTTGAGATCCCGGTGACCTTGGAGCGCCACCGTGTCCTCATCCTATCCCAGCCTCGGGGCTTGGCATGAATTTAACCCGCTTGGCGTTTAAGTCCTGGGCACGTTTAATGCTCGACCGAGGGCTCGTGAGCTCTCCTGCTGAGCCTCCGCAGGGTGCCCCCTTGGAGAACTGGGGTCAGGACTGCGGTTGGGGGGGGGTTGGCAGGCAGGCGGGTGGGTTTGCCAAACCACAAGTCTAACCTTCCTGTGCTTCTAGGCTGTGGCCTGAACTATCACAAACGCTGCGCCTTCAGCATCCCCAACAACTGCAGCGGGGCCCGGAAACGGCGCCTCTCATCCACCTCCCTTGCCAGTTCCCAATCACTGCTGCGTCTCTCAACCACGGACTCCTTGCCCTCAACTGTGGATGATTTGGTGAGCAAACTTCTCTCTCCCCTCCCCCCCTCCTGCTGAATGAAAATGGTCCTGTCTTGCTGGCTATCTGGCCAGAGTCAGCCATGAGGACTAGAAACTTGAAAAGCCTTCAGCCTCCACTCAGTGCCGGCCTTAGCGGATGGTAGCTGGGAATGTTGAGGTTTGCAACCGATCACTCTTTGAAGGAGGATAGTAATGTTTAAAACTTCCTTGCGAGTAGGACCCTCATATCCACGGGATCGGTATCTGCAGATTCACTTATCCATGGTTTGAAAATATGTTTAAAATGAATAGAAAAATCCTATACATTTATATAGTAAGACCTCCATATCTGGTGTAGGTTGGCTCCAAGCCCTTCTATAAAACAGGGTTAAACAAACCAGAAAACAAAAAACCAACTCCAGAAAAAATATTTTCACATGCATTACCAGAACTTGCCACTAGAAGGTACCAGAGACCATGTAATTCATCACAAACAAGGACTCATAGCATTGGTCTCTGGTGCCCTCTGGTGGCAAGTTCTGATAGTGCATGTGAAAATATTTTTTCTGTTTTTTTAATTCTAGTCTTTTCAATATTTTTCACACCATAGATAAGTGAAACTGTGGATATTGATCCCACTGATATGGGTGTCCGACTGTATTTCTAAAGATAAAGTTACCTGTACTGGACCCTAAAGGGAGCCAGAGACCAGGCTACGTGTCGCCTTTGAAATTAAAATAGTGTTTGCTATCATCGGCAATTTTCAGCATCCGCAGGGGTTGCTTGGAACTGTCCCCCCCCCAACAGGTATGGGGGTCCAACTGTACAAAGAGGGGGCTTCTCTACAGGGCAGCCATCAGAAATTTGCCTCCAGCTGAGGGACTCTTCCTCTGCCCTCCTTTCTTCCAGTCTTCCCTTCTCCCAGCCAACCAGAGCCGAAGTGCTTCGGACTCTTTCCCCCGACGCCTGGCGTCGTCCACCTACATCGGCCGCCCCATCGAACTGGACAAGCTCCTCCTCTCCAAGGTCAAAGTGCCCCACACGTTCCTGATCCACTCCTACACCCGCCCCACTGTCTGCCAGTACTGCAAGAAACTCCTCAAGGGTCTCTTCCGGCAGGGACTCCAGTGCAAAGGTGAGCAGGACAGGGGATGATGGGGCTTGCCATGCCACCTTCCTCTCCCTGGGTTACACTATTTTAAGACTGCTCATTTTTACTTATTGCAGAACTAGGGGAGGGGGGTGTAGCTTGTTGGTGTACCGTAGCATCATTACCAATATGATGATACTAAGCGTGTCCTGGTTTGGGCACATCCTGAGAAGGCAGGATTGGAAAAGAATGAGGAAAGTGGAAGGCAGGAGGAAGAGAGGAAGATCAAATACGGGATGAACTAACTCACTAAAGGAACCCCAGGCTTGAGATGGCAAGAGCTGAGCAATGGAGTCGAGGACAGGACATTTTGGAGACTTTTCGTTCATAGGATCACCAAAAGTCAGAAACGACCTGACAGCACACAATTAAGAACTCATTTCTTCCTTGCTTTCTTAGTGCCGGCGTGGCTGTTTTTCTAAAAAGCAAACTTAGATTTCAGAAGACGTGACATTTCAAAAAGTTCCCCTATGGTGCTCTTCAAAGAGAACTTCTAACCATCACTAGAAGACAGTAGACATATTTGGAATTCTCAGAAATATGGGGAGCCCCTGGGGTTGGTGGTGAAGGCTTGAGATACCCTCTGTTTGGCACAGGGCTCCACCTAGTGACCATCCTGTGGCATTGCGAGTCCTTCTTGGCCAATTGCCAGGTTCATTGAGAAAATAAGATGGAGGGCATTTGGGAAGCCATGTGGGTCCTTGCAAGGTGGAACTTGGACCCAACTGCATCCCCTTCTTTAACCCTTTCCAGATTGCAAATTCAACTGCCACAAACGCTGTGCAACCCGGGTGCCCAATGACTGCTTGGGAGAGACCCTCTTTAATGGTGGAGGTGAGTGAGCGCCACCGTCCTTCTTGCAGAGAGGGGTGGGGCGGGATGCTGAGGTGCTCAAAGCAGTATCGGCGACCCTCTTCCTCTCCTCTCCAATTCTCACAACGACCCTGCAGAGGAGGTCAGAGGAAGGGAGGAATCAAACAGCCCAAGGTCACTCAGGAATTTTCGTGGGTTTCCGTCCTGGAGATTTCAGGGCCAGATCCAGCACCTTCACCTTGACACAGTCCCTCTCAAGAAGGAAGGATGATTACAAAGGATGATTACAGTTTTGGGAAGCCCTCAGGTTGGATGGTTGCCAGGGGGACCCTAAGCATGTTTTCCTTTTCTGCTCTCCCCAGATGTACAGATGGAAGACACCAGCGAACTCAGCGAGGCTGACAAGAATTCCCTCATGGACGAATCGGACGACTCGGGCATCGTCCCGGGGTCCCATTCGGAGAGCGAGTTGCGGATGAGCGAGGACTCTGATGATGTCAGCAAGACCCAGAGGTGAGGAGAGGCTGCTCGGAAACCGGACCTTCCCGCTTCCGTCCCTGGGCTCTGTGTGCAGGGTTTTTTCCCCCTTGCGTGGTCAGATTTGGCCTTTCCCTTCCTTCCCAGAAGTTGGAGTGTTGGTGAACATTCCGTCGCTGCAGCAGCTCAGTCCTTCAGTGGTAGGGAAAGCTTGTGAACTGGCCTTGAACGAGGGCAGAGCTGGCAGTTTTGTTCACTGAAACTTGGGCTCCTGTTGGGAGTATCACAAGAATGTTTTTCTGGGGAAGGCTGTACCGCCTGCAGCGGTCAGGGCCGGCTCTACCATCAGGCACAAGTGACATGACTGTCTCAGGCAGCAGTCTCTGTGGGGAGGCAGCAAGGGGTAAGAGAAGCAAACCGATTAGAACTATTCCTCTTTGGGACTTGAGTGCCCAGGGCAGCTGGGGGATTATGGGAGTTTTAGTTCCCAGAAACAATTCCCCCCTCCCCTCCGTTCTGGGGTTGCTGCCCCCCCCCACTTTTGTTTGCCTTTGCTTTCCGCCGCCTAATGGGCCGCTCTCATTGGCTCTGTGCCCCTTGCAGCTCCGTGGGATACATCCCTCTCATGCGTGTCGTGCAGTCGGTCCGGCAGACCACCCGCAAGTCCAGCACGGTGCTGAAGGAAGGCTGGCTGGTCCATTTCAGCAACAAGGACACCCTGGTGAGCAAGGGAGGTGGTCAGGATGGGGGCAGGATGGGCTGGGACGTTTCAGAAGACTTGAGATACTGTGGCCTTCTGAGCACAGAACTGACGTGATGGCCGTCGGATAACAAATTTAATTCATTCTTCGAGGCAATTTGTTATTCGTTATTCGAGGCAGCCCATAAAGAAAATTCGTTATCCAAGGCGGCCCATAGAGAAATTCCCTTATCCGAGGCAGACTATACCTAGAAATTGCGATTCATTATCCGAGGCAGCCCATAGGGAAAATTCGTTATCCGAGGCAGACTACACCTAGAAACTGTGATTCGTTATTCGAGGCAGCCCAATAGAGAAAATTTGTTTTCCGAGGCAACCCATAGAGAAAATTCGTTATCTGAGGCAGACTATACCTAGAAATTGTGATTCGTTATCTGAGGCAGCCCAATAGAGAAAATTTGTTATCCGAGGCAGCCCATAGAGAAAATTCATTATCTGAGGCAGCCCTGTACACAGAAATTGCGATTCGTTATCTGAGGCAGCCCAAAGGGAAAATTCATTATCCGAGGCAGCCCTGTACACAGAAATTGCGATTCGTTATCCGAATAATTCATTATTGGGGCATTAGTTATCCGAGGTATTACTGTAGATAGATAGATAGATAGATAGATAGGTAGATAGATAGATAGATAGATAGATATCTCCTTTTCTCTACTAATGAGTTTGCAAAGGTTCAAAGATGTCAGGAACTTCCTTTGGACTTGAGAGGGGTCCATCTGCTCCAGGTTGCTGGCTGTGCAGCTCAGTAGTTTAGCAATCTGGCTCTCAAGCCACTGGTTGGGGAGTTCAATTCCCCTGCTGCATCCAAGCAGAGTCTGTCACTCCATGACCCTTAAAAAAAAATCTCTCACTTGTCTCTCGCTCTGCAGCGGAAGCGCCATTACTGGCGCCTGGACAGCAAGTGCTTGACCCTCTTTCAGAACAACACCAGCAGCCGCTACTACAAGGTAAGATGTGGGTTTTTTGGTGGGGGAGGGAGGGAGGCTTGGGCCTTGACTTTTGTCTCTCATTCAACCTTAGCGCTTTCTTGATGCTGGCTTCTACAACTCAAGAACTTCTCTGATGCCTTCCCTTGGTTTTTGTTCTTTGCTTGACTTTTGGACCCCCAGAAAAATCCAGGGGGGCGGAATCAACCTCTAAAATGGGACACTGCTGCCCTCTAACTATTTTATAAAGAATGCCCAGTTTCTCTAAGACGCCAATCTCAATCTTGGGTCCCCAGGTGTTCTTGGATTGTGGGTGTTCTTGGCCAGAAGAGCTACTGGTGAAGGCTCCTGGGAGTTGTAGTCCAAGAACATCTGGGGACCAGAGCTTGGGAGGTGCTGCTCTACGAGGATGTGGGCGTGGGGCATGGAAAACATCTGCTGAGATGCAAAAGGGCCCCTGGACTCTTTAATTTTCTCCCCTTTTAAGGCTGCCAGGACCTCTGGGTTGCCATCCCCCACCCATGTCACCTGTGGTGTCCTTCAGCAGGAACGGATCTCTGAATCTCAATGCAAATAGACTTGCTTATCACCACTTTGCTAAATTAATTCCACTGTTTCCCCCCTCCCCCAAAGGAAAGTGCCTCACGTGACCCATGAAACTCTCTGGAAGTTTCCTCTTACTCAGAGTAGTGGCTTTTGAGATTTCAAGAAGCGGTGTCCTTGTGTTTTCTGGCCTTTCTTTCGAGCCTCAAGGACTAGAAACTTGCAGGTTAATGTAGATGCAACCACCACCACCACTACCACCACACAGCATCTCCTCTGTTCTGGCCAATGTGTCAGAAAACTGGTGCACATTGATTCAGGAACACAAGAAATGTGCACAGTAGTAGCTTGGAGATGGGATATGTTGTCTTTCCCCCCTACCAACCAGCAAGGCTGTCAGACCATGGGAGTTGGAGTCTTTTCAAAAAGCACTCTTTGCTTTCTCTGCGCTGGTGAAGTAAGAAGTCCTTTGAGAAGGCCATATGGGGGCAGTTCGTTTTAATAATCTCTCCACCTTTCCTGCCTCTCCTGTAGGAGATACCGCTGTCGGAGATTTTGGCGGTGGAAACCGCACAGGACTTTTCTCTGATGCCCCCGGGGGCCAACCCTCACTGCTTTGAAATTGTGACCGCCAAGGCCACCTACTTCGTTGGAGAAAACGGCGTCCCCAGTAACCCCCAGCATGGCGGAGACAGCGTGGAGAATGCCAGGGCATGGGAGATGGCCATCCGCCAGGCCCTCATGCCCGTGGTCCTTCAGGGGGCACCAACCCCCCAGGGCCAGGAATCTCACCGTGAGTGTTTCATAGGCACACATCCTGCAAATACCCACACACCCAACTTTGAGGCTCTGCCACCATCCCACGGATCCAAGGCCTCCCTTCTGAGCCTCTTCTTTGCACCACATTGACCTCTAGTGATCGGATGAGGAATTGCCTCGGCACAGAACTTGGAAATAACATGTAACAGATTCATAGTGTGTTAACATGAACAATCCTAAACGAGAGAGAGATATCTCATCTTTAAAAAAAACATTGCTTTTAAAATCATGTCAATATTTTTAAAAAAAAACTATTTTTCAGCAGTTGTTCTCCAGATGCATTGGCTGACCTGCTCTGCTAAATACAACAATAATAGCTTAACATTTATAAATGAATGCATTGTTTCCAGATTTCTCTCTCTCTCTCTCTCTCTCTCTCTCTCTCTCTCTCTTACCCAAACTTTCTTCTTTTAAGGACCCCGAAAAAGGACTTTTAAAAGGATCACATAGCAATAATAGTTAGTGGAGATGGCAGGTCACATGCATTGGATATCATGGGCATGGAACAGAAGTAAATGTTATGAAAACCATCTGGCCCCTGTGCTGTTACCACTGCTTGGTGAACATTAGTCTAGAATCCAGAACCTTCATTACGACCTTCATTTGCAACATCGCTTCTACTTTTTGTGTCTCCTATGCCGCTCATGCTCTGTAGCTCACACACACACACACACACATTCCCGTTAAATCCTGCCTTCTGAGCATGCTCTTTGCACAACACTGACCTCTAGTGAGCGGAGGAGGTGTTCCCTGTCACCTCTTGGTGGCTTGATTTGAGCAGGGGTGCCACACACTCCATCCCGTAGCAGCCTTGTCAGCATCACCTGCAGAAACCAGGTGATTTTCTCACAGGTCGTTGGCCAGGTGGCTGTCTGGGTGACCATAAAAGATGGGTTGGGTTCTCATCATGACTTTCCTCTCCCCAGGACAAGCATCGTTGCGGATCTCAGTGTCCAACAGCCAGATCCAGGAAAACGTGGTGGGTATGAGAAGCGTTGGAGTCGATCTTCCGCCCCTTGGCTCCCCCCCCTTTATTCCTCCCGCCTCTCAATCCCAGAGCTGGGCCCGATTCTCCTCCTTCATGTTGCAAAGTTGCTCAAAAGTGTGTCCCTTTTGTCTGCTTTCAGGACATTGCCACCGTCTACCAGATCTTCCCGGACGAAGTGCTGGGCTCTGGGCAGTTTGGCGTTGTCTACGGAGGTACTTGAAGGCCAAGGCCTTGCATGCTTTTTCCCAGCTAGCTCAGTGGTTCAGGCACCTGGCAGCGGATCCAGAAAGGCCAGGAGTTCGATTCCCCTACTGGGCCTCCCTGAACCTGATGTTCCAAAGGGTCCCTTCCAGTTCTGCAGTTCTAAGGCTGCTTTTACAAGACTCCTAAAATCCAGTGGCAGAGCCCCCCAACATGGTTTTTGTTCTGCTTCCTGTATTCCTACCTCCCGCACTCTTGATTCTATTGCTTCTGTCTGCTGTGAGGGGAGAGAGAGAAAAACGCAGACTCACCTCCGCCTTCCGTTGGCAGCAGCTAATTGTTCCAGCCCATTAGGATTCTTGTCTGTTAAAAGGTGGGTAACCCCAACAAAAAATAAACAAAAACCGGAGGAGGGCCAGGCATGCAATGCTTTAAAACAGCAACAAGGATTTTACCTCCTCCAGACCAGGTACTTGTAAAATGCACTGGGGCACGCTTAAGTGGGCATGGTCATATTTTTTTTAAAGTCCCCTGCTGGTGGGAGAACAATTTTATGCTCCGCATCTGCGAGCATTTTGCAGCGGATTTTAGGGGTCATGTAAAAGCAGCCTAAGTCACTGAACCCAAGTACCTTACCAGCCTTACAAACTCAATTCCTGTTACTGAGAATTCCCGGCAGGGTCGTGCATTAAGTAGTTTAATAGTTAACAAGCTGGACAATGCTATCCCTTAGATGCTTTATCTTCTTTTGAATGCAAAAGCAACAATTTGGACATCAATATATTAAAATTTAAAGTTGTTTCCAAACTCTGGTGATGCCAGGCTGAAAAAAAAAGGCTGGTTCTCTGGAACTAAAAGGCAAAAGGTTGATTTGAATCTACTGAGAACTTGGAAAAGTTACTTTGGGGGGGACTACGATGTTTAGAATGGCTGGGTGGGGTTCTGGGGAATCCCCTTCCAGGTTCTTGGTCTCCAACCAGATTTCTGAGAGGTTTTCCTGAAATTGACAAGAACCTGTGACTCCCAATGTTCAGTGTTTTTAGAAATGACTTATTTTTAAAATGCACCTCCCAGAACTCCTCGACTGTTGTAATTTCCCACGATTCTGCCCAAATCTTAAAAATCTCCAATGAGAGGAAAGAGAGATTGCCAGGAGATTGCTAGGATGGTGCGTGAAGTGGGTTGGTAAGAAAGGGAGGCACAGCTTTCTCGGAAGACACATCATCGTCTCCTTCCTGACAAGCTGGTCTTCTTGGTTTAAACCAACAGGGAAACACCGGAAGACCGGACGGGATGTGGCCGTGAAGGTGATCGACAAACTCCGGTTCCCCACCAAGCAGGAGAGCCAGCTACGCAATGAAGTGGCCATCTTGCAGGTGAGCGGAGGTCGGCCATCTTGTGTTGGCCAACAGCTCCGCATCCGATGGAAAGATTAGCCATCTCTATTTTCATTGCCCCTTCTGGGGTGAGGTAGGAAGGTGAGGTGGACATTTTGTTTCAGAACCCATAGGTTACGAAACGAACCCCGTGAGCCCAGGTGGTGCTCGGAATCAGCTGATGCAATGAGGAAGCACGCTGCAATGTCATCTTTCCTGCTCCGTGCTGCTGGCCAATCAGAGAGGGAGGCTGATCTGCTAGATAGCTCAGCACCTCTGCAGAGCCAGAGTCTGGGGTTTCGATTCCCCACGGTGTCCCCTCAACAGAACGATGAGGACAGAATGGCCTAGGTGGGGTCTGAGGGCCAGAGGCTGCTCGGAGGGGGCCCCCACGACACACCCCAGCCCTTTGTCATTCTCACCTTTGCCTCCATGGTTTTCATGCCCCGTTTTTCTGCCTGCTACAGAGTTTGAGGCACCCCGGGATCGTGAACCTAGAGTGCATGTTTGAGACGCCCGAGAAAGTTTTCGTGGTGATGGAGAAACTCCATGGAGACATGCTGGAGATGATCCTGTCCTCGGAGAAGGGGCGGCTTCCAGAGCGGCTGACCAAGTTTCTGATCACGCAGGTAAAAAGCACCAGAGGAAGAGCATGCAGCCCAGCCGACTTCCACGAGGTGGCATCAGAGGCCTACCAGAGATGGTTATCGGGCCGAAATCCGGTAGCAAGTCCCAACTAGTGTACGCCCATCAAACTAATGGAATTTACATCAATGGGCCTGCTCTTGTTCCAGCTGTCTACTAGATTTCAGCCTATGTACAAATGGCAGCAATGCAAGAAGAAGGTGGAGAATTGTTGTGAGTTTTTTTCGGGCTGTTTGGCCGTGTTCTGGAAGTTTTTCCTCCTGACGTTTCACCAGACTCTGTGGCTGGCATCTTCAGAGGGCAAGTTGCTCAGGGAACTAGGAGTACAATTAAAATTAAATTAAATAGAGCACAGAGAGAACTCCCTGTTCCCTAAGCTCCTTGCCCTCTGAAGACGCCGGCCGCAGAGTCTGGCGAAACGTCAGGAAGAAAAACTTCTGGAATACGGCCAAACAGCCCCAAAAAAACTCACAACAATTATTACATCCCAGCCATGAAAGCCTTCAAGAATACAAGATGAAGAATCTTTGTGGCAGAATCTGTGTATACAGAATTATGGATGGTCTTTAAAAGAGAGAGAGAGAGAGAGAGAGAATCATTCCTTCAAGGCTCCAATACAATCCAGTATCAGTTGAAAAGCTTTAAGAAGTTACTTTTATGGTCTATATTTCCTGGTATCCCCAGGTGGTAAGTTACATGCAGTTGAGTGGCAATCTGACTTAAGATCAACCTAACAGGGTTTGCAAGTGAGTTGAGATTTTACAGGATCCCAAGCACCTCCCTGAGCTGAGAATCACTGCTAAGCGAAGATTCGGGGTCAAGGGCCTCTACTCTTTGTTTTTGTAATGAAAAATGCATCCTTCCCCAGTAAACTCACCCAAACATTGACTTCCTTGCAATATTTAAGATCGTACAGTGGTGCCTCTACGTACGAATTTAATCCGTTCTGAATGCATGCTCTTACGTTGAACAACTCTTAAGTAGAGGTACCGTATCTAAAAAATCGAAATAAATTTTAAAAATCAAAACATTAAAAAACATGTAGAGCAGACCACATCTAAAATTTGTAAGGCGGCAGTTAACACCAATGATTTTCCGCTCTTAAGTCAAATTGCTCTTAAGTAGAGCCGATCTTAAGTAGAGATAGCACTGTATTTTTGGTCAATTTAGGCCTGTGACCTCTAAATAAAGGGAGGAAGGATGAACATTCTGATCACTGGAGCTCTGATCACACACGGTTTCGTCTTGAAGGAGTGTAGCATGGCAGCAATCTGCGCAAGGCGGGTTTTCATGGACTGTTATCCCTTTCCACGCCTTTGCTTCTTCTTTATTTGTCTCTCCGTGCTCAGATCCTGGTAGCCCTGAGACATCTGCATTTCAAGAACATTGTGCATTGTGACCTAAAGCCGGAAAACGTCCTCCTAGCTTCTGCGGAGCCATTTCCCCAAGTAAGTATTTATTCTGGAGATTCACTGGATCATAAATCATTACAGGATCGTGAGGCATCCCAGGTACAGTTGGGCTCCCTGTATACACAGCATCAGTATCCATTGATTCACTTGTACATGGTCTGAAAAATATTAAAAGAAAAATCCCTGGGAAATACGTATTTTTAAAGGTGAGGTTACCATAACTTGCCACTAGATGGAACCAGAGACCATGTTGTGCAATAGTATTTATGATTGTAAAAGTAATGGCTATAATCCACGGTTTTCAGCATCTACAGGGGAGGAGGGGGCTTGGGACCAATCCCCCATGGATCCCGGGGTTCTACTGACTTGGCTTTCAGGCAGAACTAGGAAGCATGCCTATGGTGCTGTGTACATTACCTAGCTTGTACTCATGGCCACGCGGGGTCCTTAAGATCCTAAGTGCCCTGATTTCTCACCCATTCCTAGGTAAAACTGTGCGACTTCGGCTTTGCCCGGATCATTGGGGAGAAGTCGTTCCGCCGGTCCGTGGTGGGCACCCCAGCCTACTTGGCGCCGGAAGTGCTGCTCAATCAGGGATACAATCGGTCCCTCGACATGTGGTCCGTGGGGGTCATCATGTACGTCAGCCTGAGCGGCACCTTCCCCTTTAACGAGGATGAGGACATCAACGACCAGATCCAAAACGCCGCCTTCATGTACCCGCCGAACCCCTGGCGCCAGATCTCAATTGGAGGTAGCAGCTGGGGCAGCCAAAATGCCTTCCACCGTAGAGGGATGGGAGGGATCCCCCCCGCTTTTACAGCCTTGTGGTGGGGGGGAAGGTCCAGCTGCCCCCAAAGTTGTCACGCTTCCGAGTCCCATCCTCATATACTTCCAGTTGGGGCTGATGGGAGTTGTAGTCCAGTGTCAACCAGGGAGGTCCACCTGCCCCACGACCACTGTTCTGTTCCCCCAAAGATGCAGGGTTGGCATTTCCTTTCTTCTTTGCTCAGGAGATGGATAACACCGCAGGATTCAGTAAGTTATTATCAGCACGTAGGCCAGAATCAGGGTGTGTTACATGATTGTGCAAGGGCCCTTGTGCAAGCTGATTTTGTATCCGATGTTGTGTCTGGCCATTCTCTGAGCAACAGATAGCAAGACTGAGTTTTGAGCGGGCCAAACTAAAAAAAAATCACTTGTGTGCACCTTTACCTAACAGGTTTTTTTAGATTTAGACTGTTGTCAAGCCCTCTGAAACCTCTTGGCTCCAGCGCAAGAGTGAGACGAGGAGCTCTACCCTCCGCCTTCACCAGCTTCTCTGTCATTTGTGCAGAAATATTTCTGTGCAAAAGCCAATGTCTTTTCTTTTGGTGAAGCAAACGATATGGATGGCATCTCGCCCAGGAGGAATGGGCGGTTGTTCAAAAACACACAAACAAACCATCTAAGGCCTCCCGATTCTTGAAAGCCCTCAAAACAAGGCAGCACCTGACCTTGTTTTGTGCTATATCATGTGCACACACACACAAAAACACCATTCTCACAAACAAGGGGGCTCTTGCAAAGACCGCCAGGCAATATCTCAGAGGCGAGGAGGAAATCCTCAGAGCTTCTCATTTTCCTGTACGTGAACGAGACAAGCTGGAATTTCAGCGCTTACTGATCAGAGGGAAAGTAGACGACACCCCCTTTCTTGAAGCAGTGCTCCTCTGCTAAGTCCAGGCCTGGCGGTTCAAAACAGCAGCAACGGGCGGATGTGTGCTGGGCTGGAAAAAGAGCTGGAGAGCCAGTGTGGGGGGTTAGAAGCACCCCAAATGGCATGGCAGTGACCCTGCACCCTATTTCTCTTTCCCAGCCATTGACCTGATCAACAATCTCCTTCAGGTGAAAATGAGGAAACGCTACAGTGTCGATAAATCGCTCAGCCACTCCTGGCTGCAGGTGCGTTGCAGGGGTTGACATGTCGCATCCTCCCAAGTCTTCCGTCCAAGTCTCTGGTCCATTGCCGCCACCCCCCTTCCCCTGCCTCCCTGCGGGACTCAGACTGCGCAAGCGCCAACCAGCTGATAGGCTGGTGCCTGCCCAGAAACAATGAGCCAGCTTCCCTTCTCTCCCATGCCTCTGCGCATGTGCCAGCCTGTCAGCTGGGTGGTGCTTCATGCACGGGTCAGAGGCCACATCCATGCAGCGCCATCTGCGCATCTCTGGAAGACTTGGGTTTTCTGGCTGCATGAACCTCTCTGCCGAGGCTGGCTGGGGATTCTGGGAGCTGTAGTCTAACACCTCGGGAGGCTCCCGGGTCGGAGAAAACATGGAATACCCCACACACACAAACAAACACCCCTACGGCTTCAGTACCTCTCTTAACTTTCCCCATCTGTTTTTGTTTGTCTCTCGGCCACATTTCTAGGACTACCAAACGTGGCTTGATCTCCGAGAGCTGGAGAACAGGATGGGCGAGCGCTACATCACCCACGAGAGCGACGACGCCCGGTGGGAGCAGTTTGCGGCTCAGCATGGCCTGCCCTACCCAGAGCACTTGCGGGTTCGGCGTCTGGAAGAGGAGGAGGAAGAGGAAGAGGAGGAGGAGAGAGCGGTGGCCGAACAGCAGGAGACAGAGATGAAGAGCTTGACCGAGCGAGTCAGTGTGTTGTGAACCGGAGGCACGGAGGAAGGCTGGATGATGGGGAGACCGGCCGACCCGTCTGCGTTGGCTGGCACCCTTCTCCCTGGATGAATCAGCAGCGTGGCATCAGAGGAAGGGGTGGTGGCAGCAACTGCCCTGAACATGTGCTCTTTCCTCCCGGAAAACCCTCTCCTCGTGACCCTTTCAGCAAAATACGGTGGTGACAGGCAGAGTTCTGTTTCAGGCAGATAAACGCCAGCCTAAGAAGCAGAGGCTATTTGGGAAGGCAGGGGACACCCGTCGGAGGAAGACGGGAGATGCCCCCAGCAGCTTTTCTCACCCGTCAACCAGACTTTGGATGTCCTCTCACTATAACCTTGTGTGTTGTTGCACCGCCTTAAATGGAGGGGGGGAAACAGCCCGCCCAGGGAACCTCAAACTTGCAAGAGGGAGGTTGTGGGGGCACCGCCAGAGATTTAATTGCCTGTGTTTAATGGAGGCAAAAAAACACATTTCTAGCTCTTAAAAGAGGTACCCCTGGGGACAATCGGACTCAGAGGCAAACGGTTCGCTTGCACTTGGCCGGCCCCCTCCAGATCTTTGCTTTCTTATTCTCTCTGACCACTGCCACCCCACGCACGCACGCACGCACGCACACATACACACATGCATACCCTTCACCACCGGCATTTTGGCTCCCGGTCTGCTTGAAAAGTTACTCTCTGAAGCAAGCCAAAGCTCAGAAGAGTAGTTCCTTGTGCAATACACACAGTGACCTTTTCTTTTCCCTGCCGCTGCAGTTGACCGGGTGTCTCTTGGCTTCAAACAGATTCCTAACGGCCAGAAACCCTTAACCGACATGGGGGTGGTGGGGGTGGAAAAGCAGGAGCCCCCGGTGGGAGAAGGTGTTTGGGTTTCTGTGGCTGTGCATGTAAATTTGCTTTCTTTTTAAAATAACAATGATAATGGAAGTCCTTTCGCCTGCCTCTTTTAAAGGGATAGGTTGTTGGAGGAAGGCTCTGAGCTGGGACCACGTTCTCAAGCATCATGAAGACTTAATGCTTGGGGTGGTGTGCATTTCAACTACAGTCCCCCACTCTTGGAAGTGGAGCATGGTTCCTTTTGTCCCCAGCTGGCTTTGCTCTCTCTCTCTCTCTCTCTCTCTCTCTCTCTCTCTCTCTCTCTCTCTCTCTCTCTCTCTCTCTCTCTCTGGGAACATGGGAGTTGTAGTCCAGAACACCCGACTTCTAAGAGTAGAAGGGAATTCTCTTGGATTTAGCCATTGCTGTGGAGATCACATTTCTACAACTCCTGGGGAGCGTTGCCTGGAATGACGTCTCAGCTGGAGAGCATGCCTGGCTTTGCGAGGCTTTGGGCTGACGTTTGGAATGAGGCTCAGGAAGTGCAATGCCATGGAATTGTGTCCACCCCCTGCCCTTTTAAAAACAAGCGCCCAAATATTATTGCAGAAGTTACAGTGATGGAAGGGGGTTAACCTGAAGTAGCAGATTGCCACCAATGAAAGAGTCCCCACTTTGATTCCTCTTTTTGTGTGAGTCGGATGGCTTCATCATGGTCAAGAACGCGAAGCGGGGACTCTTTAATTAGCAGCAGTCTAAACCATTGCAGTCCTTTGGTTAGGCTGCTTTCCTCACCCTGGCATAACTTCCGCAGAAGAACTTTGGCCAGTAAGGTGGTCTTAGTCCCCCCAGTGGTTCTAAGGAGATGGAGTTCCAGCATTTGGCCTCTTGTATAGACAGTAGTTGCAAGCAGATGACCCAGCCTTTACTAAAAAACTTGCGTCTGCAATGCAGCGTAAGAGTTGGGGTGCAAACTCTTATAGGAATCGGGGAATCTGTGGCTTGGTGAGCTGCTAACTGTCTGCGGTATATCGGCACACCAATGTGCAACAGTGTCATTCCCCTTTCACAGCTGCAGACACCCACTCCACAACATCGTCCCCGTGGAGGAGTGTGTAGCAACACCTTCTGAGTCCCTTGACAGCCTCCTGAGCTCAGGACGGTGCAGCAGGACGCCATGACGGATACCACAGTGGATCCAATTGAGAACACTTGCACCCTAGCGGGGTAGCATCCTGAAAAGGGCAGGGTTTCATGAACATAAGCTTTTGTGGGTTAAGGCTGACTACAATAGCAGCTTAAGCCATAGGACACTCGCTAGTTTTTCAGGCAGCCTAAGGCAGGCATGTCCAAACTTCGGCCCTCCACATGTTTTGGACCACAACTCCCACAGCCCTTGCCGTCGGTGATCTAAGCTTAGAATTCTGGGAGTTGTGGTCCAAAACATCAGAAGGGCTGAAGACGGTCCTACCGTGTTGGTCTGCAAATACCTTTCAGAAGGATTCCGTAGATAGCAATGAGGCTTCTTGCGAGTTGTCCGCATGCAGCCAGCACCAAGGGCAACGGTGCAGGCAATAATATCTCCAAGCTTCTTCCCTGCTCTCCTTTCTGAGCCCTAATTTTAGAAACCTGCATGTTGGCCCATGTGAGGACATCCTTCTGCATGGGGTGGTGTGTGTGTCTGCGATCATTGAAACTGGACTTGTGACAGTTAGGTGGTTGATTGTAAAAAAAGGTATCATCCGCTAATTCCAACACAGAGTTAATTTCTCAAATAGACACATGCAACGCATCAATCTTCTGGACATAATGCACCATGGCCAGTTTTGCACACAGAGAGGCAGTGACTCCTTTGATGGGGAAAGGACTCCACGTGTCTTTTGTGTGTCATCATCGTCATCTGGAAGGGACCCAGTGGGTCATCATGACCAGCCCCTGTGCAGGAGGCCCAGCACGGTCTTGAACTCCCAACTTCTGACTCCACCACCAGAGACCTAAACCACTGAGCGATCCAGCAGTTCAGCTGTATTTAAAAATCATTTGCCACCCAGAGGGCTGTCTCACAAAGATCTGCCGGAATCGCCTCTCAGACACGAATGGATTTCTGGTTCCTAACGGCAGGGTGTTTTTGCCAGGGATGTGAGCTGAGATCTAGCCTGCATGGATGCTCTTCTCCCTATCACGAAATGCAAGAACTAGGGGACATCTACTCAAATTGTGGGCTGGGAGAGTGAGAACAGACAAAAGAAAAAAAATTACCCAGTGTGTTGTTAGTCTGTGGAACTCCCTGCCACAGGAGGTGGTGATGGCATCTGGCCTGGATGCCTTCAAAAGGGGATTGGACAGATTCCTGGAGGAAAAGTCCCTCACAGGTTACAAACCATGAGGGAGCTGTGTCATCTCCAGGCTTAAAACTGGGGTACTCCAAGGACCAGATGCAGGGGAGTGGTATCAGGAGACAGAGATCTAGTCTCATGCGCTCCCAGACACATTTGATGGGGCCACAATGTGAGATACAGGAAGCTGGACTAATAGATGGGCCTTTGGCCTGATCCAGCATGGCTCTTCTTATGCTCTTATGTTCTTATGGTGCATTAAGGGAAAGGTGCCACGCAGTTGAAACAATAGCCAACTTGGCTGTGAGGACACCTGGCAACTTTGCTGAAATGACACACACCCTCCGACAACCTCATGTCCACTCCCTCTGATTAGTGGGGGTGACATGTTCATCCCTCATTAAAACTTGAGCCAAACGCCACGCTAACGAGCAAAGGCCCTCATAAGTCCTCGTGCCACACAGTGAGCAAGGACCGTTCAAAAAAAAAGTCTCAGGATCCGTGGCAGGAAAAAAAAGTGGAATTTTTGGAGCACGGAAGTAAGTGTGGTCCTGTCACTAAAGGTTGGGCTTTCCTCCCCCCCCACACACCCCCTTCCACCTCAAGGCCAAAGCGTCTGTTTCTTATTGTCCTCCCCGGCTGCCAGGCTGCCACCCCCCTCCTCCCATTGTCATGGCTACCATCTTCCCCCATCACCATGGCGACCATCCTCGCACTATTATTATCACAACCATTTATAAACCATTGTTGCTAGCCTTTCTCATCACTGTCACTTCCACTACACACACACCCACCCATTCTCCCAGGCCACCTCTGAACCAGACCCTCTCCCCCGGCCCCAAGGGAATATTTAGGAAGCTTTGCTCTGCTCACTGACTGCTCCGTCAAGTCTAACATATATATTTCGTCCTTTCGGAAGCCCCTGCAAAACCTGATATCCGCCTAGCAGCGGGATGAGCAAAACCGGCCACATGTGAGCTCCCACTGCCTCGTGGTGGCCAGAACCCCTTTTTTCAAACAATAGCCTGGTTCCAGAACGTGGCAGCCTTGCTTTTTTCCTGTGTCCTGAACGATCTGTTTTTTTTTTTTTTAAGGAAAAGTTTTTCAACAAGTAGCAACCAGCAGCTCAGCTACATTCAAAAGAGGATGTGTGTGGGTACAGTCTTGACTGACTCTTCATCACTCCACGTCCATGGCGTTTTCTTGGCAGGAATACTGGAGTGGTTTGCCAGTTCCTACGCCAGGCGCCTTACAGCGCCTGGTATTCCCTGGTGGTCGCCCATCCAAGGACTAACCAGGGCCGACCCTGCTTAGCTTCCGAAATCAGGGGAGATCAGATGTGCTTAAAGCATATTGCTTCCTTTTTTCTTTGGCCCAGAAGTGCCAGCTTCCTCTAGCTGGCTATGCTAGCCAGGGATGTTAGCTGTTGTAGTCAAGAGACCTTTTGGGTAGTGGGCAGCATATAAATTGTATAAATAAATAAATAAATATAATTAAATAAATAAATTTATTTTTATTTGTTGTTTTTTCCTGAGTTTTCTAGGAGGGGTGCATTGTCCATTTAGTATTGTTGGGGAACAATGAGTGGGTGTTAGGGTTGATATTATATTGTAATAACACCCCCAGGGGAGTGGTCACACCTAATTGTCAAACAGGATATTCGTGTCATTCATAGATAGATAGATAGATAGATAGATAGATAGATAGATAGATAGATAGATAGATAGATAGATAGATAGATAGGGAAACAACCCCACTGGTCAAAACAGAGCGTTCCTACCCTTTCCAATTCTACAGATAAAGGCAGTATATTAAGTTCCAATCTGATGTTGACTTTCTAGCGGAAGTGCAATTAAAAAAAAACACACAGAACGGCAGCCGCCTGGAGCCATTTCTTCAAGGTAAATAATGTATGCAGTGAAAATATAAAACCAGATTTTAAAGAAGTATCTAAAAATGTGCAAAGGCACAACAATACAAATTTAGATGTTCTGTACCGCCATTTCATCCGTCCAGCGGGACCGAACTGGAGGTGTGCTGGTTGCCGATGGGCAGGGGCTCTCTAACCCGTGGGAAACGCGTTGCAGAACCCAGGTTTGGGAGCAAGGGTTCCGTATTTTATCTGAGACCAGGTGGAGAACACGGGGGGTGGGGGGTTGGCAGGCTGGAGAGATACCTATGGATTCGTCAAGAAGATGCTCAGGGCGTGAGACAAAGGGCTCTAAGCCAACCAACGATCTCTCTGGAAAGACAACCGCCTTTCACGTGGAACTGGCATCGGAGGATCGCAATTCAGACGTAACGGTGCATACATCTTGCGCGCCGGGGCTCTTCAATCAAAGGTGCGGTCATTCAGGTAAATGGAGGACCAGGGAGCCAATGAAATAATTGCAAGGGGGGGCTATGCAAATCATGTCCGAGAGAGAACCAATGGTTTGTGCGTCAACTACTTGAACATGCAAATCACGGAGAGGCCGCCGGTTATTTCGCAGGGAGGGGGAAGAGTTTATGCAAATGAACCGTAGCAGGTGAGTCAATGCCTAGATTTGGGGCGTGCGGCTACAAGCGTACTTTTTTTTCTCTCGGCGGGCCAATGGTGTGGCTGATGGGTGGAGTCAGAAGGGAGAAACCGAGGCAGAACAGCCAATGGTTTGCTTCTAGGGCGTGGCCATGCAAATAGTCTCCCAGGTAGGGCCTTCTTTTTTCCCCTGGTGGGCGTGGCCTCGGAAGCGAACGTTTAACCAAGAAGGACCCGTCAAGCCGGTAGGGGGCGCGGATTTGTAAATAAAGCGAGGCCCAAGGAGCCAATGGCGACTTCGGGAAAGAGATTATGCAAAACAGAAGCGCGGCCGAGGGACCAATGGTTTGAAGGGCAGGCGTGGCTATGCAAATCAGCCCCGGCAGGCTCAGCCAATGAGCGCCGTTATGCAGATGAAGCGGTGACAGCGCCGGAGCGGCGGCGGCGGCGGCGGCCGGAGCGGGTCCAGCCCGTTCTGGCGCGGCGCTAATCCGGAGCGGGAGCAAAGCCGTGTGGACGCCCGGGTGGCGGCGGCGGCGGCGGCGGCGGCTTCGGAAGATGATCCGGGCGTTCTCCTTCCCCGTCAGCCCGGAGCGGAGCCGGCTCCGCGGCTGGCTGGAAGGCACCTTGGCCGGCTTGTGCGAGCTCCATTTGCTGCGGGAGCGCCAAGAGCGCCGCGTCCGGCAGGCGCTCCGGATGGCCGTCGAGTCCCCGGGGGCCACGCCCAGCGGCGGCGGAGAGACGGCTCCGGAGGACCAGCTGGTGAGCAGCGAGCGGACCCTCCGTGTCCGGAGCCCCGGAGCAGCATCCTTTCCCCCTCGCCCCCTCGCCGTTCTTCCTCTTCGCGCCGGGAGCTGCGATCCGGAACCGATCCGGCGTAGCTGGGGTGGAGGGGAGCACCTAGGAGGATTTTGGGGCGGGGGGGGGGAGAGGAGGAAGAAGACTGAATGGTGCGGAGGGGTCTTTTCCGAGAGCAAAGGACCCTCCGCGGGAAGGGGGGGGGCTGCTATCCAGTCTCCTTTCTCTCCCCCCCCCCACCACCACCTCCGTGGGGGCTTTTCCAAGATGCCACGGTCTTAGGAGGCTCAGATCTTGACTGCGATTCCCTGACTGTAACGGGGGGGGGGCATCCATAGGAAGAGTCCGATAGATCCATCGAGGGGGGGGTGGTTCTGCAAAATTAATTTGGGGGGCGGGGAGAGAGGGCTCTGAATCCCCTCCGTTCTTTCGCCGTTCCTTCGTTTCTGGCATTGGTTTCTTGCTTCGGTTTCTCTCCACCACCACCACCCCAGGCAAAGCGGGGGTGGGGGCTTATTATTATTATTATTATTATTATTATTATTATTATTATTATTATTATTATTATTATTATTATTATTATTATTATTATTATTTTTGGTCAGAAAGGCCGAGCTGGGAGGTTTCGATGGGGCTGCAGGAGGCGAGGCGGGGTGAGGGGAGCCGGCTGCTCTGCCATTTTTATTAATGGACGTGGGGGGGGGCGTGAAAAAATGTGGGCGGAGCGTGCACGTGAATTCCTCCTCCCCCCCCCATTATTATTATTATTTTTCCCCAGCCGAAGATTTTTTTTTGTGAAAGAAAAGCTCTCTCGCTCCGTCGTTTTGCGGCGATCCGATTGGCGCAAAGAGGGGCGCAGGATCCACAGAGGGAGGGGTGAGGTGTGTGTGTGTGTGGGGGGGGGCCCTCTTGTGTGCGTCTTCCCCTCCGTGTCCGTCGTCCATGCAAGACCCCTCCGGCTCCGGTAGCTTCTGGAGCCGTGGTCCCATCCCTTTTCCAGGGGGATCCGTCTCGTAACGTAAAAGGAGGGCGAAGCAGCTGGGTCCGGGCGCGCCTCGGGCGGAGCAAAGAACTTGGCGGACTCTTTCATTGGGGGTCCTCCTCCCCTCCCCTCCTCCCCCCCCCACGATTTCTCTCCAAGATGTCTGTGCCACGTTTCCTTTGGGGGAAACAGCCTCCCTGGGACCCCCCACCCCCACCCCTCCCCATGAATCCGTGACGTATTTTCCTCCCCGAGTTCGACTTGAGTGGGGGAGACGGTCTGGGTAGGCAAGAGAGAAGGGGGCTGATGCCCTAAAGTGGGGAGGAGATGTTGAGTTTAGCGAATCCGCCACCCGCCCCCTCCCTCCCTCCCTCCCTCCCGTTTTTACAGAACTCAAGGGCCTAGCAAGAGATCACCTTTGCTCCGGGTTGGTTTGCTGTTACCTGTTGGAGCAGCGGTGGAACCCCCGGCCACAGGAGTTTGTCTCTGGAACGTATCCGGCCTCTGTATTTCGGTGCATTTTGGTGCATTGCTCTCCCATCCAAACACCTGTTTTTCTTTTCTTCCAGCAGAGATTGCTAGCTCTGATAGGGCAGTGCATTCTCCCAGTACAGGGGCAGTGGATCGTTAAAAATCAGCATAAGAACAGGAATCAGACATTTGCCTGTAGAGGAGAGTGCAATAACAGACTGTTGATCCAAGATGTGAGAAATCCCAAGTATTAATCTGTTACTTTCTCTTGCCCTGGCAGCTAGTTGTTGTCAATCACTTTTTAGGCTGGAATACTCTTTGAGTGTTGCACTCCCAAAAGTAACTTCTTGGGGGTCTGATACAAACACCGGAGGTCAGACAAGACAGTATAATTAACACATCATGAGAAGTCAAGCTCTCTGAGAAGTTAAATGACACCTACTTGCCTTACTCTGTGTGTGTGGCAAAAGAGTTTGCTTTTGTTTTGTGCCTGGCCATCGGAAGGTAAACATGGGCTTCGTTTTCAACTCTGGTGGCTCCGGCCTGGAGCTTTGAAGGAAATAAGTCTCCAGAGGGAAAATGATCTCAGAGGAGGAATTAGCCATTTCCCTTAAAGTAGAATCTGACCATAGATGTCCATGTGGTGTCACAGAGGTCCTTGGATTAAATTTATGAGTGTTCCAACTCCAGGCTCTTTCCAAATGGAATATAATTGCTTCCCACCGAATTTTCCACTGAAACTCTTGTTTACAAAACAGTATGGGGGTGTGGAGATAAATAACTTAGATGCCCAGGCATTGATCTGTTGCTGGGGTGGGGAAGGCAGTCAAAAACAGAGGGGTGGAGCAAGAGGAATTGGCTGCCAATGGGACTGTCTATTCCCTAGCAAACAAATGTTTATTCCTAAAGGAGAATTTATTAATATTTCACTGCCTGTGGTTGTAACGGCAGCAGAAACATATAGTTCATAGAATCTAGAATTCTGTGATGTGTCTGCCCTGGAGGAAAATGGGGCCAGCCATCCACAAGGTTGACCATTCTGGTTGCAAGGGGGCTTTTCAGAGAAGGGGTTGCATGAAGGGTTAAATATAAGCATCTTCAACCTTTTCAGAGGCCAAAATCTTTGTAAATCAGTTCAAAGAGGCATTTCTTAATATTTTTTAACCCTTATGTTTGGATGATGCTGATCCAGTTTTCCGTCCCCTGTCTGAAACCCAAAACCTGTGTTCTGATACCTGTAACATTTAGGGATCTGGGTGAAGCTTTCTGTATGAGGAATTTCTGGGCTGATTAGAGTTGGGGGGTCTCCTCTCTTGTTCATAATGAAGCCCAGCCATGTATTTGCTGGGTTTTTTTTTTAAATTGCTCCGTTTCCTCTGCTTGCATCCTGCTGCCCCACCTCCATCGGCCTGCCTTGTTGAATTAAAACCGCTGACATGTTTACCAAACAAACTGTCCAACCTTGGTGTGCTGGCAGGGCCGGCAGCCACTGGGTTAGCTTATTTGAAAGGGCATACAGGGCCCCAAAGGACTGGGTCTGCATAGTAGGATCACAGTCCTTATATGGCCCTTGGGTTCCCTCCCACCGTCAGGAGATCAGCCCTCCATGTGCCATTTTCCCTGGGAAACGTGGCTGGGCTCACCTGCAGGAGCGTCCCTTCAGCTGTACAGTATTTCCTCAAGTCAAGGATGCTACCTGGACATCCAGCCCTTTTTACGTTGCAGACGTCTTCCTGTCACCAGAAGCGTTGCTTTTTTAGGACGCATCCCTTCTCTTTCAAAAGTCTGAAATAAAACATCCTGCTGTTTCCTTGCCCTTCCTTATGCTTCCTGCTCTGGCCCGTTCTTTCTGGCTTTTGGTTCTCATTCCTTCAATCTCTCTTTCAGCCTCACTTCTCAGGCCCTACCTGATAAAAAACAACAACATCCAAGCTGTCGCCAAACACTTCCTGGCCTCGGCCCTGAACTAAACGTTCCCCTCCATTTCGCATCGCTTGCTCCTTCTCAGAAGCTGGGGGCCGCTAGCTGTGTTTTCTATGGACACAGCGCTCGCCCCGGAGAAGTTGGAGTGTTTCTGAACATGGAACGACCTACGCCCGGCCAGTGGCTGGCTACCAGGTGACATGGCTGCTTACACGCAGATGGAGAGGTTTGTGCACGGCTACCCAGAGCGTTGAACTGGCAATCTATTGTCTGAGGACAATAAGAGTCTGTATTCTCGGTCTGTTGGGTGGTGTTAAATAGAAGCGATGTTCTTTTCTCTTCTTAGATAATACTTTCCTTGAACCAGCCAATACACACTCTCTCTTCTTTTTTACAATCACATGCTTTCTTGTCTTGACTACTTCTGGTACAGGATGGCCTGCCTTTGGCCCAGCCTAACAGCAGGAGTTTCTTTATCCTCGGTAGGATGGACCCCCCCCTCCAAAAAAAAGCTGCAGGGACTGTCTGGAGCTGAGACTAAATCAGACATGACGGTCACTCAACTGGACTTTGCTTCTCTCTTTCCTGATGGAGGAGATCATGCAGAGATGCACCAGGCACACTCCTCTCTGGGCAGCTGGATAACGAAATTCATCTGGTGCAAATTACTACTACAACAACAACTCATTTCAATCTCCTGCTTCCACGGGGTGGTGGTGGTGGTGGTGGTGGTGAATGCAGAGTTGCGACAGGCACACTCTTCTGCAGGCAACTGTGTGGTCGAAGTGTTCGGTGCTGAAATATAAACTGTGCGGTTCTCCAATCTCTAGTGGAGGTTGCTTGTGAGGAAAAGATACCATGCAGAGACACAACAGGCACCCTCTTCTAGGCAATGGGGCTTCCTCACGATTTCCGGAGTTGGTGCTAAGTAATGAGCAATGACTGAACGCCTCTTCCCAATCGGCAGGTCTTAACGGAGGGTGCTAAATATTGGATTGGGCACATGTTTGGAGGGGAGGCATTCTCAGATCCATAACCTCACCTGTGACAATCGGACCTTCCTTCCAAAAACAGCAGCTGCAGAGGAGAAAATGGTTCACCCCAGCACTAAGGGGACCAGGTCTGTCCCCCCACCCCACCCTCTGGTCATCTCATCCTTGCCTTGATCTCATCAGTAGCCTGGCCTTTGTGTCAGCAGGACACTGAACCGGAGAGACCAAATAATCAGCCTGCTGAGTCAAGACGCCCCACCCCCCAAGCCCTCCCCAGATAAGGTGGAGGGGTGTGTGTCTGCTGATTCATCCTTGTCTGGAAGGGTTGTCTATTGGGTTTCCTTGTTTTGACCATCATGGCTGGCAGAGGTGAAGAGAGGCAGCCCTCGTTTGCAGACACACACCAGCATGTGATGTTATCACCTTGTCCTCCCCTTGTTCCCCCACAGCAGCCACCCTCCAGGAAGCTTAGACAACTAGTTCCATCATCCAGTGCATGTGTGCGTCACCCTATCAGCCAGATTTGAGAAAGTCACTTTTTGCAAACAAACAAAAAAGTCTTTTTGAAATGTAACCTCTTGTGGTTACTTTTGACAATGTGTTGAAAAGTATATGCTTACATTTATTTATTTATTTATTTATTTATTTATTTATTTATTTATTTATTTATTTAGAGTATTTTTACCCTGCCTTCTCCTTAGAAAAGGACCCAAGGCAGATAATGAGTGACAATATACAGTCCAGTACAATTAAGACATATTTAAGTTTGAGAACAGGGAATTGCTTACGATTTGTTACATTTCTGCTGCTTCCTCTTTGAGGGCTGAGTGTGTGGGGGGGGGGGGGAGAGAGGAATGCCTAGGATTAATAAAAGAACACCTTAAAAGCATGAAAAGGTCCCATCAAAAAGGTTCCGAAATGTCTTCCAAAAAGTAGCTTTTGAAAATAATGAGAAAACAGTTACTCGCCAGTCCAGTAAAATTACTTTCTTCCTGCCCCAATATTATTCAAAATAATTTGAATTATTTTCAATTTTTATTTATTTTATTTGAAATATCTTTACCCCTGCTTTCTCCTTAAAAAGGACTCAGAGCCGATTGCAGTGTTCAAAGTCCATATTTAAAACTAAAAACAGTAAGGATACAAATGCGAGAAAGGGTCAAGTACCCTACCACAACACAGCAAACACACCCCAGCCCCCTTGGTACACTCTTGTTACTTAAGCACTAACTTGTAATCCAGTACTCCTAAGCGCTAATGCTGGCTGTGGATCATGGGATCTGTAATACAGCATGTCTGAAGGGCGCAAAGTTTGGGGACATCTCCCCTGGAGAATGCCCTGTGCATCTTTTGGAAAGGACACATGGGAAGCCATAGGTTGGAGCTTCCTAATTCAACTTTATTCGGCTATTTCCCTTCGGTTCTTTTCTTGTGCTGGTCCCACAAGCTTGCTGGGAATTTCGGCTTAAATAGGAAGGTTGGACAAACACAATAAAACCCGAGAAGATTCTTTGGCTACCTTGGAGGGGGAGCACAGAGTAGCAGGGCAGTTTCGCTAGTTGTTAGTGAGGGAGAGCAAGGTAAATATTGAACATTCAGGACTTATCTTGAAGAAGGAGCTGGGAGCATCTCCATGTATATGCTGGGTGAAGGTCAGCTGTCCAGAGACAGAAAGAGATAGGACAGGCCATGGCTGGTTCCAGAGCAATTTGGAGTGGGAGAGACAATATTGGGTGTAATTAGGACAAAGGTAGAAGGAGGGACAGAGGTAAGGTTTTCCTTTGAAACCTTGCTTGGATTCCTTTGCGTTACAGGCGTTTAATGCCAACGCTGCCGTTAAAACCCCTGGGTGCAGAATCCGTTGCCTCCTTCTGTGACGGTCTCCCAACCCTGTCCTTTCGGGCCGTTTTCCCATGTAAAATTGAAAGCCCTTGTCAGGCAAGGGTGTAGATGGGAAGAAGAAGGGAGGCTGTCCTTCTGGCTTCACAGCCGTGGTGTATCGGAGCAAAAACCGGCACGCAGCCATGTAAACTGGAGGATGCGCCCCCGGGGTGGTGGAAAGTGCAACCGAGCCCAGCAGGCACACTTGGCAGACAATCTGCTCAGAGGAAGCGCTTGCATTTGCAAATGTCAGGAGCCTCAAATGGGGTCAGGCGTTTGGAGGAGGAGAAGTTGTAAAGGGCCAAAGTCCACAGAGTGGCAGCACCAGGGAAAGTTGGTTCCTAATCCGTATCTATTGGTTTCTTACGATAATGGCCCTACCTCTCTTCCCCTGCATTCAAGCCAGGGGCTGTGGATCTCCATCTCTTTCCTTTGGCCTCACAAAGACCCAATATTAAGATAGAGCGTCTGACTGACCCAAGGGCATTTAAAGGTCAAAGAAGGATCTGAACCCAGCTTTCCTGAGTTTCTAGTCTAGCTCTAATATGTGAGAGCCATAATCTCCCAGGCAGCATCGTGGCTGCCAGGAAAGGGTCAGGAAGTTGTAGTTCAGAAAAAAAATTAACTTTTCCAAGCTCCAGACAGTGGCAGGACTTGTAAGAGGAGCTGTGGTCTCCCAGCCGCCACCAAACCAACCCCTGGGCCTCCTTCCTTTACTCTGCAGAGAGAGAGATTTGTGGGCTGATGGATCATTCTGGTTTCTCCATCCCTCCCACCCTCGGGGCTCTTATCTTTGAATTTATGGCTGTCATGAGTAAGGGGATTGGGTGTGTCTATAGGGAGAGAAGCCGTGGGAGGGGACGAGATGGTACACAGATGGGGAAGATCTAAGTGCCCCTTGCGTTACTCACCCCAGAGGTCTTACACAAGCATGCACACACAGAGAGAGAAACTGCAGGTTGCCCCCTTGTCTACATGCAACACATGTAGCCCGACTACCAAGAAATATTGAAGGTGTTTTTGAAAAAAATTATGATGATGATGATGTTCCAAGCTCTGCATCTGAGTTTCTACTCCATTGTATCTACAGTATCTGTTTTCACAATCAGCCTTCTCGAGGGTTTGGGATTTCTAGTTTTCGTTGTGTCTTTACAGATGACATCTGATCTTTGGGCCTGCTTAAGTAGAATTATGAAAGTTCAGACTCAAATCCATCTCTCTAAATGTCTATGAGTTCAAGCATGTATTAGTACAGCATATGCTCCAAAAGGCTACCATTCATGACTAACGTAGTAGTAATAATGTAACGAATGATCTTAGAATCGCAGGTTGGAATTCCGGCAAATGAAGAATCTCAGTCCCTAGTTCTTTACAAACCTACACCAACCCATTAAATTTCTCTGGGGAAATGTCTAGGTAGGAAACTAAAAGTGGATCCAGCCAGTTTAGCATGAAGGAATGAATTCTTCCAGGTTCTTATATTCTCGTTTTGGAGTCGCTAGATGACTTCTCAATGTCCGAATTTGGAGTTTTCCAAGATTTGCTGTCTAATCTTATGCATGTTTACTCAGAAATGTGCTCTGGTGAGTTCAATCAAGCTTTGAATAGATGGGCGCAGGGCTGTGGGCTGGGTTGGTTTTCAACTGCATGCAGACTGTCATTTAACTCTAATTGCAAACCGCTTAAATTATATTGCTCACCGCCAACAATGGTCTTATTTGGCACTATGTTGAGGGAGGGAACGGGAGAGAGAGAGAGAGAGAGAGAGAAATTGAGAGAGAGAGAGAGAGCATACAAGGTTGCTTGGCATTTAAGATTTATTTCAGCTTGTATTATGCCTTCTCCTGAAGGCACTGTGTGATCTCCAATCAAAATCTAGAATGGGTATGAATAATGGGATTATGTTTCCCCAAAAGAGCCTGAAGCCTGTAAAATCCTAACCAGCCTTTAAAATAGCCATTCGGTCCAATTTATTTTGTGTTGTTATCCGAAAGTGCTGACCTGAAATGCTATCCATCCATCCATCCATCCATCCATCCACCCCCACCCACCCACCCACCCACCCATCTGTGTTGCTGCAATTCCATGGCTAACAATTAAGGGTTGACCTGGCCCTTGATGGCTTGTTATCAAGGGAACGTTGATGGCCTGTGTGACAGAATGAAGACTTGGAGAGGTGCCGCACAAAGGTGGGATTCTTCAGCCGTGAGCAGACCCAAAATGTTTGAATTCCAAAGTGGTTTGCGAAGACATTGGTCCAGCCTTTAGGTTCTGCCTGCATTACTACCAACCTCCATCACCACCCCCGGGGACCTCACCAACAACCTTATAAGATTGCAAAGAGTTTTTTGTTTACATAAGGTAGATTTTTCACGTTCGGCATTTAAACAGAGCCGACGGCTGTCTCTGGAGGTGTACAGAGAAGCTTCTCATTCTCTGTGTATCTAAAAATCCAGGATCAAACTTCACCTAGGTCTCCTCTTCCACCATAATCTCCAGGCCAATACATCTGTCCTGCAGACTCCTGCAGACTTTTGAGTTTGTTGGGGAAACGCGCCATAAATCTCAAGAAGTTAATTTTGTTGTACATTTAAGATTGACATATTTATTTTAGCGTAACAGCCAGGGATGTCCCCCTTATTCCTGTTAAACCGTGACGACCTGCGTTTTCTCTCACTGTCTCTGTGTTTGCATTCTAGAAATGCCTTTTAGACAAGCTGCCGTTTTCCGGGTTTCAGCTCCTTTCCTGGAGTTTGGCGGGGGGGGGGCAGAAGTATCTCAAAATTTCCAAGCATGTGTTGCTTCATCTTCTCTCTATTCTAGTGCACACACAGGTAAAACTCGTGGCATGTAAACATGGGACTGATAGGTCGTTCATCCGTTTAGATCTCTGTCCACGGAGCCAGAGTTCGGGAGTTTGGTTCTCTGCTGTGCCTTCTTAACAGGGCCTGGACTCGGTGATCCACGGGGTCCCTTCCAGCTCAGCAGTTCTCAGATTAGTCTTCTCCCTGATTCATTGGGATGATGTGTCTTGTTCAAAGTGAAGTGTGGTCACCGAGAGAACCATCTACACACCTCCAGTCTCATTTCCCCTTCAGATAATGCCAAAGGTTCACACATCCTGGGCATAATCTCTTTCAGTTGTTACCCTCAGGGCGATGTTTTAGGGCTTTGCATTCTAGGACAACTAGATATAAAGATAGTTTGTTTCCAAGTGCTATCAAACTGTTGAATCATTAATTTTTCTTCTTCTTTTCTTCCTTTTTAAATAATCGGTTGTACTGTGTTTTTGTTGTGGAATATATGATTCTTATATTTCCTTCTTATATACAGAGAGCATTTTTTACCAAAACAAATTCCGGGTGTGTCCAACCACACTTGGCCAATAAAAGGATTCTGATTCTGATTGTGATTCTGATTCTGATACTTGTGACACAGCTGCTTCAGGTGACCAGCGCTGGGTTTACAACAGCTGGTATCCAAAAGACTCAGGTTGGCTGGATAACTTAGCAAGTTCGGTCTCTGGCCGTGGAAGCAGAGGCTGGGGGGTTTAATTTCCCCCTCTCTGGAGTCCCAGAACAGGTTTCCCCATCCCCACCCCTCGGTGGTCTTAGGGAAGCCATGCAGTCCCAGGGCTCCCCTAGAAGAAGGGGAGGAGAAACCCCGACAGAGCACTCTTTGCCTAGAAAAATACTCTGAAAATCGTCTCCATAATTCAGAATGGACTTGATGACATGCGCTTCTGCATGCAACTGCACATGCATGCATGCGCATGCGTGCACACGCACACACGCGCGCACACACATACACACACACACACACACACACACACACACACACACAAGCGAGCGATCAAGAGAGAAAGAGACAGAGAGGGAGAGTCTGCTGAGACATCGCACATAAAACACAACTCCTTCCACAACCTTGCACAGTCTGTACCAAAAACGGTGTCTAACATCTGGGCTAGTTGTTTTTTCTTGTGGGGCCACCAGGTCTCTGACCATCCCACTGATGCGTGAGTTTTTGGAGGCCCAGAGTTTTTGTTAGTTTGTTTGTTTTACAGAAGTGCATTTAGAACCGGCCATTGTTTCGGGCAGGGCTAGTGCCATCTTGAATTTCTCATGAGAACATAAGAACATAAGAAGAGCCCTGCTGGATCAGGCCAAAGGTCCATCTAGTCCAGCTTCCTGTATCTCACAGTGGCCACACCAAATGCATCTGGGAGGGCACGAGACCAGATATCTGCCTCCTGATACCACCCCCCTGCATCTGGCCCTTGAAGTACCCTGGTTTTAAGCCTGGAGAGTACACCTCTCCATCATGGTTTGTAACCTGGGATGGACTTTTCCTCCAGGAATCTGTCCAATCCCCTTTTGAAGGCATCCAGGCTAGATGCCATCACCACCTCCTGTGGCAGGGAGTTCCTCACCTTGGCTTCAGAGGCGTTTCAGATTTGAACAAATAAGAGCCGAGGTGGGGGGAAAGACCGGTTCTTTGCTGGCCCCTTCCTTTCTCAGCATGCTTCTTAGCTCAGGAAACCCAGCACAGCCATTCAAGCATGGCTTTCCCTCCAGGAAAACAGAAGCTGAGCCTCCCCAGTTGACAAGATTTTATAGACTCTTTCCCTCACCCTCTGCCGGCATCTTGGCAGCACTTGGGAGGGTGGCAGCTTTGCCAGCCTGAATGCCAATGGCCTCTTTCATTTGGGAAGGCAGAGAGAGGCAAAAACCAGTGTCTTCATTGTCTGCGAATGGTGTGCAGCTTAATCTATGCACTCTTGGCATTCGCTTTAGCTGTGCCAGGCGGTGAAGCCAAATTTAACACCCTGGCGAACGGGCAGGGGGAAAGGCTCACCTTTTGTTTAGAACCAAACACGCAGGACTTCAACCCTTGGGGATCTGAGTTGCTGGCTCTTGATTTTGTAACAGTGATCCATCCCTGGGATGACAGAAAGGCAGAGGTCATAGTGAGGGAGGGAGGGAGGGAGCCAGGATGAGACCTGGGGCCTTTTCACACGACCCCTAAGATCCGCTGGTCCCTTAAATTCGGACCAAAGATCTTAGGGGTTCATTGCCCTTCCTTCCTCCCCACCAGAGAAAGAGGGGGAAAATGCAGCTCACCTGGAGGAGCTTCCTGGAGCTCTGTTTCTCTTCCGTTTCTCTTCTGTTTCTCTTCTGCTTGCTTTTTTTCCTCCCACCTCTTCTCTTAAAGGGGCAGGAGGCAAAAAAAACACAAGCAGAAGCCAGGAGAGCCCCGCACTGACCAGATTAAATCCGGACCTGGGGATTTTCACCCACCTCAAGCAGGTACAAGAAAGTGCAGCTGGGTCGCGCTTAGGTGGGCGGGGTCGCACTTAATTGTCTGCAAAGTCCGGAGCTGGTGGGAAAACACTTGTAAGGTCCGGACCTTGCAGCCATTTCCTGCGGAGTTTAGGGGTCGTGTATAAAGCACCTGGGCAGTTATTTATGGAGCTGTGTTTGAGCACGCCCTGTTTCTTTTCTGGGTCTCCAAGTGGGTGGGTTGCATCTTAAAATAAAGAAATAAATAACAAAGCTACCAGCAGGGATGGGTCAGCACGTGATGTCCTGAACTCACTCAACGAACATGGCTGCATTTTATTTTACTTTCCAAAACAATAGCAGAATAGTCGAAAAAGGAATCTATAGGCAGAACTTGTTTTAAAATGAGCATCCATTAGAAAGGTATGCACTGGTAAGTGAGACATAGCTGGGCTTACTGGGTGCAAACATCTGTCACCTGCATTACGGAGAGGAGAATAAACTACCTGGGCGTCACCTCAGGGAAAACCGGGCAGCTCTGCTTCCTTTTATAAGGTGATGTCTCCCTCGGAGGAAACTTGGCCGGACTTCACAGAACGGTCAATAGGGCATTTTTCTAAGAGATGCTACAACACAGTATCATGTTGCCTTTTCTACTAAAAAATAAATGGTGCATCCATGATCCACGGGGGTTCCTTCCAGTTGTGGTGGTGGTGGTGGTGGTGGTGAATACGCCAGGAGATGAGCCAGGCCTCAAGAGCACACGATGTTTTGTTTAACCGGTAGCAGCGGTTTCATCTGTTACTCTTCAGAATCCAGCAGTTTAATTTGCTATTTATCTAATTTTTTTCCCTCTCCCTGCCCCCACCCGCCTCCCCAAGAATAAATGTAGACAGCTTTTCATTTGAAAAAACACCTCAGGGCTGCAGCCCATCACTGGCTTGAATCAGACGTGTCGGGCCTTTATCGCAAGCACAGGCCCACGTCAGGGAAGGTCTGTTTTTGGTGAGGAGGGAAAATCAACCGGCTGCCTTTTTTTTTTGTCTTGCCGAAAGGAGTAAAACGGCAACAGAATAAATGGGATTTTCTCTCCTCCAACCCCCCCCATGCTGCAACCCCAGGCCCCGGCTTTGAAGTGGGCCGTTCCCGTGAGACAGGTTTGTCTGATTAGAAGAGCTGCAGCTCGAGTAATCTCAGCCACGGTGCCAGGCGGAAATTAGGTTAGATTTAAATTTTACAGGCAGGCAAATTCTGAAAGAAAGAGAGTGTGTGTGTGCTATTTTGTACCCCCAATGCACTTTTGCAATCAATAAGGGCAACACCTGCAATCACTTTAAATAGATTTCCTCGTTCATTTCCATTTCACTATTTATATTCGACCCCTTATAGATCCAACCTCTCTCTCTCTCTCTCTCTCTCTCTCTCTCTCTGGGATCTAGAGGCCAGACATTTTCTAAACAACTTTTGTCTGTTACCTCTAGTTTGTTGCAAACTGCTTTTAATCCATGGATTGCAACAATTGTGTTGCAATCCGGTGGGGTCTCTATTTTTCTCTGCTTGTTTGTTGGTTTCATTGTAGCTACCTTTGGTTTCATTGTAGCTGCCTTTAATGTTGCAAAGAACGCTGAGATACTTTTTCAAATGAAAAGCCATCAACATTTATTCTTAGACAATGCTGTAGGTAAACAACAACTTAAACTGCTGGGTTTTGAAGAGTAACAGATTAGAGTGCTGAATTTTGCCACCAGTTAAACAAAACATCCTCTTCTCTTGAGGTCTGGCCCATCTCCTTGTGTATTCACCATCACCATCATAATCTTCTAAGGGACATCTGTGGATCACTGACTTCAGACTCCTCGGCCAGAGGAAATATTAAGGCCTTTCAAAAGTTTGCCAACCCACGTTGGTTGGACACATGCTCTCTCTGGTCATTTGGTGACCATCAGCCGACGCCAATCTGAGCATCGGCTGCTCCTTAGATGTACGTACAACGAGACGCCGACAACATCCAGCCATCAGTTGGCTTCTACAAAGCTGATTTGCATGGCTTTTAAACGTTTGAGGATATCGCCGCGCCTTACCCAGCTGATCGCTTCGAGCTTAACAGGATTCCGGGAGGGATTAGCAATGTAGAAGCCTAAGCCCAGCCGTTGTATTTAGGCAAGATTAGAACAAAAATAAAAAATTTAAATGGGCACAAATCCGTTTGCTCTGCAGAGGAACGTGTGTAAGATCAGAGGGAGATCGGCTTCAGAAGGTCAGCCAATTCCTTTGGGGAGGCTGAAACCAAAGTCATCATCTTCTCTCCTTTGGATGAAAGAGACTTAACATCAGCCTTGGGTATAGGGATGAAGGGATGAAGAATAACCGTTGAGCTGGCAGTCATTGACTAAGGTCAACTGTTTCCTTCTCTTTCCATTTGATGAGGTCAACTTAATCCCTGGTCCTATTTGGCCAGGTATCTCTCTATCAGTTCTTACCAGGGATCTGCCTCCGGTGTTAGAGCACCATTGTTGTGCGTCCTCCACTCTGGGAGAACACTCTCCTTCACTTTCACATCCTCTGTTCTCTACCAGCCACCTCCAGATGAATAATTATTTTACTACAAACACAATGAAAGGAGGAAGAAATGTGAGCTGTTTTCCAAGGCTCCGTTCTGATGGCTTTAGGCTGCGACCACACAGTGAGACAGCTTAACAGGAAAGGCCGAAGCCCCGAGAGGCACCTCCGGTGTGAGAATGGCAAAAGGGGGTCCTTTCCCCTTCACGGCAGTGTCAGTTTGGCGCAAACAGTTTCTGCGCAAAACATGTGCCTTCATCACAAATACAACAGCCACTGAAGGGCAGGGTGATTGTTCCAAAAGACTTGAGAAACCCATCGATGCTTCCGAAGCTTAAAAGCCCACAAAATGATGTTGCACTGTGTTGCACATTTGCACAACATAAATAATAGGTGCAAATAAGAATATTTTTGCCAGCAGTTTAGACATTAATGACTGTGTGTTGCATTATTTTGAGGGGGAACAACACATTTACACTGTTATACAAGCTGTATACTCACCGCTTTACATTGTAGCCAAGTGTCATTTCTTCAGTGTTGTCACATGAAAATATATAATGTACTATACTAAAATATTTGTGAAATGTGAGGGGGATGTCCTCACTTCTGTGATATACTGTATCTCATTGTCTTCACTCAGAATCTTGGAAACTGCTGCCTTCCTCCACCAGTTTTGCCTCTTTTCACAGCCCTTCACTCTTTCACATCTGCTGTTTCCTTCCAGTCTCCGTTGTTTGGCAAGAAACACAAAGGAGAGTTGTGATCATGTGGGGAGAACAGTCACCTTCCGGCCCGCTGGTGGAGCGCTCCGGTGTGATCGATTTCCCAGTGATCCCACTATTAAGCTTGGGAAAGTACTACACAAACCATTTACACCAGGGGTGCTCAAAGTTTTCAAACAGTGGGCCGGTCCACCACCACCCAGACACCACTGGGGGCCGGATCACAGTCCAAAAGCAGCTGCGGAGGCTTGCTTGCTCACAAAACAGGAGGTAGGTGGGGGGGTTTGCAATTGGTCCCAGGGGCCGGATTCAGGACCTTGGGGGCCGCATCCGGCCCCGGGGCCTTAGGTTGAGGACCCCTGATTTACACAGTTCCTTGACACCCACTAATGCAGGGGGAAATGCACTTTGCCTGACGACGATCCCTGTCAAAGCTGGAGCTTCTCGGTTCAGCTGTAAGGCTGGTTCTGTCACAGGCCGGGCTGGAGTGATGACCCTGGGGATGGCGGAGGGCTCACTTCTCAAGAGAGACCACTCCCTGAAAGAGAACCCTTTCGTGGTGCAAAGAAGCCCACGCCTCTCCAGCTGTCTGACCACACCCTAAAAGTCATCTGCTGCTTTTCAAGAATCCCAAATCTTATCAGCCAGATGTTTTGGGGGAACTTTTACATGACCCCTAAGATCTGCTGGCAACTTAAATTCGGACCAGAGATCTTGGGGATTTGTCTCTCCTCCTGTGTTCCCACCCCTCCACGCTCCCTTGCTCCTGTCTGCATGAGGAGAGGGAGAAAAAAAGGGAGATAAGAATGCAGGCTCACCTCCGCTCTGCCTTAGAGCTGCTCCAGGAAGCATTCCAGTCTCTTAAAGGGGAGGGGGAAAAAAAAAAAAACACAAGGCGAGGAGAGCCTGACACTCACTGCTTTACATCCGCATCAGAAAATTTTCACCTTTGGAGACCAGGTACTTGGAAAATGCGCTGGGATGTGCTTGGGTGGGCGTGGTCGTACTTAATTTTTTTAAAAGTCTGGTGGGTGGGAAAATAATTTTAAGCTCCGCATCTGGGAGCCCTTTGCCTCGGATTTTAGGGGTCGGGTAAAAGCACCCTTTCCTAGACTGCTTGGTGCATTCTGAAGGACCGGTCTGTAGCCCACAAGCGCTCACGCCCAATGAAATGAGCGAGTCTTAGTGATACACAGCAAAGATTTCCCTTTGCTTCCCAGATCATTAGACGTCAGGCGTGCCAGCGTCTGTCTTTGCCAGGACTTGGGGATGTTTGCAGTGGGAACCCGTTCAAGCCATTACATCAGCTCGGTCAATTGCTGTTTGAGGTTTCCAGGCCACAAACACCATACCATTGAGATACGGACATTTCCTTAATAATCCTGGAATAACCATGGAACTGCAGACCTGGCAAGGGCCGTACGGATCTTGTCAAGGAGGCACCGTGCAGAATCAAGCTCCCAAGCTCCACAGCCAAATGCCTAAACTTGTTTATTTATTTAGGTATACTTTGTTTTATTATGCTCCTTGTATTTTGTTTTTTATTTAAATGTATTCCTTTGTTAGCTTGTCATGTGATTCCATTCTGTATACCGCCCAGAGTAGCCCTAGGGCTAGATGGGCGGTATAAAAGTCAAATAAATAAATAAATAAATAAATAAATAAATAAATAAATAAATAAATAATATAATAATAATAATAATAATAATAATAATAATAATAATAATAATAATAATAATAATAATAATAATAATAATAATAATAATAATAATAAACCACTGAATTACTCAACAGTTGACTTGCTCCCTGATGAGATTCAGCTTTTTAGGGGCAAAATGTTGGCTGCTTGTGTATAAAATCTCCTTTTCAGCTCCAAGGAAGGCGATACAGTTTGACGGTCATGTTTTCAAGTTCATGACTTAAAGCAGGGATGAGCGGATTTCAAGTGCTAAGGATCTGTTCTGTTTCTGGGGTTTTATTTTTACTAGAATTCCAACAGCCTGGAAGTAAAGACATCAACATTTTGAATAAGAATGGGGCTTGAGTCCCAGAAATGGAATGACCATCACAGTCTTTTTGCCAGAACTTTATAAAAGGGTTTTTGTGGTGGAAAGGGAGACCCTGAGCTGATACGGGGGGGAAGTGGGCTATAAACATACCAAATAACTAATCAATAGGCATTAGTCTGTCTGTCCTGAATCATCCAGAGGTTGTACAGATCTTCATCTTCTTTCTCTGTTTCTTAAAACTTTGTTGTTCAGTCGATCCAGATTTCTAACCCTGGAGCATTTCTGGTACAAAGTGCCACAAACGATCCTGGAGATATTATTAGATGGTGAGGTTGAGTCTTCTTATATGAATAGTCTCGGTGCCAAGTCAGGGGATCAGAAAAAAGAGGCAAACTAAGAGGAGCTTTTCATTCCATCCTCAATTCCTGCCGGGGAACCTCATCTGATCAGTTCCATCCATATTCACTAGAAACAGGATAATGACTGTCTCTCTGCTCTTCATTTGCGCTAATTCGTTTAAATGCATGCGGGACTAAAATTAACCTTTGAGCTGGCCCCTCTCCACAACCGCTGCACTCGTGACATCAGAACAAATTGACCCCCCCATTCCAACAGGCTGCGCCAATTGTGCCGATGTCACGGATGGCGCTGAATTTCCCCAGGACAGACACACACGACAGCAACCCACAACATGTGTCTGCATTGCAAGGCGTGAAAGAGACTTCAGAGCAACAGTTTGTATCATCCCTGTTTAGCCATGCTCGATCTGGCCAAGCCTGGGGGTGCATGACAGATATGAGGTGACACAATGTTGAAATAGAGAAAGAGAGAGAGAGAGATTGAGAGAGAGAGAGAGAGAGAAAGAGAGAGCTACTTTTTTTGTATGGTGGAATACTGTGGTCCATTTCTGCCCAATCTCTTGTGGTCTCCCTTGATGTTGACTTGTAGAGTTGGTCAGTGACAAAAAAGATGAGACTTCTTCCCAAGCCATGGAGGAATCTACCCTCTCTCCCCTTCTCCCTTTTAACTTGCTAGCCTCTGGTGGGTTGAGATTTTGGCCCCTTTGTTTCCAGAGAGAAGCTTGAGTGACGCTCCTAAATGAGACCCTTTTATTTGCTCTCTACACTCATCTGTCTGGAGGTCAGCGGCCCCCTGCGTGTCCCTTCTGTTCCCGGTCCGTCCTGCTGCCCTGTCACCCTTCCTGACAACCAGGGTTCAAGTTCTGCCTGGCTACAAGGCAGGTGTGTGGTGGGGTAGTGGCCAGCTGGACATTCTGACCCCCCCATCTGGGATCAGACCCCCCCCCCTCAACTGGGTCTGCAGGCTGCACTCTTGTGCAGGTGAGGGACGTTGCCAGAAATTCCTCATGCTTCAAGGAGTCCCTTCTTGGGTTTTGCAGGACGGCCTTCCTGGATTGATGTGGGAGCTGGAACAGCAGCTGGGGTTGCTGCGATTGTACCCGGAGAAGACTTGCAGGGAGGCAGCGGAGACTGACAGCTGGCCCAGTTCAGGTAAGCCGAAGGGAACCAAACCAGGTGCTGGTGAGACCAGTTGATGCATCGTCCAAAATGCACACCTTCTTAGTTGTGGTTTTTTCCAGCATAATGTTTGGTTCTGCCCTATAGCCTGCTCCTTCTTCCTCTGGCAGGTTTCATCACTGGGAACTTTAATAATTGTAATTTTAAAAGCACTAATAATAACACACATATCAACTCCATGTTGACTCTCGGAGATCCTTTTCTTGGTTTTCTAGGTGGGACGTAATCAGGTTTCCCATTGCCTTCTTCTGGGGTTGCCCTGGGACCACTGTGTCGTTTGCCCAAGGCCACACAGGCTGGCTCTATCACAGTAGGGAATCGAACTCCCAGCTGTTGCCTCCACTTGTAGATACCTAGCTCACCACTGTTTCCAAGATCCTCCAAGCTGGATGGGAGTTTCTGGGAATTTTGATGCAGAAAAAGCGGCTTTCACGCCTAGCAAATTTTACTGACTGCATCCACTGGAAGCAAAGCTGGTGAACCTCTTTGCTAAGCAAGGGGGCAGAGGGTGGACAAAGTCCAAAGAGTCATCCCAGGTGCCCATTCTTCCCCTCAGGTTTCTACGAGGAGCCTCAATCGGCAGTAGCTTCTGATTCCCCGGCATCTGGATTTGGGGACTCTTCGTGCAGCTTCCCTTCGGCTTCAGGGTCCTACTCCCGGATTGGCCGCCCTGAGTCACGCCTGGGCTATGCCAGCGAGCGCCCCAAGTCTGTAGGTGAGTCAGCGGAAGGGGGTGGATCCGATGTCACATGGAGGAAATCCACATGGAATGCCCTTCATCTGGTGGCAGCGGAGGGATCTCCCCAAACGGAGCAGGAGAGGGGCCTGGAAAGATGTTCCCCTGTGACTGGAAACCCCAAGACCAACAAGAAAACCATAAAAAGAGAAAACATCTAGTAAGATTTCAATAGATAAAGTATTTGGGGATTTGTAGTGCAAAAAAAATGTCCTTCATGTGGTGGCAGCGGAGGGATCTCCCCAAACGAAGCAGGAGAAGGGCCTGGAAAGATGTTCCCCTAGGACTGGAGACCCCAAGACCAAAAAGACCCTTAAAGAGAAAATATCTAGTAAGATTTCAATAAAGGATGTGGGGATTTGTAGTGCAAAAAAAAAAAAAAATCAACTTTCCCCAGCCTGAGCCTTTGCCTCTGGTTGCTAAAACTGCAGACGATCATGGGCTCCCCTTAATCTCCTGATCTTTTCCTTTCTGAGACGCTCGGTTGGATCTTGGAGTCCTTCTCTTCTTTCAGCAAATCTGCCCACTTGTGGAGAGCCACAAAAGAGATTTCTTTATGGAGCCTTGGAGCCAGATTCTGCTGGCACGATCATTGGTGGAAGAGAGGCCAGTAGACCCACCAGCTGGTCCTTCTTCCAGCCTGGACTGACATAATCCCAGGCAACCACAGTGGAAGTTGGCCGCGCTCCAAAATCTGCAGCCAATAATGTCACCTGCACCCCCTCCAAGAAAAAGGACGTCTCTAATCCGTTGAGTGCTTAGAGTCAGGTCAGACCTGGATAATGTCCAGACTGTTATCACAATATTCATCTCTCTCTCTCTCTCTCTCTCTCTCTCTCTCTCTCTCTCTCTCTCTCTCTCTCTCTCCTCTTTGTTTCTTCCTGGGGTTCCTCCATTGCAGGCGAGGTGACCACCACCAGCAAAGATGGCACAAGCCGGAGCACCGTCCCCCGCTCTTTCTCTGCCCCTTACTCCAGTAGCTCCCAGGACTACTCCGCCGAGCCGTTACCCCCGCGCTACCCGCCGGATCCCTTCCTGTACCCCAGCCCCCTCCACGCCGTGGCCCTGCCGAACCCCTTGCTCCGGAGCCACCTGTACGAAGACTCCGCTTTCTCCTCCGACACCTCCCAGGCGTTGGCCTACCCCAGCGACCCGGACAGCGGCCTGGAGCCTTACGGGGACAAGTTCCCCTTCTACTCAGAGGCAGCCTCGCACTGCCACAAGGTGGAGAACTACATCTCACGCCTCATCCGCCGCCGGAGCCAGCTCTTGAGGGGCAGCAAGCCCCGGACTAGCTTGGGCTCGGAGGCTCCCTCGTCCAAGGTGGGCAGACAGAACAGCCTCTGCAAGAGGCCCTCGGAGCTGCTTCCCCCTCAGGGGGACCGCAAGCACCCGCCGTCCATGGAGAGGGGGAGCAGCACCCCATCGCCCTGCGGCCACGAGGGAGGCTCTGTGGCAGCCACCCGCATCTGGTCGTCGTGGGATGCGGCGGCGGAGAGGACCCTGGCGGCCAAAGCTGCCGCCATGGAGGACTACAGCCCTCCAGCTCCCTCTGGCTACAAGAAGCCCCCCAAGCTGCAGGCCCTGGCGCACATGTGGCCTCCCTCCGTGGATCCGTACGAAGCTGTGTACCCATCGTCCCCTCTCCCAGACAGAAAGGACGGCACCCCCCAGGGGAACGGCCAGGAACCTCTTTCTTACGAGACCGAAGACGGGACGTGCCTCCTGGTCAAGGCCCAGTACATCCCGGCTCAGCAGCTGCCCAGAGCCCAGCAGGCTCACCGGCCGGCCAAAAAGAAGGCCCCGCCGCTCACCAAGGGCCGCTCGGTGGAGCTGTCCCCGGAGCGAGCCCCTCTCCTGCCACGGGAACGGCCACGGGTTTCGGCCGCCACCAAAAAATGCCGCTTCACCGAAGACGGAGCTGAGGCGGCCGGACGGAAGGGGCCAGGAAGGAAGACCTCACCCCGGTCCAGGAAAGCCCCTCGGTCCCAGTCGGAGAACAGCCTCCTCAACAAACCGGGAGCCAAATACGGGACGGCAGAAAGGGAAGAAGCGGCGGTGAAACCGTCCCGGCAGAAGCGGTCTCATGGCCCCCCAGGTGGTGGCGGCGGCAGTGGCGGCTACCGCAAGTGGCGCTCCACAGCGGAGATCTGCCAGGAGGAGCCCTCGGTGGGAAACGTGGCCGAGCCACGCCAGAGCCCACGGGAAGCAGGCCCCGTGGGGTACCCCTATGCCGGCAGCGACTCTGAGTGCTCGGCCGAACAGGCCCGGCAAGCCCCCATGTGCCGTCTGGAGGAAGGCCTGGTGTTTGGGGACAGTGAGTCCAGCCTGAGTGACGGGGACTCGCCCCCCGCCTACAGCAGCGGCGCCTCCAGCGACACGGACGAGAGCGGCGGCCTGGTGTGGCCCCAGCAACTTTCTCCACAGCTCGTGTCGGCCTCCGGGCCGGGGAAGGCGGCCAGCGGGCAGCCCAAGGTCTTCGTGAAAATCAAGGCCTCGCATGCGCTGAAGAAGAAAATCATGCGCTTCCGGTCCGGTTCCCTCAAAGTCATGACCACGGTGTGAGGAGAGCCGGATCCACCCCGCCTCCCACTTTTTCCTGGGATGAACCCCCTCTTTTGTGGCTGAAATTTCCACCTTAAAAGGCACCCCATCTTTCCTTCCAGTTCCCATCGTTCAGGCTGGCATCAAACTCTCTCGCTTCAGGGCTGATGTGGAGGAAAAAGAGAACCGCACCAGAGAAAAGAAAAAAAAAAGAAAAAGCAAAGCAAAATCTTTCCTGGAAGCGAGCTTGGGATGCTGGCTGTTGTACATACCCTGCCTTTCCCCAGCTGCGCACAAAATTGCTGAGCCTGCCTCTCCCTGCCTCTTGTCCCCTCTGCCTCTGACTCCATCATCTTTCTAACCGCCGTTCATTTTTAAAAGAGAGTATTTATTATGGGTTTTGTACAGTTTTAACTTCTCGGGAGTCCAAAAGTTTTGGTAGGAAAACTTTGGAGTCTAAATTCATGCTGTCGCATTTCTATATGGAGATCCATCCTCTCTCTGTGTATGTAAATAAAATTCCCTGTGTTTGTTTTTTTTTGTTTGGGGTGCTTGCAGCTTGTTCCTTGTGTGTTTGTTTATATTATTTTGACAGTTAAAAAAACACACACAAACTTTTCCACACTTAGAAGCTTCTGTCAACATCAGGCATGATTTTGCTCCCCGGTTCCTTCACTTCACTCCTGGATTGGCAGTTTGACTCATGTCTGCATTCTGGAGAGGCAGACTGAACCACAGCGGTCGCTAGTGCCCGACCTCTGCTTTTTGTTCCAGGGTTACAACAACCCACCATTCTCATTTTATGTGTTAATTACAGCCCGGTCTATCCAAATCCCAAACTTGGGGGGTCAATCCGAGTTCACCCCGACCATGCCCCCTGAATTGCGCTCCAAGCGGGGTGAGAGATTCCCGTCCTGGAGCTCGGGAATCTTTTCAATCTGCTTCTCGATCCGCCCCCCCAGGGGACGTGCGGTTCCTCTTAACCCGCATCAAGAAAATACTTAGTGCGATTACTTTTTTTTTTTTTTTTGTTGAGAAGGGGGGAGGAACATCGGTATTTCGATGTATCGAACGACAGGAATTATAACTCCTTCTTATGAATCCATTTCCCCTGCTTATTGACGAAGATTCTTCCTCGAACAGTTCACCCTGGTTTGTGTTTGTTCCTTAACACCAGGTAAGGATCGAGGACATGCGGTTAAAGTACTGCCGATTTCAATCAGCATGCCCGTGAATACAGAGAAACAGGGGCAGAACCGGCATTAGGTCATGTGACTAAAACCAATTTCAACACGGAGGCAAGTTCACCTCGGCTCGAGGAAGGACGTGAAGTAACCGTCACAGTTTAAAAACTCTGTCCTTTTGGTTTTCTTGGGGCATTTATACACGACCCCTAAACTCCGGGGCAAATGGCTCCCAGCTCCGGAGATTTAAAATGTTTACCCACCAGCTCCGGAGTTAACAGGAAATTAAGTGCGACCCCGCCCACTTTAGCGCGCCCCAGCGCAGCTTTCAGGTACCTGCTTTTTGGAGGTGAAAAATATTTGATCCGGTGTAAGGATAGTGAGTGCGGGGCTCTCCTGGCTTCTGTTTGTTGTTTTTCTCCCCCCCCCGCCCCTTTAAGAGATCTGAATGCTGCCGGGAACAGAACGGAGGTAAGCTGGCATGCTTTTCTTTCTCTTTTTCTCCCTCCCCTCACGCAGCCAGCAGCCAGGAAGTGCGGAGGGGGGTGGGGACACAGGAAGACCGACGAACCCCTAAGATCTCTGGTCCGAATTTAAGTGGCCAGCGGATCTTAGGGGTCGTGTAAAAAGGCCCTTGGAGATGTCGAGGTGCTCCTCTTATTTTGGATGGGTCAAAATAGACCTCGGGCTTGGGTGCTGTTGTTGTCCCAGGTGTAAGAGTTTTTTCTTTTAAAAACCCGCAGAGCCTGTTTAACCCAAGGCAAGGATGAGACAGGGGTGTCCGTGTCCATCATCTCTGTGCAGCCGTGCATTGCAGAAAACTAACAAGAATGTGTGTGATTTTTTTTTTGTCCAAGATAAAAAGGTTGTAAGGGAAGGCATGGAAAGAGAGAAAAGGTAAGAGAGTACAAGCAAGCAATTTTTTTTCTTCAAGGAGAACTCAGCATTGCTTGTGTTTTGTTTTTTTTCTTTTGCTTTCCAATGGCTCACGGCGGCCCCGTTTTCCATGGGTTGTCTTCCAAGAGGATAATTGATCCAGGCTGTGCAAATAACAGGTTGTAGGGTGACGGCAATGAACTTAAGGCCCCCTCTGGAAAACGTGCAGGCATAAAAATTAGAAAGAGGGAGGGAATAGCTTTAGGAGACCATTATGGTTGTAAAATCCCCTCAGAAGGTCTCCTCGCATCTCCGGGAGACTCTTCCTCCAGGACCTTGACTGTGGTTCCTTCACCACAAGGAACTCTGCACATGCTCTGGGTTCTGGAGCCCGGTAAATGCCCAAGCCTTCTCGTGGAAAACAGAAACAGAATGTGTGGTTTTTTTGTTTTTTGGATTTTTTTATTTGTTCTTCCTCTGGCTTCCCAGCTATTTCACCCAAACCTTGCAAGTCCAGAATATCTCTATCAAAATAAGTAGCCACCAAGCTTTTAAGACCCTCTGAGTTCATTTTGGCTTGCTTTTTCTTTTTCTTTCCTTTCCCTTTTTCCCTTTATTTTTTGAGACAGAGAGAGAGAGAGAGAGAGAGAGAGAGAGAGAGAGAGAGAGACTGCATTTTCCATGTGGCTATCTGGCAGCATCCCCCACCCCACCCACCCCATATCCCTCTCTCCTCTGCCTGTTCCAAGGGCCGGCCGGCTCAGCACAGAGACCCTTATGAAAACCAGATGTTCTTCCCTGTGCAGCCAGGGAAGAGGTTCTGCTTTTCAAATTCCACCCCTAGGAATGTAAGGCGCTTTCCCCCCTCCCCCCTCCCAATATAGGGAGAGGATGGGCTGGAAACCCCCCCTCCCTCCCTCCCTCCCCCCTCCTAGCAGTCCTGGCTCAGCTAAAACATCACAGCAGGTTTTGGCCCAGGGAGCAGCCGCCTTCCTGCGCAGGAGTGAATCAAAGCAAACGGGTCTTTTCTGACAAACGTCTCCACCGCCAGGCCCTACTGTTGGACGGAGGGAGGCAGCCGCCCTGGGCAGCCAGCCAGCCAGCCAGCCAGCCGTCTTGGGGTGGTAGAAGCGGGCAGCCAGTAGTTGCTTATTTATTTGGATTATTTATTCGCATTGCATATTATTTGACTGGAGAATTCTAGAAGGGAATTAATTCATCAGAGGATAGATAGCTGGCGGTGCCCAGATATCTCAGCGGGAGGGAGGCATGCCAGCCCTAAACGGCTTTAAGCAAGGCTAGAGAGAGCTGGCAGGAACTGGGTGGGATCAATAGATGCTGATTCACTTGAAAAATACTAAATCAAAAACCCCATCAATAGTTTCCTTAGCAGCAGTGCATTGTGAAGCCCTCATCTCACCGAGCCACGGCCAAAATCCTATGGCATCATTACTCCAGTCCAAAGCAAACTGCGTAACTTTTGGAAGTGAAATGTCTGTGGGAGATTCGCCGTCCTCCAGGTGAGGTCTTCCCAGAGTCCTGGCAACTGGACTTTTTTTTCTTGTGGGATCGAAACGTTTTGCTGCTCATCCAGGCAGCTTCATCACTCGATGATGCTTCTAGAAGTGAACTGCCTCCAGTTAAGAAATCTTGGCAGACGTCGCAACAGAGAGGGAGCAGAGCCAGGAGTGAGGCATTGTGGAGGTCAGCCGTTGCTCCTTCCCAGCTAAAGAGACCATGGTTTGGCCTCAGAAGGATCTTAGCTCCAAAGACCAGTTCTCTCAGAAATGCAACTGGGGAGTCCTTCTGTGGCAGCTCGGCATGAACCACGGGAGGAGTCCACGATCCAATTGTACCTGGTATACAAACGTGCTGAGGCTTCCCTCAAAAGAGTCCATGCTCAGTCCCACATGCAGGGGTGCACCTGAGCACCTCCTCCCAGAAAGAGGGTGCTCCCAGCAGCCATTCAGGTTTAGATCTACCCATTTTGGCGGGGACGTACACCAACAGGAGGGGTGGGGGGGCCTTTCTAAAACGAAACGTGCCAGGTCATTGCGACGGAACCCTGAGCACTGCAGGAGGGTGTGGGGTAAGAGAGAGAGAACGCCCTTTGCGAATTCATTGGTCACAGTTTGGGGCACCTTTTTGTGTGTGTTTCTTTCAACACGGCACGTGGACAGATCCCCTCTAAAGTTTTCCAGATGGGAATTAGACATCATCGTCGTCGTCGTCGTCGTCGTCATCATCATCATCATCAAATCTGCACCTCAACGCTGCTTAATTTTAAGGGAATCGAGGAGTGGATATATAAACCAACTCTGGCCCCTCACCCTGAAAGATTACATGATCTCCAACTATGGCAATTTGCTTCTCTCTCTCTCTCTCTCTCTGTGCATGCGTGCGCACGTGTGTGTGTTTTGTCTGCCTGAATCAGGCATTATCCTTTTAAACATAAACCTTGGGTGAATTTATGAGGTTATTTCAAGGACTCGGTGGAAGCACGGAGGGACAGGAAACCAGCTTATAGCTATTAGTTTGCCCCATGGCTCAGGAAAGAGTTTGTAGGTTTATGCTTCGTTTTTAGGATTTTTAAGGTTTGCTGCTCCACCTACACACACAAACACACACACACACACACACACACACACACACACACACACACATACAGAGAGAGAGAGAGAGAGGGAGGGAGGGAGAGAATTGTTTAGATCCCTTAAGAGTTCCTCCATCAGACATGTTTAAAATATAGCACAATGTAGCACAAGACTTGGTGTGTGTCCATGATTTTGAATGATGCAATGCTCTGGAAGGAAGGAAGGAAGGAAGGAAGGAAGGAAGGAAGGAAGGAAGGAAGGAAGGAAGGAAGGTAGGCACGGTGACAAAACTAACTAGCCTGAGTCATCTACTCCAGTGGTTTCTACATTTTTCTCACTTGCACTCCCCTTGGCAGCCTATTCCTATAAATTGTACCACTCATATTAGCAACATGTTTGCAACAAATATGGTAGCTGTTATTTCAAATTTATATGTTGCAAGCAACTGTAAATAAATAGCCCAGCGATGGGACTCAAAAGCAATGGGGTAATAGGGTGAGCAGACCGTGGATGTAGATTTACATTCCAAACTCAAAAGATGCAATGAATTCAAGTGTATACACATCACAGAAGGCCTGGGAGAACACGCGGTGTTAACACAGCTCACAGGACAGACTGAGGGACCTGCTTATATATACAATGGTAGCCTTGTATCTGTGGCATCCATATCTGCTGATTCCCTTAATCCGGGGTCTGGAAAATATTTAAAATATCAAAAGAAAAATCCCAGGAAAATTATTTCTAAAGGGTTTTTAGAAATAATAATGCCATTATTCAACTCTCTCCCCCCTCCCCTTCCCCCATGCTCCTAAATGTCATGGTTCTTACCCTTGCGGGGGGGATTGGGGTACATCTACCCCAGTGTGGGAGTCATTGATCCGCACCAATGCCAGCCCATCCTATTCACTGGGTGTCCCTGCTCCGGCGTTTGCCTCAGGCACCTAAGAGGTGATGCTCACCTGAGCCGTCAGCAGAAAGTTATGGCAAGGTTTCACGTTCATGCACATGTCTCCATGTGTGCGCGCACACAGAGAGACTGCTCACAGAAGAGGGATGGCGCCCAGCGTAGATTAAAGCACTCATGTTTTCTGCCCACGGCTGCTTTGAGCTCCAACGGGCCTGTTGATATGGAGATGGCGCCAGCCGGTCCTGATGCCAGAAGTGTGAGACAAGAGGGGATCATCGCAGCCCTGCCGGGGAGTTAGCTCCTCAGAGCTGAGTAATGGAAGTGGCGGGGAGGCAGAACTCAGGATGGGCAGGGGAGGAGAGGAAATTGAGGAGGAAAAGAGAGGAAGGGCCTGATTTTTCTTGGGGAGCCCGCCTTGGGTTCTCGCACCCTCCCGCCTCCCTGCCAGGCCTGATCGTCAAGGGAATCTAACAGGACTACCTTACAGGGCTGTTCTGAGAAAGGCAGAGGGAATATCTGTGAAGCCATAAATCCAACAAACCATGGAAAGCAGGACTGAAGATTTCCTGGTATGAGCGGCAAAACCAATTGGGTGTTGGGACAGCCATTCCCTTGAGGAAAAGCTTTTGCATTTTGGGGAGAGAAGGATGCAAGGGTGCCTAGTCTATCAGAAAGCCCTGTAAAAAAAAAAACAGGCTGGATTTTTTTTTAAAAAAGGGGGGACTACAGCTCCCAGCCTAGGAGGAGGATGGGAGAGGGAGTCCGAAAATCCCATTTTTTCCCAAGCTCTGGAAACAGCGTGTGTGTTTCTTTTTGGGTGGGATGGAACTACCCCAGACTCCTGCTCCAACGGCCTCCAACAGTCTTGCCTAGCGGACTCAGCTCAGCACTCTCAGGGGTTTTGCCACCAACCAACACTTGGACTTTTTTTTCTTCATTCCAGGGGCTATTTAAGGCGCCAACCCACCCCTGCTTTCTCCTGTCCCTTCCTTACTCCTGCCGCCTCCCCTCCGGCTTGCAATTTGTCCTGCGCAACCCCTCACCCCACACTGCCTTGAAACACACACACACACACACACACACACACACACACAGAGAGAGAGAGAGAGAGAGAGAGAGAGAGAGAGAGAGAGAGAGAGAGAGAGACTGCCTGCCCTTCTGCGAATGTCTGGAATACCTCTCTGATCTCTTCCAGACAGTGACCTAAAATTATTATTTTAAAAAAAAATACACCCCCAAACCTCCTGGGTTTAATTTTAGCCCCTCTCACATCCTTATCACAGCTGCTGCCACTTAAGGCCTGGAGAGGCAACTAACCTCGCCTCTGTGTGTGTGTGTGTTGTGTGTGTGTGTGTGTGTGTGTGTGTGTGTGTGTGCGTGCGTGCCTGTTTCATGTGCTGTTGCGCGGTGAGCGTCGCATGACATCAGGTCAAAGGCACTGGAATCCCATCTGGATTCAATCAGATGCCACATTGCTGAGCACACTTCCTCCAACAAAGCAGCTCGAGAGGCTGGCGGGCGGCTTGCCTGGGCTCTCACCGAAACCCCTTCCCGTTTCCAAAATGGTGGGCCGTGCCTTTGGATTCAGGGAAGGCGTCCACTCCCTTCCATTCCACCCTTTCTCCTTCAACTACATAGCATCTCGGAAGATGATAGAGTGGTGAGGACTTTGGTCTGTGGGCCAAGGAACAGGTCCGGGCTTCGAAAGAATTACAAAATCACAAGGCCTGCGTTGTGAAGGTCAGAGCCCAGAGTTGATCCCAGGCAGGCCCTAGAAGGCCAAAAGGAAAACTATAGCATGGTCTTTAAACTAAAGCTGGAAATATATCTTGGTAATAGACCCTGAAACTTCAGCCTTCAGCCGGGAAAGTTTTGAGGGTTTTTTTTGTTTGTTTGTTTGTTTGTTTCTAAGGAGAAACAAACCTGAGAAGAAGCCCCTCTCTGGTTTGGGTGAGAAGCTCCCCTAATTTTTTTGCTAGCTCTAAAAGTCCAGGATTTTTTCCGGCTCTTCCGAGATGGTCTCAGACACCTTTGGCTGCAAGCAAAATACTTCCAGCGTCTACAGAGATCTTGGCAGGCCCCTTGGCAACTAGGGGATGCACACGAGTCCGTTTCTGTTTGTTGCCTCACCCCCATCCAGGAAAAAAAGCTTCCCAACTTTGTAATTTTCATCCCAATAAAGCAGCCTGGATGGCTCAAAAGCTCTCATCTTTTATAATATTTTAATGGCATCACCTGACCCTGATGCAGTTTGAGAAGGCAACAAGCAGCAGCAGAACGCTGAGGATGGTTGATACGATTTCCTCAGAAACGAGGAGGAAGCCTTCACCTATTCGAGGCAGTGATAGCAGCCCTCCTTATCCAGTTAAGGGCGAAGAAGGGTGCAAATCTGGACCATGCTGAAACACAACCATTACCCCAAATTTGGAAGCAAAACAGCTGGTTTAGGATGCAGTGGGTTTAGGATGCAGAGCAGAAACGTTATATTGGCAAGCTCTCTGGGGGAAAACGTTTCCGCAAATAAAATACTATTTTACTTTTTGTTTGCAACGAGGAAAGGGGGCGGGGCTCTCAATGGTTTCATAATTCTCTTGCATACAGTGCCTCCCTGTGGAGGTAACGTAGTTGTGCACTCAACATTACAATTTAAAAGATGCTATTTGCTTCCAGTTGGATAGCTCCTGGATCCTCAGTCTGTCACCCTTTCTCTTTTTCTCCCTCCCCTCACGCAGCCAGCAGCCAGGAAGTGCGGAGGGGTGGGGACACAGGAAGGGCGACGAACCCCTAAGATCTCTGGTCCGAATTTAAGTGGCCAGCGGATCTTAGGGGTTGTGTGAAAAGGCCCACAGTATCGTCACCACAAAGGACCAGTGTGCCTGACCTTGGTTGTGTGGAGGGAACAAGGAAGAAGCCCTCTCAGGTTTGTTTGAGAACTTGGGCAAACTTTTTGCTAGCTCTGAAAAAGCAGTTAGTAGTGGAGTAAAAGAGACCACCAGGGAAAACACCAATGATTTCCAGGCAGACTCAGGAAAAAAATGTTGCCTGAAAGTCCTAGGGAAGCAAAGCTGCCAGGTGTTGGTGGAGTTTAATTTACAACCTTGCACGCTGTCTGAGTGACTGAGAGGGCTGACGAGGAGGGTTTGTCCTCCTATCCAGCACTAACCCGTTGTCCCTTCCACCTGTTTGAATTTCAAACAGATCTTTCGCCTCTCCGTTGGGTGTCCTCTCCCAATCCTTTGCCTGTGGGTGGCAGTGGTTTGTTGCTGTTGATCTGTTCAGTTGGCTGCTGGTACGTGGGCGATAAAAAGACAAAGCAGTTATGCACAATGCAGGTCACCTCGACCCACTGTAAGTACTGTAAAGGAATGTTTTTCATCCTCTCTCCTCCAAATGTCTCAGAGTGAGCGACTGAGATTTTAAGGGCCGATGAATGAGAAAGAGGCGGACTATGGAGAACCTACAGCTATTATCTTCTGGGTAGCAAAAGGAGAATTTTACAAGAAATTCAAAATTCCACAAGATGGAGGGTCTTCCTTGCCTCTTTGACTTGGGCTGCTGGGGAACAGGAGAGTGAGACCATGTTGGAGGGTCATTGTTTTCCCACCCTGACCTGGAACATCTGCCTTGGTGTAAAGTAGCATCTTGTGTTCCTACAAAGCTTCCTGGGGGGGGGGGGCATAAGAAGGTGGTTCCTGCTCTCCCCTCCCTCCTTTCCCTTCCTTGCTGTCACTGCCGATGGCTCCAGGTGGCAGCGGGCACGGAGCCATCTCATTCTGAACGGCGAGGAGGAGGAGAGCAACCGTTGGCAACAGGTCGGGAGAGACATCTCCATTCCCTTTTCTTGCTGGGTTTGAAGGTGGGTCCGACGTTGCTTCTTGAAATAATTCCGGGGATGTGAACAATGGCACACTGGATCTGGTCACCTAGCTAGCAGCTAGCCAGAGTTTCTGGAGTGGCCCCGAAGCTAGCCAAGGTGGGGGGATGCTTTTCCTATTTATATTTTACAGTTGCTTTGACACAGAGTAAGGGGGGGGCTCGTGTGGTCTTTCCCATCTCTTTTGCGATTCCCCTCTAGGATTTATTTTAACTCTAATTTTTTTAAAAAACTTGAGACTTGCACCTGCTGTACATCAAAAGCTGGGGGGGGGGGAACCACACATGCATATTCTTTTATTTGTTCCTCAGGAAGGTGGAAAGAGCGGAGGAACTCAGGAGAGGAAAAGGTCCATTATCTTTTAGTGAGATGTCAAGATCATTCACAGCTAATGGGACGGTTTTCATTAACAGTTTGGAAGCTGTTAACCAGTGGCTAGCAATTGGTTTTCAACTGCACTTTTCCAATTTTCGCTTTTGTTTGCTATCTACCAGACAGAAAGAATTATCTGTAGAGAAAGGCAAAGGGATCTCTAATAAGAAGCTCTCACATCATCTTTCTGTGAAATGCCTTTAGTGAGTCCAAAGCATCTGCTCCCTTCCTGGGGTTATCAATAAGGGAACCTCAAAAAATAAAGTGACCGATTTTTGTTCAACCTCTGTGGGGTTTTTTTAAAAATCCCATCACATTTCAAGCCATGTCGGTTATCTTTCTAGAAGAATCAGGAAAGCCAGAATACAGGAAAAACAAACAATGACACCATACAGAATCAAGGGCAGGCGATCCCTTTATTGCACTGCTAAATCGAAAATAGAAATAAAAACAGCTAGCTTTTGACCTATACTAGCTTTTCCCAGCCTGTGCAGTAGCCAAACCCCAAATGTATTATATTATATTATATTATATTATATTATATTATATTATATTATATTATATTATATTATATTATATGCCACCCATCTGGCCGAAAAAGCCGCTCTGGGCAGCTTACGATGTTTGCAGTTAATAAAACAATAGAACAATGTACACAATAGAAAGGAACCACAACTTATGTAGCACAAATGCGTATGGAAAGGAAATAAAATGGATCACAACTGCTGAACAGATCTTCCAGTGGTTGTGCATCCTTCACCATATTTGTGATCCCCGTTCGGGAGTGTCGGGGGACTTTAGGTATCAAATCTGGGTGCTGTTTGCCCTCCAAAAGTTTTGTATCTGGTGTGTGTGTGTGTGTGTGTGTGTGTGTGTGTGTGTGTGTGTGTGTGTGTGTGTGTGTGTGTGTGTGTGTGTGTGTGTGTGTGTGTGTGTGTGTGATTTCTCTCTGTTCTTCCACCCGCCCTCCCCAAGTACAGGACCTTCTGCTATTTACCTGCTCGTTTGCGAGACAAGGGACTGTCTTTCCCTTGGGTAGCAGCTGCCAAGCTCAGGGAAACGTTGGCCACAGCTGGTGTGGGCTGGCCCCATAGCAGGCAGTTTGCTCCACAGGGAGGGTGAAGAAAGCAAGGGCCCGATCCACCACTGCCCTCCGGTGCGAACTGCTCTTTGTCTGGCCCCACTCAGCTCCGAGTACTCTCTGCCCATGTTCAGAGGCCTTCTGCTTAGGCGGTGGCTGTTGTACGGTGGGCCCATGGCCATGAAAACAGATCTGGCTGCTTCTGACTCCTTATCCTGACTTCCTGTAAGCCATTTTTTTCCCCCCATCTGCCTTGCCCCAAACCCCCAAATGAAAACTGGGGCACCTGGTCCTCCACCTGAGAAGCGAGGCCGGTACCTTCACTTTCTCCTGGAGCTGCCAAACCACTCTGTGCATGCTCAGAGGCACTTGCAGCCCGCTGCACCACCAACTGGTTCTCAACATTAAAAAACCGGTTCTGGAGGCAACGGACGCCTCAGCTCCTCTCCCAACAAGCTAACGGGGGCCCCTTGCTGCTTGCTGCCCTTTCATCATCGATGCCTCTGAGAGCCTTTTCCGTCTTCCTTGCAGGAGGGCTGGGCAATTAACCCACCGCTTTGAACATACCTGATGAGGGTCAGGAATGGATGGGGGGGGAAAGCTAATTAAGTTGCATTTGCTCCCTGCCACATGGCTGCTCCCACTGTGGCGAAGCTCATTCCGTTGCCTCTTGAATCGTGGCACAGTTTGAAGCCCCCACCCCCGTGGCTGCTCCATTCCTACCAAGCTGTTTGCCTTCCCTTCATCTTCACCCAGATTTCCGTCTGGGTAATTTTTTCCTTTAAATTGTAGCTCTCCGGAGCAAGGGAATATTATTATTATTATTATTATTATTATTATTATTATTATTATTATTATTATTATTATTATTATTATTATTATTGGGGAAGGAGAGGAGAACCGCACTGGAGGGAAAACTTGTAATTCAGCAGCAGAAGAAAAAAGAAGCAACATGGCAAATAATTTGACAGTTGTTTGTTGTGGTGTAAATTACGCCAGTGTAAGTGGTAAAGAAGCATAACAGTTGAGAAACCAGTATTTGCTTTGGCTGATTAACCGAGGAGTGCTGTCTTTCTCAGCCAGCCAGGTGAGAGAACCAGTTCTTAGAAGGCAGCTTTTCCTGACCATCCTCGCCGCATTATGTGAATCGGCGGGTTTTAGTCGTGGGATCCTGTAATTCTACAGCCAGAGGGGACACCTTGAGGTCATATAGCCCACCTTGCGCCCATGCAGGAACCTGCAGCGAACCCTTTTGGGGCCCATCATCTTTTGAGGCGGTCCATGCCCAAGGGCTCTCACAACAAGGATGTTCATCGTAATATTCAGTCACAGTCCCTTTCCTTGCTGTTTGATTCCATGGTTTTGAGGCCGACCCTCTGGAGCAGAGAAAAGGCTCTTCTGGATTCCACATCTCTGCCTTTGGGGGTCCTGGAGAGCACAGGGGTTGCGCTGAGCGTGCAATTCCCCCATGGCACCTCCTGGACAAGGGATGAAGACCCATAGGCTCCCGTGCGGCTTTGCAGTTCTAAGACTATTATTACCCTATCAGAGAGTGGATTTATCATAATCCAACTCCACCTTCTTTTCTCCAGGTTAACTATCCCAGGCTCCGTCAACCGTTCTTTGCAATAAGCTTGGTTTCCAGACCCTTCATCATCCTGGTTGCCTTCCTCCGGGCGCATTTCAGCTTGTCAGCATCCTCGGGGTGCCCAGAATTGGACACAACCTTCCGAGGTGAGCCTATGACCAAAGCAAGAGAGCATGCCGGCAGAGGATTCTGGGAGTTGTAGTCCAAACTTTCCAACTTTCCTCTGGGCAGCTGCAGTGGGAAGCAAAACGGATTCAGTGACTGACCGCTTCAATCCAGCAAGGCAGTCAGATTGTGTTTGTGTGTGTGCCTAGTTTGAAGGGTGGGGAAACTGTGTCTTGTTACATGGAAAGAACATGGTTGTGTGCACCCAACTGTCATCTGGGAGATGCCTTTGGTTCAAAGATCGGTTGCTCATTCTAAACTATTGCTCCTTTTCAGTCTCTGTCGGCCTCAGCCCAACCGGCAAGGGAAAGCATGTCCAACAACATGGCCAAGATTGCAGAGGCCAGGAAAACCGTGGAGCAACTGAAACTGGAAGTCAACATTGACCGCATGAAGGTGAGTTTTCCCCTCACTTCTCCTACTGCTCTGCAGGAAGCCCTTCCGGCTTTCCGCTCCATCAAGAGGGAGGTGATCCCATTCAAGACTCTATGATGAAGCCACTACACAGTCACCAAGGACTGCCCCCTATCCAAACCAGTATAGTAGTCCAGCTCCAAAAAAGGCCAAGGTGTGAATGTTAGTTCTGACTCTGGGGCCTTCCTCCTTCCTTCCTTCCTTCCTTCCTTCCTTCCTTCCTTCCTTCCTTCCTTCCTTCCTTCCTTCTTTCTTTCTTTCTAGACTGTCATTCTCTCTCTCTGTCTCTCTCTCTCTCTCTCTCCACATCAGGTGTCCAAGGCAGCTGCTGATCTCCTTGCTTACTGCGAAGCCCATGCTAAGGAAGACCCCCTGGTGACCCCAGTCCCCTCTTCAGAGAACCCTTTTCGTGAGAAACGGCTTTTTTGCATCGTGCTGTAAGTCTGGGTGTGAGCGAGGAGGGCATCGCAAGCTCCTCCTCCTCCTCCCAGGCCCGGGTGAAGCTCCTTTGCTTGTATCTTCACTTCAGAAATCTCTCTCTCTCTCTCTCTCTCTCTCTCTCTCTCTCTCTCTCTCCCTCCCTCCCCTTCCACCCGACCCTAAAATGAAGCAGCAGGGAAGGAATGTTGGTGTAAACAGGATGAGCGAGGTGTGTGTGTAACTAGCAGGGCGTGCATGTGTAACTAGAGAAGAACTAACAGACAATGGACATTTTTCTGTTGGCTCTTCCTTCTACCCTTGGTGTGATGCTGATGTGACCTTAGCACAGATAAAACTCCAGTATGCTCTGCACCCCCTTTCAAATCCATTCTTCTTGCTGCCTAACCACTGCCTTTCAAACAACCCAGCAATCCTGGTTATTCTATACAACATTCACTGCCCCAAGTAGAAGTTGGAACGTCACAGGTTTTTACTAATAAACAAGTCACTAGTCCTCACTGGTCTTGGAAGCTTGCCTGCATTTGCTGTGTTGTCCCATCAAATTACTTATGGGCATGTTTGAGATGCAGACTAATTTCAGAAAGACAGTAAGAGTTGTCACAGCTGAATTACTGCTATCTCTTGGGAAACTGGGGATGAATATTACTGGAAATGTATTTAAAAACACTGAGATTCCCCAGACAATTCTAGAGCTCAGAAAATTCCAGAGATCAACTATAGTGGTTTTTCTATTACTCAGCTTGGGTAATACCTTTCGGGTACCAAATATTGTCTGCTGGATGATGGGAGCTGTAGTCCAACTTCAGCCAGAAGGCACCAGGTAAGACTGCTCTATCCACTGCACCACACTTCCTCTCTCCCCCCCTCCCCACCTCCTGGCCCCAAAAGTACACATGGTACCATTCATCTACAGTATTGTGCTTGAATCAGTAATTAAGAGGGATGTTCCTTCTTGTGTTTTAATGACCGGACGGCTGGGCTCGTTAAACCTCAGTGCTTAATTTCTTTCTTCTACTATGACCAAAGATCTGCCTTCTCAATTAGCTTGTGATCCACCACACAAAACCTGATTAACTTCCATTCATTTGCTGTATTTTCTTGATCATTAGGCCAGTAACTGGATTGCTGGCTCCAGATAGTGCGCCTTGAACTTTTCACCAAAATTTCCACTTAAACATTTTTTCCTCTGTTTTTTCCTCTGTGTTTTCCTCCTCCTTTGTTGTCATCGTTGCTACGCAATAGCTTTGGGCCAGTTGACCGTCACTTCATGTCTCGCTACAGGACACGTGTAAATCAGGGATGGAGACTCAAGTCAGGAGTATAATAAAGATCCATCAGAAGGGGATGCAACTGCCGACTCCAAATTCAGGGGTGTTGTGAATCTGCTCTGGATTTTATTCTGGGCTGCCCAGGAATTATGGAAGGAGCTGAACTTATTTGGAGATCGTGCTTAGAAAGCTGGGCAGTTCCTGTAAGTGAAAACATAAACCTGGAGTGGATTCACAGCACTCCTGAAATGGGACCAGGAGGGAGGTCAGGGACCCCCAGAGCCCACCATCATCCACGCTTAACAGCACCTGGGCTGCAGGTCACACAGCTTGCGACAGCATTCACTGTTTGATTAAGGGCGTTTATACACGACCCCTAAGCTCCGCCGCAAATGGCTGCAAGCTCCGGACCTTTAAAATGTTTTCCCACCAGCTCCGGAGTTTGCAGACAATTAAGTGCGACCCCGCCCACTTTAGCGCGACCCAGCGCACTTTTCTTGTACCTGCTTTTTGATGGTGAAAAATATTTGATGCGGAGAGTGCCTGAGCTCTCCTCGCTTCTTTCTGTTGTTTTTCTTTTGCCTCCGCCCCTTAAAGAGGAACCAGGAAGTAAACGGAGGTCGGAGCAACCTCCACCGGCACCGGAGGTAAGAATGCATTGTTTTGTCCCTGTCTAAGGCTTTTTTCCCTCCCTCCCCTCACGCAGACAGAACAAAGAAGTGCAGAGCGGGTGGGGACGGAGGAACAGCAACGAACCCTCAAGATCTCTGGTCCGAATTTAAGGGACCAGCGGATCTTAGGGGTCGTGTAAAAAGGCCCTAAGATGAAGTGTAAATTTGATTTAAGCAATTTAAAATATCAGTGACCCCATTCCCCAAACTCAGGGGTGGGGTGGGGTGGACTAAAAGAACAAACCAACCAAAAACTCTCGTGGTCCTCCGTTTGACACGCCTCAACCCCTGTCTGCTAAATGAGCATCATTTTTGGTAGAAAAGGATCCCAGAAGACCGTCCAGATCTCCAAGGGATACAAATGCCAAGGAATTTCCTGGATGATCCTTGTTGTTCTGACATCAGCCAGCCGAGATTTCTTCCAACAAAGGAAGTGTAGGGTTGAATCAGAAGACTTTTGGGGAACAGCTGTCATTTGATGATGATGATGATGATGATGATGATGATGATGATGATGATGATGATGATGATGATGATATTTCCCAACCTAGGCTGCCAGCATATTTACTGGGAGCAGCCTGTCACTCCTCTGGTCCGGAAGAGACGGAGGGGGTCATTTTGAGAGAGAGCAGATGATGAGGCTGGAAAAGGTGGCCTTGCACCACACAAACCAGTAAGTCAGGCATACTCGCTGGGACAGCAGGTGTTTATCAAGGCGAGAGGAGAAAGTGCACTTTACACATGCTCAGACTCGCTCTGGAACTCGATATGCACACCTGTAACTCAAAGAACCCTGGATACCTGTAGTTATAACCCAACATTGGAATGTTACTCTCTTTGAAGGACCTGTTCTCATTGCACCAATTGGATTGTCCTTTGTCCTTATACATCAGTCAAGGGAAATACTCTCTGGTCCCCCCTAGTGGTCAATTCTGATATTGCACAATGGAAATCTTTAGACCCTAGCAAAACTGGTCACTTAGGACTGGCAAGAGGAGGGTATTAATCTTGAAGGATTCCTATCAGATGCCCCAAGACATGCTTTAAAACATTCAGTCATTAACAAAAATTAAAATGTCATGACAAAAATAACTGTTTAAGCTATTCATCCCATGCCTTTAGAAACACAACAAAAGTTACATCCTTGTCCTAACAAAAGCTAAATAGTTAGTTACAAGTAAGCTTGTTATAGACAAAGGAATTGCCTTTAAAGGAATTAGTGTAATAATATTATACCGGGGGGGGGGGGAGAGAGAACTAAAAGTTTAAAAGCAGGTTTAATAGTTCACCATATAAGACAGTTTAGACAGGCAACGAAGACTGGTCCATCCTATTTGGCTTCAAAGCTTCTATGTTGCTGCCTTCCATTTTCATCTTAGATTTCTGTTTCATTACATGTGTTTTAATTCTTTCTTTCCTGCCGTGTGCGGTTTGGTTGCATGAGAAATATTAATTTTAAAAAAGATTGTACACAGTGTGCAGAAAGTGTTGTTTATCAAAAGCAAAGCTACTTGGGAGAGAATCACCTCTGAAATTTTAATGCACTGATCCTGACACCGAAAAGGAGGATCGTAGATGTGTGCCATTAACCGAAATGCAAATGTTGGAGGGAACACTGGTAATTATGGCTTGCCTCACTTCTAGCCAGCTGAGGGAAGGTTTCAATTAATGTTTTAAATTTCAGAGCAACCCCTCTTTCTTGTAATTAGGTTGAAGCTAGATGTGCTGGCATACTCACTGTTCAGACAGTCTTTGTAGTCCTTGACCTTTTCTTTATTTTAATTATTAAGGGTTTAATCTCAAATTGCCAGGATCACCCTCTCTGTTTACTTAAGAGTAATTAAAGCTGTAACATTTTGCAACCCTGTGTTGCTGTTAGAATCTCATAGACCAATTGTAGGGACTAAAACAAACCAACAAACACACAAACATCAATGACCATTGCTTTTCCGGGACACCATGAGATAAGACTCATTGGAAAAGACAATAATGACTGGGGAAAATGGAATCGATTGACCCTCCCCCCCCCCCGCCGCTTTTCTTTTGCATAACCTGTCAATTAGAGGTCCTTAGGAGGTCACTAATTCTTAGGCATTAAGTCAGAAGCAACTGAGCACATGGAAACATTTCCTCTAAACTGACAATAATGGATGGAGGTGGAATACAAGAGATGAGTGCTTTAAGGATGGAATGATTCCAAAAGGTTGTTGGCACGAGAGCTATGAATCACCTTCAAGCTGATATTTGGAAGAAAAGAGAAAGTTCCCGAGATAATGGAACTGCCAGGGAGTTTGCAGGCAAAAGCAGCACCCCGGGGTGTGACCACAAGGAAGGAAGGGACACGCACAACGTGTTAAAAAAAGGTTTGCATACGATTCCTTCATCAAATAACGTGAACTATGATTTGGTACCTCAGATTTTATTCTGCAACGTGAGTTCAGCACCAATGCGAACTTGCCTTAAATCATATTTAAATGTTTACATGCACGTGTCAATGTGTTTACTTATTTTGCAACATGTTTATCCCACACAGTCTGTTGCAACTGGTGCTTTTAACGATTCAGCGTGTTTGTTCTCCCCTCTGTGAAGGTTTTCTTTTTTAAAAAAAAACATGCACCCTGAAGTAGCCTTACAGAACATTTCAAGCTTATTTTATAAAGGTTATTTTATAAAATAACACATGGGAGCTCTGATTCCAACCCCCCCCCCGGCAACTAAGAGATCTTGGGAAGCTTGGTACTACAAATGCCATCATCCTCACCCGCCGCTGTTCTCCCTGGCCAGTTTAGGAGGGTGGCCCAAAGAGGGAGGGCAGTTTCCCAGGAGCCTCTGAGATGCGACCATCCTTGTACGTCCAAGAAGGTTGGACCACAGGTGGATATTTATCGACTGAAATTCTGTATACAGCATTTTCCCGTGTATAAGACTATATTTTTGGTCTAAAATTGACAGCCTACAAAGTGAGAGTTGTCTCATATGTGGAAGTATGCCAAGGAGAAAACTGTGTGGTTGGGAAAGTGTAATTGTGGGTTGGGAAAGTTGGGATCGTCTTATACACGAGGGGGTCTTATAGACGGAGAAATATGGTACAGTATATGTTTGGGGTTTTTCAGTACAAAGTGCGCTGAGAGGAATACAGTCAGGGGGCCAGGGAATTTGTGTGTGTGTTAGGAACAGTGAAAAAAAATGGTACAAAAAGGAACAAATGTGTCACCGGGATGAGGTCATAACGAATATCATCTCTCTGTTTGTGATGCAGCTGTAATTTTTCGGGTTGTTTTTAGCCTCACGGGAATCTGGCTCGATTCATCCTTACTCCCAGGAAAAGCCTGATCGCACCAGCATTTGGAAGTTTATCACATCTGGGCTTGGCTCAGACTTGCGTGGCAGACCCCGCAGGGAACACCCAGCATCTCTAGGTCCGTCGAGGGCTGAACCTTGCTCAAACCCCTGCACAGCAGCTGCTGCCCGTCAGAGCTGAGAGCACCGAGGGTCTGACTGCTTCCTCTGTACCTCCCAAAAGAGGCATCCCCACGGCCCAAGCACTGGCTTGCCGTGAGCTTCACACAGGCTCCATTCACATTCTTAGAAATAACTTTTAAAAAGACACTGTTGGAAAAATCCAGCTGCCCCCCTGAAAAGAGCTCAGAAAAGTTTATTTATTTATTTATTTATTTATTTATTTATTTATTTATTTATTTATTTATTTATTACCCGTCTAACCAAAGGCCACTCTGGGTGGTTCACAACCTAGAGCAAACTGTTACAATAGAAAACAATATAAGAACGTAATATAGAACTAAAAGTAATGCAAATAAAAAACATAATATAGCCAACTTTGGGGGGGGGCTGTCAGTGGCTATCTGGAGGATCCTGCCGTTGAAAGCTTTTCTTTTTTAAATTTGTTTTTCTCTTTTTCTCCCCCCCCCCCCGAATTCTGAATGTAGACATTGCTCTTTTTAAAGCCCTGGGGAGTCGGGGAAGGGGGGAGAGAAAACAGGATTCCGGGCATGTGTTGATGCTGTAACAGCACCCAGGGGACCTCTCCAACCCAAAATGACATGGGCTTCTGACATGCCTCTTAATCAAGCCCTCTGTGTGTCTGTGTGTGTGTGTGTTGCATCGTTACCGTCCTGACCGACTCTTCATGACCCCATGTCCATGGAGTTTTCCTGGAAGAAATACTGGAATGGCTTCCATAAACAATTTCGAGCCATGCGTTTTTTAATTTTTTAATGTCGCTTGGCTTGATTTTGCACAATCTGGGGAGGGGAGAATGCTGAAGTTACTCGGAAACAAGCCTCTCCCCCCCCCCAGCTCTGACCCCCCCCCCAGCCCTCCCTTTCTGGATTTCCAGCCGGGCTTTTGTAGCTGGGAATTCCGGTAGAGATATTGGGACCAGCCCAGAATCCCCTGACGCCTGCCCGAGGATGAATCAGACGCTGCTTGACTCATTCACTTATTGATGCAACGTCGGTTTCGTGCGGACCCAAGACGTTTTGCCGCCTGAGGCAAAAAAGAAACCAGTTTTACTTACACAGCCCAGACAGGCTGTTGGTGTGAATCTGGCTTTACAGCAGTGGCCTCCCACAGCCTTGGAGGGAAGGGCATTATTGAGGAGCCTTGGATAGGCTGGGTGTATAGGACGACCCCCTGAAAAAGAGGAGAAGGGGTTGTGTGTATTTTTCACACTGGGGTGGCGAAAGCCCTCGGATCAGCTCCCTCAACTGAGCAAATCCCAAAAGCCGAAGCGAACTGAGCAATTCATGTGATGTCTGGCTTGGAGCTGCCTGAAATTTGTTCTGACCGCTCCCCAATCCCAGGCCGACTGTGGCTCCAAATACAAAAACAGTTCACCGTTCTTTTGGCTTTAATTCGGATCCAAAGCCCAAACCGAACTGGGAAACAATAGCTCCAGAAACCAATGAATGTGGTACCGATCGGAAGCCCCAGGCTGGCCTCTAAACCGGATCTGGGCCCTGTGTCACCGTCTTGGCCTAGGAGCCCGCCTCCAGTCTGGGAAAATGTTCTCCAGAGTTTCCAAAAGACATCAGAAAAGGCAATGTGGCAACTTCCTTCTGTGGGGAAAATATTCTGCAGTTCCCCAGCGGTCCTCTTTGGTGCTTTCCAATTTACCAGACCTGAGCTCTGTTTTACCAAATACCCTGTGGCACTAAATGCTGGCACCTCCCAAGTGAAATATTTGGCAATACATCAAAGCAACCCTGACAGGGCAGAAAATTAAGAATTAAGTCACAGTTTGCTTCTCTGATTACGTTCCAGATAAGAATGGGAAACAAACAGGGTTACAACAGGGATAAATAAAACTAGGAGTGTTTCCCCCTAATCGGGATTAAACTTGCCAACTTTTTTCTCCGACTGGGCTCCTGTGCTTTTAGCAGCAGCTGCGCCAAAGGGGATTCGGTGGAGAAAATCTTCCTGTCTCAAAACTCACCTGCCAGATGTCCTGGTGGAGAGCAGCCTCTCCCGACTGGCTGTAACCCATCTGTATTTGGATTACCGTGACCATCATCCCCACAGCACAGTCCACAAAGCCGTCATGAAGCCAGTGAGGTGCAGCAATGGGAGTGTCAGGCAAGAATTCAGGAGACCCGGGTTCAAACTGAGCCATGGAACTGGCAAGGTAACGAAAACGTTGCAAGCAACAAACCGTTTGTACTACTGTGTAATCCTTAATTCAGACAGAAGATGTCACTAGAGTGCACTGTCAGAAGGATGGCAAGCAGGGCTCTGGCAGGATTTTGGAGAAAACAAGGCCAGTGCAGAGAGTATGCCTTCCGTTGCAAGAGGGCGCAGGAGTCCCAGGTGGCTGAGAAGAAACACATGTTGTTGGACTGTATTCCACGCTGTTTGTCGAGAATGAGGAGAGCCAAACCAGAGCTGGGGAAAAGAGCTCCCAGCTCTGTGTGTTTGGACGGGGATCCATGGAGAGCTGTCTAAGCACCGCAAGGGAGAAAGACTGCAGGCCCAGCTGCCATTCGGCAAGTGATGGCAGTCTGCCTTCCCATAAATCGCCCCGCAAGCTTCCTAATATGACATGTTATAGGAAATAATGGTGGTAACGCTCCAGGCGGGAATGGAGTCGGGACAATATTTTTGCACAGCCTAGGTAGCCCTCGTGTGTGTGTGTGTGTGTGTGTGTGCAATCTGTCACAAAGCAGCTGGGGCCAGTCCCTTGGTGCCTTCCACACAAAGGAGGAGAGGGAGAAATTGGCCATAGGGAAATATGGGAGGGATTGAGAAACTGAAAAAAAGACTGTAACGTCTCCCAAACAAACTAGGAACCCTTTTTATGCTATTGCTCCAACAGATCTGCCTTCTGATCCTCAGTCAAGTGGATATATGTTATTTTGCATTGCTTTTCAAAAGAGGCTACCTTTAAAAAAAAACCACCCACACACACACACACACACACACACACACACACACACACACACACACACACACACACACACACACACCTGGTTTATCTTTGGCCCCCACAAAGAGGAAGTCCATCCCTTGCAATGCCTGGGAGAGAAACGCACCCAGCAGGTTTAAGAGGACACAGAAAGACCAACAAATGGAACAGAGATCCACAAGAGAATCTCAGAATGATCCTGGCTCTGACAGGCCCCATATGCACGATGGAATAATGTATGCCCAAACTCTTTGGACTACAAGCACCCTGTGTCTTGCACCTGGAGAAACGCCAACTGTAGCTAATGCTAGAGGCATTGTTGTTGTTGTTGTGTGGGTGGTTGCAGTCGGGACTGACCCTTTGTGACCCCACGTCCATGGAGTTTTCCTAGCAGGAACACTGGAGTGGCTTGCCAGTTCCTACTCCAGGAACCTACAGCACCTGGTATTCCCTGGAGGTCGCCCATCCACGTACTAGCCAGACCTCACCCTGCTTAGCTTCCGAGATCAGGCGAGATTGGATGTGCTCAGGGCAATTGGGACCACAATTTTGTACAGGCCAAAACCAGACATTTGCACAGACTCGACTGCTGCGCTCGTGGTCCAGCAGAGGGAGCCATCAATTCCTCTTCGCATTAAAAACAAAATTAGCACAAACTCCACAAACATGGCAACTGTGCCACACAAGACCTTGAGAGGTGGGGGGAAAACTCTAGTGTGCAGGAGATCAGCCTGAGGAACACCAGATGGGTAGAGAATCCTCCTCACCTCCTCTCACTCCAAAAATACCCTGCTCTGTCCATTCATAGCGTTTGGAGAGGTGGAAATCCAATCGGAAGAGCTTCACTTACTCCCCTCCCCCTCCTCCATGCACACAGTGGTTCAGTCCTGGCCACAGTGGCCACTGCTAGTCATCACCATCTTAGAACAACGGCAGAGATGGACAGGACCTTGTGGATCATCAGGGGGTGGGGGGGGGAATCAAACCTCTGTGCCCCACCACGGACAGCAGAAGCCTATTCCTCTCTGGGCACCCTGGCTGAATAAAAGTGTTCCTATGGCAGTGGTGGCGAACCTTTGGCCCTCCAGATGTTTTAGACCACAACTCCCAGAATTCCGAGCTTAGATTGCCAGTGGCAAAGGGCTGTGGGAATTGTGGTCCAAAACATCTGGAGGGCCAAAGGTTCGCCACCGCTGTCCTATGGCACCCGAGGACAGCCTGTCTTGCCTGGTGGACTTTCGTAAGTTGGCTGCTTTTCTGTTTTGTTGAATGTTGCTCTGTTTTAACTTGTTCCTCTCCCCCCTCCACCTTTCCTTCCTTCCTTTCTTTCTTTCTTTTGGGAAAGAAGTGTTCTGTAAGTAAATGGGGATACAGCCTAAAACACTTTGAGAGCAATTTCCTCTCCAGCTCCAGACTATTTTGAATCGTTTTAGATTGTTAAAAGGTGTAAAAGGTGGTCGAATGGGCGGCCTCCCTCTCTGAGGAGCAGCAATTCAATGAGTAACAATGAATAATTAAATCCATAGCAGCAGAGAGAGTGTTGCAAAACCAGGATACTGAGAGTGGCTGGTTTAAGCGATAGATTTCCGCTGCATCCTTAGGAATCGGTCCTTTGGGGTACAGGCAAGAGGGATGCCACCTTCCAAAGAGGCCCAGTGGCTGTGCCTTCACAATCCCCTCCGGGCCCCCTCCCCCTCTCTCCAGCCAGGCCAAGAAAGATCTTTCCTGAAAACACCTCTGTAGGCAAGCCTGTTTGGAAAGGGCAGAGGAGCCGAGCTGCTCCGGGAAAGGTGGCAACCTCTGACAATCTTACTTGATGTCTGAATTTCCCAACACGGGGAGCCTCTGGCTTTCTTTGCATATTACTTGTGGCTTTAAAAAAGGGTGGTTGAGATACGTATCACGGGGAAATAAGACACCGCCCAGACACACACAAACACACACCGAGTGCCTCCTGCAGCAGCCACCGACGCGCAAGTTTAGACCAAGAGTGGCATTTCTTTGTGTGTGTGTGAGGGGGGGGGTCCCAATTCCCACAATCTAGCAAGCCTTAAGAATCACTGGCACCTGCCCCCCACCACCACCACCACCCGCGGTTTACAGCCAGCAGCCAGCCCCTCCTCGGAGCCCCAGATTGGGGGAAAGGATATTTTACATGTTATGTTGTCTTATTGTCTTATGTTGTCTTTGCTTTATATTTGATGTATCCCATTGTTGTTGATTTCGTACTTATTGCTTTGTTAGCCGCTTAGAGTACTACATGTAGTAGATAAGCGGGATATAAATACAAGAATAAATAAATAAATAAATATCTCCCTCCCACCCCCTTTTCTTTTAAGATTTCAAGCCTCAGAATCCGGGAGAAATCCCCCGCTTCTGAGCGCAGGAACCTTAAAAAAAAAAAAAGCCCGAGGGACGTTTCCTAAGTTCTGGATCGGCGCCAGACTCCGTGGGAACGCGGCGGAAGACTTGGCGACCCCGCTTGTGCGTAAAAGCGCGCGTCCAGCTGCCGATGCGCAGCGGCTTTTTGCGGGCGTTTGCGGCGGAAAGAGCGAGCGAACGAGCGAGCGGGAGGAAGGGGGAAAAGAAAGTATAAGTAAGAGCGTGGGAGTCCAGGGTTTGGAAAAGCACCCATGGGCCCGGCCCTGGGTGCTGGCTGGCCGCGGGCCAAACCCCACCCTCGGCTCTCCCCGGGTCCCGCCCGCCTGCTCGCTGGTGGCTCTCCCCGTCCAAAGCCGCCTCTGCCTCCGGACAGCTCCGCGGCTGGTCGCGCCGAGAGGGGCCCCGCGCATTTCCCGCGCCCGACGATCCCCCGGGAAGGGAAGGGAAGGCGGGACGCGGATCTCCGAGGCACCCCGGCGGGAAGGTACGTGATTCCTCCCACCAACACCGTCTGGGAAACCCCGAGCCCCGACGGCTCTCGCGGAGGAAGCTGCGCCGGCCCGCCGCTGCCCGAGCCGCCTTCCTGGGGTCCGAACCCAGGGGTCCGGAGTGCCCGCGCCTTGAAGCCAGCCGTGGGACCGGGGGGGGGGGGTTTCTTGACTCCCTCCCGGCTTCAGGCAGGAAAACCGGCGGCCCGTTTACACTCGAAGTTGCTCAACTTCTTCAACTCCTGATGGAATCCCGAAAGGACACCTCACCCCCTTCTTGAATGGGGTGAGGTCACCCTAAGATGTTTGCCTAGGGCTGGAGAAGGGAACCCTTTTGGCCGACTTCGTGTAACCTTAAGGCGCTAGACCTCAGTGTTTTGGTTCTCTGCCCTGGGAGAATCGGACTAATAGGGCTCCTGGTGGAGAGCTCACCTCTTCCTGAGCTGTTCCAGGCCTCTGGTTGAACCTCCCCCCCTCCCTGTGGCCTAAAGGAGACCCAGCTCCTGCTTGCCTGGCCCTCCACCCTGTGGAGCGACCCCCTTCCTGACGACGCCTCCCGAAGGGGTCCTGCCCGCACCGATGCACCCCCCGCCAGCCACCCTGACCCCCGGCCCAGTGACGCCGACCCCCAGGCCCCTGTCCGAGGGCTGCGGCAACATCTCTCGGCTGCACCAGGACGGCAACCCCACCATGAGCTCCTTCATGTTTGCGGCCGGGGTGGTGGGCAACGTGGCGGCCTTGGCCATCCTGGGCTTCCACCGGAAGAAGGAGCTGCGGGCCAAGACCTCTTGCTTCTGCATCCTGGTGACCGGCTTGGCCGTCACGGACCTGCTGGGCACCTGCACGGTCAGCCCCATCGTCTTCGTGGCCTACTCGCGCAACGCCACTTTGGTGGGCATGGTGCAGGGCCGCAGCTGGCTGTGCGACTTCTTTGCTTTCTGCATGATGTACTTCAGCCAGGCCGCCATGCTCATCCTGTGCGCCATGGCGATAGAGCGCTGCCTGGCCATCAGCTACCCTTACTTCTACTCTACGCACAACATCAGGCGGTGGGCCAAGCTCTCCCTGCCGGCCATCTACGCCTTCAGTGCTTTTTTCTGCAGCCTGCCCTTCCTGGGCATCGGGAAGTACAAGCAGTACTGCCCCGGGACGTGGTGCTTTGTGGAGATGGACGTGGACAAAACCGGAGCGGACAAGTCTCGCGACGCAGCCTTCTCCTTGTCCTACGCCACCCTGACGGCCCTCCTCATCCTGGCCGTCTTTGTCTGCAACGGCCTGGTCATCCTTAGCCTGTGCCAGATGTACCGCAAGCAGAGGGCCCGGCGCCGTGGCTCCGTCAACGTGGCCCAGCAGCGGCGGCGCAAGAGCTGGTTCAGCCGGGGGGAGGAGGAGGTGGACCACCTCATCCTCTTGGCCCTTGTCACCATCATCTTCGTCATCTGCTCCCTGCCCCTCACGGTAAGAAGGAACCTGCTCCTTGCTTCCCTGCCTGTGGGGCTAAACCTGCTGTCCACTCCGGCAGCTGCCAGACCAAAGCAGAAGGGGAGGTGGAGGGGAGGGAGGGACCTGTATGACTTCCAGGCCTACAGCTCCTATCGGCCCCAGCTAGCATATCCAATGGGAAGCGACTGCAGGTATTGCACCCCAAAACAACATGAGGGCCACCGTGTCCCTTGTTTTTTTTTTAACAGGTGACAGGGAGAGTTCCTGGTATATGTCTTTAGTGGAATTTCTTTCTTTCTTTCTTTCTTTCTTTCTTTCTTTCTTTCTTTCTTTCTTTCTTTCTTTCTTTCTTTCTTTCTTTCTTTCTTTCTTTCTTTCATGCATCCTTTGTGTGTCTCTTTCTTTTGTATTCTCGGAGGCTTTCACAGCCGGGATCTGATAGCTGTTGTGAGTTTTTTTCGGGCTGTTTGGCCGTGTTCTGGAAGTTTTTCTTCCTGAAGTTTCGCCAGACTCTATGGCTGACATCTTCAGAGGGCAAGGAGCTCAGGGAACTAGGAGTTCTCTCTGTGCTCTCTTTCTTTCGTTTGTCTGTTCATTCATTTGCTTTCTTTCTTTCTTTCTTTCTTTCTTTCTTTCTTTCTTTCTTTCTTTCTTTCTTTCTTTCTTTCTTTGTGTGTCTCTTTCTTTTGTATTCTTTGAAGGCTTTCACAGACGGGATCTGATAGCTGTTGTGAGTTTTTTTCGGGCTGTTTGGCCGTGTTCTGGAAGTTTTTCTTCCTGAAGTTTCGCCAGACTCTATGGCTGACATCTTCAGAGGGCAAGGAGCTCAGGGAACTAGGAGTTCTCTCTGTGCTCTCTTTCTTTTGTTTGTCTGTTCATTCATTTTCTTTCTTTCTTTCTTTCTTTCTTTCTTTCTTTCTTTCTTTCTTTCTTTCTTTCTTTCTTTCTTTCTTTCTTCCATCCTCCTTATCCTCCTCTTCCTTTTCTCCCTCCCTTTCCTTTCTGTTTACTTCTTTCAAAAACTACAACACACACAAACGGTTCCGAGTGATTCAGAGGAACAGCGCCTACTGTTTGGAGGCCATTCCGACTGGGGGATTGGTTAGGGTTGTTGTCTGAATGATAAGATTTACATGCATGTTCCTTTAGTCGTATTTATAGTTTTTGGTTCATTCCTATTTATATCAGTAACATCTCTGCCACTACTATCAACTCAAGGGCTTGGGTCAGTTCCTCCACTTGCTTTTCCCTCCTTGATGTTGTAAAAAAAAACCCACAAACAAACGATGGAAGGGTTATGGATGGAAGAGGCCAACCCGTGGACCCTTCCCCATCCCATTCTGACTGTGGCAGAGCTGTGACAGGGGATGTGGCTTGTCGCCTGCTGGTGAGACAGGCAGTGTTACCAAATGATGAGGAAAAAACAAGCCCCGTTTGCCCTTGTGCCTCTAACGTCATCTTGAAACTGGGAAGTAATGCTTGGGAGGAAAATACCGAGGAGCGTTCCTACTTGCTAGCCTTGGCCAGTTCAGGGAACGATTCAAAGCAGAGGAGTTTGGAAGAGAGAGAGAGAGAGAGAAAGGACACCCTAGACAAAAACGAACATCCCCACCTACGCCTTTATAATCAGGAAGTGAGATCGTAATCTAAAAGGTCATCAGAGAGCGCATCATCATGCACCAGGCTGAAAAATTGAACACGCTTCAGCACTTTTTTGCTGCATGAAGACTGATTCTTTATCGTCTCTTCTTCATTAATGGTTCCCCAGAGCTTCTTCCTGGCCACCCCCAGCAGACGGTCGAGAACTGCCTCCTGTGACCTTCAGCCTGGCCTGGAGGGGGGAACCCAGTGCCTTCCCCACCATCTCTATCTTGCTGGTGTGGGAGAAATCGTGCCTCAAAGCCGAGCGAATCAATCTGGGTGAAGACCTTGCTCTCTGCACCCCCGAGGGCACTGGTACATGTGCGGGCAAGAAAAAAAACAAGGGGATCCTTCTGAGTCAACTCACATTTTTGGAAAGCTGATCAGGCAAACAGGCTGGTCTCCTAACATCTCGAGAGAGGAAACGTGCATCATATCCTTTCTGTCCCGATTAGGCAATGCCCTTGGGGTTGCCAACTGATGGAGGAATAAATTCATTCATTCATTCATTCATTCATATTCTCATCATCACAATCAATTATTTCTTTGTTTCTTTGTTCTTTCATTCATGATTTCATTCGTTCCGATTTCTACCTGGCCCGTCTAGTGACATGCCACGATTGCGGGCAGCTTATATGGATAAGCCATTTTGAAATCATGATTTTCACAGCAGAGAAAGATAGACAGGGCCTGCAAAGGACAGTCAACTCAGTTTGCACAATTGCATGATTTTATGTGCGAGGCGTTAGGGATTCTGCCCTCCTGGTTTTATTGATTTGCTTAATTTAATCCCCCCACACACACACACACAAACACACACACTCCCCTGTACTGCCCAACTGGCAATGCCCTTGGAGTAGCTTTAGTCTAATCGAGAAGAGGAAAAAAAAACTTGACGATAAAAATAAATCAGCCAAACAACCCTGAAAGACCTGCATGGAATTTCTAGTTACAACCAGATCAAGCCCTCTAAATCAATGGCTGATCCATTGGGTCTTCTCCAGGTTACCAGTCATGTGCAGGTCAAATGTTAAAACAGCTGAATAGAAAAAGCCAAGAATAAGACGTGAACAATAAGGATAAAAAAGAGATACACTATCAAAGGACTGATCGTCTTCCCAGAAAAGAAGGTCTCCTCTAAGAAGTCCAGAACAGCATAACAACAACCTTATAAGGTAGGCCTAGATACCTGAAAGGAACTGTGATTCGTTGAGGTTTTGCTAGCTAGCTTCTTGGCCCAGTTCAGTGGAGGAGTCCCTGTGGTATTAATTAGCCCTCCCTAATTGGAGATCCTCTAAACCATTACACCACATGGCCAGCCTATCAAACTCAAACGTTACTCAGGAGGGGTTATTTCCTCTTAAATCGCCCTGCTCCTAAAGTTCTTAAGTACAGCACCCCAACTTACAAAGAGATAACATGCGAAGGGTTTCTGTTTTTTCCTGGCAATATTTAGGACAATATTTTGCAGAGAAATATTCACAGGCTGCATTTTTTCGTGTGTGGAGTATCGGGTTTCTATTCAAGGCATTGGGACCGAGCCAGCAGAAAGGGGAGAGCGACCCAAAGCGGACGGGTCGTGTGAATGCTTCGGAAAAAACGTGGCCCAAAAGCAACAATCCCCATGCCTGCACGCACGTAGCCACGTAAGCCACGGAGGAGAGCTGGGCTGAGCAATCGAGAGGCTGAAGGCCACACAGCCCAACAGAGAGGCTGGTTCTGTGGAACTGTTGCGTGGCCCCTTCGGAGCCGACCGCCTCCAGCACATGTCTGTGCTTGAACAAGTTACAGTAGGACCCCTGTATCCACTGATTCAGTTATCCACGGCTGGCAGAGGAAACGATTAAATAATTCAGCAGCCACAAAGCAAGCTGTACAGCAAGCTGTTGTCACAAACAGCAGCTGTAAAGCAAGCTACTGTCACAAACAGCGGCCATAAAGCAAGCTACTGTCAGGAAACAGCAGTTTGGGGGTGGGTGGGCAGGTGTTCTCTCTTATCCTCGGTTTTCATCAACCACGGGAAGGCATGGAACCAATCCCCAGCGGATACCGGGGTCCTACTGTACTTCTGGAGATTTTAAAAAAAAACCTGTTAGAATTCCTCAGCCAATGTTGCCGATTCTGGGGGCTCTCATCCAAAAACGGTCCTTTTAGTTTAATTTATCTTAGCAGGCCTTGTCCCTGAGGCTGCAGAAGCAGCCAGGTCACCCTGAAATCAAGCAGGTGAAATTTTTCCCACCACGATTTCCCATATCTGGGAAAAGAAATGCCTGTCGTAAGGAGGGCAGGAAGGGACAGCTGGAGCCTGAGGCCTCTCTAAGCCTTCCTGAATTGCCATCATGGCCAACCAGGCACCCAAAGTGGACGTCTGCAAACCACGATACAGGCTCAGCGTTATCCTCCTTCCGCTGAGCTCCAGTCATGAGCGTTTGCAGCCTCGGAGTCTGGAGGAAACATGATTGTGGGCAGCGACAGCCTCCCTCGTCCTCCACTGAGACAGTCCTTTGCTTAAATTTGTCCATGCCAGTGGCCACTGCAAAACCTTCTGAGAACCTAAGATGGTTGCCATCTACAGAGTAAGGCCCTCGGTCCTCCCACCTTGGTGTTGCTAACTCTCATGGTCAGCAATGGATCTACCCTGAAAGCCACGGCCATCGCATGGGTGTCTCTCACCCAAATATGAACCCAACCTGACCCTGTGTAACTTCCGAGACCCTCAAGAGAGGAGTCAGGGAAGCCACTCGTGTGTGTGTGTGTGTGTATTGAAAGGCCACTCTGGTAGAGGGTTGGATGGGAAAGTTCTTTCCAGTTCGACACTTCTCTAATTCTGTAGGTAGGGGATTTCGGATTGGAACGTGCCACCGGGTGTTGCAGGCTGAGACTGGATGGATCAGTGGTTTAGGCCTCTGGCTACAGAGCCAAAGGTTCGGAGTTCGAATCCTTGCTGTGTCCCCCCCTTGAGAGGGGCAGGACTCGTTGACATATATGCAGTGGTGGCGAACCTTTGGCACTCCAGATGTTTTGGACCACAACTCCCACAGTCCTTTGTCACTGGCAATCTAATCTCGGAATTCTGGGAGTGGTAGTTCAAAACACCTGGAGTGCCGAAGGTTCGCCACCACTTATCTGATAGGGTCCCTCCCAGCTCTGCAATGCTAAAATTATTGCTATCCTGTGCACAGAAGAATCGCTGGGCTCATGGACGTTTCAACAGGTTGTTGTTGAAGCTTCTCTGGTAGAAACCCCATCATAAAGAGAACGCCAATTTCTGTAAATTCATATGTTGCAAAATTCAGAAATCCAGGCAGAGTGTCGTGATTAAGTGGCAAGTTTCCTTTGGCAAAACCTTTGTGTACAAAGTTTGAGAACCACCCCATTGGCCCATCTCTCCTTGATACCCCAGTCCTGTTCAATTCGGGAATGAAGTCTTACACCACTCACAGTGATCGTACAAGCATTGATTGCATTAGAAGCTGTCTCTTGATTCTGGGAAGTGATTTTCCGCCCAAGGTTGGCACGGATCAGGCTAATATTGTGGGACCAGGCGGCTGCGTTTCATCACAGTTGGGTCGATATTGGGTCGATGTCTGGGGACAAGGCTCAGGAAATGCATGGCGCCCCAGGGATGGCGGTTGTGTTCCATGCCAACCCTGGCAATGAAAATTTAATGCCTGCTGCAGCACAGTCAGAGTGGCAGCCAGCAGGGAGGGGAGGGGTTTGCTGAGGTTTCGGACTGTCTCTTCTAAGGAGGCAGGTTTGGGTTTTGGATATTTCTGACAAACCGACATTCTACACTCATCCTGATGGGTTTGAGGGTGTTTTAGGGTACATTTGCCCTAGGAAATCCTCATAGCCCTTGGGTTGGCAGCCAGGCAAGCCTCGGTGCAGGGTGGGAAGTGCCAGAACAGAAGGATCTTTCCAAGACCCCCTGAGGGTTTTTAGGGTCAAGGGCCACTGGACGTAAGAAAGAGTCATGGCTAGGCCCTCCAACTGGCCTAACCCCATTCCAAGAGATATCCAAAATGGTGGCCTGGATTCTTGAGCAGCAGCTGCCTTACCAAAAGATGCCTCTCAAGGGTCTTCTGACTCCCACCCGCTAACTGTTCTATTTCAGCAATCTTTTAAAGGCTGGCTAGAGATTCTGGGATATGTAGTCCACGGAAGGGGGTATACGTGTCACAACCCGACACAGGACTACGTGCCCTGCTCAGTTCTGAATCTCAAAGCAAATTCTTGAGCACAGCATGTGCTAAGCAGGCAACTTTTGTCCAAGACAGATTTCTCCAGGTCAGGATTCTAGGGTTCCCTATTGTTGTTGATTAAGGCATGGTGGATCCTGGAAGCATGGATTCTGCCGCCACCACCCCCTCCATCCCCAGGTCTAGCCAGCTTTCTAGGGCAAAACCAGAAAGGCACGGCTGTTTTCTTTTTCCGTGGGCCACGTCCTGCCCCTGTGTGGAAACCGGAAGGCTTGGCCCATTGCCATAGGGGCATAAGCATTAGGAATTGGCAGGCAGAGGTGTCAGCGAGGTGCCAAAAGTGGGTGAGAAGCAGCAGCTGTTTCCCCCCCTCTCCAGCGGTGTCCCCTCAGTCGCTTGGGAGCTAAAGAGGACCGAGGCGTCCCAAACTCTGTGCTCTGGCCAATGCGGATCCTCTTATCATCTCCTTCTTGGGTGTGTCTGCAGGTCTCGTGGCAGGAGTTAGGCAAATAAAGAAGCCAACAAGACGGGGGCGGAAGAACAATGGGTGGAAAGGAGACGCCAAAGAAGTCTCTGCCCTAGAATCAGGCGCTTCTCCTGCCTGGATGGAGGTGATCCCCTTGGCCCATCATCCCTTTGTGGGGGGGTTGCACTGGCTGGGGAAGGGTGACTCTGTGGGCTAGAGCACTGAAACTGTCAGCTGCAAAGTTGACCGCTCGGCAGTTTGAATCCCAGGTGCCACGCAGTGGAGCAAGCTCCCATTGCTAACCCCCAGCTCCTGCCAACCCAGCAGTTCGAAAGCAGGTAAATGCAAGTAGATAAACAGGTACCACCATAAAAATTGGGAAGGTAAATAGTGTTCTGTGTGCAGAAATGTGTTCAGCCATGCCAGCTACTTAGCCATGGACTTGCACAACACTGGGTCTTCAGCTTGGAAACGGAGATGAGCACCGCCCCCTAGAGTCGGACACGACTAGCATGCATGTGCGGGGGAAGGGGCTCTTTTGTCTTTCTTTCCAAAAGCAAGTGCTGGCCCTCCACATCTAGGGGTTAGAAATCTCTCTCTCTCTCTCTCTCTCTCTCTCTCTCTCTCTCTCTCTCTCTCTCTCTCTCTCTCAAACCCCTCATGTCATGGGTCAAAGGCAGATTCACTGTCATCGCACAGGGCCGAGACCCATGCAGAATGTCACTTCCAGGCTTGCCTTCAGGGAAGCTCTTGTAAAAGTTGCTTCCTTGAACTACGGCTCCCAGAATCCCCTTGCCAAACGCTCGCCAGGGATAAGTCTCTTTTTCTATGCTGGTACTTCTTTTGCTGAACCATAGCAGAGGCTTGACTTCTTTGCTGCTAGAACTGGACCGAAACGTCCAGAAATTGAGCTCCAAGTTTTCTAACACCGAGTCCCTGTCCATTTTATAACAGCAACAACAACACGGTGACGTTATGAATGCTACGGCTGTATGCTTCTTTGTTATGTGTGCACGCATCCATATGTTTGCGTTGGAACAAGACATACAGTATAAATCATGTGTTGGGGTAGATCTTGTCAAAGGGGCTCAGATTGAAAATTAAGCCGCGTAATGCAACAAATACAACATGACCAGAACTACTTGGACAGATGCTGGGAGTGAACCGTCCAAGAAGTAACTTGCCCTGAGGCTTGTAATGATGATGGCCTGGGAAGAATCCGCTGGAGCACAGTATCACCTCTGGCATTTCAGAAGTGGCCGCTTTTTGCCTTATTACCACCACCTTCCTTGTCGCAGCGGAAGCAAGGGCTCCCAGGTCAAGCATCATCATAATTTTAGCACTGCAGAGCTGAGAGGGACCCCTCTGGAATCATCCAACCCTACCTTTCCAAGCAGGCCTAGCAGGGAATTGAACTCCCAACTTCTGCCTCCACAGCCCAGGACCTCAGCCAGGGAGCTCTCCTGTGGTAGTTGTCTTATTTCCCTTTTTCTTTTATGGCTGTTTCCAACCTAGCAAACGCTTCAGCCAGCTCACCGTCTCCTCAGCCTATGATTTCCTTGTTCTTGGGGGGGGGGGGGGAGGCAAGGAAACTTTACCGAAAAGGTGAGGAAAGAGGCAGGGATAATCTACTCGTTTTATAATCGGGGGGGGGGGATGTAAGGCACAAGCAGGCAAACTTCCCAGGGCTTTGCGCAAACATGAGGTTCGCGACACACGGCCAAGAGCCGTTAGACAAGAAATCAGTGGCTGGGCAGGCTGATATCAGGGAAAACCTGTGCGTGAGTGTCTAGATCAGTGGTTCTCAACCTGTGTATCCCCAGGTGTACCTGGACTGCAACTCCCAGAAGCCTCCACCACTCACTGTGCTGGAAGGAGTTTCTGGGAGTTGCAATCCAAGAACATCTGGGGACCCACAGGTTGAGAACCACTGGTCTACATCTTGAACTGCAGAAACATAGTCTGAATTTTAATTTATTATTACCAAGAAGTAGGCCATGGACTGTGTGCAGAATTTCATATGCTTTCTGCTTATAAACAGGATGTGTGTTGCATCTCTCTTCCTCTGAGCCTCCCTCACGCCGCCTTCCTCTTTGCTTCTTCTTTTGTTCGGAGAGCTACACAAGACACCAAAAGCCGAATCGAAAAAGCCGTTTTTGCTTTGGAAGCATCTAACACAGGCATGTCCAAACTTCGGCCCTCCAGATGTTTTGGACCACAACTCCCACAGTACTTTGTCGTTGGCAATCTAAGCTTAGAATTCTGGGAGTTGTGGTCCAAAACGACAATGCAAAACACAGGGTCGGCAGGCCTGAGCCCATTTTTGAAGTCCGGGGCGTTACAGAAAATGCATTAGTACAAGTTCAGGTATCGTGCCTAGATGTGTAAACCCTGGGCATGATGCATTGAGGCCAGGGAGCCATAAACTGCAGTAAGTGGACGACAGCCTCCGTGTAGCATAGGGCGTGCAGTTGATAAGTGGCATCCCAGACGCATCTGGTGGGGCCACTGTGAGATACAGGAAGCTGGACTAGATGAGCCTTTGGCCTGATCCAGCAGGGCTCTTGTTAGGTTCTTAAAGGGTTACCAGAACTCAGAATTGGTTTGGCAGCATATTGGGTGAAAAAAGGGGAATGTTCTGCTTGCGTGCTGCCCATCGTGCTTAGAGCAGCATGACTCTACATGCAAGTGACTCGCCTGGTCTGATATTTCCTCACCCACGAGTGACACAAAACCAACCTCTAATGCTTTGTCGGTTCAGACAAACCGGCACGTGCTGTTTTCCAGCTCAGGGTTCTTTTTCTTCCTTTTTTGGGACAACGTATCAGGGGGCACCCTTCCCGACTGATCCACCCACATCTACGTGGCTTGTACCCCGACCTTCTCCCTCTGAACCAACGCAGAGGCTTCACCCCACCGAGGCTGTCGGCCACAGACTTTCATTTGTGCTATCAAACGATCATGTTGCTTGCAATTAGCTCGCAATCTCATTAACCGTCTAGTGATAAAAAAAAACGTGGGTGGAATAATTCTGGTATGATTACGGCTGGACCAGCGGAAGGGGCCTGGCGTTCCTTGTGTGATAAGATCCAGGGTGCAGGCATCATTTAACTCCCTCCAGGAACTGGAGGCTGTTGATTATATTACATGTAGGAAAACTGGGAATAAACCGAACTAGAAAGGTTATCTGCTTGGTTCTCGTTGGCTCATCCTCCCGGTTGCTCTCCCAACAATGAAAAAAAATGAGGTCTCTGTCTTTTCTGCTCAGACTGGATACGTTTTCCTTACAGCCTGTGATTGCCAAATGAAAAGAGAACAACACAATCATGTTCTTTGTTCCCACGGGTAGCTTGGCATGTAAGGGTCAGCAGGTTAAGAGATAAAGCCAATGGCTTTTAATGTTAGCACAGCAAGCTGTGCTTTAAAGGCGCAGTAGTACAGTGGTAGGTTGAAAGGTTGGCACTGGCAGCCACAGCATGGGGGGGGGGGTGTTGAACCAAAGGGTCTCACCCTGGCCTTCCCCAGAGCCACCCCTTTGAAGGGAAAGTCTGCAAACACAGGCAGCCCCCCAGGGCAGTGATGGCGAACCTTTTAGAGACCGAGTGCCCAAACGGCGATTCAAAACCCACTAAGTTTTCGCAAAGTGCCAATGCAGCAATTTAACCTGAATCCAGGTGGCTGTGAAGGGGCGATGTCGGGTGCCCACAGAAAGGTCTCCGAGTGCCACCTTTGGTACCTGTGCCATAGGATCGCCAACACTGGTCTAGACCCGCCTCAAGAAAGCAATTATCCACCAGGAGGCAGTCTTTTGTAAAGCTAACGGGTCTCGATTCCCCATTTAGGATCCAGCCGCCACAAACAACTCTCCACTCGTGGGAAGGCATAAATGGGCGAGTTGCTAACTATCTGGCTCCGTTTCTTGTCTTTTCTTTCTCCCTTCCCCCCTCTCCCGACACCCCAAAGATCCGTGCCTACATTGGGGGCATCAACCCAGACCACCGGGAGGAGGAGGACATGCTCGCCTTCCGCCTCAGCGCCCTCAACCCCATCGTGGACCCGTGGCTGTTCATCATCTTCCGCAACACTGTCTTCCGCAGCCTGAAGAACTTCTTTTGCATCCACTCGTGGTGGCCCTGGTGGCGCCGGACACAGAAGGTCTCGGCCGCGTTTGGAATGCAGGACAGCCTCCCTTTCCAAGACCAGTCGGCCTGCTGAAAGGACGAGGGAGCCAGGAGGCGTGCGGCTGGGGCAAAAAGCACCCTTTGGCCAGGGGAGGTGGCCAGGGGGAGTCTCCATCCGGAGGTGGGTCTTTGGCAAAGCTAACAGGTCTTGATTGCTCCTTTAGGATCATTTGGGGGTGACGGCAGCTGTACTTCTGCAAAATGAGGAATAGGAAGCATAACCCTTCCGCCCCCGCCCACCATCTCAGTAAAGATCCAGGAACATCTGGTCATACTGCAGATGATGAACCGGCCGATTTTTATTTTGGAGGATGGTGAAATGCTTCTACCAAATGCTTTGCATGACATTTTTGTGCTCAGGAGAGCATGCATGGCCCACCCAACCTGCCTGAGGAGATGGGAGCGCAGGTTTAAAGAGGTTCCCTGATCCAGCAGCCAACGAGGGAGCAAAGACAGAGGACGTAGGCAAAAATAAGAAGACAGATCTCTGAAAGATGCATGCCCCTCACAACTCCGTGCCATTCTCTCCCTGCCTGCATTTTGTTTCCCCCTTTAGTCCCAGATTGGGCTAAGACTTCGGTGTCCTAGCTGCTGGACCCAAAGAGCTCCAGTAAAGTTCGGAGTAAAAACCAAAGCGGATTCAATTCCCTCTCCCTCAATGACCCCAGTAGAATTGGCGCTTCTGAGTCTTCATTTAGCCACATCACGCAATTAGCATCAATTCATGTCAACCATTCAAGATTCAGCAGGTTGTGAAGAGTTACTGTGAAACTCTGAAACAGCAGAAATAAAAAGTTCACATCAAACTTGTGTGGTGGTATTATTATTATTTTGCCCCGATGCAAACACAGTGGCCATGGAGTGACCACGGCACCAAGATAAACCTGAACTGTTCACGACGCAAACAAATTGACAGCAATATTCACCTGTACCGAAACAAGAAGGATCAAAGCGATATGGGAATCTGTTCATAATGTAAAAGGAATGGCTGGGCATAAACACCCAAAGGGCCACAGTTGCTGACCCCTGTCCTAAACCTCCTCCTTGCGCTTCCCTTTTATGAAACCGCAGGTGTTACAACCTCCCCACCCGAACACCTGTAGCTCGTGTACTGTTACACATGCACACAACCTGACAGCCCACTCATCCGAGACTCCGGAAGAGAAAAAGTCCAGAATAAATATTTTCAACCTGGGCTAATCCCCACACATGTGCATCCAGTTCTGTCCCTTCTTCACCCCTCACACAGCAAAGTCCTAATCCGCTCCTGTCTAAATATTTGGATCCAAACTCCCCGGAGGGACACAAACTCCCACATTCCACGCCTCCCTCCCCTTCTCGGCCTGAATCAAGGGGCTGCGGCGTAGGAAGGGAGCAGGACCCTGGCCAAACCCAGTTTGGACTATCCCTGACGGCAAGAGGGAAGCTGAACAGCCAACCAGCTTTTCGGTAACTCAATGGCGTTGGCTCGCTTGTGTGTTTCTTGGCTTTGATGGCACCGTCACCGCCTCCGGGCCTTCCAGGAGGAATCAAACATAATGTGATTATTTTTTCCCAGATCATTTTTCCCCCCTTCTGATCAGGAGATGTGTGGCAGGCACGACAAATAACCTTAGAAGGTGCCACGTTTGGGCTGGATGTAGCCTCCACCTAGTCAGTGAAAGCTGGTCAAAGGGCAAGGATCCTTGTGGCAGATTGGGAGGCATGGATTTCCCCCACCCCCCACGTTAAAAAGCTGTGGGGCTGAAATTCCCCGATTCCACCTTTTCCAACCAGATAAGAGGTCCGAGTAGACCCACGGTAACAGTAAGCTTTCTACCGTGGTACCTAAGAGCTAGTTGAAGGGAAAAACCACAGACAGAAGGCATCTCATGTTTTTGAGAGATCTAGGGAGATCACCCTGGATGAAACGGGACCCCGGATATCAGTCTGAAAATGTGAAATCTGTCCCGTCAGCTGGCCCAAGCTAGTCAAAAATGAACATACCGCTAACAGTCAGATGGGTCACAGCTACCCGGAGAAACACAATATTGTTTTTGTTTGGGGAACGTGTAACTGGAAACAGCTTTCTTTTCTTTTTTTAAAAAAAGCCTGATCCTCTAGCAATTCATGGCTGGCTCATTTCATACTTCTTTAATTTGATTGGTGGTGGCATCAACCCATTAAATCCCACTTCTAAAAGCTTTTTGCTGCGAGCGCCCACCGGTTAGCAGCTCCGCTGGGGACCTGAGCTCTCAGGCTCATGAACTCACAAGCAGCCAGGATCTGACGGATCAAACGGACACTTCCAAATGAGGAGGAAATGGCTTAGGATGGAACCGCCCGGCAGTGGCAGACGGCGTGCAAGGAAGCGATAAAAGCATCGTTGCCTCCGTTTGTGTTTGTGTGTCTGTATAACTGCACAACGATGACATGAACTAGGAGCAAAGTGCATTCACTCTTTCCAGGAGTTGGCCATGAAGTCCTCTGCCGGGGTGCTGGACAGAGAAGGTGGGTAATCCCAAAGACTGTTCATACCTGCATAAATTTGGCTCCTTAGTGATGCCCACGTCCCCCCGCAAAAGAAAATTGATTTTCAAACACTGGACAGATTCATGGAGGAAAAGTCCATCACAGGTTACAAACCATGATGGAGATGTGTCATCTCCAGGCTTAAAACTGGAGTACTTCAAGGGCCAGATGCAGGGGAGTGGGATCAGGAGACATATCTAGTCTCGTGCACCACTAGAGCCACGGTGAGATACAGGAAGCTGGACTCGATGGGCCTTTGGCCTGATCCAGCAGAGCTCTTCTTATGACCCTCCTGGCCGCCATTCTGACTCTTCATTCATTTAAAGGCATCATGAGAACATTTCTCTGTCAAGAGAAGGTGTAGGAATTTGGATGGTTGTCCAGAAGTTGAGTCATGGCCACTGGACTTCTTTTCTTGAGACTGACTGACGAAGCTGCTTGGATGAGTAGTGAAACGTTTCAATCCCTCAAGAAAAAGAAGTCCAGTGGCCATGACTCAACTTCCAGATCAACTCACTTGGATGACTGGGAATCTTCACAGACATATTGGATGGTTGTGGCATTTGAGTGTGTGGGGTGGGTAGAGTCTGGAGTCAGACCTCCCAAGACTCATGGTCTGGGACTACCTGTTGCCAAATGATCCCAAGCGGCACACACACAAAAGTAACTTCTCTGTGCTTTGAACAACCCCCACCAAAAGGATGGATATTGACTTTGAATGCATTTCCATCTGGCGATTATTATTCACAATAATCTGCTAGGATGGCTCCCATCAAGGTGCATGTGAAGTAATTTGGGGGTGCATTTGTGGTTATGGGACTACAATTCCCAGAATTCCACAAGCAGCAAAGCAAAACATGTCTCTGTGATAGATTCAGGGGTGCGGGCACCTTGATCCTAAGGCTCTTACAAGGTTCCTCTGCTGTTCAATTTGCTCCTTGCTTCCTCTGATAAGCCCCACAAATTCATGGAGGAAGGGGGAGGAATTGCCAGTCTACCTCCTTACACTGGACCCACGTTATGGGCAGGGCCGGCCCTACCGTTGCAGCAGAGTTGTTCTTTCTCTGCAGTCGAACGTCATTGCAGAAAGAGAAAAAAGGATGTGATTCTCTGAAGTCCTGTGATTGATGGATCCACAGGAAGCGAGGGCCGCTTCCCCACTTCTGTTGCCTCACGAGGAAGCCCCGTGGGCTGAAGGCTGACTGCTTGAGCAACCGGCCTGCCTTCCGATGTATCTGGAAGCTGAGTCACGGCCACTGGACTTCTTTTCTTGAGACTGAAACATTTCGCTGCTCATCCAACAAAGGGCCTTTTTACATGACCCCTAAGATCCGCTGGCCACTTAAATTCAGACCAGAGATCTTAGGGGTTTGTCACTCTTCCTCTGTCCCCACCCCCCTCCGCACTTCCTGGTTGCTGGCTGCGTGAGGGGAGGGAGAAAAAGAGAAAGAAAAGAATGCCGGCTTACCTCCGTTCTGTTCCCGGCAGCATTCAGATCTCTTAAAGGGGCGGGGGGCAGAAAAACAACAAACAAAGCCAGGAGAGCCCCGCACTCACTATCCTTACACCGGATCAAATATTTTTCACATCCAAAAAGCAGGTACAAGTAAAGTGCGCTGGGTCGCGCTAAAGTGGGCGGGGTCGCACTTAATTGTCTGCAAACTCCGGAGCTGGTGGGGAAACATTTTTAAGCTCCGGAGCTTGCAGCCATTTGCAGCGGAGCTTAGGGGTCATGTATAAACACCCAAAGCTGTTTGGATGAGCGGCGGAACGTTTCAATCTCTCAAGAAAAAGAAGTCCAGTGGCCGTGACTCAACTTCCAGATAAACTCACCTGGATGAATGAGAATCTTCACAGACAGTTCCCGATGTAAGACACAGGTTGGAGGACAGCATTTGCCATTTACCAGAGCATCGTTTAACACCGGAATGTCATACCACCTGCGGGAAGGAATGGTTTGGATGGCCCTGCCACCCTCCTCAGGGTGGTCATGTGCCCACATGTAGGGGGCACAGTCCCCCACTGGAAAGACTGCAAGGACCTCCCTTGTGAGGAAAGGCTAAAACATTTGGGGCTCTTTAGTCTGGAAAAAAGGTGCCTGAGGGGGGATATGATTGAGATGTACAAAATAATGCAGGGCATGAGTAGATAGAGGGATGCTCTTCTCCCTCTCACAAAACACCAGAATTGGGGGACAAGTTATGTGTAGCATCACAAAAAAGTGCACATGGCAAGAACTTGTGTGTCTCTGCATGAGTCTGGACACTTCCTTCCAGAAAAGGCTGTGAGGAAGGCTGAGTTAACAAATTCATCTCCGGAGAAGTGCCTTTCCCTCGTTTCTTTTGGTGGCCAGAGCATCTCTTCCCCCCCTTCCCCGACCTCACTTCTGTTGTGGTTTCTGCCAAGTGTTATCGGCGTGTTCTTTTAAGCAGCCGAGAAACCCACAGAGAGGCTATTCGTGAGAGAGGAAATGATGGTGCTTCTTTAAAAACATGTGCTTTTATTCAGGCACATGTTGAAAACCATTTTTCCCCCTTTGGAAGTCAGACACCTTAGTTACTAAGCCTGCCTTCATCTTCTAAAGATGGAAGAGGATGATGGACCAAACTCTCGTGATCCAGAAATGGGACCGGCGGAGCCAAGGAGGGGGTTTTATGCTCTCCCGTTTTAAAAAAAGGCAATAATGCTGGGAAAGGCAGAAAAGCAGCAGAAAAAGAGGAAGACGAAACACAAGATGGACCAACTCTCTACAGAAGACACAGGGTTGAGTCTACAAGAGTTCAGCAGGGTAGCTGATGACGAGATATTTCGAAGATTGCTCTGTCGTAGGGCTGCCATTAAGTTGGAGGGGACTTGACAGCACATAACCACTACTAGCACCACAACCCCCTTTCCCCTCCTCATTAACTGGCACTTACGGTCTCAGTAACTCACTCTGAGGCATTAACAGCTGGATACCCATCAGCAGTGCAAAGATTCTTTATCACCGACGGAGAATGATGAGATGACGTTCACAACCGGCGGAGGTAGATTTAAAATGAGGATTGAAGTCAAATGAAGTCAAAAGGTCTCTTGCCATGTTTGAAACTTTTTTCAAAAACAAAGAGGCTGCCTGATTGTGCTGCTTGTAGTCCAATAAATGAATAAGTAAATAAATACCAGGCAGAATCCACCAGCAGCCCTCATACCATAAAAATGAAAGACGGAGGTGTTTGGGGGGTGAAGAACGCCAGTGTCCATTTGGAGCTAATCGCTTTTATTAGCCGTACAGAAAGGTTGGCAGAGACTTCGCTAGTTTTTACTGTCTCCCAGATTTTTAAGAGGCTGGATACCAAGCATAGCAAGGAGGCTGAGGAGGAGGAGGGGTGGGTACGCACGCTGGGTGTTTCAGCCATGCCTGTGTGCTTTTGCCTCTGATTATAGATGGGAGAAGCGAGAGAAAAGCCGGAATTTCCAGGAACTGTAATTATTCCACAATCTAAGCTTCTAAACATTTAGAGCCCTTTATTAGAAATTGAAAGAGGAGCTAGATGGACCTTCAGTCCAATCAAGGCCCAGGGAGTTTATTATTGTTCTACATTTCTTTGCCATCTTGGCCCACCAGCAATTTTATATTGCACTCCTAGACAAACCAAACTCCAGGCCATTGCCCCACTACTGGCCGACTTTTCAGGACTGGTTTTTCCTTCCCTCCGGAGTTAATATTAGGTGGCATGCTTGGTGGAGAAAAGCAATAGCCCTCTCTTAAATAGTCAATAGCACGTGGTTTTAATTTCTGGAACAGTGGCTTAGGTCTTTGGTTGAGGAGCCAGAGGTCCAGAGTTCGATTCCCGGCTGGGCCTCCTGGACAGGGGGCTGGGCTGGATGACCCACAGGGTCCCTTCCAACTCTGTAGTGCTGAGACGATGATGGGGATGATGAAATTGGGAAGCACTCCATAGTTGTGCTCCAGAGAACAGGACCAAGAACAGCTTAGGGCACTGCCTGTTTGCTACATGGCATCGCTTTCAAGACCAAAGGGCCGAGGCACCTGGTGCAATGGAAAAAACGCCAAACAAGGCATCGACCTGGCATCTGGGTATAAACAGCAGGGCCTGCGTCTCCTCAATTCTAAAGTGGAATGCCAATACATCACCTCTGGATCCCCCCTCCCTCTGTTTGAAGCCTCCTCCTGCGCTTGCAGATATACAGATGGAAAGCTATTAGCCTATTAAATCAACTTGCAAAATTCATATCATTAGGGGGATTGGAGGGAATTCGTGAAAGATGTAACTGCTTAAAAGCTCCAGCTGCTGGAAATCGGAGGTATGAGCTATTCATATCATGAGATGCCCTTCTTTGCAGCCATTTCTTTTTCTTTGATTTTTAATGCACTGCCGTTCTATCCAAAATGCAATTTTCTCCAAAAAAACTAATAATAATGTATGGTTGGAATGGGCAAGATGTGCTCTTGGAATAACAGATGTTGAAGCTGAGAATCCAATACTTTGACCACCTCATGAGGAGGAGAGAGGAGTCCTTGGAAAAGTCCCTGATGTTGGGAAAGATTGAAGGCAAAAGGAAAAGGGGACGGCAGGGAATGAGATGGTTGTACGGTGTCATTGATGCAACGAACATGGATTTGATCAAACTCCGGGAGGCAGTGGAAGACAGGAGGGCCCCTGGCATGCTGTGGTCCATGGGGTCACAAAGAGTCGGACACGACTGAACAACAACAATTGGTTGGAAATGGTGAGATGTGCTATTGGAATAACAGAAGGTCCAGGTGGTGAAAATACAGATTATGTATCAGCATGTCTGAAGAATCTAAATGCTTGGCAATATCTTAGTACACATTTTTTAAAGCTTCCATTTTCAGCTGAAACGTCCGCTCCGTAACTACCACTAATTAACCCAATTAACTAAAGCTTCATACATCTGCTCTGGTTTAAGACAAAGTGACCTGCTTTAATCACAACTTAAACAAGTTGCACAGAACTTTAACTGCTCAAATTAGCCTGGAAATCATCCGGTGCTGTTTATTTTTAATACTTTAAAAGCAGATTCTTTCAGCGGCCCCTAAATCAGAACACAGCTTTCCGTATGCTCCAGCTTGGACCTGTGTATAAAGAAAAAAACCACTTAACATATACAAATGCAAGGAAAGGGGGGGCAATGGCGGCAGTAGTAGCTTTACTTTAAGTATCTTAAGACCAGATGTGTGCCTTTCTGGTTCAATCACTGTTTTGCAGCTGTTCTGGTGGATGTTTTGAGAACAACTCTTTTTTCAGCCACCCACCTCTTGATTTTTATTTTTTTAAAGAGGACCTGAGGTTAAGCCAGAGGCAGATTGCAGACCACAGGTGGGGCGGGATGCATCTGGTGGCATTTTAAAGGGGAAGAATCAGGAAGCAGAGGAATGTATTAGCCTCCCAAAGCACACTGGCCCAAACCCGTGACTTATCTCATCAGAAAAGAGCCTAGTAGCGCAGAGGTTAAATGCCTGTAGTGCAGGTAAAACTGTGCTCACGACCTGGGGTTCAATCCCAGGTAGCAGGCTCATGCTTGGCTCAGCCTTCCATCCTTCCGAGGTCAGTAAAATGAGTACCCAGCTTGCTGGGAGGGGGGGCAGTGTGTAGCCTGCAACTGTAAACCGCCCAGAGACTACTTGAAGTGGTATGGGGCGCTCTATATAAGCAGAACACTTTGCTTTGCTTTTATCATCTCATCACAGAACTGCAGGGTGGAAGGGACCCTCTGGGTTACGGAGTCCAGCCCCCGTCAGCGAGGCCCAGGGGAGAACACCCAGAGACCTAAACCAAACACAGTAGTCACAGGATCACAGAAGGGTCATCAGGTAAGCAACCCCTCTCCCAACTCCGGAATGCTTTCACACACACACACACACACACAAACCTTTCTGAGCTGTGCCCCGCACAGTGCTGGAACAGGGTCACAAGTTAGTGGAAAAGATGAGCGGACTTGCCAAGTTTCCAGGTGCCGGGGAACAAAAACCCACATTGTTTAACCAAAAGATCTTGGAAAGCCTTTCCTTTCTGTGGTGGCTGGCTCCCTCTGTCGGCCTCTCAAAGCCTTTGCAGATCGGCCTTCTACTTCCCTCCAGGCCACACAACCCATCCTCCTGTATACGAATGGTACCAGGGGTACCGGTTACACAAGGGTCCTCTACACACCATGTGGACGGCTGTGGTTGCAGTCCTGGTACTGCTTGCACCTGTGGGGTTACAAGCCCCCTTAGCTTGCCTTAACATAAATCTGTTACTCGGAAGAGATGCCCCACGGTGGCCCTTCTGGGGCACACCTGACCCTATTGCAACCCAGGACACCTGAAGGCTGCGGGGATGCCCCAAAGCCTGCCATCATGGCACCAGCAGGGTTGATGAGGCTTGTAGGTGACTGGGCAGTGGACTTTCCTGGGCGCTCTCTACCTAAACTACCTCACCCAGCTGGTGTTGGGGAGGAGGTTAAAAGAGAAGGGAGAACAAAGAGACCCTTTTCCTCAACTCTTGGGAAGGTGGGCAGTTTTCAGGGTAATGGAGCCATCTTCCAAACACAAATCCCTCATAGCACCTCACTTGATGCTGACCTTGCAAACGCCTTCCTTCTCCTATACGGGTGGTATGAAAGAGCAGAGGAAGGCACGAGGCACTTCTGATCCAAATCGACCTCACCCTAGGTTGGTGGTACCCTTGTACTTTTGGGCTCAAACTCCGAGCCCTGGCCGTGGTTGAGGAGGATGAGTGTATGAATCATGGGGAGGTTCCTGGGCGTGGCCGCTGCCTTCCAGCTGCAGCTCCCATCAGGTAAGGGATGCTAGGCATGTCAGGAAGGGAGGCCACTCTTGCTGCCGGCTCAGGAAGAAAGCAACCGGCAGCATCCTGCACCCATGTGCCAAGCAGCTGCTGCGTTACAAACAGCTGTTTCTGGTGGCTCTGGGTACACAGAGGTTGTTGCCCAGCGAGGCAGCCGCCCAGTCCAATCTTTCCCTGCCAGCATCTCTCCCCGGGATGTATGAGTGCATCAGGTCCAGGCGAGGCCAGGGAACCAACGCTTGTGAGGTGTGTGTGCACAGCACAGAGAGGAGCGCCACCGGGGATCTGCGCTCAGAGGATATCCGGGGACCCCCAACTGCACACAAGGGAGAATTTACCCCAGCACACTAGGCTCAGGCTGTGCCCCGGTATTTGCAACTGGAAACAACCTCGCAGAAACACATCTTCGCAGAATACATTCTCCTACTTTTATGTTGTTTTGAGAGCATCATTCCCACCGGCATCTTTGCAGTATTCCTTCCTCCGGCCCTGCTGGGGAGGGAAGAGCAGCCTCACAACCCGGCAACTGTAAAGCAAGCCACCAAACGAGGAACCCCCTTAAGGGGGCAAGGGTAGTCAAGGACACAACAGCTGCGTCAGGTAGTCACTGCATTTTATTGGAAAACATTGATATAATTTTATTTTCACAGCTTGAACTGAACACAACACCACCTGCTTTCCAAAGACATTCCTGCTCCAACCTTCTCCACGGCCCCCTCCCCAAGCTCTCCTGCGAGATCCCTTCCCCTCCACTCACACGGGGTGCCAGAGACAGGGAAAGGAAGAGGGAGCGGGGCCCAATCCACCATGGATGCACACAAAGCACTCTTCTTTCACCCGGTTTCGGGGAAAACCCTGCTGCTTGGTTCTGGTTTCCCCCTCCAGAACGGTTGCCTTGGGTTTGGTTTGGGTTCCCCCCCCCATATTTGATTAAAAAATAAACATGAAAAAGAGAAGCGACTTAGTCTGCGGCTCATGCTGGCTGCCGTCAGGAAAGGGGGAGCAGGAGAACTAGCAAAGGAGGGAAGGCAGGAAGCAACATTAGAGAGCAGAGACACGGAAGCCAAGGTGCGGCACAAGCGTTAAACTGAGAGCCACGACAGAAAAAAAAAAGAGGAGTCACGTGAGGAAAGGGTTGGGAGAAAGTGGCGTTCTGGCGCAGTTGGCATGTACTCAGTAGCTGCTTCACTGTTTTATTGCAGTTCCGTTCCAACGCCTCCCCCCCCAATTCCCTCCCCCCAGCTGCCAATCAAAAGCATCTGCCATTGCTACCCCAAAAGGGGCCTGTAGCATCAGATATTTACATAGCAGCTCTTGACGTCTTCGTCTGGACACAATGCCTCTAGGGAACTGCCAGGACATGTACAATTTATACAGGGCCAAAGGATCGAGGCAGGAGTGGAGATGGTGGGGTGGTGGGAGCTTGCGTTTGTTTGTGAAAGAGCCAATCGGACAGTAATCGGATGCTCCCCTTCCCCCCTCTCTATCGGCCTCTCCCCCCCCGGAACTTGCCAACAGAGCTCTCTGGAGCCCACCTCCAGCCACCTCCACCCAGAGGGCGGGACAGCACCCCCTTCCCACCCTCCAAGAGAACTAAGAGAGAGAGGGGGGGAAATACACACAGCCCCATTTCTTCCTCGCACCCCTTGGTGTTCCTTGGGGTATAAGACCTTCAGTGGCGACCGCCATGTCAATGCACACGACCACAGCGCCAGACACATGCAACACGATTAAGAAGGTTTTCGCTCTCTCCACCCCGTCGTGTGGATTCTTGAAAGAAAGAAAAATCTGCACCCTGGGAGACGGGCCAGCTCTGACCACAGAACAGAAGGAGACCCGATGGAAACAAAGACATCCACAAGGCTGAGGGGCTCAAAGGGACTGTAGGGGCTGCACCAGGAACAGGAAGACAGGAAGGAAGGAAGGAAGGAAGGAAGGAAGGAAGGAAGGAAGGAAGGAAGGAAGGAAGGAAGGAAGGAAGGAGGGGAAAGAGCGAGAAAGGAGGGAGGGGGAGATGAGTGCAATCATGCAGCTTGGGAAGATTATTTTTTTAATTGCTTGGTCAAGATTTATTCCACAGCCGATTGTTTGCTTAGAGAACCAGGTTACTTAAGTAGAGAGAGTGTGTTGGAGAAAAGTTATCAAAGGAGAATGGGCATTGCCAGCCACCCACTCTGCGGGCTTCACTTTGCGGTCATCATCTGCACAAACTCTGCAAAAGACACAGGACAAGGAACCACCATAAGGACAAGGACTCCCATCCAATTCACCCCCCACCCCCACCCCCACCCCACAACCAGCTTTCACAATGAAGCTGCTCCCTCGAGGCCCCCTAACTCGAGGCCCTGAACTGGTACATCACGCTTCAAGAAACTAGTTTGAGTCACTAACTTAATTCTTACACTTTGCTGAAGGTTTCAGTCAGACATGTGATTGCACCAGTATCTGCTTTCCCTCTTCCCTGCATGCCTCAAAAGAAACTGCAGAGGTGACCTTGCGGGCCCGGGGATGTTTTCAGTGAATATTCTCGTGGACTTCCTCTTGTTGTCAAGAATGCATGACCAGCATCAAGACAGGGCACCCTCTTCCCAGCCACAGAACACCAGCAAGTGATTTAAAAAGCTGGTCAGAGTTTAAACATCCACTCAGCTCTTCCCTGAGAGGGCAGAGAATGGCATGCTCAAGACAGCCACAACGGGACGGAGAAAAAGCCCTGAGCTTATCGATCACATGTTATTAAAACAAAACATGAAGACCCTGCGGCTTTGCCAGGCTTTAACTCAGTAGTTGCAGTGGTCTTGTGCACTAACTCAGGAGAGTTTGAGAGGTTAGGTCAGGTGAAATTTGGCCCACTTCAGTCCAAGATGCATCACACTCAAATTGGGCCTTCAGAGGGTTACCTCAGTGTACTCTGCACTCTTCCACACTGAAAGCGGAGGTTTGGTTCACACGTAGCCCTTGCCCCGAGGCCTCCGTGGAATGCTTTGAACCTCCTTCACTCACCTTCATAGTTGACCTGCCCGTCTCCGTCAATATCTGCCTCCCTTATCATTTCGTCCACCTCCTCGTCTGTGAGCTTTTCCCCTAAGTTTGTCATCACGTGGCGTAGCTCCGCAGCACTTATGTAGCCGTTCCCATCCTGGAAGGAAAGGAATGTGTTCAGTCCGAGGGGCGCAGCGGCCAGTGCCTTCAGCCGTGGTCCTGGCAGATGTCGCTTTTTGGCACAGGCAGGCCCACAAAAGAGAACAGAACAGCTCTCGGTCCCGTCTCCTTGTTCGAATCAGAAAGGCGGGGAGGCCCTTCTCCGCAACCTCACCTTATCAAACACTCTGAATGCCTCCCGAATCTCCTCCTCGCTGTCTGTGTCCTTCATTTTCCTCGCCATCATAGTCAAGAACTCTGGGAAGTCTATAGTGCCATTCCCTGAAAACAGCAATTGGCACAGATGAGATGAAGCCCTCAGAAACCAATGCAGTGCCACACAGGTACACCCGGGTTAGCAATCAAGAAGTGTCATCCTTGAAGGCTGGAGTGTTCTGCTTCTGCTTATATACCGCCCCATACCACTACAAGTAGTCATTTGCAGGGAATTCAACCCTAAGTGGCTGGCGAAGCCAGCACCATTACATTCTTTAAAGAGGAAACAGAGAGGGTTGAACTCACGGCATAGCTTCCTAGTTCATTAGTTCCACATGGACCACAGCTAGGCCCTTCAACATGGTGCGCCTGGAAGGAATCCTGGTGCTTTTTCACATGGGACTCTTCTTAGACCTTTATGTGTCCCTAACCACTCCCTCTTCACTGTTCCCAACGTGGGCCAACCAATATCCTGTTTTTCCTAATGTTCAATATACATGCAGTCCACTCACTGGCGGCTGCAATAAGCTCAGCAGTTATTAAATACGGGGCACACTGGTGGTTCCAATAGCTGGCACGGCATCAAACGAGCCAATATTCTGCCTCAAGACCCGATTTGTTAGTAACACGGTGCTCTGCTCCAACAAAACCCACCCAAGCTAAAATGGGGCTGTGAACGCCTACAGGATTCACACTTTTGGCTCATTTATTAGGCCCTTGGGCAGCCACTTACCATCAGCATCCACTTCATTGATCATGTCTTGCAGTTCTGCCTCAGTGGGGTTCTGCCCCAGAGACCTCATCACGGTGCCCAACTCCTTGGTGGTGATGGTGCCATCCCCATCCTTGTCGAAAAGGGAGAAGGCCTCCTTGAATTCTGAGGGAATGCAGGACGGTTAAAAACTACACAGCCGTCATGAACAATCAAGAGGTGTAAGCAACAACACCTCCAATGTTTGGAGGAAAAAAGAAACTAGATTGGTTCTAGGGAGGCCCTGAAATCCCTAAAGGAATTAGCATCCATGTTTCTTTAATTTTTCCAGCTGAGTTTCGCCAATTTTCTGCAGCTTGGCCCTTCTTGCCAGTTCTATATATAGAAAAGTAGCTCTCAGCTAGTGATGCTCCAGATGGCTTGGCTGTTAACTCCCAGAAGCTAGAATCAGCTTGGCCAACAGACAGGGATGCTGGAAGCTAACCCCCCCCCCCAAACATCTGCAAAGCCAAAGGTTGAGAACTACCAACACAGGGTATGCTAAAAGGACTTTAAAGATGACCAGCAAGTATTCATCCTAACACTTACTGAATTCTTGCACTTTTAAGATTTGTTTATTTTATTCACACCCTAACCCTTTCCCAGTACAAGGCCCAACCAAAGCAGCTTCTACTCTCAAGAGAAATGAAGCGGTGCCTCCATTGTGGGCATGGTTGTGAAGTGTGAGTGACACACAGATCAACTTCCATGACAGAGGCAACTTCCAGCTGAAGAGGGAATGCTCCTATCTTCAGCTTGCATGGGAGTAGCAGCTGAATTTGTCTCCGTGGCTGTTGCAAAAGGTCTCACCTGCAATCTGCTCTTCAGTGAGCTGGTCAGCCTAGAAGCAGAGAGACAGAGACATTAACTGCTGAGTCACCGCCCTCCTTTTTTTGCATCTTCACCAACCACCCAGGCCAGACCTCCTGCTGATGAGGCACTCGAAGCGGTATCATTTCTCCTATCGGTTTTCCTTTTTTGCTCCTCCTGCCAGTCCACCTGACCCATGACCCACTAAAATAAACACAACCAGCCAGCTATAGAAACATGCCCACTAAGTGTCCTACTCCGCAACTAGCTTGGGGCTGTCAAAAAATACAAAACGGCTGGCTGTCACATGGGCCTGCATCCACCCTAGTAAAACGCAGAGGTGTGGTTTCCTCCCTCATTTCGGCACTTTAAGAGAGCCCTGGTTAAAAACCCACCTTCCTCCCCCAATGAGAATGCAGCAGTATCCCAGACTGCAGGCCCAAAGGGGGCTTCCAAAGACCTGCTCCCCATTCAGTGGCCAGGGTCTCCCGTTGCCCATCATTTCTAACTCCCTCCCCATTGCACCTACCCCCCATCCCTGCTGGGCGACGCAAACTAGACCAGAGTGGACCACAAGAAACAAGCAGACAACTGTATGGGGTACATGGAGGCAAAGGATCCAATTGACTCAGGCAGTATAAATAATTTTTTCCTACTGGTGGAATTACTGAAATGAGTTCCACAAACACCAATGCTTAATCTAATGGGTGGAGTTCCAGTGTGTTTGTCACACCTAAGCAGTGTAACTGTATGGACAGCACTGCTCCAGGGCCCAGTGATTCCCAGCCGCTCTGCAGTAGCAGAAGGGGATGAATTACTTCCTCCGAGATCTTGATGCAGGTTCCCCAAAGACAGCTGGGAGGCCACTGTGGTTGACAAGAGGGACTTTCAACTGAATATTTCACCACTAGGGTGTGGCAGATTCAGTTCTAGGTCCAAATATGGCCAAACATGCCTTGGAGCAAAATGCATCCAGGCTGCATGTAAATTCAGCCTTTACCAACTCCTCAAGGAAAGGAAAATTCCACCTCTAGCCACCCCCTGATGGAAACCTCCTAGTCCTGCTAGACACGCTTCTGGAGTAACTAAAACAGAAAGTGGAAAAAGTGACAGCCTTTTCTGCTCCCGGGTCATTAAGCTTCAGGGAGTGAAAGCTATCATCTCCTTGCTGACTCACTGCAAGTAGGAAATCCAGCTCTCCCTGCCCTTTCAATGGAACCCAAAACAAGAAAAAGTGGAACTACAAGGGCAGTCTTTTCAGGTGACGGCACTCAATTTTATTCCTTAAAAGCAGGCCTTTCACGTGAAAGCCAGCACATCAGATGTGCCACTTCACCATGGCTGGCATGTTCGACTTTGATCAGGAAAACACAAATTCACCTCCTTTCTCTTCCATGAGGCTTTACTGGGTGTCCTTGGGCCAAGCCCAACCTGCCTCATAGACCTGTTGTGAAGGTAAGAGGAAGCAACAAGACTCCACTCCGTGTTCTTGGGAGCAGCGTAGGATAAACATGTAAATATCCTGGCTTAAGGGTAAGTGCAGGTGGTTATCAACAGCATCAACGTGCTAGAGAGAGAGAGAGAGAGAGAGAGAGAGAGAGAGAAACACTTCCTGCCCCTGTGTTAGGCACCACTTCTCAGAGCTTAAGGGTACCTCTCAAGCTACAGTGTCTCCACTGCACCCTCCTTGCTCATGGCTGCCTGTGCCAGTCACTCATTCTTCTGCACTGACCAGGCAGCTGCCTGCACCTCACACCCACCACCAAGTACTTGCTAAAGCATTCAGTTGACTTCACCCATGCTGGAATCAAGAGCTGTCACACAAGGATCCCTTCGGCTCTCGCCTCCACTGCAGTCATAGCCAGACCAGGACTGCAGCGCCGCAAGAGGCAGGGCAGAAGGCACCCAAAGAGCCTGCTAGGGTTGGGGATCAGCTCCCTGGAATAATGCAGATGTCACCAAGAGCTGCCAAAGAAAGAGGCAACATTCAAAATGGTGCAACCAGGGGGCGGGGCGCAGAAAGCCCAAGATAAAAAGGCTGATGAAGCCACAGGAACACTCATCACCTTCTTCTTCCGGAAAAATCCATCTCAGGGAAGACTCACACTACCTTTACCAGCAGAAGAGGTGCTCAGCTCAATAGACTGCCATGGACCCAGCAATCCACTGCTGTCCTTCAGCCCGAGCAACAAGGATGACAAAGCAAGTATAGACCAGTAACAAAGGTTAAGAAGCGGGGAAGGGTTCATTTAAAGTGTCACACTGGAAGAGGGGCAGCACAGAGTGAGGGTCACCTCACCAAACTGAGCTAATCTTTTCTTTGAACTGAACCACACAGAGCTGACAGGGACAAAAGAGCAGAGGACAAGAAAAAAATTATTTTGGCCCAAAGCTCTATCAGGCCAAGACCTATTTTGAGACCAAGACAGAGTCGGTTCTTAAACCAAATCCAAACAGTGTTGGTCTCTGTTTAGTTCTATTTACAGTAACACAGAATGTTGCAAGTAAGCGTTACAGTCGTTCTGAGAAAAATAAGATCACAATCTTCCAGAAGGGCTTGAACTGGAGAGGAAGCTGCTGTTAAATTAGGTCAGCACAACCAGCAGAACCAGAGAGGAAATATTAACATAATGGCCTTGGTTATCTACTAAGACCTGCAGAATCCAACATGTGGACCTTCCCCTCTTTCGCAAGAGATGAAAGAAGGTGCAGCAGCCAACTGAAACCATTTGTGCAACATTCAAGTGCCAGAAACTGCAGTAGGGACAGAAGGGAAGCTGGAATCACCCAGCACATCTTCATAGGTAACCATCTTTTGTTATGGCACTCTTCTTTCATTCAGATGCCTCTTTCTACAAAGAAAGCAATAGTGCTGCAATGTGGGGACACGAGACCTAATGCTCCAGGTCAGGGTATGTACAGCCTCAACATGGAAGAAAATGGAAGCATCCATGCACTCAAAACTTTCAATAAAAGAAAAAAAAAAAAAAAAAAAGTACATTATATCCTATATATACCAATTGCTTCTCTAGAATCATAACAAACACTTAATGGTTCTTCTTCTCGATGCAAGGACGCCCCCTCCTCAAAACTTCTTGGAGCATACATACAAAGTCTTCTCCGGACAGTCATCTCCTGCTGCATGGCTTGCATTGATGCAAATAACCTAGAACCTTATTACACTATGTCAGCTTAAAGCTCAACTGAAGTCCTGCCTGATGGATGGATTCCCACTCCCACCACTGCAGTGTCCCTTTACTGGGCACAATCAAGAGAGAAACACTGAATTAGTTAAAACTGCATTGTGGAAGGGCTCAGCTCCATGTTTCTGCTGAAGTCAAATGCCATACACTCTGAATTTCCTTGTTTCTAAGGCCCTGTGAACACTCTGCAGCGATCAAATGGCACAGCACTGCTAAGACAAAACAGGTGCGGAAGTGATCAATAATTTGAACTGGGAACCATCAGTACATGTGCATGTTTAAACACATGTTTTGAAGTGGATATCTGAACCCATCCTGAAAAGATTGGCTCTTAATACTAATAAAAATGTCAAGTTTAAGTTCCTATGTATTGGGAAACACCCACAACACCATACCATCCACTCTAAATATACATGATGTATCTAATGCACTGTTGTACTGAGGAAATTATGTTCTTGCCAGACATAAAACCACCCCATATGCTGTTGTATACTGCAAATTTGCCTTGCATGGAAGACAAAGGACATGAACATCTTGTATCTAATTTTTAAACTAGGAGACCAAGCCTTCTCACTATTGCCTGTCCCATACCTACGCTTCCATAAAGGCACCTGATGCATCTTCCTGGATCGTGCCTTACTCAGGGAGTAGAAGACACCCCACATGGCACCCCTTCTCCCTAGCCTTGCTGTCTGTCACCAGAGCTACAGGGGGCTGGGAGCTGCTGTCCTTCCCACCTTCCCATCAATTCCAAGAACTCACACCAAAACCTCCTGTACCCAAGTTGCTCTTTCCTGAATTGCAGCTCTTCCTTACAGGGTCCTGGCAACCAGAATGAGCAAGGATATTAATCTGGGCAGGGCGGGTTCAAACATCATGCAATGTCCACTCCCAGAAACCCTGACTGCTGCTGCTAGTCAGGGCTTTTGGGAGCTGACGCCCGTGGCATCGGGCATCACCCTCATCTGCCATCCACTCTGAGCCACGGCAGGTAAGACACTGCCCCCAAACCATGATGCCCGCCCTAAGGATCTCCCTTGGCCAGGCCCCACGACCAAGGCCTAGAAATGGCCAGCCCACCAAGCTTTGGGGGCTGGGGTGGGGACATGTGATGCTCTTGCCACACGTCCTCCTGCCCGGCCATCTGTCCATGGTGCCGCCCCCTCCCACCTGTACCCTGCAGCACATGCATTTGCCACCCTCCTGTCACTCCCACCCACCCACCCACCCCACCCACTTGGCACTTACTACCCAAGCCATCCTCCCCCCCCCACACACACACACACATACACACCAGCCTAAGCCTCCTCACCGGCTCCCTTCCCAGGGTGCCCAATCCTCCCCTCTCTTGCCTTCAGCCTATGATGACGCCACCCCTTCCTGCCCCCTCGAATCCTGTCCCATCAGCCCCCCACTCTAGACCCACCGTGGGGGGGTGGGGAGACCACCCCATGACGCCTTCCTTACGCGCCAACACCCTGAACCACGCATGTCACTCTTCTTTCGCCCGCCCCCCCCCGCTGCAACATCCATGCCATCTTCCTCCCCACCGCCAACTAAAGGGGGGGGGAATGGCAGAAAGGCCCTCGATTCCCTCTCCCTCCCTTGCATCTCAGGCTATTCCCTCCCCCACCAGGGGGCACACACACACACACACACACACACACACACACACACTGCTGGAGCCCCTTGGACCACCTCTTCCCCCCCCCCGCATAACCCAACCCGCCTCCCCCTGCAAGCCATCCATCCAGCCATCATCATCCCAACCTTCCCCAGTGCCCAGAGCCGCCTCCCGCAAAAGGGCCCCATATCTCACACCCCCACCCACCCACCCACACACACCGCCCCAAATCCCCACAAAGACACCCCCCTCTCTCCTTAAACCCCCCCCCGCCGCCGCCGCATTCCATTCGGACCTGCCACCCAAAACGAGCACCACCACCACTACCACCCCCACCCCCACAACACACACGCACGCGCACGCGCGCAAGCAACCCACCACACCTGGTATTTCACCCCCTTTCCACCTCCTCTTCCCCCCCCCCCGGGGCACCACTGCCCCTCCCCCCCCACCCTGACCCCCCCAAGGGGGAGGGGGTTGTGGCACCCTTCATTTCCCTCCACCCCCTCACACACACACACACACACACACACACACACCCCTTCTCCCTTCTTGGCGGCCCTCCCCCCTCCCCAAAGTGTGTATGTGTGTGTGGGGGGGGTCCATGCTCCCTGACCCCCACACCCACTCCTCCCTCCTCAGACCCACAAGTTCCCCCTCCCTCACAGAAAACCTCCCCCCTCACACACACACACACACACACACACAGACACACAGAGAGAGAGACGGTGGCCTGAGGCGCCTCAGCCGCCGCCCCTGGGCCGCCGGAGCCCGGCTTCCCCGCCTTCTTCCCCTTCCCCTTCTTCTCACCATGGCCGGGTCCGGTGGAGCGAGAGGAGCCGCAGCTGCTGCGGGCGTCGGTCGGTCGGTCGGTCGTTCGTTCGGCGGGAGCCTCGCGGGCGTCCAGGAGCACCAACGGCGTCGTCGCGAAGGGAGGCGGGAGAGCCGCAGCAGCAGCAGCAGCAGCAGCACGGGCCGGGACTCGCTGCGGAGGGCCGCCTCACACGGGCGCGAGGGAGGAGATCCTTCCGCCAACGGCCGCCAACGGCCGCCAACGGCCTCGCCCACCGCGGCGCCCGATCCCAAATCTTCGCCGAGGCAGCCGCACACGCCTTCGCCGTCCCCGCCCGGGCAAGCTCTGGCGCCGGCGCCGCCCCCTTTCCTTCCTCCTTGCGGGAAAATGCCAGGGACTACTTTTTTTGTTTCACTCCCCCTCCCGCCTTCTTCCTCCGCGCGGCTCGCGCGCTGTCGCCCCTCCCTCCTTCCCTCCGTCCGCCTTTCTGCGGACGGACGCGGCACCGTGACGCCCCGCTTGTGCCGCGCGCTGCGATTGGCTCCGGAAGGCGGTGCCGGATGAGACTCCGGCGCGTATTGGTCGCCTCTCACCCGCAATGCGTCAAAATTGGAGCGAGCCATAGGGAGGAGAGGAAAAGGGGAAAGGGAGGAGGAACCACATGGAGGGGAGCGGGGGGGGGGAGAGGAAAGGGAGCCACGGCCACAATAGGCTTGTGGCTGGGCGGGTTGGAGGGAAAAGGGAACCCTTTTCTCCCGTTGACTTTGGTACAATCCAACTCTCCCACCCCTCCCAACACAAATAGATCAATCTTGGATTGAAAGGGAGGAGCCAGAAGCCCCGCCTCTTTCAGCCAGCCACGCCCTTATCACAATAGGATTGGCCACCCACCCGCCTTTAGCCACGCCCCTCCGTACTGGCCGCGCCCCCTCAGGTATTTCCCCCCCTCCGGACCCGCCTCTTTTTGTCACGTGGAGGCGACACCCGCTGCCTTTCTCCCTGAGAGCTTCTCCGGTTGAACTGCCGCCTGTCCTGTAGAAATTAGAGCAGTAGGTAGGGATGGTGACAGGGAGCCAGGAAATGTTCTCCTGCAAACAGGCATTTCAGCCGGAGTATAAAGCCACCCCACACCAAAGGGACTACAACTTCCATTACCCCCCCAAGCTGGCCATACTTAATAGGACAGGGGTTTCCAAACTTTGTCCCTCCAGATGTTTTGGACCACAACTCCCAGAATTCCAAGCCTAAGTTGCCAATGACAAAGCATTGTGGGAGTTGTGGTCCAAAACATCTGGAGGGCTGAAGTTTGGAAACCCCTGAACTATTAGGTATGGCTAGCTGGGTGGGGCAGTAATGGAAGTTGTAGTCCATTTGGTGTGGGGTGGATTTATACTCCGGTTGAAATGGCCGTTTGCAGGCGAACATCTGGCTCCCTGTCATCTTCCCTACCACCTCTTATCAAAATGCAACTCTGGCCAGTTGCTTGTCTTTGTGAATCTCCTTAAAACACACACACACACACACACACACACACACACACACACACACACACACACACACACTCCCTTTTAATCTCAATATCTCCTGGCTTGGCGCCTGCCGGTATCCTGATCTCCCTGCTCAGAGATGATTAACAATTTCGCAGATGGCTCTGAGGCCACGGATCCTGTAACGGAGGAGACTCCTGTCCCGCTGACTCAACTGCTGCCACTGGCCTGTAAATGGACTTCCCAGTGGGCTTTCAGACCAGGATCAGGTTACTCCCCAGAGCCTCCAAGCAGGATGGGTGGAGTGGTGGCTTGGGAGAGGGGTGGCCGAAATTTGCTGTGTGCTGCTACAGCTTTTAGAGTCCCCTCTCCATGAACATGGGCGGTCCAGATGCCACCAAGGACAGAAGCAGGGGCTGGTGCGGACAGGGGACAGAGAACTAGCGTCAGGTTTATGAATATTATGCGGTTTGGTTCCTTCCGGCCCCACACTTGGCAATATTCATTGGGGATAGGAGCAAATCTCCACCATCTTCTACTCAGATCACCATAAATTGCGCAGACGTTATAAGGATGCTGAGAAGTAATTTGGCTCCATCGTGTGATCTTGCTGAATAGCCCGATGCTTGGAGGTTTCGGGGACTGCTGTGGGTCCCAACTAGTGAAAGGATTTTTGAGGGAGGATCTTTAAGGCTGAGAATGGGCACGAATTGCAAAGAGTGGCAATTTGTAGCTTTTTGTAATTCAAGGTTGATGAATTATGATTTGGGAACTTACGAATATTTTGATGAATAGTTTTGCTGGTCCGCCTCACCAAGAAAGCACCACTAACACAAAATAAAAAGTCCCCAAAATAAAAAAGTACAATTTTTTTAAAGAAAAGCCACCATCACCCTAAATTGATGAATTAAAAAAAAACATTAAAACTCATCAATTTGTATTTGGTGGCAGTACCTCTGACAAACACAGTATGAGCAATTAATTTTAGACAAATTGGTGATTTAGGATGAATGTTTTGATTTGTCTAAAACTTCGTGCACATTTCTACTTTAGGGTCAATGCAAATAACCCAGAAAACAGGTCTTGAATCCTTTGACCAGAGGTTAATCTGGCTTTTTAACTGTTCACTTGCCCACTCACCATGGCGATGGAACTTAATTCATCAGTGCAACTGCCAAATCCAAAATTTAAAAGCCAGACCTGGGAATTTTGTGACTATAACGTTTAGCAGCCTGGTGACAATGAGGCAGCAGCAATGATCGGGACCGTGTAAAACAGGAAGAAGAGATGCCCCCGAAATTTTCGGTGGGGAGGAAAGAGAAGAGTGTTGTTGCATCCACGTCCTATGGGATTCTGCACCCGAGACGTCTTTGTTTTGCTCCTTCTATCAACCACGAGGTCTAGAAACTTGCTTTTTCAAAGAGTCAGCCTGGCTGGTTGCTACTACTGTGAGAAAGCCGCCCACTTCTGTCCTCCAAGGTGGCCAGGGATTTTGAAACAATGCTCCAGATGATTCCCAGGCTTGTCAGGAGTTCAGAAAGTCCCACCCTGCATCACCACTGGGCCCAGCAGCTTGCTTGCGATGGTGGTGGGCCGAGAGTGTTCCTGTTTGCAAACAGCCCGCTCTGCCCGTACAGGTTGCAAACCAAGATGCCCGCACGCTCAGCGCCGTTCTAAGAAGCCGCGGACGCCCCCGGCAAAGCAGGGCAGGCTCCGTCCTGTTCCCATTCGCTCCCATCTGCGCTCCACGCTGCTTGGCCACCCGTTCTTCCTGTAGCATCTGGGCGGAATTTGGGAAGCAGGAGGCGGAACGGGTCAGGAGCGCAAAGCAGGTGCCAAGACAGATAATTTAAGGGAAAAGAGGAACCCCTGCAGGGCAGTTTCACTCTCAGGGGAAAAAAGGAAAGGAAATTTCATCGGCCTGCATCCATCCAGGTTTTCGGGGGTTCGGCGGTTGTCAGTCAAGCTGTACAACTCCCGAGCTGCAAACCAGAAGGGCATGCCTCGACCCAGCCTCCCCTGCTCCCAGGGCCATCTTGGGAATTCTGCTCTGCATGTCCCCACTTTTAAGCAGGTGCTGCTCAGAGAAACGGCTGGAGTGCTCCATGGTTTAGGTCTTTGGCTGCCAAGCTGGAGTTTGAGAGTTCGAATTCCCGTGCTGGGACTCCTGGAGAGGGGTTGAACTCCATGACACACCCAGCTCTGCTGTTCTTTGATTATAAATGCACTTGTTTCCAGATTACGAAAATTCGAATCCTCCAGCCAGCCAGGAAAAAGCTGCTTTTCCAAGATCCGGGCGGTCTTCTTTCTTTCTGCCTTTCCTTCTCATCTCTCTTCATACCTTGTGGTGCCCACACAGTGCCACTCTGACTCTTGTATGCCTTTGCCAGGAGTCTGCTCCATGTTGACCTTCATCAGGGCACCAGTGATGGCTGGGGGGATCCTATTACAGCTAGCGGCTCAGCGGAAGTTACATGGCCTAGGGCAGTGATGGCGAACCTTTTAAAGCCTGAGGGCCCAGACTACAATTCAAAACCCACTAATTTTCCACAATACAGCTATTTAACCTGAATGCAGGTGGCTGTGAAGGGGCGATGCCGGGTGCCCACAGAAAGGGCTTCGAGAGCCACCTTTGGCACCCATACTATAGGTTCGCCAACACTGACCTGTGTGTGTCTGTGTTGTGTCATTACAGTCATGACTGACTCTTTGTGACCCCGTGTCCATGGCGTTTTCTAGGGGGACCCAACAGGGTTTCACGGCCCTCCATAAACCTGATGAGACTGTTCAAGTGTCCCAGGCTGTGGTCACACCTGGGTTTTGATCTTGATCTTCTGAAGGTCCAGCTTTTCCTCTTCGTCCCATCACGTGATTTAAATGTGGGACAAGAGTTCTCACGTAAAAAGCTGTTTTTTTTTAATTTTAAAGTGCAGTTCAGCCCCCCTTGGCCAGCAGGTGGTGCTAGTATTTGAAAAAAAACGGACCACTTTGCTGGGGGAAATTAATGCTTGTAGGACCAGGATAGAGCTTCCTGTTTCTCCGAAGGTGAAAATAAATTTAAAAAAACACAGCCCATCGGCCCCAGGAATAGCCAAAAAAAGAAAGAAAAAGAAACCTGGATCATCAGCGTAGTCCCATGGCGTATGCCTCCTTAAAAGCTGGATTTTCAAAGCGAGGCAAAAAATTCTCTACCTCGTAGGTCACAGAAACCTTGCTTAAGGGATCATTACTGGGTTGTTGTTTTTTTTCAAAAAGCCCGGTGGCCGTGGGGACGGCATTTTTGGACTCGGTTTATTTAGTAATTTAAACTGTTTTTAAAGGGTCATGGGACCTAGCCCCCAGATTCCAAAGAGGGGGGACCAATCATTGAAATGCGACAACCAACATCCCACCCTGGCCTCAAAATACGATTGCTCTCACCACCACCACCCAAAATATTGAGGCAAATAAAACATTTACTGGTGGTTTATCAGCCTTGTCCTGGTACAAAAAAAGTATCCTTGATCGCTATCAATAAAGATCCAGAGAATACCAACAAAAAAAGAACAATACCTAGGAAATCTTTACAGTATATTACAATTTAAATACATTCAGTCAGCTGGGAAGGGGAGGGCAACATTTAACCCCCACCCCCATTGTCTTTCCCTCCTGGTTGATTACTCTTCACCAGTGGTTCTCAACCTGTGGGTCCCCAGATGCTCCTGGACTGTAACTCCCAGAAATCCTGGCTAGTTCAGCTAGTGATGAAGACTTCTGGGAGTTGCAGTCCAGGAACATCTGGGGACCCCACTGGTTGAGAACCACTGCTCTACACAGATCCATTTAGGATCTATGGGCTAGAGACATGTCAACATTTGTGGGTTTTGACTTTGAGTAATGCACTATTATTACTGCTCAAGGTAATTTGAACTGTGCCACTTAGCAGGAGATGAACAGGAGGTGGCCCTTGTTATTAGGGTTGCTCAAACTCGTTTTGAAATATATCCCCCTCCCCTCTCCTGTACCATGAACGGTGCTCAGTGTATGTGCCAGAGAAGGGTTGTCAGCAAGGCACAGAAGAGAACTACCACCTTCTCTCCACGTTCCTGGCACCATGCTCCTTTGGAAAACATGAAATGCACCACCAGAGATTGTGGTGCACAGTGGAATCTCCCTGGAGGAATCTGTACATTTAAGGCATTGCAGAGGTTGTTTGGTAGATGTTTAGTCAAGGGAGGCGTTGCCCAGAACCCAGCATCTGGGAAACTAGCCTTATCTTGTCCTACACCTCTCGGAAGATCACCGAAACGTAGCTTTCTAGGCCTAAGAGTGAATGAGTAGCCAGAACAAAATAGGGGCGTCCCAGTCCTTTTCAATTATAGCTCTAAATGACCCTCACACACACCTTCGTTCTAGACTTTTGAAAGCATAAAGATAAAGTGATTTTCCAATCTTCCAGCAATCAACATCTGACAAGGGAAGCAGAACCATCAAATCTTCCTGGCTTTGGGATTATCTTGGCTGCAGATTGAATCCCCTGTGAGAATCAGGTATCTAAAATCCAGTTATACCACCTCAGCATGGCAGACCACTCTATAGAGGGGGAGAGGTGTTGTGTTTAGAAAGATTAAAGAGGCCATTGGTAAGGTGCTTTGAGATTTAAAACCCCCATTTTGAGGGGGTGCCATTGAGCCCCTACAGTGGCTTAACTCAGTGCTAAGGAAAATACCTCTGCTACTTTCATGTCCCAATGAGTGTCCTTTTCTGCCAGATGCCAACGGCACCAACGTACACTCTTGCTAAGTCAGAGTGATGGCCCGGGTAAGGCCGGAACGACATTCAACCGGTTCAGTTTGGCTCTCTCCTCGTTGGAAATGTCTGTTTTTGGAAGGCCCCGAGGTGGACGCAGCCCCACCTTGGGCGCCAACCTGCCCTCGCCGAGCCCTTGCTCCAGGTCTCCATGGGTGATGTTGCGGATGAGGTGAACCGCATCGGGGTGCAGGGTGTTGTTGGGGGCGGGCTCGGGAGGCTCCGGAGGCATTGGCCTGGATCGGCGACGAAAGCACAGCACCAGGAGGGTCGAGGCAGGAAGGCCAGGAAGATAACCAGAGCCAGGGGCAATGCCACGTAGAGGAGGAGGGTGGCCCTGGTCCCACCTAGAAGGGAAGAAGCAAGAACTAAGCCCATTCCCCAACTACTCCTTGCCTCTCCTCCCCACATGGGATGCCGGATTAGGCCAAATCAGTTGATGGGCAGAGGGCGGTGACGGTGGCAGTGGGTGGGGGGCAGGGGGCGGGGCAGCAAGGCGGTGGCAGGCGGGCAGTGGGGCGGCAGGGGATGGCAGGGGATGGCGACAGGCGCAGGGGGGTGGGCAGCGATGGGCGTGGGGGCAGCGGGCGTGGGGGCAGCGGGCAGCAATGGGCGGACGGCGACGGGCGGCTGGCGGGAAGGGGGACAGACGGCGGTGGCCAGTGGCTGGGGGGGTAGTGGGGGGGCGGCAGCCTGTCCACCGCCCTCTCTCCATTTTGGCGCCCTAGGCAACTGCCTAGTTTGCCTTAATGGAAGTGCCGGCCCTGGCCCTCCCCCCCCCCCACACACAAAAACCCTTCCTCTCTAGCCACGGATGCCAAGCTGTACCCTTTTATCATGCCACCACCTGGGCCACACTCGTGTCCTCCCCTGGCACCTACCTTGGCACACGCCATCCAGGCAGGGCCCTTGCCGTTGCTGGCAAACGACGCCATCGGGGCACGAACAGATGTAGCTGCCTTCTCTGAGTATGCAGGAGGTGCCCTGGGGACAAGGATTTGGGGAGCAGGGGTCCGTGGAGACCTGCAGGATCAAAAGAAGGGGTACAAACGAAGGAAAGGGTCAGGGGTACAGAAATATTCCGAATCCTCAGATTCAGCTTAATGGGTTTCATTGTAAACAGGAGGTAGCTCTCATTTCACGAAGTTGGAGTCATTCTGCTCCGCTTTGAAGGGTCCACATGCTGTCAAGTCCATGCAGACCTTGACCCTTTTCAGAGTTTTCCAGCTAGAAAATATAATACAGTAGGAGCCCCTTATCCACGGATTCATTATCCACTGATTCAGTTATCCACGGTTGGTAGAGGAAAAAAATTAAATAGTTCAGCAGCCACAAAGCAAGCTATTATCACACATAGCATCTGTAAAGCAAGCTACTGTTTCAAAACAGTAACGGTAGCATGCCTTTTTTTAAAGCCATGCCCGGCAGTCTGTGGGTGGACTTTACCTGGCAGTGGTATCCACTGTAACCCTGGGGACACTTGCACATAAAAGTCTTGTTTTCTGCTTCCCAGCATTGTCCTCCGTGCAGACAGGGGGCGCTGTCACAGGGGCTGAGCTCCATCTCACACGCTACACCTACGTACCCTGCCCGGCAGGAGCAACTAGGCTTCCCATCTTTCACCTGTGGTGTTAGGAAGGAGAAAGAGATGGGCTTTGGAGTTGAATTATGGTTGCAAAAAAAAAAAAAACCCAGACGGTGGTGGCATGGGCCTTTAGGGAAGGGTGCCTGAGAGGCCGTGGTGCAGCTCAGTCCAGGGTCACAGGCTGAAGCCTCATGACTTTCCAAGAAGCAGGGACTTGTGATCCCATCTGCCGCCGCCGCCCCCTTACAGGCTTCTCTGTTTTCTCAGCTTCACTGCAGCCTTCACACAAGGTGGGAGAGAAATGGATTTTCCAAATACTGTTGCTTCAAGCTTCCTCTGTCATGTAAAGGATGTCCTCAATTAAGAGCCATTAGCTTTACAAAAGACCTGTGCTCATTTTTCCCCCTATATAGATCCGCCCAGCATTTGTAAGCATTTCTAGAGGGGGGGGGTGCTGGCTACTGGAGATATCAAGATGAGCTCCTGCACTTTTAAAGCAAACCCCCACATCACTGCTGAAATTAGTCTGATTCAGTAGACTTTTGAGAAATTCCATCTTTTTAGACTGCAACTCCCAGAATCCCACAAGCCAGCCTGAGCAACGGGCACGACCATCTCTTCCAAGCTCTGAATAAGGCATGATTGCCCTGAGTATCTGAAGGAAATCAGTCAAATGCATGGGGATGGAAACAACCCTAAAACATTTGTGGGTTTTTATGAGATGGAGGCAGAGTTCATCTCCCCCCCCCAAACACACAATGCCCTACCTGGCAGGTGCCTCCGTTGTGACACTGTCCCTGGCACAGGGAGTCCTCTCCTATCCAGGAACGACAACAAAGGAACAAGTGCCATGTGAAAACGAGTTACAAAGTGGTACCTTGTATAAAGGAATTAATTCGTTCCCAATGAAATTCTGTTAAGCAAATTTTCCTTTGTACAAATTTCCCATAGGAATGCATTGAAAACGGAGTAATCTCTCATCGCGGCCGTTTTTATATTGTACAGATTCACCCCATAGGCAATTCTGTTAAGCAGATCTCCCCCATCTCCGGAATTTTTTGTGTTGTACAGATGTTATGTTATACAAACCCTTTGTTATACAAGGGTCCACTGTACCTACAAGATGCCCCGTTTCAGGAACTTATATTTAGTCAAGCCCCCTTGGATCCCTGGTTTTTCAGGTGGAATCCCCTTTCCTAGCCTTGCTAGCCGATCCCTGGGATTTCTCAGGGGTCTCCCATCCAAGGATCACCCGGTCTTGACTCTGCTCAACTTTGCAAGATCAAGGTCCTTCCCCCAAAATGCATCCCCCTTCCCCCCCCCCCCCCCCCCTGTGAAAAAACAGGGTTCCCAGGCTTACTGTCACTGCAGTTGGGTCCCATCCAGCCTTGGAGACAGTCACAGAAATAGCTCCCGATAAGATTTTTGCACCCCCGGGCGTGGAGGCAGGGGTTCTTTAGGCACTCATTGACATCTGGAATGAAAAACATTCAGGGGGAAAGGAAAGCTGGGATAGGAGAGGTAAACTACGATGCAGACAGCAAGGAAGAGAGCGTGGCTGGGGCTCCCAAAAGACCCTCCTACAAAGGGAGGAAAGCCTCACCAATCTGACATGTTTTCCCCGTCCACTGAGGCGGGCAGAGGCACTTGAAGCCACCGGGAAGGTCTTTGCAGCTTCCTCCGTGACTGCAGGGCTCCGAGAGGCAGGCGGCCACCTCTAGAGGGTAGTGAAACACAAGTCGCGGTCAGAAGACGTTGTGGGCAAGGGAACCCAGAGGGTAAAGGCCAGGCACGGCCTTAAAATGCCCGGGTCACGCCAACAAGAGGGCAAGGCTAAAGGAGAAGAGCTTTGCCCCTAAGCTGGACGCCTCTTACCCTCCCGACACGACTCCCCGCTCCACCCTGTGGGGCAAAGGCACCGGGTTCCAGAAGGGGTTCTGAGGCACGTCCCACCGTTGGCACAAAACCCGGGGGCGCAGGCCGACGCATTGGCGGGAAGCCGAAGGAGAGCTGGAATCGGAAAGCATAAAACAGAAGAGGGTTTGCAAGGAGGCTTTACAAAGAGTGAAGCCACCACACATCGCTGGCCCGCAAGCCACAGGCGGGCACCAAAAGAACCCACTTTTCCCGAAAGTCATCTGATGGCTTTTAACTACATCTCCCAAAATCCGCCACCCCACCCACCCCCTGGCCCTGTTGAATGGGTAGTTCCAAAAACTGCAATTTGAAAAAATGAATTTTTCTGAGGTCTCAATAGAAAGCCATTTTTCAAATAAACACTTGGCTTGTCTCCTAAGTGTCCACAAATCCCAGAGCTAGAAAAACTTACTTGTTTTGGACAACCAGAAACACTCCTCCCACTCCAGTCTCCGAGACCCCATAGTTCTAGCACACGCCTCTAACCACTCCACTCTGCTTCCCTATTCAGGCTGGAAACAGTCTGATGATGTCCCCACCCCATCCTTTCCACCCATGACCCCCACTTCCCTTCCCAGAAGGGAGATGGGCATTATTTTCCTTCCCACCCTGAAGCAGTCCCCTCCCACGCCCTGTAACAAGCGCACCCCTTCCTAATTTCCCACCCCTTCCCACCCCACAGCTGGAAAAACAGTTTGGACGAAGGGAAAATGGAGAGGGTTTTTTTTTTGCCTCATCCAGGAACCCAAAGGGTTTGCTAAAATTCTCCCGACTGTGCGTCCAAGGCACCCTGATTGTTTTTCCAGCGGTCTCAATAAAGCACCCTACGGTTTTCAAGTCATACTGCAGAAATGAGGGATGCTCTTTCCACATTCTCTTCTCCGATTTCCGTCTCTTCCTTCCTCTTTTGCTTGAGCTTCACAACAGCCCTGTGAGGCAGGGCGAGCGGGAAAACCATGTTCTGATCTCAATCAGTGTTGGGTGTGCTTTTTCCTCCTTTGGCTCACCGTTCTCGCAGTTCCTTCCGTGGAATCCCTCCAGGCAGAGGCATTTGTACTCGTTGGGCTCTTTGTTGGCACACGTCCCTCCGTTTTTGCACGGGCGGTGTGACCCGCAGTAGTTCAGATCTGGGCAAAGAGGAAGCAAAGCTGGATTCAGTGGCTCCAGGAGGCTCAACACACACAAGAGTCCAGCTGCCTAAAGGTGGTGTATGCATGTGTGTGTGTGTGTGTGTGTGTGTTATCACTGTTATGAGCTCTTGACTCGTTATGGATGACCCAAGGTGGCTTGCCACAATGAAAAGGCAATATTTAAAAGCAAAAAACAGTAGCTAGATTAAAAATATGTTTAAAAGAATTCAACAAGTGTTAGATGAAAAACAGCTGGTGTATTTTAAAAACAAAAGAGCACAACCATCCCTTAAAAGGGGGTGGGTGGATGGTCTCTGTAAATTTCAGATTCAACCCTGACCAAATTCTACCTACCTCTCTACTGAGGGAAAACTCACAAAGAACCACCACCACCACCACCAGCAGCAGCAGCACAGGGCGACCTCCGGACTAGCCTGTTCCCCCAAGGGCTCCACCCACTGCTCAGGGGAGAGGGGCTCACCCTTGTCACACAGGAGGCCACCCCAGTTGGTGTCACAGTCACACTTCCATGGCTCGGTGCAGCTGCCATGGACGCAGCCCGGGAAAAGGATGCACTCATCACAGAGGGGACCCTTCCAGCCATAATGGCACCTGGAAGAGACCGGGGAGGGGGGGGGAGAGAGAAGAAGGGAGGAGAAAGCTCACAGGGGTGGCAATGGTGGCAATGGGATGGTTACAAGCAGGAGCTACGGACCAAATTCCTTCCTGATCCAGTGAGGCATCATCCATCCATCCATCCATCCATCTAGCTAGCTAGATAGCTATCCAACCATCCAACCACCCAACTAGTAACTAACAAGCCGAACAAAGTCATATGCAATAGTGGCAAGGGCAAAAAAAGTAAGTAAGTAAACAAACAAATAAATAAATAAATAAAAGCAAAAGCAAAGTGTTCTGCTTATATACTGCCCCATAGCACTTCAAACACTCTCTGGGTGGTTTCTCCAATTTCATTATGCAGGCTACACATTGCCCCCTCAGCAGGCTGGGTACTCATTTTAATAAATAAATAAATAAATAAATAAATAAATAAATAAATAAATAAATAAATAAATAAAACCAAGAGGAAGAGAAAGAAAATTCCAAAGGCAGCCAAAAGGAACCATATAAAGTGCAAAAAAAGTTTATGTCAGTTCTCCAGACAGAGAGGACTATTTCCAGATTTCTGTATCCATCAGGGTCAGTTGTGGTCCAGAACTGCACACCCCATCTCTGGACTGTTTCCCTGTTTGATTACAACAACCTTCAGCGCACATTGATCGGAAAGCCCTTCGGATGCCTCCTCAAAATCAACCAGTCCCCGTTTGACCTCCGCAGCCTCCCCTGTTCTCCCGTCATGGAAAACGGGGGCTCCAGAGGACACCTCCCTCCCCAAGGAGAATTACAAGAGAAGACCCATAAAGAGACAAGTGCAACAGAAACACAACATTGAAACAGTGCCTTCATGCATCTTCATCAATTACCGAGTCCAGGAAATCTTTAACATCCTCCTGTAGTGCCAACATTCATGTGAGCATGCCTATGCCAAGCCAACCATTAAGGCCACAAAACGTGACATCATGTGGATTTTCGCGCCTTGTTCATCAAGTAGGTCTCCTCGCTACTTAAGAAACCTCTGAGCTCACCAGGGGAGGTTCCTGACCCACGCCGGGGTGGTTTGGGTTTGCCCCGTCATCCCTGCTTCCTCACTTGCGACCACACCTCATCCGCCTCCATCCCCTCTTCCAAGGGTGACTTAATTTTCCTGGCGGAGAGTCAGCACTTCCTAGCAGGACTCAACACCGAGCTCACAGCTGAGACGAGCTTATTTGACTGTCTGTTTTATCATGAATTGTCTAGAGTAGTTCTGCAGCACTAACAGGTGTGGGAGATTAAACTGAAATGATAAATAAAACAATGCATTCAAATCCTTCCCGCTGCTTACCTGCACTCGCCGGGTTCTTCGCAAAAACCATGGGTTTCGTGACATCCTTGGTGACAAATCGCTGGAAGGAACAAACACCCCATTGAAACTTCCGCTCAGGACGTGGCTTTGGGTTCTGCAGCTAAGAAACCCCATTTTCCTCAGGGTTGGAGACAGACCAAGAAAGAAACCACCCCCAGGTGCACCTCTAGGAGAGGAGTAGGGTCTAGCAGTTAGACGAAGCAGTGAAGTGTTAGAAGTCTGTTGCCAGTTTTCGGACCCAAGCTGATTATATTATCTCATCTTACCTTGTGGAGGAAACCCTCAATGTAATATAGAGAAGCTACACGCTAAATCTGGGGAGAGCTAAGTGAGTCCCCTTATGGTCCATTTGTTATTTATTTAAAACATTTTAAAACCCGCCGTTCTCCTTAAAAAGGTGCCAGGCAGCTCATAGCATTAAAATGACAATATTTTAAAGCTAAAAACAGCGGATAAACATACATTTGAAAAGAACTGAATAGGCATCATGTTAAAATAGTCAGTCAAATCAATACTGTTGTTCACTGTTACTTTTGCGTTTTTTAAAATTGTTTGTTTGATGTGTGGATTTTATCCGCTTGGCCTGTAAATGCCCAGAGCAGCTATTTGCTAGATGGGAAGTATTGAAAAAGGAATTTTGTTATTGTTTTAGTCAGGAAGGACCAACCAGAGATGGCGCACAGAAATAGTCAGGGAAGAATCAAAATGCAGAGGAAAATGTCTAGAAAAGCTACTTTTTTGGACTACAGCTCTTTCAGCAATTCCAGCCATGCTTGCTGGGGGACTCGGGGAATTGTTGTCCACAGATGCATCTTTCCAAGCTTTAGGGTTATGGGATAGTACTCATGGTTGGGCCTTCCTTCCCAGCTTGGGGTAATGCTTTTTTAGCCTTCAAAACTCTCAGGGTCTGCAAGTGAGGAGCAGAGCTTGCAAAAGTAACTTTTTTTGGAGCGCGGCCTCCCTAAAATCCAAGGAAACTAGAATCTGGGTGTTGCAATCCAAACATATATTCTGGTAAGCCTTGCAAGAGTCTAGCACCCCAGAGCTAGAGCGCTGAAAACTGTCGGCTGCTAAGTCGGCAGGTCAGCGGTTCGAATCCCGGGTGCCACCCAGCTCAGTGAGCTCCCGCTGTTAAGCCCAGCTCCTGCCAACCTAGCAGTTCAAAAGCATGTAAATGCAAGGAAATAAATAGATACTGCTATTAAAAAACAGGAATGTAAACAGTGTTCCATGCCCAGAAATGCATTCCGCTATGCCAGCCACATGGCCACGGACTTGCACAACACTGGTTCTTTGGCTTGGAAATGGAGATGACTAGCACACGTGTGCTGGCTTTTAGCTTTTTACTTTTTAAGGCATGTCCAAACTTCAGCCCTCCAGATGTTTTGGACCACAGCTCCCACAGTCCTTTGCCATTGGAAATACAGGCTTCGAATTCTGGGAGTTGTAGTCCAAAACATCAGGAGGGCTGAAGTTTGGACATGCCCCAGAGCCCTTTCCCCCACATTGCCCCCTCCCACCCCACACATGCCGGGACATACCCCTTGTACACTCGTCTCCCGTCCAGCCGTCCAGACAGACCTTGTTGCCCGCCATGTCGCAGCTGTGGTGCCCGAAAAAATCGTCCCGGGGGCGGCACAAGAGGTTGCACGCGGGGCCGTAATAGTGCTCCTGGCATCGCACGCGGACCCGGTAGTCCAGCGAAGCCCCCCGGCCGTGGTGCCGCAGCTCCTGCCACCCCTCGCTGGGGTTCAGCATTCCCGAGCGGGTCACCCGCTCCACCAGCTGCCCGGATCCTAAAAACAGAAGCCACGGAAAGGAGCTGAGCTTCTTCTCCCGCGTCGCTGGGCTCGTCTCCGAAACGACGGGCCTGGGTTGCCGAGGGAAGCACTTGGCCACAGTCGCAAATGAGCCCATGCAAGTTCGCAGTCCACAAGAAGGTCTGAGGCAGCGGCCAGCCGGTGCCAGCCACGAGTGGAAACAAAGAACCTTCCACTCTCATTCCGTTCTCTAAAAAGAGCTTTCCTGGTGAAGAGCAGCCTATAGGCTGGATGGTCCAGAAGATAAACCTGATCAATCATTCAGTTAATCAGTAATCAATTAATCAATATCTGGCCCTTTGCTAGGTTTGCAAAGATGGCATCCACCATCAATTCTATAAGCCAAAACAAAAATTGCTACTGGATCAGTCTGGGTGGAATCTGAATAATAATAATAATAATAATAATAATAATAATAATAATAACAACAACAACAACAACAACAACAACAACAACAACAACAACAACAATAATAATAATAATAATAATAATAATAATAATAATAATAATAATAATAATAATAATAATAATAATAATAACTGTGTGCTATCCAGGGAATTCAGACTTATGGCCATCCTTTCCAGGGCTTTTCCAAGTGGAGAATTATAAGGGTGCCCTGGCACCACGCAATTTGCCCATGGTCACCTAGGTTGGCTCTTCTCCCAAAAGACCCAGCGGGGAATCGAACTCCCAATACCCAAACCACTAAGCTACCCGGCCAGCTAAAGATGGAGTCTAACTGCATCCAAATTAGGAAGAAAGCGCGCGCGCGCGCACACACACACACACACACACACACACACACACACACACACACACACACACACTCAAAGATTCATTCAGAGATAGACTGCCCTAGCGTCTGGATGTTCAAGCAAGCAGAGGGTGGCTACGTATGTACAACAGTATGACTCAGAATGATGCAGATTGTAATCTCGCACTTCCGAAGGACATCTAAGCTGGGAAAAGGGAACCTGCAAACATCAATTCGATCCAGCGGTAAAGTCCTCACACTCTGCGAATGCTCAGAGGCATTCTTGTTATTCACCAGCAACTGGTTTCGCCACTTGCGGAAGAGAAACTGGAAGACCGTGGTGGTGAAACAAACCACTATCCCTTATCCATTAAAAGGCAAACACAACACTACTGCCTGCTGCTTTTCCCCTCTCTACTCCCATGACTCTGGCAAGGGACAGGGCAGGGCCTTACCTGGAGTGGTGACATCTGTGCCATTGGCAGCATCCCACACCTCCAGAACCAGGGAGTACGAGCGCTAGAAGGGACAAGGCATAGAATGAGGAGAGGGTGCCCACATCAGGAAGGGAGACAGCCGTGCTGCCTAGTCGCTGAACTGGTTTTCCAGCGGCCATGCCAGGAAACATGCAAGGCAACTGCATCAAACAGCTACATTTGTTCATTTAATATATTTTTACCCCACCTTTCTCCTTAAAAAGGACCCAAGGCAGCTGACATGATTAAAATGCATGAGTTCAAAGCAACAACGGCAAGCATACAAATACAGGAAGGGCCAAACAAAATCATACTAGAAACCCAAAGCAATAACAAAAACACATTCAATGAAGTAAGATGCAGCAAGGCATTTCAAAATCCCACTCGGGCAGCTTGTTTGGATGACCAGCGAAATGTTTCTGTCTCTCAAGAAAAAGAAGTCCAGTAGCCATGACTCAACTTCCAGAGGTCCATCCTTAAAGTTGTGCAGTTCTTTGGTCATCATCATCAGGATGACTGTTTGTCAACATTCAATTGAAGACCTCCTTTGGCACTCTCTTCTTTCCCTGTTATGAAACAGGGGAACTCGTTTCATTCTTGGTCTCTGCCAGTAACATGTACTGACTTATAAAAATCAGGACTCATTTAGAGAAACTACAAAGAGGAAGACCGCAGCTAAGCAGACTGTAAGCTGGGATCCTCCGTGCAGGATGGGCTATGTTCAGGTCCCCGATCTCCCTCCTCCTTTCCTCTCTCTACTACATGGGCAGGAATGGAGACAACAGAGAGCTGTCCTCCCTTTAAAAAGGCCACCCCACCCCAACACCCCACCTGGTGGCTTGGAAGAACGAAATCGCCCTCTGGGGCGCAGCTGGAGAGGGAGGGGGGGCAGGTTCAGAACAGAGGAAAGCGACTTGGCATCAATTAAGGAGAGAGGCTTTAATTAACGTCTTTATCTCCTGATCTTGCATCTCTCCCTTGTGTTCCCCCCCCCCCCCCGTCCTCTTCTCCCCCACCCCTACTCGTTGGGAGGTAGGGAGGGGGCCCCTGGGCACAAAGAACTGGCAGAAAGACAGAGAGGAAAAGGGGAGAGTTGCATGAATTTCCTTAGCCTCCCAGACATGGAAATTCCCAGAAAGAGGGAGAAAGGAAGGTGGCATCGATCCCTCTCCATTTCCACAAAATTTAACATCCGGCGCCATTTTTCCCCCGCAAGTTCATTTCTCGGTCCTCACACCTAGCTCTTACAAGAGGCCTGGCCAACTTGTGCTCCCTCTGATGTACTAAAACGCCCATCATCCCCTACAGGAAAGGCTCCTTTTTAGAGGAGGCATGGAGAAGCTGTGGGTTCATTGATCTCCTAGGCTCCTGCACTCTGCTCAGGCTCAGTGGAACTCTTTACCCGGGCTGGAGTCGTCAGTGTAACTGCACTGCAACCATGCCAGCTTCATGGCCCTTCCCTTTCCTATGCAGGAAAGGAAATTGCAACCCAAGCTAAAATTCGGGAAAATGAACAGCAAATCAAAATAGAACGGCTTGCCTGCTGAGAACTTGAAAATGCCTCTGTTCCAAAGTTGCAAATCCTGGTAACAGGAATACAAAGTAACCAGAATGCAACCCAAGCCAATAAAAGTACATAAAACCAAATTTGCAACTGCAAACACCTGCCTGAAGACACAACAACAGGAGTGTCAAAATGCTACAATTCCAAAACACACGAATGTATCACGCTGGAAGTAGCAGTGCCAGCAAATGTCAAAGAAAACAAATCTGTCACTACAAAAACATTTTCCTTGGTAGCCAAAGATCAAGTAATTGACAAACCTCAGAGACCAAAGGACAAAACTACCAAAGGCAGATAATCTCACAACATATCGCAATCCTAAAACCTGTTTTAGTGAGCACTGGGTTAAAAAGCTGCCCTTCAACCTGGTCTTCGGCTCCTTAAATCCATTCCAGGTTTCCGTTTGCCCAGGCAGAATCCATTGGAGATGGGGTGGAGAGAGGTTTCAGTACCTTGCTTTGCAGCCCCCTAAAGTGCGGACTAAAACCCAGAGTGGGTTCAAAGCACACCCGCACCTGGGGTCACCAGCCACAAGGCCAGGGAAAGCATCAGCAGGTGCCATGCCAGGGTGGAAGTGAAGATCCAATGCCCATGGTGTCTGCTTTCTGATGCAGGTTCCATTTGTTCTGATAAACCTACCATGCAGCCCTGCTGACAGGTCAAATATTTCCCCAATTATTTCCTGGAGAGGTCCACTCAGGGGGTAAGGAGAGCCCTTTCCCAGCAAACACGCTTGTGCTTTTGGGAAAGAAAAAAAAAACAGAGCTGGATGAGCCCACCCACTTGGGCGAGGTGTCTTTAGGAGGGGCGAGGGAAGGGAGCAGGGTGTTTACAGAAGGCGTTGCAGGGGTCAAAGGGCATCCATGCCGTGACCTTTCCCATGGCCGGAGTGGAGAAATAGAGTTTTCTACACACACCCATTAGAGGCCAAATCAAGAGGGATGCCCTGGAAACAATGCATCTCTCGAGCCATCGATGGGCTGTGTTTATTATCCAGGTTGGGGTTGCCATGCTCAACTGACTGAACCAATCCATGGGAAAAAAAGGTAGATGTTTCCCCGCTGGGGAATTCTGGCTGCCCCCTAAAAAAGAGGATGTGGTCCCAGATAAACAGGGAAGAGAAGACCCAGTGGAAATGCAGTTGTGTCCACACAGGCTGCACCTGTGAAGGTGCAGGGTTGTTATTAGTGTTGAATGTGTTACATATGTATTGTATGGGGGATTGTGTATGGCTGTTGTTGTTTTAATTGCAGTTTTTATGGATTGGGTATGAATGCTGTCAGGTGAAAGAGTGTAGGGCTGTGTGTGTATGTTTGGTTTTTATGTCAGTTTTAAATGAGTGTAAGGGATGTTCGGCATGTGAATGTTGGAGTATGTGTACGGGTGGTTTGTTCTTAAATGGTAGATTTTACGTCTTGGATTTCTATGCTGGGGTGTGTGAATGACTGACTGGATGGCACTTTTAATCTCGTTGTATTTATACAATGACAATAAATTCCATTCCAATTCCAATTCCGATCTGCATTTTGAGACCCATGGTTTTATGCAACTTAGGGCGTTTATACACGACCCCTAAGCTCCGCTGCAAATGGCTGCACGCTCCGGAGCTTAAAAATGTTTCCCCACCAGCTCCGGAGTTTGCAGACAATTAAGTGCGACCCCGCCCACTTTAGCGCAACCCAGCGCACTTTTCTTGTACCTTCTCTTTGGAGGTGAAAAATCTTTGATGCGGTGCAACGATAGTGAGTGCGGGGCTCTCCTCGCTTCTGTTTGCTGCTTTTTGGCTCCCGCCCCTTTAAGAGCTACTTTTACAGAGACCAGAGGCAGAACGAGGTGAGCGGCATGCTTTTCTTTCTCTTTTTCTCCCTCCCCTCACACAGCCAGCAACCAGGAAGTGTGGAGGGGGGGGGGACAGAGGAAGAGTGACGAACCCCTAAGATCTCTGGTCCAAATTTAAGTGGCCAGCGGATCTTAGGGGTCGTGTAAAAAGGCCCTATTAACGGTTGGCAAAACATGCACCAATGCAAAGGGGTCCCATAGGAGTGCTCTGCTGCGGGCTAGGACTGAGCCACTGGACATGTACAGAAAGCCTTCCCCTTCCCACCAGTTCACGTTTTGCCCTCCGAGATTAACAACTGCAGGATTTGAAAGGAAGGGGGGCAAAAAGGAAGAACTGGAGAAAGCATGGCACCTCTAACAGGAGAACAGAGAGGAGAACAGTCATGTTCCGTGGTCCTCTTTTTCTTACTGCCTCCCAATTTTCTTATACAGCTTTACTGCCTTTTCTGCAAACAACTTTCTCTCTCCGGAAAAGCTGTTGATTTCTGTTGGGAAAGGAGACAAACGGGACAGACGGCCGGGAGGAAGTTTGAATTTTTCAAACTAGGATGGGATAATTTTTTTCCAGAGCAGGACTCAGGTGTTTTGGGACCGGCGGCAAGAGACAGGAGAAAGCAGAAGCCAGATGGACACTGCTTTGCCTGTTTTCCCTGGAGGGAGCTGATGCAGAAGCTCATCCCGCCCCGGCCTATCAATTGAGCCAGGCAGCGCCTGTAGAAACTGGCTGTGCAGTGATTTATTGATCCCTTGTGTCTGATTCGCAGAAGCAGAAGTGGAGGTGTGTGTGTGGTTTGTTTCTCCTTTTAATTAATTAGCGCTGCAGTGAGATTATCTGGGTCAGCATGGGTGGGAACAGCTGGTCCGGGGGAGACCCCCTCCCCGACCACAGCCCCAGCTCACATACCCAGAGAAGACAGGAAGGAACATATGAACATAAGAAGAGCCATGCTGGATCAGGCCAAAGGCCCATCTAGTCCAGCTTCCTGTGTCTCACAGTGGCCACACCAAATGCGTCCGGGAGCACACAAGACTAGATATCTGTCTCCTGATCCTACTCCCCTGCATCTGGCCCTTGAAGTACTCCAGTTTTAAGCCTGGAGATGGCACATCTCCATCATGGTTTGTCACCTGTGATGGACTTCTCCTCCAGGAATCTGTCCAATCCCCTTTTGAAGGCATCCAGGCCAGATGCCATCACCAAATCCTGTGGCAGGGAGTTTCACAGACTAACAACACAATGGGTTTAAAAAAATTCCTTGGTTTGTTCTCACTCTCCCAACCTTCTCCCAAGGAAATATTGCTGGTGTTAGCTTTGGAAAAACAGGCATGCCTTTAAGAGTGGGATAGCAAGGAGAACTTTGCTGGGTGCAGTTTCTCTTGGGCCAGCATCAGTAGGCAGGTGAAAAGAAGCCATGCAGCAAAATTCTCTTTTCAAAGGAGAGGTTGGCCAACAATGAGAAGGACTGACCCAATACAGGAAACCCCAGGCTCAAGCAGGACTGATCAGGACAGGACTTTCCCCAGCCCCGTTAATTCGTAGGGCTATGATTAGTCAAAAGGTCCTTGATGGCACATCTTAGCCCTGGAAAAGACCCTCTGGAATGGATGATTGAGTCCAGTCCCTATCAAGGAGGTGGCCCAGTTGGGATCAACCTCCCAACTTCTGGCTCCACAGACAAAGCCCTAAACCAGTGGTGGGGAACCTTCGGCCCTTCAGATGTTTCGGACAAGTCCCAGAATTCCAAGCCTGTCTTGCCAGCGACAAAGGATGGTGGGAGTGGTGGTCCAAAGCATCTGGAGGGCTGAAGGTTCGCCACCACTGCCCTAAACCAACAAGCTATCTGCATTTCTCTAAACAATAATTGTAGAACTGCCAGGCTGGAAGGGACCCTAGAGGCCATCCAGTCCACCCCCTGCCAAGGATTCCCAGTGGGGAATTGAACCCCCGGCCTCTGGCACTGCCGCAGCACAGTAGGACTCCCATATCCACTGACTCATTATCCACTGAGTCAGTTATCCACGGTTTGCAGGAAAAAAATTAAATAATTAATTCAGCAGCCGCAAAGCAAGCTACTGTCACAAATTGCAGCCAGAAAGCAAGCTACTGTCACGAAGCAGCAGTTTTGGGGGAAGGTTTTGGCGTTGTCTCTTATCCATGGATTTCATTATCCACGGGTAGGCCTGGAGCCAATCCCCAGCGGATACCGGGGTCCTACTGTATTTCAACAGGCAATATTATCTTTCGACACGTTCTCTCCCACTGCTCCGAGGCCTCGCCCGGGCCCGCCAGCGCATGAGCCCTCTTACCGGCCAGGCAAAGTCGAAAGGGACCACCATCCTGTCCGCACGATCCGGAGGCTTCCGGTGGCCTGTGGAGAAGGCGTTCCCTCCGAGGACAGGGGTGGCGGCCGCGCCAAGCACGCACGGGCCCCCCGGGAGTGCCCGCAGCTGGTATTCCTTGAGGCAGGCCCGGAAGAAGGTGTGGCACTGTTCCCCTGCAGGGCACGGCGGGTCCAGACCTCCTCGGCAGCAGCGGCCATCAGCCAGCACCCCTTTCTCGTTACGCACCAGGCGGATCTGTAGCTCAAAGATGCCGGCAGCTTCGGGTACCTGGGAAGGGCCAAGCAGGCAGCGGAAAACAAAATGCCCATGAAAACACTTTCAAATACTTTTCTCCCTCTGGACAACGGCTCAATGCCAGATATGCCTAAGGATATCAAATGGTCATTTATTCAGCCCAAACATTAATTTAAATTTAAAAGTGCAGTCTTTCCTTTTAGTTTAATTGGTCCAATAGGTTTATGTGATTTTCTGATTTGTCCGTATCTCTTTGTGCTTATTATTGAATATGTCAGGGGTTGCTCCCTTAGGTTGTGATCCATCCCCAGAGGCTTTGGGAGCCAGACGGAGGGGGTATATAAATTGAAACAACAAGACAATGACAATAACAAACAAACAACAAATTATCCCATGTATCTTGACTGCTGAAACCACTTTCCAGCAAAAAGGTTGAATAATACAGCCAGGCTCCAGCGTGGTTAGAGCATACATCATCAAGGCCAGAGGCCCTATGAACGTACAAAGAGTGCATTTCCGTTTGGCAGGGGCAGATGGGAGTCTGAAGACAAGGAATTTCCATTTCCGTCCAGACATGAACCTCGCCTTTCCCGCCTTCTCTGTGTCATAATTCATAACCTCTGAGCGTGCGCAGAAGGCCATTCCTTTGCCAGTGAGAGATAGCAAGCAGGAAAGATGGGTTTATCTGTTGGCAATGGGGATATCTGGATGGGCTATGCTTTATACTTAGAAATCTGACTATCCCGTGTATTGGTATCCAGGACCTAGGGGGGAATGCAGGCACTCTCTATGTTCAGGGGCTCCCTTGGGCACACCACATCTAACATCAAGCCACCGTTTTCAGAACAGGTTTGGGGCTTTAGGTCTTTGATCACCATTAATGCTAAGGTAGTCAGGACCTGTGGCAAAACTCTTTACCTTTGCTGGAAGAGAATAGGACCTCTGAACTTCATGCTGTGATATCCCTCTTTAAACTATCAATTAAGCCAGCAAAGGTGCCCCATGGTCCCCTGTTCCTGATCAGCAGTGAGATGGCAGGATCTGGAGGCACCCTCTCCTGCCTGCAACCCCCCACCCCACCCCACCCCAGCATCCTGACGGGGAATTCTCTTTCCCCCAGAGGTTCCAGGGCGTTGCTGCAATTAATTGCCAGGCAGGATTTCATCTCCGCACTCCTGTTTTACTGAGAGGCGTGTTGGGAGGGGTCCTCTGTGTGTGTTTCTCTCTCTCTCTCTCTCTCTCTGCCCTTTGTACACACCAGATGTGGAAGACATTATGCTCTCGACACAGCTGGGTGGCCCATTCCATCCTGCTTTAGAAACAAGCTTTTTAAAAAAATACTCAAACACCCAGAATGCTGGTTGGGTGGGAAGGGGATTGTGTGTGTGTGTGTGTGTGTGTGTGTGCGCGTGTGTGTGTGTGTGTGTGTGTGTGTGTGTGTGTGTGTGTGTGTGTGTGTGTGTGAGAAAGAGAGAGAGAGAGAGAGAGAGATGGAACATGATTTGCTGCCCTCACTGCCTTCCAAGGGGTAGAGCCCTCCTGGCAAACCGCGCAGGACACCGAGGTGGTAACCTGCCCAAGGGCCAAGTTAAATCCAAGAAGAATCACCCCACGGATCCACCCCTGACCCCATCTGCCCTCCTTGTTCCCCCTGATGCACCAAGCTGGAAAGTGTCTGAGGACCCCAGCGCATGTCTTTCAGTGGAAGGAGCACCGAAGGGCACGGAGGCACACCAGGATCCCGTTCCAGGCAGGGGGTACCCAAAGATCACCCTCTTCCCTGGCACCAGATAGGGGCGCAGAGGGACCAGGGGTTGGAGGATGGTGGAAGGGGGGGATGCAGGGCCAGGTTCCCCCGTGCCTAGGAAGGCGGCAGCGGCCAGCGCGGATCGAGGCACCCAGGCGGTTCCCCTTCGGCGGCGCGCAAAGAGGGCGCCACGCGGGCTTGACGCACGGAGCAGCCCGGCGAGCGAGGGAACTGCGCGCTGGGAACGAAGGGGACCCGCCGAGCCCCTCGATCCCTTTGGATTCCCCGCCAACAGGGAGCCGATCCTCCCGCTTTGCAAGAAAAAAAGAGGACCGGGGGTGGGGAGGGGGGGCGAAGGAGGGAAGGGCTGCCTGCAAATGCCACCCGAGCGCTTTCTTGTCTCCACCGCCGCCGCCCCTGTTGCTTTAGGGGGGTCCCTCCTTCTCCCCCCCCCCCAACCCGACCGACCCCGTGTCTCGGATGGCGCGCGGGGGGAACCTTTTAAAAAGGAGGGAGGCTGCGGCGAGGGGGGGGGGACCCTCTTGCTCCCTCCGCTGCCCCCCGCCCGGGCCAGTCGTGGGCGCGGCGGCGGCGGCGGCGGCGGCGGCGGCGGCGGTCGGGATGGCGACCCGAAGGCGCCCGGCCGGGCATCCTCTCTCTCACCTGGGGCCGCAGGTGGATGAGCAGGAGGGCGCAGAGGAGGGCGGGCGAGGCGGGCGGCAGGAACGGCGGGCGCCTCATGGCGCAGGAGAGGAAGAGGAGGAGGAGGAGGAGGAGGCGGCCGGTGGGTGGCTGGGTGGCTGGCTGGGTGGGTGGGCAGCAGCGGCGTCGGCGTCGGCGGTTCGAGCCCCCTCCCCGCCCGGGCGCCTCCGCCTGCCCACCAGCAGCCCCGGCGAAGGGAGGAGCCCTGGGACGGGCATAAAGGCAGGCAGGCAGGCAGGCAGCGCCGGGGCGAGTGGGCAGCAGCAGCAACAGCAGCAGCAACGGCGGGGCGAGGACCGGGGAGGCGGGTGGGGCCGGCCAAGCCCCCGCGGCCCTCCCGGCAGCCGAGGGAGGCGCCCCGCACCGCGCCCGCCCCTCCTCGGCTCCTCCGAGCGGGTGGCGGCAGCAGCAGCAGCAACAACAGCAGCGCGGTGGGGCTGCCCGGGAGGCAGGCTAGACTACCGCCGGCCGCCGCTGCTGGGGCTGCCCCCCGGGACCGACACCGACGCGCCGGACGGTTGAGGTGCCGGGGCTGCGGCTGCGGCTTCTGGGAATTGTAGTCCAAGGCTAGCCAGAGGTTCTGCCTGCCTGGATTTGAAGCCAAGGGGAGGGGAAGGAGGGAGGGAGGGGAGAGTCGGGGGGGGGGGGGGCGGGAGGGGTCCTCCATGGTTGAAAGGATAGGCATACTGACCAATGGCCAAAAAGTGGCGCCGGGGGATTCCAGCGGTGGATCACCGCGTGGGAGGCCGGCGGGCGGGGGGGGGGGGACTCGGGGCGGGAGGGGTTCTTGAGTCCGCGCTCTGTTTGCAAGCAGGGAGGAGCGGACCCAAGTGGTGCCTGAAGTCTCCGGCGGGGAAAGGTGGGATCTTGATACCACTGAGGGACACGCGGTGTGTGCAACCCCCCCCCCCACCTCTCTCCAACCCCCGAAAACGTCTGGGCTTATTCTCTCAACATGATGCTGATGGCCTCAAGTATTCCAAATCCCATCATTCACAGCCAGCCTGGGCAGTCAGTCCCGATCAGGGGCATTGGGAGCCTGTCCGGTTATGGAAAGCTGAAGGCCCAGACTTCTTGAGGAAGGATGGCTTCCAGATTTCCTGCACGGAACGGGGTTGGTCTGGATGACCTTAGGAGACCCTGCCTGCGCCACCTCTATGCTCAGAATGGGCACGGAGGGACCTTGCTCCCGGAATCCAGGGATACCTGCTTCTTTTCTGCATCCCCCGGGGAGCTGCCTAGAGGAGCAGACGTCGGAGCCAGCAGCGTCTCATGTCCCTGGTTCTCTTGAGCTGGCAACGCTAATTAGAAGCGAACCTCCGCCTTCCAGGTTAATCAGCTGATTAAAGGAACTGGCAACGAACCCGGGAGAAAATTAATCAGACCTCTGGCAGGTGATGGGGGCCATTTCTGAAGAGTCTGCAGAAATATAATTCACTTTCTGTTCCTCTTGGGAGACACAAGGCGACAACAACACACACAAAAGTTTACAGCCACCGATAAAACTGCAGGAATTTGAGAAAAGACATTTAAATTCACAAATGGCCTGCTGGTTCTTTGGTTCAACTTTGGGTGAAGTTTAATTCTTGATTTTATCTACTCCGTGTCAGTGATGGCAAGGCGTTGTAACAAGCCAATTCATTAAGTAATCAACATTTCACTGGATTTAGTGAGAAATCTCACAGCTATCTCTACATCTAGCTGTACACAGAGAGAGAAGTTTTAATTTATCTCTTGTTGTTATAATGATCCTAATAGGGTTTTCAAGGTAAGTAAATTATTATTATTATTATTATTATTATTATTATTATTATTATTATTATTATTATTATTATTATTATTATTAAAAATGCTAGATACAGTCAATCAGAATTATAAAAACTCTGAATGGTATTAGATAACATTTTAAACCCAAAACCTAAGTTTTTGTATGCTGTTGTTCTTAATGTTTCCATTTTTGTAGTTCTGATGTTATTTTTGAAATCTGCAACTGCATGAAATTATCAGCAATAACATAACAAATAAAAGACAAAAAAGAAAAAACAATTAAACACAAAAACATAAGCACAATTAAAAATCAAAACTCATAAGACTGGTGGGTCCGCAGATGTTCCTGGACTCTAACTCCCAGAAGCCTCCACCACTCGCTGTGCTGGAAGGGATTTCTGGGAGTTGCAGTCCAGGAACATCTGGGGACCCACAGGTGGAGAACCACTGCCACAAAAGGCACTTGGCATCCAAAAGAGGTTGGCAACTTGATTTTCTGAAGTGTGGGAGACACCGAAGGGAAGGGAGAGGCCGGCTGCTCATTTGATGGAACCTCTTGTGAAATAACCGAAGCCTGTATATACAGTCTGCTTCTGCGTCACTCCTTAATTGGCCTAATCGGAGGCGTTACTTTCACCCGCTTTATACCTCCCATCCCTCGGGCTCCAAAGTAAGGCAGACAACCTCCCTGCTCAATTGCTCATGGCTACCTGGGACCTCCTGGCACCCTCTGTCAGTGCCCCCCCCACATGCCTCATAAATGCCATTCATACCCTTTCTCCCAACAAAGACATCCAAGGTGGTTTACAAAAGGCTGACATTCCACAAATTAAGATGGCTAAAATGACAGTAGACGAAAGTGCCGGAAAACTTGTTGGAATTGTAAGAGGGATCGGGATTGGGTCGAAGTGATGCAGCCAACTGAGGAGGTGCTAGTTATGGGATGGGCACATGACAAGGAGGAACAAGCTCCCTTAGCTGGAGCAACCGAATAGGAACCAGTTGGCATTTGCATAAAATCCCCCATGGAATCTTGGCCATCCATTCAAGAACAGTCCAGGGCCGTGTGCTCAAACTTCTACATAAAAGCAGTTGAAAACGGCTTACGTCTTTGCATGTGCTTGGTTGATATTTAGGATACTACCTTTTTTGGCATCTTCTACAGAAGGTAGAAACTGTGCACTCACTCTCTTTTTTTAAAGAGATGACTCATCGCTGGCACAGATTTGCCCACAAAAATGACATTACTCGGTCTTCCTTTTAATTTACAAACCAAGTTCCCTGAACAGGTGGAAAGGTCTTTTGGTTCCAAATGAAGAAGGTACGGTCTCCCTCTGCTGGTCACCACCCATAAAGATACATCCACCTGTCGCGGAAAAACTTGCTTTTAAATATCTCGTGCTTCTTGGTTTGAAGGTTTATTTACAGAAGGAGCTTTTGTGTGTACCTGACAAAGTGAGTTCTCTTCTCCAAATGCTGGTGCTCCAGAACCCCTGGCTTTTAAGGTGTCACAAAAGGGTGTCCATAATGCAACAGGCGAACAGAGTCCGCCAAAGAGATACGTCTAAAATAAATATTTGGTTTATTTGATGCATTGACACATGACCTTAACGGAGGGAGCAACTGAAGATCCACAGTGATTTATCAGTTCCGTTGTCTTCAGAAAAAGGTATCCTTCTGCTTTCTGCTACACAGGCTCTCCATTGTTTAAGAGAGGAAATGACCTGAGGCACCTCTGCTTTTAGGCGATTAACAACAGTAGCCCCTGGTGACCCATGAAACGGAGCCTTCAAACCTACAGTATTTTTGCAGAAGCTCCACCGATGAGTCATCGGACAGGTTATGATGCTCAGTCCACAGCCGATTAGCCTTTTGGACCCCTCTAGGACCAAGTTCAAATGTAGTGGGCGGAACATAGCTGCTCCAATGAATCTGCTGGGTTTTGCTTCTAAGCATCTAAAAACTGCCCCCAAAAGACCTTATACAGAGTGTATTTCTTCTAAGGGAAAACACCTAACAAAACACATTTCTTTTCAGGGGTCTCTTATGACAACGTACCTCTCAACAATGAGGATTTGATAGTCCTCTACCTGCTGCAGAAACATGGAGGCCCATCAGGAGGCCCAGGAATCATGGGTGGAGTAATACACTCCCGAGATCCTGTCCCTCATGCCCGAGAAACCTTCTTAGACTTTTTCAGAAGTACGCATATATTCTCAAGACTGGAGGGCATGAGACATGTCGCGGCGGCGAATGTCCAGTTCTAGAAAAATACATCTCCGTTTTCAGGAATGATTTTAGAATACGTGAAAATGTACAGCTCTCGAGATGGTGAGAGGGATGCCTTCTAGGGTGCTCTCTGGTTTCTGAAACTGGCGGAGGAATGCGGAATCTTGCTCCGAAAATGTTAAAGCAACAGCAAGGGAGAGAACCTCCTTTCACCCCCACCCCCACCCCCGGTTTGGGTCCCGCGCCTCCCCAACCCGTGCGGTCCTTTCTTCTGTTTGTTTTAGGGCACAAACAGAAGGGGCTCCGTGGATATCTCGGCCCCAGCCTCCAGCAGGCTCTACAAAGCTTCCTTTGTCCTCTCGGAGAAAGGGCGGATGGGCAGGAGCGGAGAGGCCTGCAGGGTGGGAAAAAGGAATCACAGCCACCCCCCTCCAGACCCCGCCGAGGGTCAGGCGTTTCCCAGACCTCTCCGTCCCAAGATGGCACTGTTCCACTCACCCTTTTCCTTCCGTCCCAAACATGCAAGCACACAGACACACACACACACACACACAAGGGGAAAAGCCACTTAAAGCCTGTGTTTGTACCCAAGTTTGTTTTGGGGAGCTGGGGTTTGAAACCACGGGGAATGGTGGCTCAGCGGACAAAGGCTCCGGAAACTGTCGGCTGCAAAGTCAGCAGCTCGGCAGTTCAAATCCCGGGTGGTGCCACGCAGCGGAGTGAGCTCCCGCTGTTCACCTCAGCTCTGGCCAACCTAGCAGTTTGAAAACATGCAAAATGCAAGTAGATAAATAGGTACTGCTGTAAAAAGCATAAGGTAAAACAGTGTTTCCTTGCAGCCATGTCGGCCACGTGGCCACGGACTTGCACAACACTGGCTCTTCGGCTTGGATACGGAGATGAGCACCGCCCCCTAGTTGGACATGACTAGCACATATGTGCGGGGGGAACCTTTACCTGGACTTTGATGCAGTTTTAATGCCAGCCTTACTTCCTGCCCCATCAGAGGAGCACCTGGCTGAGATCAGCGCCCAGCAAACTACATCTTTTGCCAAGAATGTATTTTTGGTACAATGCTTTGATAAAGATGGCTTGGCATCAAAAGCTCAGCTTGCATTTTTTAAAATTAGTGACCTATAAAGGTATCACCTAGCCTAGTTTTGCAAGTTAAGGGTGTGTGTCTGTATTCGAGGGTGTGGCTGCAGGCTACGTTGCTGAGACATTATGCATGCCTTCCCAGTAACAGGGGCTCAGATACTATAAATAAATAAATAAATAAATAAATAAATAAATAAATAAATAAATTTAAAGAAAACCAGAACCCTATCTGGACACCAGAGCTTCAAGCAAATCCTACACTGGACACGCTGCTGAACCCCACGAACACAGGATATGCCTGTGCGTGTGCAGAGTGCGGAGAAGTTGGGTATTTTTGGATTAGTTGTAGGCCAAAACGGGTGGACATTCCAGAAGGGTGCATTTGCAGGCATGCTGTAAAAGGCGTGAGCAAAAGAAAACCATGCCCGAGCCGACAGGTCTTTCAATAGTTACTTTATTTTAACATCTTTTCCTTTAATTACAGTAAAATAGCTCATAGGTGGGAGGGCGTGTGGAGAGGGGAATCCTGGATGTATAAAAACCCTCCATGGTCAGCATGGGAAAAAACAACAACATCCAAAGTGCTTCTGGAATATTGGCATATTCCCTGGTTTCTCTTTCGTTTCAGCCGCAGACGGGTGGGTGGGTGGGTGGGTGGGTGGGGGAAGCAGCCTCGTTTCGGTTTGGGGGAAATGAACAGACGTCTCCTCCTCAAAGGGCGGAAGGGGAAGAAAGGGAGGTGCCCCGAAGTTCATAGGACAAAAGGACAGGGCAGGGGGAAGTGGAATCAAGCTATAAAAACGGCCACCCTGTTTCCATTTCTTCTAAATCTGATGGCCTTCTGGCACAGGCGGGTGCCAGAGGACCAATTCCATACTTGCTACGGCTGAAGTGGCTGGTCGGGCAGGAACAACGGACAGATCTACAAAGAAGGCAGGCCCAGCTCATCTCCACCACCAGGAGGAACTGGTGTTCCTCTCTCTCTTTCTCTGAGTCTCCCTGCTTTCTCCTCTCGCTAAGTTCCTTAGCATGTGAGCTGATCCGGGCTTTTCGAAGACGCCAGACGGGAAGGTACCTTGGACTAAGAGAGTTCCCTGCACGACAGGCCCAAGAAGAGACGCAGAACGACCCCAGGGGCTGCAGGCTCAAGGAGCCTGATGACCAAGGACAACAGGGGAATTAGTTGTCCCAGCCTTGCAGGTCTTAGAACGGCAGAGAGATCACGACGAGAGGTGGGCACGAACCCGGTTCGTCGGTTCGTCCCAATTCTTTTAAGTGGCAGCTGCTCCACTCTCGTGCCTCCTCTGGTTCCATCAGCCACTCCCCGCATCCAGCGTGCGAGAATTCTCCACTTCCTCAATGGATCTCCTACTCCCGGCAACAGCTGAGGCTTCTCCACCCTGCCCTCTTGGCTGATCTCCCACTCCGAGGAAAGGGCTGGGCAGAGAAGTCTGTGCTCCTGCCCGTGATGGGGAGATTAGCCGAGGAGGTGGCAACAGCAAAGTGCGCAGGGCCTGCCGAGTGGCCGACTGAGCCAGAGAAGGCACAGAAGGGGAGCAGGCAGCTCCGGTCTTTACACAAACTGGGAAGAACCTACAAACAGGGTTCACGCCCATCCCTAATCAAAATGGCCAGATGAACTATTCTTACCCCATAATCCAGAGGACCAAGTAGAGGTCTATATGAGAGAGAGAGAGAGAGAGAGAGAGAGAGAGAGAGAGAGAGAGAGAGAGAGATATGGGATGCTGGGGTACAGAATGCCATGAGGTGGTGGCCCAAGACCTTCCCCTCCCCCCCGCAACACACATACACACTCCTTAACCACCCCCGTTCCCATCTCTCTACCTCAACTCAAAACTGCTGCTAGAAAACCAGGGTGCTCCAGCAATGCTCACACACCTTGGTCTCCTGCAGAGGGCACGAAGACAGAGAAGGGTGTTGGGGTAAATAGCAACAAAACAGCAGGCCACCCGCAGGCCCACCTCTGCCCATGGATGAGGCGCCAGGGATCCTGCTGTCCATCTATTCCTGCGCAGGAGAAATTAATTTGCACAGAGACACACACACAGAAGCTGTGCCCTCAACCCTCACAGCCTTCGTTGCTGATCCGCCACCTGGGAGCAGCAGCAATAAAACCTTCTGGGATTCTTAAGTAGAGGAGACCCACTGTGGGCAGGCTGGTTGTTCTCGAGCAACCAAGAAGAAGCAAAACGCGGGGGGTGGGGGAATATGGCAAGGCCACAGTACAAGGCCCTCCACCCAACTTTTTTGGGGGGGGAGGGGCTTGCCCTGTGAACTCAGAGGCCTCCCTCCCACCCGTGGGACCCACATGCTGGGAATTCTCTGAGCTGCCTTCCAAAACACAAATACTTTCTAGCTCTGCTTTTGATTGCATGGGCTCAGAACGTTCCCAGGTGAGACGTTTTGCTCTCACACCACCATGTACTGCCCTCTGAGGGGAGAGGGGTCATCATAGGCCAACTGGCAGCCACCCCTATCTGCCGTCCTTCTCCCCTCCAGAATTCACAAGGAAAGCCAGAGCCTGGTCAAGTGGAAAAGTTGGGGATACATAAAAAGAGGATTTTTTCCCTAAAGAAAGAAAGAAAGCAGGTCATAGGGAATAAATACAATCTTCCAATATATATTCTTATTTAAAAAAAATCAGGCATTTCAAATACTCTGTTGTTTTCTCCCGTGCGTGTGTGCATGGCAGGAGCAAGGAGAAAAAGGGTCAAGGTGGATCGGTCCCTGATTTTTGGGTTGTATGTGTGTGTGTGTGTGTGTTTGATATCCAATCCCACCCCTATAGTAGATATTCAGGCTTACGGGCCACCTTTCCTCCGCGCCTGCCCGTGCTCGAAACAACCCCTGCATTGTAATGAAGGCTGATGTTGGAAGAATTTGTTAAAAAAAAAAAGAGAGAAACAAAACAAAACCCACAGCCAAACGAAGAACCGAAACCATGGGTCGTTTGCCTAGCGCATGGGTCTCCGGACAGGAAGGAGGAAGGGAGGGGGGGCGGAGCCAGAAGAGATGACGGACGGCTCGTTACATCATTCCCAACTGCAGCAGCGAATTGGCATACATCATTGGCTTGACATTCGGATGAGGCTGAGAAAGGAGACATCCCAAGGTCAGTGCAGGTGCAGGTGTTTTCCAAAGGAGCCTCACGCAAGGCTCCATAGTGGGGCAGCTGGAGCATCGGGGCCCCCATGCTTCTGATGAGCTGCTAAAACTGCTCGACTCCAGAAGCTTCCCAGGGCAGAGGGGGGTGGGGTGGGGTGGGGTGGGGTGGGGTGGACAGGGGAGAGTGAACAGCACGAGAACTCACCACTGCTGTGAACTGGTGGAATTGTGGCCGCAGGTCTGAGCCTTTTAAGTGGATGTAGGCACCCTTATTGCCCATCTGATCACTGGAGAGAGAAGACCAAGGGCCGGTGAGGAGAAAGGGAGGTTTTCCACATCATGACCCTCTTATCTGCTGGGGATTGGTTCCAAACTACCTCACTCCCACCATGGATACTGAAAACCATGGATAATAGCAAGCAACCACTATATATCTGTATAGCACAGTAACAAGAAAAGGGAAAGAACAGAATACATTTTCACATGCAATACCAGAAGTGGTTGCTAGAGGGCACCAGAGACCATGCTATCTATTCTTTGGTAACTTTACCAGTATGCTCTCTGGCTCCCTCTAGCAGATGGTTGTGGTAATACATGTGCAACTGTTTTTCCCCCCTGGATTTTCCCCCTCCCCAATTTAATATTTTTAACCTTTTCAGACTGCAGATAAGTGGATCTGTGGATCCTGGTCCTGTGGATAAGGGGATTCTACTGCACTTCCTATCTCAAACAGGAGATGCAGAGGGCGGGGAGCAGGAGAAGAGGCCAGGAACCAAACTTGGCAGGACGTGCGCACACACACCATCGCTCACTCACCAGTAGTTCGGGGCGGAGAAGACAGTCACGCACTTGCCATCGTGGGCCACCTCGTACCCCTCAGGCTTGACCTCGTGGCTGCGGATGATGTAGTCTAGGTGGTTGCGCTCCAAGAAGCTTTTGGTGACGTCGGGGCCAAACTGGCAGCTGACGCCACGCTTGCTGATGGACCGGCCGTTCTGGATGAGACAGAGAAGGAGAGGCACGGCCGGGTCAGAGGGAGCGAGGCACCAGGTTTGGAAAGGGCTGGCTCGTCCCAGGCTAGCCAGCCTCACGCTCCATCTCTTCGCCATGACTTTCCTGCTATGTTTTGGTTGCTAGCTCTCTTCCCTCTGATTGCTACTTCCGAGGGGAACCATAGGAACTTAGTTGGCCTTTGACTTATTGGTGCAGCTTGAGGATGAGAAGGACGGAGACATGGTCTCCTCTCCTGCCTTCACACTGTCCTTGGGTCAGCCCCGATGACACTGACTTCTGAGCTGGAACATCCTCCCTTCTAGACGCCCTGTGGCCAAGAACCAGCTCCTCTGTTTGGGAAAGGCAGCGGTCTGGGTTGGGCAGGGATGGGTGTCTTTGGCCACCGCCACATACTCTGAATTTGGGACAGGGAGGGGAGGACAGGGATTGAAGAAAGGGCCAGGGTCCTATGACAAGTAGCTTGGAGACTGGAGTCCCCCCCCCCACCCCCCGACATTGGCTGCGTTCCAGGAGCAACTCCTGCATGGAACTTGCGATGAACCAGACGAAAAGGCAGGTGGGTCAAAAGGGACACCAAAGCATCACCTACCTGGGGCTGGGGGTCTGACCAGAGCAAGTCACACATGGGACCTGTGAAGGAGAAAGTAGGACGCCAACAAAGCCAATTCAGACAGCGGGGAAGGAGCTCTCCCGTCTTTGAACTTGAAAAGCTGTTCTCACTTCTCTATCTCTGCCCGGTTCTAGCTTCACCTCCAACTAAACCTGCAACACTTAGATGATCAGGGGGTCTAATGATCCGATATAAAACCTCTCGTGTAATGAAAAGGTGCCCCTGGGCTGCAAATTTAATTGCCTTTAATTAACTCTTGTTCTGGAGAGTAAAGCAACTACTACTACTACTACTACTACTACTACTACTACTACTACTACTACTACTACTACTACTTCTACTTGTTCTGCATATATTTGGGACTTATTCTGACCCCAACAAGTACTCCATCATGCTGAGATTTTGCAATGATCAAACAATAGAAACAGAGGTTTAGATTTTTCTGGAACCATTTTTCTTCCGGCAGCTCCTTGTCTGTTCTTAAGAGAAACAATCACACAGCAAGCAGCTGTGATCTAGAGACAACCTTTACAACTCCCCGAGACGATAATGTTCTAGAACAGTGATGGCGAACCTTTTAGAGACCGAGTGCCCAAACTGCGATTCAAAACCCAGTAAGTTTTTTGCAAAGTGCCCATACAGTAATTTAACCTGAATACAAGTGGCAATGAAGGGGCGATGTCAGGTGCCCACAGAAAGGGCTCCAAGTGCCACCTTTGGCACCCGTGCCATAGGTTCGCCATCACTGCCCTAGAACGTCTACCTCCTCCGTCTCCAGTTCTGTGTTGGCAATTCTGCCAAAACACTGCAACTCTGGGGGAACTAAATCAATCACACACACACACACACACACACACACACACACACACACACACACACACACACACACACACACACACACACACACACACACACACACACACACACGCACGCACGCATAAGGGCTGAAAAGGGGAAAGATTTTATACTGCCAGTTTCCTCTACACAGCACCATCTTCTCTTTGATTTAACCCCCCCTCCTCCACACAAAGAACAAAAACTTCCGGGGGGGAGGGGGGCTTAGTTAAAAGCACCGTGACCGCCAGGCTTCCCTACCTTTTGGGTTCAACCGGTGCCTCTGGGCTACCCACCTGAATCTGGAGGTTGCCGATTCCTCTCTATCTTCCGAATGTCGTCTAACGTTATGCCGTCTTCGCTGAACAGCCCGCCGTGCATGATCTACCGGGAGGGGGGGGGAGGAAAGGAGAGCCCCAAAGGGGAAAGGGATGGCCCCCCAAAGGTCAGCCAGGAGGGAAGGGACATCATCCAAGGAAGAGACCCCGGCAACCCCAGCCCCAACCCGCCCCGCTCCACCCGCTGCCCTCTCACCAAGATTTTCCCGTTGATGCACTGGGCCAGAGGTAGCCACTCGAAAACCTCACTGAAGAGTTCAAACATCTGGGCCGTGTATTTGGCTTTGACTTCGCCTTCAAACCCGTAGATCTGATTCATGTTGTCCGTCTCATGATTCCCTGAGGGGCCAGAGAGGAGCCGTTGAAATCAGAGGCCAAGAGAGAGAGAGAGAGAGAGAGAGAGAGAGAGAGAGAGAGAGAGAGAGAGAAGAGAGAGAAGCCCCCGCCTTTCCTTGACTCGCTGTGCTTTGCATCTAGCCGACGAAAGTTCCGTCTACAAGAAACGTCTACCAGCCCAACAAGGCTGACAGAATTTGCAAAAGCCAGCTCAGCCGCTGCTTGGGGAATAAAGAAGACAAGAGGATGTTGGGATCCAGGACTCTCCAGAGGAGGAGGCGGCTAACGGTAGTTGTAACTGCAGCAAAATGCAGAAGGTTGCCCTAAAAAAAATACAAATTAAAAAAAAAAGCCGCCACTTCCCTGCAAGGGAAATGCAGCAGCAGCAGCAGCATCTCAGAGAAGGTTGACACTCTGCCGCTCGAGCTACACCAAGCTCGGTGACCACAACGGAAGCTACCCAGGTGGGAAGTACAACCTAAAAGAGAGAGGAGCAAGGGGCAGCTTCAACTAGCAGCTTACTGATCAGCAAATCCAAAGCAAAGCATCGCTGCTTCTATATTGCCCCACAGTGCTCTCTGGGTGGTTTACAAGTAATGATGTGGGCTACACATTGTCCCTACCCCACCCTCCCAGCAAGCTGCGTGCTCATTTGACCAACCTCAGAAGGGTGGAAGGCTGAGTGAACCTTGAGCCGGCTACCTGGGAAGGAGCCCCGGGTCGTGAGTGCAGTTAAGGCTGCAGTACAGCTGTTTAACCACGGTGCCATGAGGCTCTTCTGCAATGGTTGTACGTTTAGAAGCCTGGAAGAAGAGAAAGCCAAGCTCCTCCATGCACATTAGGGAGGAGGAGGGGAAGAAAAGGGAAGCCGTGGCAGACGTGGGATGCTTGTGAAGGCATTGGATATAGACCAGAAAGGAGGCGCAAAGCATCAGGGGCAGAAGACGGGCTGAGAGATAAAAAAGGAAATCTCTGCTTCAGGAGGGCAGGTGGGAGGAGTCCCTTACCTCGAAGGAGGTGGAAATGATCCGGATAGAGCAGCTTAAAACCAAACAGTGTTAATATCACCTCCACGGAGAAGGAGCCGCGGTCAACAAAGTCTCCATTGAATATCTGCAGGGGGTTCGGTTCAAGGAAGAAAAAGAGAACACGGTCCTTTCGTGGACAGCCTGTGAGCATCTCCTGCCACCTCCTTCCTTCCGCCCACCCCCCCCCACCCCCACCCCACCCCACCCCGCCTTGAAAAGTTCTTTCTTCTCAAGGGAGAGAATCTGCTGCCTCCTCCAAGAATCGGTCCAGTCCCCTTTTGCAAGCATCCAGGCCAGACAGGAAAAGGATACGTATGGGTTGGTTTCGGACGGCAGGCCGTTCAACTCGAATATATTCAAGAGGTCGTAGTACTGCCCGTGGGTGTCTCCGCAGACAGTGATTTTCTCTTCCTGGAGAATAAGAAGCGGCAGGGAGGGGAAGGCAGAAGAATACAGCGGGGGTGGGGAGGGGGGACGGGGAAGGCATAAAGCTAAAGCCAAACACAGCGATTCATAACTCGTAGTGGACAATGCCTCTGCCCCCAACCGTGTCAAGGACAAAAGGGTGCCCCAGGCTGGTTCACAGGGTAGCACTAGCTAGATTGTCTTTTTTGTGTCCCCTGACCCGCACCCCCGAGACAGCCAGAAAACAAATTGCACAGGACTCTTCAGGACCTTAAAAGATCAACGGGTCTGTCCCATACCTGAGCCTTTACGAATCACAGCCCAGTTGATTAGTTCTGAGTATACTGCACAAAAATTTCATGATGGACTTAAATTTGCCAGTCTGGATGTATACGATTTTCTGGGGTTTTTTAAAACTGCTTTTTTACGCTAAAAAGATCAAGAAACCTATTCTTTCAGAAGTAGCAGGTGACACTTATTGAGGCCGGAAGGTACAACAGAGTAACAGATACCTTTAAAAATCAACCCCTCCCCCCCCGCCCAAAAGCCGAACAGTTCTGGAAACAGGTGGATCCCGGGGCGTGTCTACACCTTCTGACTTAAAACTGCCCAGACCCAAACTCACCTCTTTTAACGTCGTTTCTACTAGGGTGGGGAGTTTCGCTAGGACCTCTTTCACCTGCACCAAGATCTACGTGAAAGAAAGAAAAACAGGCCAGTAAAAAAGCAGAGAGACAGAACATGGAATGAACTTTAACGAAAAGAAGTTGAGGAGTGAAGGGGTTCTTTTTTTTGTGGCGCTGGTGGGGAGAGTGCTCAACCAACAAACCCATTATTTATTTATTTAGTATATCCCACTCTCCATTATGAGACCTCGCAGCTGGTCCAACTTCTAAACAACTTAAAACCTATAAAACTATCTCAGATTCATCAACAGCGTAAAGCACGTCATTTTAAACATTCTAAATAATCAAATGTGATACGTATTACACGTCTTATTCAAGCCACGAACCCTAAACCCTGAAGGCCCTGGGAGAGAAGGGATGGGTTTAACTCGGAACCAAAATGAAATCAACAACAAGGGAGAACATCCCTCAGTTGGGCACAGCATCCCGTTCTCAACAGTGGAACCTGGACGAGAACCCACGTCCGCCCTCTTGCTGTGCTGCCCTGATTGTGTGCAACTCTCTCCCTCAATCTCTTGCTTACAGAATGCCTGGTGATGGTTTTTGTTGTACAGTATTTACTAAAATAAACATCACAACCCCTTTGGAAGTGCAAAGCCAGTAGGGGGCAGGGAGGGGGAAGCGTATGGGTCACCATGCCCGAGAGCTAAGAAGGCAAAGATCCCAGACAGAGGGCCTCTCGTTCTCAGGGGTGCCCGGCTTCATACATTCTTCCAATGGCCCAAAAGAGAACCAGCTGCTGCTTGGGCGCTGTGAATTGCACCATGGGGGAGTCGTCCCATCCCGTCCCCCCCCCCCCGCGCCTCCCTCATGTGCTGCGCAAAACCCGTCAGGACAAGGTACTCTACAAAGCCGGTAAATGGAAACCCGTGGGCCTGCGAGCAAAAACAGGAAAGCGAGTGTCTGCAAAGTGGACCTTCGGCTACAGACCAATTGTAAGATGGCCCACCGAAAGCACCCTCCGTGGCATTCTGGCAGGACTGTGGCCCAAGGCAGGGTGTCTATCTCGTCCTCACTTGGGTCACTTGACCGACATACGCACAGGCAGAACACACACACACACACACACACACACACACACACACACACACACACACACACACACACACACACACACACACACACACACACACACACACACACGATGGACCCTGCCCTCTGCCTTTGAGGCCTGCGTTCCCGCTGCTTGGGACAGGGAGAGAGTTACCTGATAGGCACATTTCCTGTGGAGTTTCTTTTGATCCTTGTACCACTCCATCAGCTCCTTCATGAACTGTTGCGTCACTTTCCCGTTGTCCAGCTTTGGGCCGCTGTACTCGTCCTCAATGGCTGCAGGGGGAGGGGAAGGAGGGCAGGGAGGCTGAGGAGGGGGAGGGAAGCACACCGAGGCCGGCGCCTGCCAGCATTGCATTTTGGGGGGGGGGGCTGCCTTGTCTAAGACACAGCCACCCTCTCTCACGTCGAAGCCGCTTGGGGTGCTCAACCTCCTCTCCCACAAACGGCACCAGGCTAGTTGGAGACGGGTATTTCAATGTACGAACTCTCGGTGGAACAGAAACCAAGCCCGTCTCCTTGTTTCCGTGAACGGAGGGCTCTCAGCTCTCATCCATTTCTATTTCCCTGTTTTATTCAATTGGATTTTAAGCCTTTTTTTAAATCTAGGTTCTCAACTGCCCAGAGGAGTGGTATAAAAATCAATCAATCCAGACCACCAGATAAAAAATATTATTAAAAAAATAAGAAAATCACGCTTTCAGAAACCTCTGGGGACATGATCCACCCCTTGAATGTTATGTAGGGCCATTCCACCTGGTTTGGGACCTAGTATCATTTTTGGAAAACTGTAAGTGACCTCATCCTCTCTGATTTAGTCGGAAAGGGGACGAGTTAAGGGGGTGGGGGAGGAGAGGTATGAGCCCTTGCCAAAGAGACTTCTAACCTGACATGTGTTCCATTCAGAGGGCCGAGGCTGGCGAGGGCTCAAATTGTCCACTAAGTGTGAATGCACTTTTGGAAGTACCGATAGATGTTACAAATATTCCAGGCCACATGCACAAAAGCAGCGCTGGGTGCTCCTGGACGTCTGTGAGCGGAGGCTAGAAGGCTCCCTCTCGAGAACTTTACCCGCAGCCACTTGTAGGGCACGGGAGTAAAAACACGGCGGGTGGCCGAGCCTCCTGGCTTCAGGCCAAAGCAGCTCCCCTGAATTCGGATGCCTTGATAGAACGCTCTTTGCATCACGTATGCGCCTGTCGTTCTTTCCATCCAATGGAAGGGCAAGCATCCAGGAACTGCGAAACCCTTATTTTTCGGGAAGGTTTGTCGCAACTCAGTGATGGAGAGAACATGTTTCGGAGGCAGAGGGTCCTGGGTTCGAAGAGAAGCATACCTGAGCGGCCACGGAAGGGCTGCTGCTGCCGGCCTGTGTTGGCAGTTAAGCAGACCACGGGCCTGATGAATAAGTCGAGGGCAGCTTCCTAACTTCCCTTCCCTGTGTCCTCCCTCCAACCTTCTAGGCATGGAAGGGAAATCGTGGCAGACAGGTCAAATCCCGGCTTTGGCCCCTCCTCCTTTTCAGGGTGTGACCACACCGTAGCTTCACCCAGACACTAGGATTAAAGGCCCTTGCTCGTGCCAGCAGCTGTCCTGGTTGCGAACAACAGGTTTGTTTATTTTTACTGATTAAGCCTCTCAGCACAGAGATCTATTTATGATCTCAGGTTTTGATCTATTTTGAGTGCTGGCAGGAAACCTCGGCCCCGCCACCCGTGGAAAAATGGCATTAGTCACCACCCGCGGGATGGCCAGGCTGCCTTGGACAGGAGGGATGCTGCAAGAGGAAGGAAGCATGGCCTTCCCTGATAGCAAAAGCACAAGGGGAACATGTTTATCAGGGTGGAAGAAAATGCTACCCCCACCCCACGGCACTCCTGAATAACCCAAATCTCTTGTCCTTTCTTAACAGAACTCAAAGCAAAGCAAAGCAAAGCAAAGTGTTCTGCTTATATACCGCCCCATACCACTTTAAGTAGTCTCTGGGTGGTTTACAATTTTAATTACAGTGTGCAGGCTACACATTGCCCCCCCCCAGCAAGCTGGGTACTCATTTTACCGACCTCGGAAGGATGGAAGGCTGAGTGAACCTTGAGCCTGCTACCTGGGATTGAACCCCAGGTCGTGAGCCAGCACACGGTTTTCTATCTAGAATGCAGGGGAATAATTATAACAGAACCCTAGTTCAGTGCATTCTCATAGTCCAATGGTGTCCAAACTTTGGCCCTCCAGATGTTTTGGACCACAGCTCCTACAGTCCTTTGTCATTGGCGATCTAGGCTTGGAATTCTGTGAGCTGTGGTCCAAAACATCTGGAGGGCTGAAGTTTGGACACCCCTGACATAGTCCTTCTCTATACTATGTTCCGTCCTATCAGAAGATTCCAACTTCTTTTGCCTTCCTTCTCTCCAGCGGCTGTTTCCATAAACAGGAAGCCAGAAGCGATGCAAACCAACTGACTGTGAGAATAAGGCGACCCGGAGGGCTCTGGGAGTTACAGTCCAAAAACAAAACAAAACCCCAAACCTTTCCCCATCTCTGACCACAATTGTTCAATGCAGCAACTGAAAAATCTTTTGACAGATATCACAGAAACTGCAGGCAATGAATGTCCAGGAGATCCAAGAAAACGGTACATGAGAACTGCAGAATAATTGAGTGGGAAGGGAAGCCCAAACCCCCAGGAGTCCAAATCAAAGCAGATCAGACAGATGTTCACAAAGTGTTCTCTCGAAGGCCTCCAGTGTAAGAGCACTCACCACCTCCCTCTGAGGTTATGAGTAACTCTCTCCTCTCCGCCCTCAGCCTACTTCTCTCAAGGCAAAACCTGCCCAGTGTGTTCAGTCTTTTCTCCTAGGGCAGGGGTGGGCAACTGTCGGCCCTCCAGATGTTTTGAACCACAACGCCCACAGCCCTTTGTCCTTGGCAATCTGGGATGGAGCTTCTGGGAGTTGTGGTCCAAAACATCTGGAGAGCTGGCAGTTGCCCACCCCTGCCCTAGGGCATCGTTTCCAGCTCCCTGATCACCTTGGCTGCCTTCCTCTGAACCTGCTCCAATCTGTTTTTGCATCCGTCTTAAAGTCCGGCGTCCAGGAGTGGACCAAGGACTCTCGATGAGGCCTAACCAGTTTAGGAGCCATGCCCACCGACCAGGAACGACTCAACTTATGCTGAGGATCCGGGCCCTTTGTGGTCAGCGTCGAGGTGAACAGTCTAGGAAGGCTTGTTTCTGCCTTCAGCGACCCTTCTTCCCCTTGAAGGCTCCCACGGGAAAGCCTGGCAATGGTGTGTCAATTAAGCCTTACAAAGGCCCTCCAATGGGGACCAAACCCGCAAGTCCCCCCCCCAAGAATTCAGCCATGGGGGGTTTTCCCTGTTGGCACCGCCTTCAAAGCCCAGCCCCTTCATATGCCTCGCCTAATTGGCTTCCCCCTTTCCTTGGCCACCACTCACTCATGTTCTCTATGTCCAGGGAGTCGACCACCGACCGCTTGCGCTCATCGCTGGCAATGGCCCGCTCAAAAGCCTTCTGCTTCACAATCTTGTTACACTCCTGGTACTTCATTTTGGCATCCTTGTCATTTGGCTTCACCTTGACCACCTGGCCGAAAGAAGGAAAGGAGCCGGTTATGTGCACCGGAAGAATGTGGTCAGCCCTGGGGCATTTAGAGGCAACACAACTTATACGCCCATTTCTCTGTTTCCAAAGAAGGGCAACCTCCCAGCGCACACCCTTGACTTCAGATTCTTAGCAAACTGAACACAGCCTGCAGAAAATATCTGAAGGAATACTCTCTTGGTTTACCCTATAGTTAAGAAAAAGTTTTAAAAGCAAGCTGCTCTAAAGAGATTCCCATTCTTTCTCAGAATCTCTAGGCACCAACAGAAACAAAACTTTTCCATGGTGGTCTCTGCACCAGCTGACCAGCTGACCACAGGAAATGCCTTCCCACTAACAATGTTCAACTCTCTACCTAAACTAGCTATGACTTTGCAGGTTATCACCCGCCCACCACCTTTCCCTCTAGCTTCGTAGTTCCCAGCCTTGCGTCCCCAGGGGTTCGTGGACTAAAACTCCCAGAAGCCTTCACTACTCAACTGTGCCACTCAGGATTTCTGGGAGTTGCAGTCCAAGAGCCAGTGGGGACTCCAACCTGGGAACCACTACCCAGCTGATACAACCCAAGAGTCTTAAACGGAAGAGGTGGAACCCTTGTCGCGATCACCCCGTCTTTCTCTCGCTGTTCCTACTCACCGTCTCGTAATCCCGCAGGGCCGCCTTAAACTTGCCGAGGGCCATGTTGCTGGTGGCCCTCCTGTAATAGCCTTTGATGTATTTCTTGTCCAAATCGATGGACTTGGTGGCGTCGGCCAAGGCGTAACCGTAGCATTCCGTCCGCAGGTAGGCCAAGCTGCGGTTGCCATAATAGATGGCATTGGTAGGGTTCAACTCGATGGCTTGGGTGTAATACTTCACGGCGTTCTCGTAGTCCTTTGCTAAGGAGGAGGGGGTAAAAGAAAGCATAACAATAACGGCCTCTCTCTGGGAACCAACACAGCAGCTCTACGCAACTTGAATCTCCCGTTCAGTGGTGGGACCCAAGAGCCATGACTTACTGTATATACTCGAATATAAGCCTAGTTTTTCAGCCCTAATTTTGGGCTGAAAAAAGGGGTCCTCGGCTTATGTTCGGGTCAATACTTTTAGCCACTGAGGCAAGTTTGAGTCGGTGGCTAAAAGTCGTTTTAAACATTGTGTGCCACTTCTCCTGACCCCCCCATGTTTAAAATGACTTTTTAAAAAGTCATTTTAAAACAATGTTTACTTTTTAGCCACCAACTCAAGCACTTGCCTTGGTGGCTAAAAGTCATTTTAAACATCACACACACACCCAGCTTACAAAGGAGGAGTTGCCAGGCCCTGCTGCATTTCCCACCCTAGGCTTGAGTCAATAAATTTTCCCAGTTTTTGGGTGTAAATTAGGGGCCCCGACTTATACTCGGGTCGACTTATACTCGAGTATATACGGTAGTGTTTCACTAGAGGCACACTTTTTCACACAAAAAAAATCACGAGGAACCACCATTAGTGTTAAAAAATTTATTCCAGGCATGTCAAAAAAGGTTCAGCCATCCTGATGTTTTGGACCACAACTCCCAGGGGCCACAATTCCAGGCAGCCCGCATTTTCAACGGCAAAACTTACCTGTGTTGAGTTGTGGTCCAAAACATCTGGAGGGCCGAAGTTTGGACACGCCTGGTTTATCCCATAGAAAGAGGAAAAAGAATACTGACAAATTCACACAACTTTTCTCAGTCCTCTTCATGGGAAGCGGTCTTCCTGCATCGCAGAAGGGCCAAGTGTGACACCTTGGACCCACCCTCTCTTCAAGCTCGACAAAATACAAACAAAACCTGGCTTTCCCCTCCAAATATAAGAGGACGGCCATTCCTGCTAGGAGCACCTCTCCACCTGAAGAGTTTTCAGGAGTGCCCTGCTGAGTTTATAACAGCCCCCAAACACCTATTTTAGAAATTGTGAAGTCCTATCCATTTTCAGTTCCATTCCACTGCTCCTTCATCTTGGGGGGTCAGTGCAGCCAACAGAGGATCCTGGAGAGAGGCAGAGAGGGGCCCTCAGACTCGTTGAACTTGCCTACCCCACTCTACATGACAAGACAGATGCAGCCTCAGGAAAGAGCCTCGTGGGGCAGTAGTTAAATGGCAGAACTGCAATGAGGACTCTGCCCCTGACCTGAGTTCAATCTCAGGCTCAGGTAGATGGCTTGAGGTTGACTCAGCCTGCCCCCCAATCCCTTCTGAGGTTGGTAAACTGAGTACTCAGCTCACTGGAGGTGGAGGACAATGCATCATTAAACTGTAAACTGCCCAGGGAGCTTTAACCACCATGGGACAGTACATAAGCAGCACACTTTGCTTTTTTGCTTTCCACTCAGGGATTCCCCTCTGCAATTATTCACCCGACAGAAAAAAAAAAACAGGCACAGAAGTCCATCAACTAATTTAAAGAAGACCTCTCTCTCTTGGACAAGGACAGAGGTTAAATTCAATGCAAACAATGCAAGAACATCTCCAGAAGATGACCCAAGTGGTTTTTATAAAATTAATTTCCTCAGACGGGGCAGAATGATAAAGAAAAGAACAAAATGGGTATGCTTGTGGATGTTGACGCAGAGGTTCTGACAGGTCTTAACACGAGACTGACTGAACCAACTCCTGTCAGAACTGAACCCTAGAGCACATTAAACCGAAACAACTATTTTTGTAAACGGTATGACAGAGTAATAAAAGAAATAACTGAACCAGAAAACCAACAGAGAGCAAAGCTATCGGATCTATAGTTTATTGCTCTCACTTGCTTACAGGCATGAATAAAATCAGAATTTAAACACGACCTAAGAAGTTATTACAATGTCCTGCTTCAGGGCATGAGCAGCGACTGATAAAGATTAAGGCAAGTCTCGTTCTGGAAGTTGCCAGGGCTGCTACTTAGTGCAGCCGGGAGTCCAAGAGGCCTGATTATTTAATTAAAGGCTCCCTCGTAACAGAGCCTGAAGGCACAAATAAAATTCAAGTGTCAAGGGAAGCAAAGAAGCTTCCCACGTCCACCTCCTGAACTTCCAAGACAGTAGAGCTAAGGGCCCAGAAGAGTCTTCTTGGGAAAACAACAAGAATAACTGCTTGCCACTACATCTTAAAATGGAAAAAAAAAACCTTGAGGCATAGGGATCTAATGAGCCGCTTGGTTCATTCAAGGCAGTCAGTGCTTTATAAGTCATCTGAGAAAGAGGCAAGTGGCAAGTTTGTGGAAGGCAGCTTTTAAATGGGTTCAGCCCTCACTCTGTCCCCAAAAGGGGGGGGGGGGCAAAATGAATTCTTATCAGCCGAGCTCTCTTCCAAACCAGCAGATTCCCGGGAACTGCAGCAGATTTGCTCAGCCCACTGTTTGGAGCTGCAAATCTCCTCTCCAGAGCAGTGGCTCGGCTGCTACTTCCAGAGTTTGCGATTCCTTGAAAGGCTAAGGCTTCAAAAGGCATTGACCCGCTCCCCCCACACACACAGACACACAACAACATACACACATCAAAAAGATGATTCTAGTCAGTGCTTGTGGCTTTGACACCACAGGATCCCTGGAGATTTGTCAAAGAGATGGAAGGCAGCAGCGACTATCCCATCAAGGCTCAGGAATCAAGTCTGGTCATCGCTGCTCCACGTATAGAGCGTATTCAACTCTCAAACATCATGAAAAGAAGGGCAAGCTCATAAATGAAGGAGGGACCATGTTGGTCCAGCTGATCAGTCTCTCCTCAAACAGGTACACTTCTCCTCAAACACCCCTCCGAGATCGCCCTGTTCTCTGTCACCACCATTCCCTTCGCCAATGCAGACCAAGGTACCTCAAAGGAGACCTTTTGGGTAGATCCAAGGTCCTGCCTATTGCTTCCTTGCAAGAAAATCCTTCCTTGCTGGTTCTTTTCTGTGACCTCCAGAATAAGAGAGCAAAGCCCTGGGTCAGCTGGAAGTTATCTGCTGCTTCCTAGTCCCATGTCAACTGACTTCTCCCCCCCCCGCCCCCTTCCTGCCCTGACAGTCTCTCCCTAATGGGGAGGGAGCCTTTGGCAAAGGTCATTCACTCCCCCCTGCTTGCTTTCCACCAGCCTCTTATGAGCCTCCCCCCCCCCGGTCTTCCCCACATTGAGCGCGTCCCTCCTCCACATTACACCTCAAGATGCTACCCTCCTTCCCTCCAGTGTAATTCCAAATCTTCCTCTCTAGGGAACACCCCCTACTCGCATAGGGGTTACACCTGCCCACCAGGAAACCTGCCAGGACCCCTCCCCTCCTTTGCCCTTCCCCCTCCCCTCAAGGACCGTTCCCCCACCAAGGAAGCCCCTCCTGCGACGCCACCTCCAAGACCTTCCTTGCTTTCGAGCAAGGGTCCCCTCCCCTCCCACCCCTGCCCACCCCACCCCACCCCTCAAGCCTGTCTCCCCACCCCCACCCCTCCATAGGGGCACCATTCCCAACCCCACCCCCACCCCCCTCCGGCCCTGGGCCAGTCCTTCAGAGGAGGTGGCCAACCTGGCAGGGCTGTTGTGATGACACCCCCTCTTCCCCCCCCATTCCACCCCACCCCAAGGGATTCTGCCCCACAAATGTGCCCAGGGGGGGTTCTTTCCCCCTCCCTCCCCCTTATGAGTCCTCCCCTCCTCCTCCCCCCCCACACACACTCAAGGACAGCCCCTCCCCCTAATTTGGGGGGGAGGAGAAGCTGTCCCCCTCCCCCTCCCCCAATTGGGCCAACTGGGGGCGTCCCTGGTTCCCACCTCTCAAGGAGACCCTCCCCATTGCCCCTCCCCCGCCCAAAGCCCCTCCCCCTCCCATTGCCCCTCCCCCTCGACATGCCCCTCCCCCTGAAAGACCCCCCCCTCCCCCTTGCCCTCCTCACAGCGCTCCCCTTCCCCTCCCCCCCCGGGCGCTACCTTTGAAGTATTCGTTCGCCTGCGTCTTGAGGGCCTCGGCCCGCTCTATCTCCCCGGGCTCGCCTTCCTGAGGGGGCCTCCCGGAGCTCCCGCCGCCGCCGCCGCCGCCGCCGCCTCCTCCACCGCCGCTGCTGCTCTCCGCCCGCTCTCCCTCCGCCATCGCCGCCGCCGCCGGGCCGTCAAGCGCAGCCGCCGCCCTGGCAACCGCTGAGAAAGGGCAGCCGCGAAGCGGGAGCCGTCGAGCGCGGCCGTCGCAAAAACGCCTCCCGGCGAGGGGGCGGGGCCGGCGATGACGTCCGGAGCGCCGCGGTGCGGGGGGGGGCGGGGCGGGGAAAGAGAGCCCGTTCTCGCTGCGCACGCGCAGAAAGCGACGCCGGACGGCATCTACGTCACAGAGTGGAAACGCCTCCCTCGGGGGCGGGCAGGAGAGGGGCAGGCGGGCAGGGCGGGCTAGAGCGTCGCCACGGAGACGAGGAAGGCGGGGCAGCCTCCGGGGATAGGACAGAGAGGCTTGCGCGGAAAGGGCTAGAGGGGCGGGGATTGGCTGCTTTCTCACGGCGATCTGGGGCTTGGCCGAAGCGGATTGGGCCGCGCCAGACGGAATTCTGATTGGCTCGTTTTATTGTCCGGGCGCAGCGGCGGCCCCACGTGCACCGTGAGAAATGGATTGGGCTACAAGAGCGACGGATGTGCTAGTTGGCGCTGCAGTGTTAATGTGGTTGGGTGGATTGTATAGGGTCCCTCGTTACTGTAAGCCGCCTTGGGTCCTTTTATAAAGCATAATTTTTAATTAAATTATTTATTTATTGACAAATATTTTGCATAACAATTCAGTTATGCAGGCTGCACGTTGCCACCCCTCCTGCGAAAGAGGTCATTCAGTTTACCCACCTCGAGGACGGGAGACGGAATCAACCTTGAGCCCATTGGGATCGAACTCCAGTTGTCGACAGAGCCTTGGCTGCAGTCCTGCAATTTTAACCACTCCACCACGAGGCTCTGACTAACCAGCCTCAAAGGACTGTTGCGAAAGTGAAGGGCAGGACAACTTAACTATCTGCTCAGTTTTTGGAGGAAAGCCAGGATGCAAATGCATCAACTAAGATAAACTTGGAATAATGTGCATTCTCAAGTCAAAACACAGTTATAGTGACCCTAAACGGCTTTCCAAAGATGACTGGTGGCAATTCTGAATCAACATGCTGGAAACAGAGCTGTATCTGTATGTGCTAACTTATTCACAATGGAAGAGAGACCCTAGGTTTTATTTTGTTCAGCATATTAAGGCCGGTGATCACGTTGTTCTTTTTTTCCTCTGTGGGATATGTGTGGATAGTCTTCTAGAATGTGGCACTCATAAAACTGAAGACTGGTGAGAACTTCAAAAGGAAAAAGAAACCTGGAAACAGCCAGGTTTGAAAGAGAAAAGTTTTCTTCCTGCATTACCACACTACAAGTGGGTGGTTTTTGAGGAGCAGAATGATTTTGGTTGATCCCTGCTCACCTCCCAGGGCCCAACAATCTGGGGGAAAGCATATGCCCAATGCTTTGTGTCTGGATTTACCTTTTTTCTTCTTCTATTAAAGTATAGCTTCATTGCGGTGCTTGGTTATAGTATTTTGAAATGTGTATTATAATCTTTGTGAATCATCCGTCTATATTTAGCGCCGTATACTCAAATATTTAATTGTATGTGCATCATGGTTGAGGGATCTGCAGTTGATCTAATTGTAGACTGGAATTGAAACTGGCTGGTGTTTTTTACTGCAGTGAAACTTTACTAGCTCGTATGTAATGTCTGGTTCAGAGTGGTCTAGCAGACGCAAGATGTCCAAAGGCCCCACTCCAGCTGTCACTATCACTCCACGCTCTTTGGACGTTATGGGCCATCAGGTCACGTCCAAATTATGGCAACCTTATGAATGAGCAAGCTCTGAAAGGTTCTATCTTTAACGGCTCTCCTCAGGTCGTGCAGAATCAAGGCTGTGGCTTCTTTATTGAGCCGATCCATCCCAATGTTGTTCTCTGTCTTTTCCTAAAACTTTCAACCATTCCCAGTCTTGTCCCTTCTGGACAATCTTGCCTGGTTTAATCATATTTGCTTCCAGAGAGCAAGCGAGCTCACGCTTTTGTCCTGTGTTGCTTTGTTTTCCTGCTGTGGTCCAATATTGCTTGTGTATTTGCAGTACTACCAGTAGATGGTGACAAAGGTACAGAAAAAAAATTCATTAGGGAGTTGTGGCCAAATGTGGATGTAGAGGCTGAACAACTATTTGCAGGGAACAGGTCCTAGGGTAGCATCTCTGCTCAACTAGATATGCCGTTCATTTGCAGGCACTGGCCTTGTTGGATGGAGCAGATAGGAGTACTGTACATGACCCAGAGGCTTTGGTATTTCTACCATAAGATAGGATTCGGGTCAAGAGCACCTGCATTTTTGGGATGGTAAGTATCAAAATACAAGACAAGTCTCCAAAACGAAACAAGGCAACTTGAGGTATGCGGGTGAATGAAACAGCTGCTTTGAGATACAGCAATACCTTGGTTTATGAGCATAATTGGCTCCAGATACATGCTTGTAAGCCAAAACAATCTTATGTCAAAGCAAATTTCCCCACAAGAAATAACGGAAACTCTTGATGATTTGTTCATGCTGTACACACAAAATGCCAAAACTCACAAAAGAAGTTGGCTTAGAAGTCCACATCCACACCATGCTTTATGTACCTGGCTGTGGAATACTTCTGCTTGGGTTTAACGACTAGATTTTACTGTGTTTTTAGAATGTTTGCTTGTCTTGCAAAATGCACTTAAACCAAGGTATTAAGGTATTGTACTGTACTTCAAATTGACACACTTCTCTTCTTAAGGCTGGTCTGCAGAGGGTTAAGGAAAAACGCACATCCAGGATTATCATTTCTTGTTTACTTTCACAGGTGTTTGTTTCACTTTAGGAACAATGAATATACGATTCAAGAGAAACTGGCTTGATCTGAACAGGCCATCATCTAAACCGGGATCGTTTTGCTTTTTAAAAAGGCACACACACACAACGGAGGCTATGTTATGAGACTTCTTTTATGTTTCACAACAGCAATAGATACATACGCAGCAGGGGCTAAACCTGATCCCGCCACAGAGAAAAAAAACACAAAAACAAATTAACCATACACAAGGGTTGAAGAAACAATATATATATATATATATATAATATAATATAAAACTTATATCGGAAACCGATCCCCAAAAGCCTTTAGAAAGACACTGGACCCTCCTGCAACCTGGTCCCCTTTGAAGGCACCCGTCTCACACCTCCTTATGGCCAGCAAGCTTTGATTTCATGGCTCACTCGAGACAGCCGGCCTCTTATTTAACCGCTGATTCGCTCAAGAAGAGCGCCACAGTCAAAGAATGCCAGATAGAGCAGACCCCCCCCCCAGCCAAGAGCTAATGCCTGTTTGATGTCCAAGATGGCTGGTCCTGACTGGTCAGTCGGGCAGCCTTTCCACTCCAAGTGGGCCCCGTGACCATCTCACAAGAAACCCTACTTACCGTCAAAGGAAGGCGAGTGAACCGATGGAAGACACCGGTTCAAAACGACAACACGCCCTCATGCCTGGGCACTGACTCCCATCGGAACTGGTCCCCACTAATTTACACCCTTGTGTAATTAATTCCTCTATGAATCCAGTCCCTTGTGGCTTCAAAATACCACGGTGCCCCGTTACACCAATCGGATCTTATCAGATGTCATTCTGGATTCACTCTGCAATCCAACCCTTTTAATTTTGACACCTTTGACCCACATTGATGCCCTATAGACCCTCAAAGCGATCATAACCCCTTCCATTTCTCTCATCTTTGAATATTTTCCCCACTCGCCCCCCCACCTCCTTTTTTTGCCCAACAATGGTTGTGAGCTTTTTGTGCGTCTTTTCTAGAGTAGGACAGGTTCAACAACTTCTCCCCTCCTGGAATATTACCGGTCTACAACTCCCATCAGCTCCCCTACCTGTTAAGTCAACGGTGAGGAGCCATGGATGTTGTAGTACATTAACTGGAAGGGTACAAGGCGTCCTCTCTGCTTCTAGAGTCTCAGATGCCTGAAAAAAAAGTGGCCCATAAGATAAACTAGAGTGAAGGCACTCTGGTCTACAACACCGTAGCAAGTGGGTGTCCTGAAGACTCACAAGATGTATTGTTAATTGAAAGCTTTCTGGCATTCTTCAACCTGGAAATCAGCTGGAGGCACTTAAAGGTGTAGTAGGCCTCCGTTTTGGAATCTGTAAGGCCAAGGCCCTGTCTTATGTGAGAGCATCAATGCAGTGGTTTCCAAAAACCTTCCATACCTTCTAGAGATGTAAAATCTGTGGAAATGTTGAAGCCAATGGGGGGAGTTTTGGAGAAAAACAGAAAAAAAAGGAGGGGGGGCTGTCCTCCCCCACCCCATTATTTTCTGTTTTTCTCTAGGAAATGTTGAAGCCATGAGAATAAATTTTATTTTTGGGGAGAAAAACAGAAAATAATGAAGAGTGGGGAAAAAACAGATGTCTCCATCCCCACTATTTTTCCCATTTCCGGAAATTTTACATCTCAAGTACCTTCAGAGAACCCTCTCCACACTGTAACCCACGTTTCTGAGCATCCGCCCCCACAAGCCACCTAAAACGAACCGCGTCTTTCTGACAACAGTGGTTCTCCGCTGGGGTCAGACTACAAATCCCAGCCGTCCTGCCCGTGTGGCTCACGCTGGCTGACCAAAACACGTGGGAAAGGAAACACTGGAGAACCACGGCTGCAGAGCCCACGGCCTGCTCCTCCCGGTGGCTTTGGTGCCAAGGGAAGTCCCATCGAGGGTTGCTTTCCGATCAGCGACCTCGCCTGGGAAAAAGGATGCTTGAAGTCAGGAGGTAGTTGGAAAGCCACGGATTGAGTGCTGGCTGGCATGACAGCTACGCCGGGGCGAGGGGGGCAATGTGCGTTCGTGAGCGTGGCCAGAAAGGGGGGGGGAGAGGGAGGGAGTTGTGCCTCTACTGCACCCACGTTTGGCCCCGGGACCTCTGCGATCTGTCCGAGGTGGCTTCTGCCGACTCACCAAGTGCCACAAATCAGTAATCTAGCGACCAACGTCAGAGGGACTAAACGAAGCCCACGTTCTCTGTTTGACCCAGCCGCCACCACCACCACGGCCGTGGAGGGACGGAGCACCAGGGCCTCGCTAGCAGCAGAGCAAGTAGCTGCTAGAGACCAGAGAGGGTTGGGTTCGTGGAGTGAACGGGGTGGCCACATTCCCCGGGCCTTCAAAGGATGCCTCTCTGCCTCCCAAGCGCTGCACGCCAGGCCCGACGGGAGCATTTGGAAGGGACAATCATCTCGGCTAGGATGCGGTCCTAGAAGAAGGGCTCCCTGTCGCTGTTGCTCTTCCTTGCCCAGCCACGAGGGAGACACTCAAACAGGTGGCCGAGAAAGCAAAAAAGCTCAGCCGCACCATCAACAACGTGGGTGAATCTAAGAATGCCAGGCACCCCGCACCGTGCTGAAGCTGGGCAGTCTTACCACATCAGGTTGCAAAGTCAGTCAGGCAGCTCTGTTGAGCCAAGGACCACCTGGCACAGGAGGAACCCACCCGCTTGACTACCATGACATGCCCAGTTTTGGCCAACGGGGTCCTATCCCTCTCCTAAGGGGCGTTTTCCCATCATAACATCCCACTGCGCGCTCAGGAGCCTTCTTGAGGCCGGGAGGAGGACTCGAGCAGTCTAACACAGTTTCCAAAACAGACCACTCAAGACTGTGTTTGAAAACACATGAGTGCTCTGCACGGATGCCCATTTCAGACGTGGTCTTGGGTGGTCCGTTTTGAAATAGCCCAACGCAGCGGGCTGGACCGTCCTAAAAGAGGGCGACCTGTTCAAACCCTGCCGTTCGTGCAGACCTGAATGCAGCGAGGGGTAGGCAGAGAGGGGGCACCAACCTTGACGTGGCCTAGCACCATGGCCTCTGCGTGGTCTAGCCATCACCCTGAGATGTGACCTGGGCACCACGGCACTTGCTGAGGGCTCCTAGCCATCCACCGAGAGGGTCAAGGGTGGAAGAAAAGGACACTGACCACCATTATTTCTCTGTGAGCTGGCATCCGCCACATGGGCAGCTAAAGCACCATAGCCACTGAGTGGCCTGAAAGCTACTCCCGGGGACACCACGCCACAACTGGCGTGTCGTTTAGCACCTCATGCTCCGTCGGCATGACATGTCCCCAGAAGTTGTTGTGGCGGGATCAGCATCACAGAGCTGGCTAGAAAGAGCTGCCATGTTTTTTTTTTTTTTTAAAAAAAACCCCAACAGATCACAGTTCCCGGGTGGAATAAATTCTGGTCACAGTAAAGAGCGAGAGTGGCACAACTCTACCCCTTTTAAAAATAAAAAAACAAAGTTGCAGGATTGATTAAAACTCAAAGGAGGGAGGTGGCAGCGGTCACAGCATCAGGCTTTTTTTTGGGGGGGGGGGGAACACAAGAACTTAGAAAGCTACGGCCCTACAATAACAACAATCAGCAACATCAACAAGAATAAAATGGTGCCGTGATCATATTTCGCCACAGTTTCCGAAAGGAACGAAACCATGTTTATAAAAAAAAAGAAGAAGAAGAAGAAAGTCAACAGCGGACTGATGAAGGAAAGAACCTCTCATTCCGCATGCACGCACGCGCGCACACACACACACACACACACACAACGGCCAGGAGTAAAAACAATTAGAAGAATCGTAACAATTAAACAAACAAACAAACAAAGGAAAGAGAGGCATTGAGAAATAGAGACACAACTTCATCCCGTGTTCTTCACCTGGCTTGGAGAGAGAGAGAGAGATTACATAGGTTTTTCTATTGTTCTGTGCGTCTTGTCAAGTGCGGCTTTTTTATTTTTTATGTTTTGAGAAAACAGCTGCCTGGAGCCAAAAGACGGCCCCATCGTGGTGAGACAGCACGAGCCTGTGAGTGCGTCTCTGTGCGTCTGCATGCATTGGTGCGCTTGTCTGGAGGTGTGCGTCACTTGTGTGTCTGTGTGTGTGTGCCTGTGTGTGTCTCTTGTGTGTCTGTGAGTGTGGTTCGTGGTCAGATGGAGCAGTCTTCGGGAGGGGGGTGTGCAAGATCCCGGCCCCGAGTGAGGACCAGAGTCCTCGGCACACCTTTTGGGACCTCCCCCCCCCCCTCAGGCCCGACCTTCTGGCTTTCTAGACGGAGCACCAGGAAAGCAACGAGAAGGCTGGGTTGGGCATAGGAAGAGGAGACCTGCATGGAACTGGGAGGTAGTCGCAGAAAAGGTATTGCCCACCCACCACCCTCTTCCCTTTCCTTCCTTTTACACAACAGGAGGATCTGCAGCCGCCGCTGCCACCCCCCCCCGGTTAGATTTGTTTATTTATTTTCTCCATTCTCCTGTGCCACCGGAGACTGTTCTCGCCAACCCAGCAGGGATGGGTAGAGGGCCCGGTGGATGGGTGATGGGGCTTCCCTTGCCTCGGAATTTGGTGCTGGTGATGTCGCAACGCAAAGGCACAGGTGAATGGCGTGGCGCGAGGGCAGGGTGTTACCTCTCTTAAGACTGCGATGCTCAAAGCGGCTCGTCCGGAAAAGAAAACAGGAGGTGAAGAAGAAGAAGAAGGGGGGGAACCCAAACAAACAGGCTCTCTCACCCTCTGTCCTCCCTGCTAAGGAGCCCCCATCACACGGTTTTGGTCATGTTTTGGTTTGGTTTGGTTTCGGTGGTGTTCGGCAAGACAGGCGGGCCCCGGGGTTGAGCTGGAAGCAGGGGCCGAAGACCTACAAAGGCGGTTGGTTTGCTCGCCACCTGAAAAACTGTCCTTTCTCCCAGGGAGAAGAGGGCAGGGCTGCAAAACCTGTGCATAGAATTTCGTCCTGGGGTGCACCCAAGGACATCCTTTCCTTTGTGGGGTCGCGTCTACCGCTGGATGGGTTCCCCTAGCGGGCTGGGTTATAAGGGAGTCGAGGAAAAGAGAACAGCCGCAGCAGAGGAAGGCTTGGGATAAGCGTTTGGGTTTTTTTCATTTCGTTTCATTTCATCTCCCTGTTGCTTTGCTATCCAGCCAGGAAGCCTAAGGTGTACCTGCTTAGGTTGGGCTTCTAATTGTTCAATCTTGTTTTAACCATCCTCGCTCCATCATCCAAGGCTCTGTTGTTTGGCCACTTGCTTAGAAGTTGCCCATGTGTACATTACGCCCCTCGATTTTAGGGAGCGCAGGTCCACCTTATGAGGTCCCCTCCTCAGCTGGGAAGTTCAGCTGAAGGACATTGAGGTCCCTCAGCCATGAATGGTTGGGTTGGTGAAATCTTTCCTCAAACACACACACACAAAGCTGAGGGGATTGGTGAGAAACACTGCCTTCGCTTACACGCTCCATCTTCTCCGAGATGTTTGCACAGCGAGGGTGGGAGTGGGGTGGGGGAGCAGCAAATTGCGTCGATATAAGCTTGGTTCAGGAACGGGTGTCAAATCCAACCTTTAACATGCAAACCACTACCCCGAAGACATATGTGGTTAAAGGGGTCATCACGGCAAGGGTGAAAGAACTGAGATTTTTTTAAAAAATTATAATAAAATATATAAAATATTAAAAAGTAAAACAAGACTTGCTGTGGGTGAAATCCAACGCCCGTTCCAGTCAGGACTGGACGGACTTCTGGAAATTGTGACCGACGCAAGCATGTCCAAACTTCGGCCCTCCTGATGTTTTGGACCACAACTCCCAGAATCCCAAGCCTGTATTTCCAAAGGCAAAGGACTGTGGGAGTTGTGGTCCAGAACATCTGGAGGGCCGAAGTTTGGATATGCTGACACTTATTTATTTCAGTGGGTCAACTCTGAGGGAAGAAAAATGGGATTTAGCCTTTTTTGTTGTTTGTTTTCAAACCAAGACTGTTGGGGAATTTTTTTCCTCCACCAAATGGACTTATAAATAAGGTTACCTGCCTTCTTGTGTGGAATGGTTCCTATGATTTTGACACAGTTGCCTGCTTAGTGGAATTGGACCCCATGATGGCTTCGCCCATTATAGGGAGCAAAGTAACATTTCCTGATATGCTTTTCTTTTTTTCTGGAGAACAGTTACAGATAGAGGCACCCATCCCTCAAACAACCATGGGCAATTCCACTACGAGCATCAACTAAGATTACTGTGGGCCTTTTATACTAAAAGGTATAAAACAGCTAAGGCAGTTTAATCTTCCGACAATTTCTGCTAGTGCTGGAGTTATGCAGGGTTTTGAGTTAATTCTTGCTTCTCTGAGCAGAAGGGAAAAGTAGCTTGTTTTTTTTTTAAAAGACCAACGTTTATATCTTCTTCACGTGATGGGTTTTGGACCCTCCATCACAAAAACATTCCTTCACCTGAGGTAAAAACAAGTTACTTTTCCATGCACTGCTGTCAAAGGGTGGAACTGGAGTTTGACCAGGCCCTCCTAGAAGGAAAGTAATCTCACTTAATGTGACCTACTTTTGAGGAAACTTGCATAAAATCTGGCAATACAATGGAAACCGTGAGGGGAGGAAGCCTCAGTCTTATAATGATGCCTGGAAAACTTATTTTCCCAAACTCTGTCCTATACACAGTTATTTGGAAGCCGGTCCCATCGATTTAGACGAAACCTACTTCAGAATGAGGAGGTTTAGGATCAGGGAACGGACCCTTCCCCTCCCTAGATTTCCTCTTAAAAATATCATTCTCACGTTCTCTCAGCAGGAAACCTAAAACTTCTCAGGTTCGCGGTTTCCTTCAAATTCAGGAAACCCGCCTTTTCAAGATTGTCCTTAAAAGTATCCAGATTGTAAAACACAAAACCGCTTTTATATATAGTGGCCTTCTTGATTAGGGTTTTGAATTCACTCTGTTGTTGGTGACTTAGAAACCTCAGCAGATGAAATCCTGTGGCAGAGTCAGGCAAACGGCGCAGCTTTTAAACGCAGATCGACGTTGAGTTAAGAGCACTCTTGTCGCCACATGAGTTGTGCATCTCTGTGTGCAATGGAGACTCTCTAGGGCAGGGATGGCCAAACTTCGGCCCTCCAGATGTTTTGGGCCAGAACTCCCAGAATTCTAAGCCTGTATTTCCAATGGCAAAGGACGGTGGGAGTTGTGGTCCAAAACATCTGGAGGGCCGAAGTTTGGACATGCCTGCTCTAGGGAGATCCCCATCCGAAAGTTATGCTGTTTGCTTAGCTGTGCATCAGGATGTCAGTGCTTGTTTTAGCTCCTTCTTAGCGAGAAGCTGGAATTTGTGTCGTGAAATTTGTCCTACAAATTTCACTCTTTGGGCGAGTCGAGGAACTAAAAAACATTTTGAAAATTAAAAATCCTCGTGACCAGAAAGAAAGATAAGGGGGAGGGGGGGGCTTCTCGGGAGCACGAAGCATCCTTGTGGTGTGATAAAGATGCAAGATGCCATTTTGGGAAAGTGCTTTTCTACGGAAAACTATTCCCGCCCCCTTTACATCTCTAGAATACATTCAGTTTTCTCTACATTTTAAAGTAAGCGGCCGGGATTCTCAGAAGCAGTTAAACATTTTTTTTTGTAAACATCACTCTAAAAGAGGACGAAACAGGGCCAAAAGGTTTGGACCACCGATCGAATTCCTCTGTCTGGGTGAAATAATGTCCAGCCACTTAAGGGGAAGAAAAAAAAGAGATTGAATTGGACAATGTAGCAAGGGGAGTCACAATTAACTCTACCCAGGCCATTGCTGTCCGCCTCGGGTGACTCAGAGGTGACTACAGGATGTTTTGCATGCCTGCCCTAAAAATTAAGAGCATCGCTGAGGTACATTAACCAGGTGCGACCGCCAAAGAGGCACCTGAAGGATTCTGGGAAATCAAGGCTAGTCGTCATCGTCATCACCATCATCTCTAGAGGGTGCAGCCAAGCGTGAACCACCCACGACGGAGTGCTCCCACCGCTGCTTCAGGAAGGAAGGAATTCATGCCAGAAGCTGGGAACACAGGGGCGGGCGGCGGTGCTGGGGGGCTTTACCTTGTTCCTCCCCCTAAGTTGTTCCCCTTGTTAGGTTTGCTGGCCAAAGCCAAGGGCAGCAGAGAGGGGAACACTGAATGGATCCTGCACCTTGTGTTTTGGGGGGAGCTCGCAGTACCTCTGCGTGATGCCCTGGTCACTCCTGGAAGGGGGATAGGTGGAGGGAGGAAGAGCTTATGATATCGCCCTCCGAAACCTGGGGAGTTTTTAAGACCGGTCTCTTCCTATGGACACCGGGCGGGAGGGTGCCAAGAGACCCTCGAAGGCCGCTACCCACCTCCGGAACGTGTTAAGAGGCCACGCGAGCACCAAGATGGGAGCGGAACCGGGCAACAGGACTTTGGGTCTTAAGGGCGCGGGGTCCTCCCTTCCGTGGGTGGGGGGCACCACCCCTCCGCTTGACCTCTCCAGCGAGCAGAGGCTTGTCCAGAGAAAGGGACCGGGTTGAGGTAGGGAGAGTCGCAAGGTGGCAGCGGCGGGATTGGGTGTGGGGGGGGGCACAGAGAAGCGGCCGAGCTGGAGGGGTCGGGGCAGGCCCGGTGGAGAAGGAAGAGAAAAAAGCGCAAAGGGACCCCTCTCCCCTTCAGCCTTCCGTGGACGGTTGAGGGTTGGATGTGGCTCCGCGTGTCCCGGCTGCGCAGCAGGAGTGTCGGATGAAAGGTGCGGTAGTGGCGGCGGCCGCCGCCGCAGGGGATGGACGCCCGCTCAGGTGGCCTGGTCCAGCTCCACCAGCAGCTCCTCGCCGAGCTGGAAGTGCTCTCCGCCCCGTACGGATCCCTCGTCCTCGCCGTCGTCCAAGGCCAGCTGGGAGAGGGCTGGCCCGTCCACCACGAAAGGCAGCATGTCCCCTAAGAGGCCTGGAGGGCAACCCGGCGGGAGGAGAAGAAGAGGAGGAGGAGGAGGAGGAGGGAGAAAGAAAGAGGCCAAGGAAGGACAGAAAAGAAACGAAAGGAACTGCTCAAGACTGGGATTCTGCTTCCCTTTAAAAAAAAATAACAAGGTGGGAGAAGGCAACAAGTACTCACCCATGGGCTCCTCCAGAGATAGAAGCTTCCTGCTCAGAGCCAGGGTAGTTCCACAGCCCCGCTCAGACCTGGCATCCAAGCACTCTTCCACGCTCAAGAGGAAACCCTGGAAGGACAAAAAAAAAGGAGGGCAAGGAGGAGATCTAGACGCATCCTCAGCTGCCAAGTGGCTCGCAGATGCTCTCTTCAAACCCCACCCATGGTTCCCCTCTCCGCTCCTACCAGGCTCAAGGAGGGCATCAAGAAGCCGTCGGGCTCATGGTGGCCATGGACGCGCTTGGGAGCCCCAGCCTCCAGGAAGATATCCCGCTCCTCTTCCACGCTCAGCTCCCGGGCCCTGGGAAGGGACACGGGCAGAGCCCTTTTTTAAAGCAGTCGGGCAAGACCCTCAGATACAGGAGTAGGAGGCAAGCTGCGAAATTCTCTGCGCACCAGTGGCAAAGATGGACACGGACGCGAATAATCGCAGCGAAAGTTCTGGGAGACATCCTCTGGAGACGTGGCCTGAAGTGACACCCGAACTGTCCTTTGCTTTTGGGTTCAAATCACAAGCACAGCGGATGCTCTGAATCACGCTCTGGCTCCAAGAGTGGGCAGGGTGTGGGCCAGGGCACAGAGACTCAATCTGAACAAGACAGACATGCTCCGCTGAATGACAGCCTCTTTTAGCCCTTCTACATGACCCCTAGCATCCGCTGGTAACTTAAATTCAGATCCCCCCCAGCCAGATATCATGTGGGTTTTGTTCCTCTTCCTGTGTTCCCACCCTTCCACACTCTGTTGCTTCTGTCCGCGGTGAGGGGAGGGAGAAAAAAAGAGAGAGAGAAATGCAGGCTCACTTCCGCCTGCCGTCGGAGCAGCCCCGTAGGGATTCCTGTCTGTTAACGGGGCGGCGGGGACAACAAAAACAAACAGAAGGCGAGGAGAACCCGGCATCCACAGCTTTACAATCCGCATTGGAATTTTTTTTACCTCCGGAGATCAGGTACTTGTAAAGTGTGCTGGGGAGCCCTTAAGTGGGCGTGGGCATACTTTATTTTTTTTTAAGTCCGCTGCTGGTGGGAAAACAATTTTATGCTCCGGATCTGCAAGTGTTTTGCAGCGGATTTTAAGGGGTCTTGTAAAAGGTCTCTTTGTTCTGGATATGAACACACTAATCGCCAAAGATATTCTTAGCTTCTTGTCTCTCAAATGGCACAAGATTCTTTGCTGGACTTGTGGCCATCCCCCTGGGAACTTCATTACTGGCCAGTACAGATACTTGGGACATGACAACAACCATGAAACCAATAATTGCCCACTTATTCTTCCAACGGCTCAGAAACATTATAATTTACTGAAGACCCCCCCCCCCCACGGCACAGAGACGTTTAGCAAAAGTCCACCTCCTCACCTCTTCCTGCTCCCAATGGAGCTGCCCTGGCTCTCTGCGTTCGTCCCTTCCTGCACCGACTGGATCTTGACCGACGCCACCATCTCCACCACCGGCTCGTCTCCACACTGGCCGCCTCCTTGCGGCTGGACAGGGCGGCCCTGGCTCAGGCTGGTGTCGCTGCCCCAGCGAGGGAGGGTGGCCGGCTCTGGGGCGCGGCGACACCCCATTGAAACTCCTGGAACGAGGCCGTGGGGGTGGCGACACCGTCCGGCCGGGAGCTCTGGCGTCTCCCCGTTTCTCTGCCAGCCAGGGCGGAGGGTGGTCGGTGCTGCTCAGCTGAAAATCATCGTCCATAGAGATGTAGGGAGCCAGCATTTCCAGGTCGAGGCCCTCGTAACCCTGCGGGGATGGGGCACGGATTTAGCGGCAGCCATGGAAAGAAAGGCTTTAGACAGCTCAGAGAGAGGTTTCTTCAACAGATCCCGTAGAATTCTTTGGCAAAACATGACATCCACCTAGGCCAGGGGCTCCCATCCAACTTTCTCCAAGTCATGGACCCCTTTTTGTAATAGTCATACTAATTGGTATTATAGTACAGTGGACCTTCGTACAGTAATCCCCCCCGCCTATCGCGGGGGTTAGGGACCCACCCGACTCACGATAATTGAAAATCTGTGATATGCGGATGCAGGTTGGGAGGGTGGACACAATTCTAAACATCGCTTGCCACGCACCCGTACCTCCCAGGGGAGGGCGGCTGCGCCGTGAGCAATCTTTGGAAAGGGCTCCCTGCCACGGAGACAACTGCTTGTCTTTGCAGCCAAGAGCCCTTTAAATATCGCTCGCCGCGCACCCATACCCCCCACAGGACTGCAGCCGAGTGGTGTGCGATCTTTAGAAAGGACTCTCAGCCGTCTCCCCTTTCCCTCAAGCCCTTTCGGGGTACAGTACTGCGGTCCCACGATAGAGCAGGGCCGCAGTATGTGAACTGCGAAAGGGCGGAGGACCACTGTATAACAAAAGGTTTGTATAACATAAAATCTGTACAACACCAAACATTCCAGAGATAGGGGTTAAATTTGTATATTTTTTATTGTTTCCTTTTCATAATTCCTATTTTTTTTATAAATAGCCCGGAGTACCCTTCAGGCTAGATGGGTTATATTTTAAAAAAAATCAAGTAAATAAATAAATACCTGCAGTTCAGTCTCCATCGCCTGCACCTCCTTGTTGGATGCAAACAATTTCTGGACGTTCTCTATGTCGAAAAGCAGTTCCTCCGGTAGATCAGCCTGCGGGGAGAATAGAAAACAGAAGTTGGATGTAGACCTTCTTCTTTGGGGGGTTCTCTTTATAGAATCAAATATTTTTCTCTCTTCCTCGTTTCCTGGTTTAGAAGGAAAGACAGCTGCTTACTGGGACAGATCTCCATCGGATGGGGAAATATAGTCTGGGCAGACAAAATGTCCAGTCCTCCTCTGCCACAATGCCTATCCCATAATAGGGTGACACCATATTCCCTCTCGATAAGATTACCCCACATTTCTGCATCCTCCTTAACAGAAACAGACAAGGACGATTTCTATTATATTCCACCCCACTTCGCTTAAAGCATTATCTGGGCAGTTTACAATTTAGCTATGCTGGCTACCCATTCCCTCCCGCTCCTCTTCCCCCTCTTCTAAACTTCCTAAGGTCAGTAAATTGGGCAGGCTGGGTACTCAATTTACTGACCTGAGAAGGAAGGAAGGTTGAGTGAACCTCTAGCCAACTACCTGGAATTGAAACCCCAAGTTACGATCAGAGTTTTTACTGCAGTATAATAGAACCCCCATATCTGCAGGCTCCACAACTCCTCCACAGATACTGAAATCTGTAGATAAAAGTAAATGCTAAATATATAGTACAGTGAAGGGGGGGGGACACCCAGAAAAAGTATTTTAACATGCATTAACAGAACTGACCACTAGATGGTGCCAGATACCATGCTATGTCTAATACTTATACAAACTATAACACTGTAGATGTATAATATTGTATAGTACAGTATATGTGTGATATAATACCATAGTATGTATAATATTTCCAGGCTGTGGATAAGTAAAACTGTGGATACAGAATCCTCTGATACATGGGACTGCAGTTCAACCTCTGCTCTTTGCAGGATCCAAGGCTCCCCACAGCCCTCCTTAGGATTGACTCGGCCCTCTGCTTACCGAGTTGTTGTTTCCAGAAGCTTTCTTGGCCACCGGGGGTGGCTTGGGTGGCGGGGCTGGAGGCTTCGCCCGCAAACTCCCTCCAGCTGGCGCATTTTGGCTCCCGGGAGGGTCAAAGATGGGGCCGAGGAGCTTCTGAAGGTCTGGGCTGCAGAACCGCTTGGGGTCCATTTGTAACTCCTCCTCGCTGATGTTGGCAGGGCGCAGGAAGGCCAAAATCTTGGGGCCACGCAGCTCTGAATGAGGGACAGAAATGAGACCAAAAGCCCCCTCGAGTCCAACATGTGATTCGCACAGGTGTCAATCGGGTGATGAGCAGGACGTGAGCCCCGCTGCGCTTGGTGGCTGACCTGCAGATGCCTGGTGCCTCCAACTCTGGAGGAGACCTACAGCCATCTTGTTTGGTGACCGCCGATGGCCCTAACTTCACCAAACCTATCTCCTCTCCTTCCAAAGCCCGCCGAGTTGGCCGACATCTCTTGTGGTGGGGAGTTCCACCGTTCAACATTGTTCCCTGTGGAGCAGCGCATCTTTCCCCCTTTCCTGAGTCTCCCGCCATTCCACGTCCCTGGAGAACCTCTTTAAGTTCTCGAGCTATGACAGGGAAAACATTCCAAGCAATTCAGCGAGTGCGTCCGTCTTCAATGCTTCCCAGAAGGGAAATGGCTGAGCGTAGGCTGGGGGGGACCTGGGGTATAGCCCCGAGAAGATGAGACTGGGGGAGATGGCCCTCATAGAGGGGAACGGAGAAGGCAGAAGGGAATGAGACCAAACATGGATGGACCGACTCAACGACAGAAGCCACAGATCTCGGTTTGCAAAATCTGAGCCGCGGTGTCAAGTAGCAGACCTTTAAGCGATCGCCACTTTGGGGTCACTGCTCTCCCCTCTTGCCTGCCTGCCCAAATCCTGCTGCCCCCGTTGCTTACCAAAGCTGAGGTTGATAATCGTGTCTCCCCCATTGGCATCCAACTCCTCAAGGGCCCCATCCGAATCCAGCCCCTCGAGGCAAGGTGGAGGCAGCCGACGATGCTCTCCTTGCCGGTCGGTCTGCTCCAAGGACAGGACCAATCCTTTCTCCTCCACCTGGCTGTAAAAAACGTGTTCAGGCGGGACGGGGAGTTACCTTCAACACCATTGTACTGACATCATTCTGCTCCCTGCACCCGACTGGCCCAACAGAGTTACTTGGGGGGGGTTCCTTTAAATCAGGAATGTATCTTTCCTAAGAGTCTGGAAGTTGAGTCGTGGCTACTGGACCTCTTTTTCTTGAGAGATAGAACATAGGAGGGGTCACAGCTCAGGACCAAAATCAGCAGTACACCTCCATTTGAAGGACAAAAGGCACTCATTCAAAGATGAGGATGTACACATAGATAGAGAAGACAGGTGGTTTGAGAGAGGGGACATGGAAGCCATTCATGTGAGCATTGAAAACCCCTCTCACAACAGAGGTGGGGGCCTCGGGCATAGTCTACCTGCTACTTATCAGGGTGTGCTTTCAACAATAGCCAGGCAAATCAAAAAGTGTTCACCACCAAGGCCATAGCTAACGGCCCAGGGCCCAGAATCCAGTTTTGTATGTGTGCACATATGGATTTGTGTAGCTGGAAGTGCATATCAACATGTATGCACTTATAATAATTCAAAGAGGTTACGTTACCCGCGAATCCCCCATCAACTAGTCAAGGTTCTTACAACCCCCACCCACCCACCCACCAGCTTCTAGGAGTCTTCCTCCAATGCACAGAATGTTCCCCCACGGCCGCTGCCCTTTCTCAGGAATCTAACCTCAGAATCGAGTGCACGCACACGATGCTCTCCGGTTGGGAGTTTTTGCTGCTAGAGATGACCGTGGCTTGCGTCTGGGTCCACAGGTAGCCGCCGTTCCTGGCCAGGAAGCGGTACAGCCCCGTCGCCGCCTGCCCTTTGCTCAGCACTACCAATAGGAAGTGAAACACAGAGAGTCTAGAACAGACAGACAAACGGAGAAGCTGGGAGAAAGGGAGAGACCGAAAGGCGGAACAGGACACTGGCAATACTGTGTTTGTTTGTTTTCCCTTTTCCAAAAGCTCCTAGTTCTCAGAGTCAGAAATGGCCACGAAAGTGGCTTGGATTCCTTCACTACCTGACACAGAATTCATCATCATCATCATCATCATCATCATCATCATCATCATCATCATCATCTGTCAAGTCAATTTCGAGGGTTCTCTGGGCAGGGAAACCAAACCGCCTTCGGTTTAAACGGTTGACAAAAGCACCGTAACTCTTGGAAGTCAATGAACTAAATGCCAATCGTTCAGAAAAAAGAAAAAAGAAAAGAATTGGAGAAAGCCCTGTGGTCCATTCGTCCTCTCTGCCTAGACAAACTTTGGAAATGTAACGTGTGAATACAAGTGGGAGAAATGTGTAGGCAACAGACCGTCTGAGCCATAACTCCCTAAAAACTTCAGTTTTCAAGATGCTTTGAGGAAAGCCATGATAAATAAAACAAGTGGGGAAAAATATATATGTTTGTAGTGCAGGAAGCACCATAAGGAGTGGTGTGGTTTGAACTTTTTCTCAACTTTGGAGGATGTTAAGTGTTAAAAAGCAAATGTGACAGATCGGCCTTATTCTGAATAAGCCAACAGCATTGTCTACTGTGCTCTGTTAATGGCCTAGTAGCTAGCCCATTAAGCATCACTGCTGGCTATTGCAAAAGTTCATCTCAGTTCACCCTACAGCAGAGTTCCCGTAAAATTCCTCAGTTTAATTTTCTTTGGGTAAATTAATGGCTTTTATTCTTGATCTCAAACACGCAACACTGGAATCTTCACCAGAAAAGCTGTTGGGAATTTAAGACATTTCTTCTGATCTGATAACATCAAAGAGAAGCAGGGGACTTTATACCTCACCCTCTTTTCTGCACTAGGAAGGGAGGAAAGAACAGAAAGCAAGAATACAAGGGGGAATTACAGGGAAAGTAGGATTACAGATCACAGCCTAGGTGGGAATGTAAGAGAAGCGGGGAGCCGTGTGCACGACATAAAACAACACACTGTTCCCCCTTCTTTCTCTTAAGAATAATACAGACTTGTTCTACTTGCACAAAGGCACACATGGAGAGCCTTATGATTGCATTATAATGCCTCATTGACTGAAAGAAGCTAGCCTGAAAAACCCCCACAGTAGATTCACCATAGATGGGGTGCTGCAAATATATTTGAATGTTACTCCCTGCAGCTATAGCATGCATCAATCAGAAATTAGTTCCTGCTTTCTTACGCCGCAGAGAGGATGCAAAGGGCCTCCGAAGTGCTGTTTGGTGGACTTCACATTTCTAGGTTTAAAAATTTCCAGATAGTGAGAACAGACAAAAGAAAAAAAATTTTTACCCAGCGCATTGTTAGTCTGTGGAACTCCCTGCCACAGAAGGTGGTGATGGCATCTGACCTGGAGGCCTTCCAAAGGGGATTGGACAGATTCCTGCAGGAAAAGTCCATCCCAGGTGACAAACCATGATGGAGATGTGTCATCTCCAGGCTTAAAACCAGGGTACTTCAAGGGCCCGATGCAGGGAAGTGGGATCAGGGGGCAGATATCGAGTCTCGTGCGCTCCCAGACACATTTGGTGGGGCCACTGTGAGATGCAGGAAGCTGGACTAGATGGGCCTTTGACCTGATCCAGCAGGGCTCTTCTTATGTTAGGTTTAGGTTTTTCTTTAAAAATCCCACAATTAAAAGCCTCCTCATCTGTGCTTTAACCTACACTTCATTCAGGGCCATTTACTGCACAGGTAGGTGCATATACAACTAAATTCTGTGAGCAGTGGAAAAACCCCGCTTAAATTGGCATACATTTTGCATCGTTAAGCTCTGCGTAAGCCAACCACGGGCTAAAAGACAAAGAAAAGAGTAAAGCCCTCAATCCCCAGCTGTTTCCGGGCTTCTAAAATTTTGCCAGATATCCTCTGCCATGAAGACCTCCATCGTCACCCCCACGAGGGCTAGAAACTCGGGACTTCTATGGACAGAAAGCGAAGACTATCACAGCAACGCTACAGCACCATGCCTTTCTCTGCCTCCCTGATTATCAAGCAAGGAGGTCGGAGTGGATTCAAAAGCAGGCTCAGGAAAGCCGGAGCGAAGGAAAGAGGTACGGCTGCTCCGACTTACGGGTGTTGACGCTCTTGATGACAGCATCGGAGTCCAGGGCGTGGATGTACTCGTACAAGGAGCAACCAAGCAAATCTTCAGGCGTGTAGCCGGCCAGTTCAGCAATCCTGCCCGGGGAGACAGCGAGCGAGAGATACCCAGAAATAAGATCCCCCCCCCAAAATGCAGGTTCCCCGGAGCGCAGGCTGTTGTTCCGGTTGGACTTGATTTCCAGCGACACACACACACACACACACACACAGAGTCTCCAGGGTTCAGCCTCTCAAAACTGTTTTCCTGATGACAGAAGATTCCTGCAGCCACTAAGATTTCTAACCCCCCCCCCATCAAAACCATCCCTTCCTAACTGGGTCTTCTGAGGATCCCAGAATTTTCAGGGGTCAAGAGAGAGGTGGGAGTGAGACCAATCCCAAGCAAAAGCATAGTTATCTGTTATCCTGCCCTCCACACCCACAGTCACACCCAGAGTAAGAAGAAGTATTAGTGCAGACCTGGCTTCTATTTTGATTGTTTGTTAGCTTTCTTTTTTAATTTTGGGTTCCGTTGTTGGTTTGCTTATTACTTTTATGTCTATCTTTGGAGCCTATTATTGTTGTTGTTGTTGTTGTTGTTGTTGTTGTGCTTTGTATTATGGAATTTTTATATCTGTTAACCGCCTTGAGTTCCTTTTGGGAAAATCTGGCGGGATATAAGTATAACAAACAAACAAACAAACAAACAAACAAACAAACAAACAAGCTTGTAGATATGGACATTTCATTCCAGAAGGTTGGTCCGGTTCCGAACACCAGCTGGGCTCCTGCGTTTCGTTTTGGAACCAGACCACTTCCAAAACAAAATGCCCATCTCTAGTTAGCTTGTTAAAGATAGCTAGGGTACCTGTGAGTTCATTATTGGTAAAGTCTGCAGAGGTTTCATCCCCACCACCTCTGCAGTCCAACCCCCCACCACCACCACCAAAAAAACAAAAAAAATCACCCATCTGCAGACTTCCGCCCTCTGGGTTGATCTCCCTCTCAGGCCAAAGGGCAGGGGCCGGTTGTCCTACCTGTAACTGGGAGATTAGCCGAGGAGGTGGAGGGAGGAAGCCCGCCCTCCCGGCTTTCGGCTCACCTGTCGTCACAGTAGGTGAACTTCATGTCCATGGTGTGGCGGCTGAGGAAGGTGCCGCTCGCCAGGGGGGTCTCAATGTTGGCGGGGTGTGGAATGGCTTCGCAGATCAGCACCAGGCAGCGCAAGGGCAGCTCCGCAAACCCGCCCTCTGCCTCCTTCCCCTCGGCAGGCTTGGCTGGCGCGTAACACCGCATGTGCCCGGAGCAATGCAGCACCTGCAACCGTGGGAGAATTCGTGAATGATGCAGGCCAGGGCTACCCTTGGGCTCACAAACTTCCCCTGTAAAACAGCTGGCCGGAGAGCTCGATGGCTTAGGTGTCTACCCTGTTTCCCTGAAAATAAGACCTCCCCCAAAAATAAGCCCTAGCAGGATTTCTATGCATTTGTTAAATATAAGCCCTACCCTGATAATAAGACCTAGCGATGGGCGTGGCTATGGTTGTGTGCAGGGCTGACATTCAACCATACTATACTTAATAAAAGTAAGTCATCCCCTGAAAATAAGCCCTAGTGTGTCTTCTTGAGAAAAAATAAATATAAGACAAGTGTCTTATTTTCGGGGAAACACGGTAGCTGCGGAGGAAGAAGTTGAGAGGCCAAAGAGTCCATGGATATTTTGGGGCTTTCCCCTCATGGTTCCTTTCTTTTCCAGCCCTGTTTTAGACCGTTGGTTCACAAAAATGCCCGTGGTCTTCACTTCCGCAGGAACTACAGAGGAGCACAAACCGGTTCGCCCCATTTCATCCCAGTTCGTCAAGGCAGCAGCACAGATGCTGCAGCTCCCCCCCTCCCACCGCCTGCCTCCTCTGGCTCCATCAGCCACTCGCTGTGTCCATCACGCTTGCGTCGTGACCCTCCTCAACCGATCATCCAGTCCCTGGCTCTGGATGACCGCATCAAGTTTAGGTTCCTCTGCCCCGCCCCTCTTGGCTGATCTCCCACTCAGGCAGGCAAAAGGGCAGGGGAGGGAAAGTGCTACTCTTGCCTGTGACAGGGTGATTAGCCCTAGGAGTGGAGGAAGGGAGCACGCTTGGCCTGGTGAGGGGATGACTGGCTGACGAGGGGTGGGGTCAGGAGCAGAAGCACCGGGATGAACCGGCTCGTGCCCAGACCCACGCGAACCACACGGGCCACCCCCTTTTGCGGGGCAGCACTGGCCATAGTTCCTAGAGACCCATCAAAGGTTTTCAACCACCATCTCCCCACTGGAGCTTTTTTGCCCTCCTCCATCTATGCTCTCGGACTTATGCAGACCCGATCCATCCACACACTTCCGGGCACTCACTTTCCAGGTGGCAGACTTGAGGTTGACGGTCCGTCCCCTCGTGGTCAGGGTGCTCTTCATGCGTAGGGAGAAGCTGCGCTCAGTTTTGACCTCCTTCTTCTTGGAAAAACCTGGGAAAGGTTTAAGAATCCGGTCATCCAGGTTTCTCCTTCCAGCTTGCTCAAGGAGGTGGCAAAAGCTGGGACGATCCCACAACTTTTCTCCCCCCCCCTCCCTACAACTACTCCTACTTTTGCGAGCCCTGGGATAACCTCCCACCCACGTTTATTTTCTTTATACCCTGCCTTTCTCTCAATACAGGAGCCGATGGAGTTCCTCCCAATCTGATGGAAAAACCACACGATGTAATAGGGCCCTGCCAGAAAATGCAAAAGGGCGCAAAGCTATACAGTAAGGCCCGTGTATCTATTGGGCATCGGTTCCAAGCCACCCAGCGGATACTGAAATCCGCGGATAAGATCAAACGGTGGCGACAGCAGGTGGTGGGGTGCCGAGGGCAAAAAGACTGGGCCGCATCGCACAGCTTTCACCACTGCCCCACACCACCCACTGATCGCCAACCACAGATAACTGAATCCGTGGGTGGTGAAATCAGCAGATACAGGGGTGCTACTATACATTGCAGGGTCTCTGTTTCCCTCTGGTTGCTGGTTGTAGTAAAAACAACCTGGAAATATGTATAGATATGTATTTCTGAGGGTTTTTTATTTAGTATATTAAGACAGCGGATAAATGACATCAGGTTCCATAGTATTAAAACATTTTTTCTTCAATTGAGTCAGGCAAAACCCAAGTGAAGAAAAACTTTACAAGCAAGTTACACTTTTTCTTTCATTCTTTTCCTTTTTGTTTTCTTTCTTTCTTTCTTTCTTTCTTTCTTTCTTTCTTTCTTTCTTTCTTTCTTTCTTTCTTTCTTTCTTTCTTTGCCCATTCTGCAGAGTGTTAGCTTGTGCAATTCGACGTGTGATGGGAGATTCTGCTTGGGGTTGGGAACACGGGCACCGCTGCCCTGATGCAGTCGGACACAGAAGCACAACACTGTCCTAAATGTTGTAACCCTAAAACACAGTTGTCGTTTTGCACGATCTGCATTATTTGTGCCAAAGCCATTCTGTGAAAACTCTTGTTCCAGGCCAACAGAGAACATGGGGTGGGGGTGGGGGGGTGGGGGTGGGAGTCTCTCCCTCTGCCTGCACAAGAAGGAGGATGCAGGAAAGGGTTCAGCATCTCTGGTACGGGCTGACCTTGCCTGGGGCTCAGAACATCCTGAAGCTCCTCTTGGTCGCAGGGATGAATGAAGTCAAAGACGCTGTGGCCAATCAGCTCCAACTAGTGGAAAAGGAGGAGAGATAGAGAGAAAAGGAGAGGAAAATCAGGGAGATCTGCAAGGAGGGAGGAGGGAAGGGAGACAGCTGGCACAGATGCGGCCAACAAGCACAGCACCATATGCTAGAACATGAGACCCGGGAATGCGGATCTGCCGAGAGCTCCCTGATTGGCTAGGAGGCCCTGGAGCCAGCCAATAGGGGAGCTCCCACCCCTACACACACACACACACACACACACACACACACACACACACACACACACACACACACACACACACACACACACACACACACACACACACACACACACACATATACACACACACCTCCTGTGTTCCCTTGCTGTCCCCCACGTCTGTCATTCATGACTCCGAAGCCAGATCCGCACATAAGAAAGGGAGAACCTTTCGGAAAGCATTTGACCTGCATCTTTTTGAGATTTCTCCCTTTTGTCGTCAGCCCCGTTGTTGTTTTTTAAATGAGCATGGAAGCGTGGGCGTCTTGCGGAGAGAAGCAGGGTTTTGGAGCAGAAGGCTGCGAAATCCCAGGCTTTGAAGGAACTGGGGGGACGGGGGGGGGCTGGATTTGCAGCCGGTGGATCAGTCAAGCAAATGGGTTATTTTCGGTTTTACTTTCCAGTTTCCCGGCCACAAATAAACTGCGTTATTCAAATCAAACTGTATCGGTAGCCACAGGAAACTGCCCTAGTGGTAAGATGATGTTTTGTATAACAATTCAAAGCCCTAGATTTGGACCAAATATACCAGTTTGTATTCAGTCAGATAGCGGGGGGGGCAGGGGAGGGGGGATAGCAAATTCTACACCTTTCAGGAGCATCAATGGGAATGTTTGGAATAGCAGAATCATGAAGTTGAAAAGGGCCTCTAAGGCCATTCCTCCATGCAGGAAACCAAATAAAACCAGATCGGACACTGCAGTTGTCTAATTTTCTCTTGAAAGGTATCGGTGTCCGAGCGCTCATCCCCTTTATAGGTTTCATCACCTTAGGCCATTGTTCACCTTAAGGCTATGGATACTGTTGTCTCCCTAACGAGCCTATTCAGGCCATTGTTCATCTTATGAGCCTATTTCAGACCAGGGTGACAAGAGGTCAAAGCGGACTATAAGATGGAGGACTCGCACTAGCTGTATTCAGACTGAGGAAGCTGTTTGGGTGAGCAGCGAAACGTTTCTATCTCTCAAGTAAAAAGACGTCCAGTAGCCACGACTCAACTTCCAGATCCCCTGTTGAGGTTATTGGCTCCGTTTTGTACTGCTCTAAAGGTTAGGACGTTTTTCCTGATATTCAACCGAAAGCTGGCTTCCTGTAACTGGACTGTAACTACGCGTCCTGCACTCTGGGATGGACAAGAAGAGATCCTGCCTCTCTTTCCCCCCCCCCCCAGGTCTTTGAAAAGTGCCATCATATCTCCCCCTCAAGTCTCCTGAGTCGTCTTCCTTGAACCTCGCTCCAATTCATCAGCATCCTTCTTGAAGTGCAGTGTCCAGAATTGGGCACAGGTCTGGCCTAACCAGTACCGAACAGAAGGAAAACAAGCACCCAGGAGGCCTTTGAACACTCGACTCCTGTTAATGGGCCCTAAAACAACCCTTGCCTTTTTAAAAACGTAATACTGCCTTCTTTCCCTTGAACTCTTTATTCCCCGAAGAAATTCGTCACAGGGACGAACCAAGTCAAAGATACCATCGTATTTTAAACATCCTGACTGGACAAAATAGTCCATTCAGAAATCAATCTGTTGGGGGTCAGAATTTTGCATTCCACCCCCCACCCACCCACAAAACTCTTAGAAAGGCCACGAGGAAAATGCTGCCCCGGGTGCTGTTCAGCAAGACTGAAAAGGAAGCATTGTTTCACATTTGGAACATTTTCGAGTCCAGAAAGACGAAGACAAAGGGACGCTTTTGTTTCCTGGACTGCAGGTTGCGTCCACGAGGGAGAATCCGCCGCACTGAGGCTGCAGATTCGCATCATGAGATGCGGCCGCAGGGAAAACGCCATCTCGGCCACATTTCCTGCTTCCCACTCTTCTGTCAGTGCGGCCGTGAGGAAATCAAAACCTCTGCTTTCATCTTAGAGGAACTACAATTAACCAAGGGAGAAGCACCTTCCAGAATTCAGGGTACTCATTCTGTTCATCTCAAGATCTGCGAGGCCGCTCGTGCCCCACATTTCCTAAGAATCTTTTATTTTTAAGTCTCTTTTCGTTTGGGGACCTATTTTTCCCCCTTTAAGACCTGAAGTCAAGAGACAGTTCCACATGTGAGGGAAAAGATCCTGCACCCTCTGAGCCGTAGATGGGGGATCCGGGACATGTTGAAATACACCCAAGAGCTTCAAAGAGGCTCCCCATTCTGAATGAGGGATGGGCACGAATCAGAAAAATGCCCTTTAGCAACTGGCTTAGGAAACCCCAATGGGAAGGATTTTAGGGGAGAGACAGAGGAAGTTTCCCTTCAATTTTGATGTCTCTACGTGCCTGGGGAGGTGTTTTACAGCCCGACAAACTGACAAATCAAGAACCGCTTTAAAAAAATGCATCAATCCATATTTGTCAGGAGCTATCGATTCGCAGAAGTACGAACCGACAAACTAGCCATTTTCTGCACGGATTTTGCAACCTGTTTCTAAATTCATCCTCATCTCAAGCCTAAAATGGGGGGGGAAGGTTGTGGGGTTGAGAAGGGGGAGGCATGGTGGGTTCTCTAAAAAGCCACCCGTGTCTTCCAGGCTGTGTTTCGACTATCTCTGGTTCGACACACTGCCGAGAACAAGCCACGGTCTTCTCCCTGCAGTTCTACTCTGTGGAACCCCAAAGAAACCCACTCCCTATCCCCTCGTCCTTGGTGCCTTTCCCACCAGGAGGCCCACCCCCTTCGATCCACACAGGTGGCCCTTGTGTCCGGGTCTCACCACGGCATCTCACCTGACTGAGGCCCAGGTGTTTGTTGACATTCTCCGAGAGGTAGATCATGTCCCCTTCCTCGGTCAAGACCATGAGAAACCCATCCAAGGCCTTCAGGTAATAGGCGTCAACCTCCTCCTCGGCCTCCACCTCGTTCCTCCATTCTCCTGCGTTTGTTTGTTGACAGGGAAACAGAACAACGTTGGCTCAGGCTAAAAGCCAGATGGGTTTTGGTCATTCAGCAGTATCACAGCACAGGCAATTTCCACGCCAATGGAAAGGGTTTGGTCGCTTTCTGCAGCCATGACCTGGTATAGCTCAATCCCCGTATCTGCAGGGAGGGGGAGGGGGTTGGTTCCAGGGCTCCCCTGGATACTGAAACGGGAGGGCAATAGCAAATGCTAAATATATAGTAGAGTAAAGGGGGATTGGGGACCAAGAAAAAATATTTTATTATGCATTAGCAGAACTGGCCACTAGATGGTGCCAAATACCATGCTCTTTATCTATAGTATTTTCAAACCGCAAATAAGTGAATTGCGGTTATAGGGGGGGTGTCTACTGTGATTAGAAACCATTGGCTAGTTCAACAAAAAAGTAATTTGGATCCTATTCCTTACCCCATTTTTGAGATATATTTATTGCGTCCTCAGTATCTGCAAGCAATATCTAGGGCTCTAGATAACGCTGTGAGTTGTAACTCGTTATTTCCAAGTCATTTTATACTATTAATTTGGGGGGGGGGGGGAAGGTTATAGCAAGACCCACATGGGCCACCATGCTCCCATCAAGGGACACGGGCCATTAAGATGGACCTGGGGATGATCTGCCTCCCCCGCCCACCTTGAAAAGCTCAGCACCACCAGGGATGCCGGATCAGAGCTTCAGGATGTGTCCCCTTCACTCACACCCCTTGGGGGGGGGGGAGAGAAGAGGACCGCTCCCAAGAGGGCTGTTCTCACCCGAGTTTAAGAGCTTGTGCATCCTTAGGTAGCTGATAGTCAAGCGCATGATAGAAGCCTTATCCAAGTGCGCACTGACCCCCCGGGCAAAGGGAAGGGTGTGGGCCAGTTGGTAGAAGACCTCCGTCTCTTTGCTGCGCCTGCATCGTGCGGCATCCCGTGATTTCTCCTTCCGGATTTCTGTGGTGGACCTGCAGGAAAGGGAAGACGCATCAAAAGAAGCCCACGCGTGGTCAAATGCTTTCTTGACAGGGCTTGTGGGCACAGCTATGGCCCATGTGGGGCAGTAGTCCCCCATCAGATTAGGGAAGATTAGAAAACTTAGGTTCGAATCTCCGCACAGGCACAAAGCTTGAGGGACCCACCATGGGCTCTCTCAGCCTCCCTTATTTGGTGAGACTGCTGTAAGGATAAAAATATAGGGGGAAGGAATTATAGACTAATTTGGATAGAAATATTGACATTAAGGTATATAAATGAAGGAAATAATGAACAAATCTCCTCAAGGTTCGTGTTTTCTGAAGCAACTACGAGGATGAAATAAAAACAAGGACAGTATGATGCCTGTGAGGTCAAATATTTTTAATTTCATTGTGATCTTCCATGGATTATAATCCAATTTGTCAGACCCACTTCCATTTCCGGCACAGGAAGAGCTGGATTATGGTCACCTTGAACAAAAACTCTATGTTAAGCATGTCTAAACTTCGGCCCTCCAGATGTTTTGGACCACAGTTCCCACAGTCCTTTGCCTCTGGCAATCTAAGCTTGGAATTCTGGGAGCAGTGGTCCAAATCATCAGGAGGGACTAAGTATGGACCTGCCTGTTCTATGTAGAATCTGCACCCTGAGGAGAATAGTTGAGGCCCACTGGCATGTGAATTTTTCAGCATAGAAAATCTCCCACAAACTGCCCACTGCCTTGGGGTTCTGCCCCCATATCGGAGGTGGATACCCGCAGCCCACAAATGCAACCTGTGTCCTCGCTCTCACACAACCTCAAGCCCCAAAGGCATCTATCTCCTAGAAACCATGACTGACCTTTTTCTGAAACAAAAATGTGGAGAAAGGCCCTGTGAGAAATTCCATCCTTCGCTGGCCCACCTCCACCCAGGTGCTTTCAGTGCACGTAGCTATTCCGTAGCCTTTCTCACCACCACACAACCAGAGCGAGGGGATTTTTCGGTGTCCCCTCTGAAAACCTGGCCTGCCTCTAAGCTGAGACCACAACTGACACGCAACCCATTGCGGTGGCTCGAAGGGAAAGGATTTCTCCAAGTCTTCATTTCAGGAAGCCTAATTGTGTCCGTTTCCCCCCAAAAAACAAGAGAAATAAAAGTGTTATGCTTTCTCTCTGGGTTTCCTCACAAGCAGGCAAACTAGCAAATTGTCGGTGCGACCTACACACCTTGGTGTAAAGAAGAATGCCATTCATATATGAGAATCTGCACCTTCGCACCACACACAAGGTGATGCTACCTTCATTCTACTGCCAAAATCAAGACCATCTCTGAATCGTACCATTCCCAAACACACACACAACATACCCCATTATTTTGGCAAATCTTATATGACTCGCTAAGGACAAACCTATTCAGACTTCCAGGAACCAGCCGTCCTAAATCCATTCCCCCTCTCCAATTCCTATTTTGTAGAAGGGAATTCAAGTCCCTGTTGTGTTCTCCACCTCCTCTCCACCACAGAATAACTCCAGGTTTTGATCCAGGTTTCCTGTTTCGTCCTTCCGAACGCCACAACGTCCAAACCCCATCACTTGGAAGCAGCCCCAAAGGCGGGAAAACAAGCCCCTTCCACACCCTCTGCAGAGATGAAGTCCCTCTCCGGTCCCCCAGAATCCGGGTCATCCTGACCACGACCCCCTGAAGAAAAATCTAAGGGATGATCCAAGCTATACGTAAGACAGAACCGCTAGCGGACACCGGAGGCTTCTACCACATGAAAGAGATGATCACCCAAGAAATTACGAACTGCATGCAAAAATCAGCACTAGGGATTCGTTTGAATGACAGACACCCCATCCTTTTGTACAGCGTCCATCCACGGCGGATGGATGGCATCATTTCTGTTCCAGGCAATGGTGAACAACTTTTAGCACAGCCCCGAGGACGCCTCCACCACTGCCCCCAATATTCTCCCCATACCCTGGGAAGAGACAGGCTCAGCATGCCCCCAGGAACCTCCAGGAGCCCCCGAAATCATGGAGAGCTCTCTAGGAAGCCCCCCCCCATCTCAGGAATCCCACAGAAATAGGCCGGTTCAAAGCAAGCAGGAGGCGTAGACAAAGTGGAAATTCGTTCCCGGCGGTGGCATCCGAAAACGCCAACAACCTCAACCCCTTCGAATGCCCACGAGACCAGGCGCGTACCGTCTCCTCCGGCTCCTCAGTGACTTCCGCCGCCAGCGCATAGGCAACGCTCTCTCCTCACTCCCCGTGTTGACCGAGCCGGATTGCAGGCTCCTCTGCCATCCCGCTGCTTATTCCCACCTTCTGACCCTCCCTCCCGAGGTCCCATTAAGGGTACAAGCTGTTCCATTTCGGTCCTTTGGCCCACTGCCCATCACTCCAGGGGTCCAGGTTGCAGGAGGATGACCGGTGGCATTCTCCCGCAAGGTGCAACGGCCGTCTTATCTCTCTCTCTCTTTTTTTCGGTCGGCTCCCTCCCGGGCAGAGGGTTCACCAAGAAGGCATGGCACCTGGCCAGGTGGAGCATGGGGTCACCAGGCGTTGCTGGCAGTAAGCGGGGGGATCCTCATGCACGGGAGCAGGATGTATGTGCACGCACACATGGGCGCTGCAGGAAAGTACCGTCAGGAGGAAGGAAGGAAGGAAGGAAGGAAGGAACGAACGAAACGAACGAACGAACGAACGAAAGGAAGGAAGGAAGGAAGGAAGGAAGGAAGGAAGGAAGGAAGGAAGGAAGGAAGGAAGGAAGGAAGGAAGGACAGCAGAAAAAGCAGTGGCCCTGTTCCAACTTATCTACTCCTCAGCAGAGAAGCAAAGGGGGGAGGATTCAATATACAGTGGTACCTTGTATAAAGGAATTAAAGGAATCAAATTATGTTAAGCAAATTTTCCTTTATACAAATTTCCCATAGGAATGCATTGAAAACAGAGTAATCCCTAATCGCAACAATTTTTATGTTGTACGGATTCGCCCCGTAGGCGCTTCCATCAAGCAAATTTCCACTACAGATTTTATGTTATACAAACCGTTTGTTATATGAGGATCCACTGTATACGGTATATGTATTTATGGCACCTTTAACTTGTTATTATTGTATGATCTTAATTGTGAGTTGCCTGTGGGAGAAAGTTGGCATACAAACAAACAAATAAATGTTGTAGACAAATCTATTTCTCTTTCTTTCTTTCTTTCTTTCTTTCTTTCTTTCTTTCTTTCTTTCTTTCTTTCTTTCTTTCTTTCAGAAAAAGCAAGTTCCTAGTCCTTAAGACTGCAAAGAGGCTGCTTGGAAATATACGGGGCATTTTTCTCCCTTTGGCAAAAGGTGTCCTTTCATGATGTCTATCGATTCATATCCTTTTGTGTGCCTATTCCTCTTTCCATTCTGCATTTCCCAAGCCCAGAGCTATTCAAGACCACCTGCCCGATATCCCCGAAACAAGAACGGAGTCAACGAGATTCGAAGGCGGTCCAGGGAAATGCACCGACCCCCTGCACATGTCGGTTCTCACCCTCCCCAAAAACCATCTCGGCTCTCTCCGGTCTTGGAGAAAGTTTGCCGCAGTTGTCCCCCCCCCTTAAAACTGGAGCGTGGCCCCAGCGGGAGTTCATTCTGCTGCATCACCGCGCCACCTGATAACGGCTAACTACGCAAGAGCGCACGTGTGCATCGCTGATGCCTTCTGCTCCGATGAAGCATCTCTGACGTCAGTTTCCTTCCTCCGCTGAGAATATCTCTGCTATCCACAGCCAGCTTCGCAGCCGCTGGGCTCCCCTCCTCCTTCTTAGCACAAAGCGGGAGACCAGAGGCGGCCAGGGAAGTACGAACAGGCAAAAGCCGTCTCCCTTGCAGCCAGCGAGCAGCAGTCCTATCCCTGAGTTTGCAGGGCAGCCGTGCACACCACCCCTGACAAGCGGGTCAGCGCACAGATTATTGATATATACACATATATTAAATTCAGTCCATCTCCCACTCGTTTTGTGAGACAGCCACGGGAACTCAAGGACGGCGATTCTGAACATTGGGTGCTTAGAAAGACGACGGTCAAGAAACCGAGGGATCAAGTCCAACCTGACTCATGCCTGGATCATCTTCATAAGAACATAAGAAGAGCCCTGCTGGATCAGGCCAAAGGTCCATCGAGTCCAGCTTCCTGTATCTCACAGTGGCCCCGCCAGATGCCTCTGGGAGGGCATGAGACTAGATAACTGTCCCTGAATCTGGCCCCTGAAGTACCCTGGTTTTAAGCCATCTCCATCATCTCCAGCTCCATCATGGTTTGTTACCTGTGATGGACTTTTCCTCCAGGAATCTGTCCAATCCCCTTTTGAAGGCATCCAGGCCAGATACCATCCCCATCTCCTGTGGCAGGGAGTTCCACAGACTAACAACGCGCTGGGTGGAAAAAAATTCTTTTGTCTGTTCTTACTCTCCCAACCCTCAATGTGAGTGGATGTCCCCTAGTTCTGGTATTTTGTGAGAGGGAGAAGAGTGTGTCCCTCTATCTTCAAAACAGTTGCTTTCTCTCTCTCTCTCTCTCTCTCTCTCTCTCTCTCTCTCTCTCTCAGCCTGCCCCACAGATTCCTCCTGGCCTTTTCGGAGCCTTAGTCTGCTGAGCAACCACACCCCTAATTATGCTGCATTATCCTGGTTATACCGTGCAGTATTTCAAGAATAATCATCCCAGAAAAGGAGAGCTGGGAGGAGCCTCTAGTGTAGAACATCAAGGCACCTGCCAAGGAGCAGCACTGAGGGATCGAACTCCCAAACTCATGGCTCTGGATGTCTCAGCTCCAGAGCTCTCTGGCAGTTCAAACGCTGGCCTTGCACAGCCCGCTTCCTTCTTTCCTCCTGGCCTTAAGCGCTCCCGGCTGCCTCATCGTGGATCCAAACTTCTTAATCACAGCTCTCTCTCTCTCTCTTTCTGTGTGTGCCAGCGAGTGTGTGGCCTCTCCCCTTTCCCTGCTGCACGTGCACTTGGCAAAGCCTTTGGCTGTCCGCATCGGTCCAGGACACTGTGTACTGTAGACAGGGGGGACAGATGCCAAGAACCCGTCACTGGCGGAGGGAGGGACGGAGAGGCGGAAAAGGAGACCAGGGCGGGAGGGAAGATGCCCCTGCTGAGAGACGGAGCAGAGGGAAAGAACGCGGATCCTGAACCCACTTACAAACCTTTGCACCTCCCCTTTAAAAAGCAAGGGTGGAGGGGTCTGAGGCATGCACCCTTGCAGCTTTTGGGAAGACGCACTGCTGTTCCAACCTCTGCCCTTCAAGAAGCTTACTGTACGGCCCTCATAGGGGCGCTAAAATCTCATTAAAAATCTATTCCCCCCCCCAAAAAAAATGGAAATTTGGGGATTCCATGGGCTCTCCTTTTATTCTCAAGAGGAACGAGACAGGGAGGAGGGGAGGGGGAAACCCACGGCGTAAACAGATCCTGTGACGGACTTTGTTTTTCCACCAGCCAAAGAAGGGAGGGTGGATCCGGGAATATTTTGGATGAATTTTTGATTCCATGTGAGCTCACACTCTCTCACACACACACACACACACAAATACACACACCCCACAGCCGCGACCACTCCGGCTGACCTAAGCCGGCTCCGATGTGTCCCTCGCTCTTTACACCCACACGAGGGCCTCTTCCCTCCTCTGGGCTGGGTGGGAACACGATGTTCTTGGCAACCATCCGCCTTCCCCACCCTATAGCTTTACATCTGGAGAGAGAATGGTATTTGTGTACATAAAGGAGGGGTGAGCTACCTTTCACCTGAACCAGCTTGGGAAAGAGGAGGAAGAGGAGGAGGAGGAGGTTGTGGGCTCGGGTGGGGTGGGGGGCAGGGAAGGCCACATTCGCATCCCTCGGCGGAGATTTCCTCAGTTCCCGATGTGGAAAGCCACGGGGAAAGAGTCAAAGCAAACACGCCGCGTGTTCACTCCCTCAAGGAAGCCACAGCCTCCAGCTTGCTAGAGGTCAGCAGGGCCGTTTGAGGACGGGGCGTTTCAGAGACCGCTCCTTCATGGGGGGGGGTTGCATAAGGTGGGGACAACGAGAGGCCCCTCGTCAGAGTAAACGACAGGAAAAAGGGCTGCTTAATTGTTGCCGTTTCTGTTTCCCAGATTGAGAGCCAAGGTCCACAACTCAAGGACAAAAAAAATACCTTTGGACGGGTTTTCTTTTGCATTCTATCATTCTGTCTTGTGCAAAGCTAAAATGTAACCCTAATGCTGGGGGATCCACAGCGAGGAATGTACAAGAAAGATTCCCTGCACTTAGATGGAGCCGACTCCGATTGGATTAGGGGCAGCTTAAGGCGCTATATTTACTTACTAGCAGCGAGGCCAGCTCCACGGCGTTGCCCCAATCAAACTCCAAGACTGCCCTAATGGTGCTTCTGTCCTTGGTTTGCAGGGACGCAGGCGTGCGCACACACACCCTCAGTGCCCATGTCAACTTCCAGCTACTATGCAGCTACTCAGGGCTGAAGCAGGGTTTTATTCTTCCCTGTTATTGACCTAGCAATAAAATGTGCCTTCTGCTTTGCGAGAGGCTGATGCAACAAGACCAGGATGGAAAGAAAGCACCCTCCAGGCATGTCCAAACTTCAGCCCTCCAGATGTTTTGGACAGCAACTCCCACAGCCCTTTGCTGTCGGCGATCTGAGCTTAGAATTCTGGGAGTTGTGGTCCAAAACATCAGAAGGGCTGAAGTTTGGACATGCCTGGGAGGGTGCTTTCTTTCCATCCTGGTCTTGTTGCATCAGCCTCTCGCAAAGCAGAAGGCCAACAATATTTGGGCTCAACTGCCAACCTGGCAGTTTGAAATCATGTCAAATACAAGGAGATAAATAGGTACCACCGTAAAAAGCGGGAAGGTAAAACAGTGTTTCCTTCCAGCCATGCCGGCCACGTGGCCACGGACTTGCACAACACTGGCTCTTCGGCTCGGAGGTGAGCACTGCTCCTAGAGTCAAACATGACTAACACACATGTCTTAACTTTACCTTTTAACAGGGAGATGGAAGCTTACGCTGGCCAAGAGGAAGCCACGGCATTCCCAACTCCGTGCCACCAAATGGGCCAGGTGGCTTCCTACACCAGTGGCCTCCCGCCTGACAGCCACATAAACTTTCTTCCACTTTTCTGGAGCAAAAATTCCCCGGCTTGCCAAGGCCAGCAGAGAAATGCCGGGACAGTTCCGGCATTCCTTTGGGCTTTAGCAAGGGAGGAAAAAAGCTGAGAAGGCCTGCCTCGGTTTGGCTCACGGCCATGACCTGTTCTCTAGCTGAGCCAAGAGGCGACGCCAAGAACATACATAGCGTGTGAATGGGCGCAGAGAGAGAGAGAGAGAGAGAGAGAGAGAGAGAGAGAGAGAGAGAGAGAGAGAGAGAGAGCAAGGAAGCCAGAGAGGTTCCTCGCAAGCATCTGGGCCAAAGGACACCCGCGCTGGACGATTCACCCACTGCCCTAGAAAAGAAAATATGGCTTCAAACAGAACCTCAGGAATCCCGGTGCTTGGATGCAACTACTGTGCACCACTGCCTGAAGTGAGAGCAGGGAGGAACCAGCAGGTTCCTCAACCCTAATCAAGACCTTTAAAATAAAAAATAAAAACTTTCCCCCTCTGCCCACTCTGCTGTCCTAAATGACCACCCTTAAAAATCTCATGCTCCCACCAAGTTTCACCACTAGGCTTTAAAGCCATCTCAAACGGGGGTTGGGGAGGGGACGGAGAGGGCTTCCTCTACCTAAAAAGCCCTGCGTCTGAAGAAACAGGTCCCAGTGTGGAAATGAAATGGCTACATATTTAATGGTTCCACAACATGTATCTTTTGTGTTGTTTCTGTTTGGGGTTTCCATGTTTGTTTTGGAGAGGAGAAAAAAGTTAGACTAACTCCAGCATAATGTAGCACAGCGATTTTTAGACAGTGACACAGTTGACTCCTCGTTTTTTGCAGGGAAGCAACAAAGTTACTTTGGAGTAGGAACTAGCAAGCCACTCCAGTATTCCTGCCAAGAAAACTCCACGGACATGGGGTCACGGAGAGTCGGTCACGACTGTAACGACACAACAGCAAAGATACAACAAGGACCGGCCAAGACGAATGCAAAGTCTGCACAGGTTACTACTCTCTACTACAAGTCCCATTATCCAACCCACCTCCTAGTCACTGCCAGAGGATTCTGGGCGTTCTTGATTAAATGAAGCTACTCAATAAAAGGATCAGGTCACAGGCTATGGATTTTCCTTCCTGAAATCATTTTATAAATATGTACAATGTTCCAAGAGATTAAAAACCTAAGGGGCATGGCAGAAAGTTTATACCCGCAATTCTGAAAAGTAATGGGATCCCACTCCTGGGAAGAGAAACAGGATGCTGAGGAAACTGCCCAAAACCCAAAATGAAAATGCAGACTAAGAGACACTGTACATTCAACACCAGTGTGCCTATACCGAACTACTGAACGGTAGCTGTCATACTACGGTCATGTCAGAATGAAAACCAGCCAGCCGGGAGCCGTTAGAAGAGAAAAGCATGCCACACCCAGTATCAGACACCAGGGAATGAGGAAGACTGGGTGGGAGATTGATTGAATCGATCAAATAAGCCACTGCCTGGGGCTTGCAAGACCGTTGTCCGTTCACGAGGGCGCCAGGCGCAGAAACCAACTCGCCGCTGCCGACCAACAACTAAACTCTGCTCTTAACCATTGGTGTCTATTTTCCAGCCTTTTTCAGACGGTGCCCGGTTCCAGAGATGGCGATGCCGGTCTCATGCAAGGCGATGCCCACCCACGACAAGGCCTGGTAGTAAGAGATGCAGATCCAGGCACTGGCTGGTCATTGAGGGAAGGCCAACCCCGTGCCAGTACCAGGCCTGATGCCCCGGGCACAGGTTTGGCCGCAGCAGGCCCCAATTTTGGGCAGCCTTGGGGGAGCCCCATCTCTCTGCTGGGTCGTTTGCAAAGCAGCAACAGCAGCAGCAACAGCAGCAAAAGCTGCATTTCTGAAACGCGCCAGCCCCCGCCCCCACCCCTGCCAGTTGGGAAGCGGCCCAGAGGCCTCTCTCTTGCTCAGGCTCAGGCCGGGGCTACGTGAGCCCAGCGACGGGAGGGGGCCCCGGGTAGGCCTGGAGCAGCCAACCAGCGCCCGGCCTTTCCCCCCTGTTTGCCTGCTAATTTCAGCTGGGAACACGGCGCTGCTATTGGGTGCCCGGATCCCGTGCACAACACTGGGGCCCTCAGCCAGGTGGGCTGGCCTTGGCCACATCAGCCAACAAGGCGGCTACTGGGGTTGGCCGGGGGGGGGGGGGGAGAGAGAAACCGGCCGCAGTGGAAATGAATATGAGAGAAAGAGAGAGAGAGAGAGAGAGAGACCTAAACGGAAGAACAGAGAAGTGGGACAAGGAGATAGGCACATAAATGCAAGCACAAAGGCACATATTTATCTATGGGGAAACTGAGTTGCATTTTAAAAGATCCAAGCCCTTGCAAAAAACCAGCACTTTCCTCTGCCACCTCAAAGTCCAAATTCTCCCCGTGGGGATTAAAACGCAGAAGGAGTCAGAGGTGACGTCCTCTATACTGTACCAGGGAAATGTGACACGAGGCAGCGACTTCATTTTGGATTTAACCACAGCGCTCCGGGACAAGCCAGCAGGTTTTCCACCAGGGCATGGCCTAAAATTTCCCTCCATCCCTTCAAAAGACAGTTTGGAAATTATTTCCTTTGAAGGAAGAAGCGGGGTGCTCAAATACACACACACAGAGAGGACAGCCAACACAGAAATGGGTTCCCGTAAAAGAGAGGGAACAGAGAAACCCACAATTTTATCACTTTATATACAAACTTCACTCCACTCCCTCGATGGTGCCAAATGGTTTTGATAACCCTGGCACATCATCTTGCATTCCTTCCCTCTCCTGAGAGCTTTACTTCCGCTACAGCTCCAAGTTCGCACCCATGTATTTGGCAACAAGTACAGTACCCCAGAACAACTACCACAGATCTCTCTATACGCGGAGTTCACACCAGGGCATTTGGCAACAAATACCCCAGAACAACTACCACAGATCTTTACACACAGAGTTCACACCAGGGTATTTGGCAACAAGTACCCTAGAACAACTACCACAGATCTCTACACATGGCCAAAAACTCCATGCTGCCATTTTTGCAATCAAAAGCGGAAGGAATAGCAAGCAAGTGCTCTTTAATCTTTGTCCACAAAGCTAAGAACGACTTAGTTTGTAGTAATTGCTAAATAATATTGAATACAGGCTGTTGCTCACAAGGCATTTGTCCTGTTTGTCCCATAATTTCCCCTCATTTTTTAATAAACCAGGGGCTGAGTTACGAGGTCAGGAATTTGAGTGTTTCCTCACAAAGCTTTGACCATAAGGTGTTTGCCTCGTCTCTGTGAGGCTATATCGTCCGACTCTACAGGGCAGGTGGATAACTACAGCTCCCCTCTCCGTTCCCATATGAGAAGACGGAGGGGTACCACAACCTCGGTTGGGCCATTTCAGCAAGACACCAGGTCAAGGTCCGTTCGCCCTGGCGAGAACGGCTCGCCCTCTTCCCTCACCATGGCTGTTCCTCTGAAGGGTGCCGTCCACACAGGTGACTCACAAAACAACCCTGTCTCTGTGGTGGCCAGGAAAGGAAGCCTTGTGGACGAGGAAACTGTGGCAAAGCCTGCCCAGCTGACATTGACATAGGCCCAGCCACTGGATTAGGGGAGCTCTCGGCTTTCCATGTGGCCAGACCAGCGTAAGGTGGTTCCGTGGCTCAAGACGGACCACAAACCCCTCCCAAGAGCACAGACGGCAGCGTGAGAGAGGGGTGGTTGCCCACGGACAGCCTCCCCGCCCCTCCCAAACCTATGTTTATTTAATTTTATTTTCTGAAGCTCCCGTCAACAAGCGCAGTTGATTTTTCCAACACAATCTCCAACTGGCGTCAACCACAGGGCCAGGAAAATGGCGTGCGCCTGTGCAAATACCCCAGAAACTGCGCTAAACCCCAAGGAAGTTGGTACGTCTCTAGGGCCAAGTCCCAAGTCTGAGTCTTTGCCACCAAGTCCCAAGTCCCTGACAAAAACAGAGGAGGGGTGGGTGGGTGCCAAGTCGCAAGTCAAGTCCAAGTTATTATTACTGTGGGGGGGGGGTTTCCGTCACTGAACCAGGTCACACGTGTGTTGTAAGTCCAACTGGACAGGGAGTCCCATGACGTGTGGCACCATCCTTGCTAAAGCCAAACAAATTTCAACTCTATGACAAACAATGATTCGTTTCTCAGCTTGGCTTGTTTCTCAAATGAGAAGTCAGGATAATGGTCACAAGGAGGCGAGCAGACAGCATCCAATGTAAAGATGATGGCACCATGAACAGCTAGCTCCTGCACCCTCATCTTATGTCCAAAAGCCATGTGTAAATGCATGGTTTGGAGCTCCAAACCATGGCTTGGAATGAACCAAAAACGACCAGCCTCACTGCCCAAATTTGCTCATGATCTCCTCCTTCCAATTCTGGTTTGAGACATCACCCTACCTTTGACCAAGGAACCGAGCCTTCCCTGCAAACCAGGATCAAACCGTGATCTATGGGGCCAGCGCAACGCTAGTCTTGTTTGGACCGCAAGAGCAGGAGATGGTTTGTTTCCAACCAGGATGTAAAGGGTGGGCCTGAAGGGAAGGAGGAAAGACAGGTGCTCCGTTCACATTGAAAGAAAGAAAAAGACACTTCCTAATGAAACAGATGCAGCATTCAGGGCGCCGTGAAGAGCAAAATCATGGCTGGAGAAAAAATATCCGTTATGCCTTCAAACCACTGGCTGATCTTAAAAGGAAATGTACCATCACAAACACACACAGCATTTTCCAGAAAGACAATCGGGGGGACAACACATCTTTTAATTTTGGCACACTCCGGCTGCCAGCGTTCGGATCAAGGCTTCCCAGCAAAACACCGATGAGTATCTCAACTGCCCTCCTGACCCCACATCAAAACGCAACTTCATGCCAGGCAGACACAGAAAGAAAGAAAGAGAGGGGAGTTGAACGGCGTCACACAGACTGATCTCCAGTCATGAAGTACACACTGACATAGATGACTCTCCGCTCGTTGACCTGCAAGCCCCGAGTCTTATGCTTCCAAGAGAAAATGCAGAACCCCGAGAGCTGAAAAGGAGGAGGAGGAGGAGCACCCCTTCCTCTGAAGAATCTAGGAACAGGATGGCACCAAAATACATTACTCCTGCCCCTAATGCTGGCCCATCAGCCACTCGTTCTGTATCTACAAATTACCCCACGATGCTGGCAGTCCCCAGCTGCAGAAAGACAGGACAGAAAGTTCTCCGCAAAACTAAAGGAAGATGAATATAACCATGAGGACTAGAAGCTCTAGCTGTGCTTTGCTCCATAAGCAACACTTTTTAAAGCAACGTGCCTTGTAGTACAAGAGGGGAATCAAAGAATTAAGGGACAATGCATGCCTACGACATCTAAAAGTTAAACACAACCTCCTTCTGCCTCCAGTTTTTAGGGTTAAACAGAAGCTGTCCAATGGACAAAGGAACTGAAGACATTTGTTTTTGTTTATGAATAATAAACTTTCACTGCACACTCAGATTATTATTATTATTATTATTATTATTATTATTATTATTATTATTATTATTATTATTATTATTATTATTACTACTACTACTACTACTACTACTACTACTACTACTACTACTACTACTACTACTACTACTACTACTGTGGCCCCATGAGGTAGGTGGTGCTATTTCTGTATTTTAGAAATCAAAAGTACAAATGACATGACCAAGACCGCCCATCACGCCTGGGCCAGAGACGGGGCGTCCTGATGCATCTGGAACCACTAACACCACAGCAAGACCGGTAGTATGTTATGGGCAGGTTGCATTCAAAACCCTTTCTGGCCACTTTCCCCCAACGGTGGGTCCAAAATGGCTTGAGATAAGAAAGAAAGGAAGGAAGGAAGGAAGGAAGGAAGGAAGGAAGGAAGGAAGGAAGGAAGGAAGGAAGGAAGGAAGGAAAACAAAAAAAGCAGTGACCCCTCACACCCTCACTTGGCTCTTAAGCAATATATATCAAGTCATGCCCGTGAGATTAAGATAGTGCTTTGTAATTTTCATGGGCATTACTTTCTATATGTGTTGTATTATATATTTGATTATATATAGAGTGGGAATATTATGTATAAATAGAGTATCACAGATACCAAGGAAAGAGTTGTGAAGCCCTGGCATTCCTTCTATCATTCCATTTCATTCATAAAAACAACACAGCTGGCATTTAGGGAACAGGGTGGCAAGGAACCAGCCCTACAAAGGCGACCTCAATTCTGGCTGCTGCTGGTGGTGGAGCCATTTTACCCCAACCTACACCTACCTCGCAGGGTTGGTATGAAAAAACATATTATGGTAAAGCCCCTACAAGCTTCTGACTTAGAAACACTCTAGCAAAGGAGCCTGAGAACCTTATGAAGACACAGAACAGCAAATGTCGAAAGTGCTCTGAAACTGCCCGCCCTACAAAGTCTGTGGGTCTCCTTGACCCTCTTAGGATGGATGGGCCTACTTCACAGGGCTGGTCTGAATCCTCTCCCTGGCTCCCATGGCAACATCATACCCTCCGTGCCACTTTCTGCTTCGACGCTCACCGCTGCATCTCTCCTCAACTCTAGGTCGGGCTCCGGAACATTCAGAGGAAGAGAAGGGGGACTCCTGAGCATACACAGAGAACTTTACTCCCTCCGTCAACAACACAACCAGCTGCTTACACCAAGCGAGAGGTCGGCAGGAGACTGAACTGTCTTCAGGCCGGCATGAGCCCAGGCGCTTATTTTAGGAAACAAGTCGGAACAACCCAAGAGTCGCCACCTCAGAGAACCCTTAACAAGCAAGGTTTCTTTACATATAATTAGGAGAAAGAACAGCTCTCCAGTTCACCCGACTGTCAAAATACTATCAGTAATTTCAGCTGGCTTATTCAGATTCTATAAGAGAGACAGAGAAAGAGAGAAAGAGGAGGGTCTGATCAACATGAGACACCAAAAATCTCCATTTTTTCCTGGCACGTCCTGCCGGTCATTCAGAACCAAGAGGCCAAAATTCTAATTCTCGACATCCCATCACTCATCCAGGAAAACACACACACACACACACACACAAGTCAACAAATTATCTCCAATTTTCATCCACTGTTGAAGTCCCAGGAGGGAAAAACTGACGCTCAGTCTCAAAACTACACCCCCAAATTCGTTTGTGCTGCTGTTCGGCAAAAGACACCAGGCGTCCTGAGAAAACCCCGGCTGCAAATCCCTAAAACACCCCCCTACCTCAGCCCAGATGGCCTATCAGATATAGTCTAGTTCCGGACCTCAGGAGAACACCGTCGCCCTCAAAATGGAAAAAGAACCTTTTAACGCTTTCCACCCGGGTTCCATCTTTTGCCAAGAGTCCCGTTGGAAGCAGATTTCTCCGTGGCCAGTTTTAGAAGGGAAACAAAAAGTGATCCACCAACAAAACGCCATCAAAAGCACCACCAGATTAAACGCAGCATCGCCTAGATCCAGGGGATCAGAATGTGACCGCCGGAGAAAGACAGAGACCCACTCACAGCAAGTTCTAGGTCTGCGCACATCAGCGTGACGCCACACCGCAAGTCAAGCCAAACTGTAATTTTCCATAAGTTCTGGGTGACGGGAGCCCTCTGGTCGCTTCCTAAGCCTTACGAAGCAAGACTGGCTTGGAGAAATCCGGTACGGATCTGGTCCCCTCGGGCCTGGGCGCCACAAACAGCGATCCTGGCCCACGGCTGGCAGGCAGCATCTCCTTAAGCACAGACTGGTAGAAGTGGGCAGTGCAAGGGGGGGATGGGATGGGGGGTGGAGAGAGAACCAAGGGGCAACAGGTACAGCAGCAGCAGCAGCAGCAGCAGCAAAAGACAGGAAAGAGCCCGGAACGTGTTAAAAACTGGCAAAAAGGGGAAAGGAAACAGGGGTGGCTAAGCGCAGGCGAGGAAAGGGTGCAAGAAAGAGATAGGGAAAGAATGGGCGATGATAAGTTTCGGAGGCGAGCATGTGCCAACAGGATGGAGTCGGCACAGCATGTACCCAGGGAGGCAACAAAAGAGATCAAAGCCGGCACAAGACGAGAAGGCAAAACACGACCAAAAGCGGGTATCATGCCAAGGAGAGAAAAAAAACACCCACACACACATACCCAGGCACAGGGCCCGGGAAGCCCCCACATGTATGGGGAACCACAGAGGCAAAGGTTGAGAAACGCAGGCAGGCAGAAGCTAAAGATCTGATGAAAGATGGGGTGAGGTCATGTCCAAAAAGAAGAACGAGCAAAGAGGTGAACCACGAACGCCAAGCGATAAGAGCAGGAGATACTGGGAAAAGGAGGGGGGAAGAATCCATAAAGGAAAGGAGAAGGCAATCAATCAGGAGTTGGTAGCTGCGCCTGGTGTCCCCCACTGCCCGCACTCACCATCACAGGGGGCCAAGTGCCCAGCAGGCCTGATTCCTCCCCATCGCCCGGGCGGACCCTGTCGTCCACCGTCCGCCGAGTAGCTGCCAACCTCCAGCCGAGAGGGCTCCTCTCCATATAGGAACTGCCCCCTACCTCCGCCCACCGCGTCACGGCCTGGCACGGGGCAGGGAACACACGTGATGTACACCAGAGGCGGTCATGTGTTCGTCCTCCGGCACGCGAGGGCCACGGGCTTCCCAGGGCGAGAGGAAACCGTCGACAGCAAAGTGCTGGGCGGGAGGGAAGGGCATGTGTGGAGGAGGCCGGGTTGGGCCAGGTGCCAGTCCATCCTCCCGAGGAGGGAGCCGAAGCCGAAGCAAGGAAGCCGAGTCAGCAGCTGCTGTCTGGGCACACCGCTAGGGGGTGCTGGCAGCAGGCAAGCGGGCAAGGGCTGGCCCGTGCCAGGCAAACGGCACCGAGGAGGGCAGGAGAGAAAGGAAGGAGACCCAACGTGGAAGGCACTGCCCACGAAGCCGTGTCCTGCCAGCCAAGATCTTAAAACACGAACTGTCTTCCCACCAAGCCCGGTGCCAAGGTAGGGCACAGGCTGCGGGCATCACAAACAGCTGGCATCGAGCCCACGGGTTGTCTGTCGGGTCCGAAACACGATCGGGTTTCTAGGTCCTTCAGACAGTCACCGGATCCCACCAGCTCAATGAAAATCTCTCTCCGAGCCACAGTTAGCTCCCTAAACGTGAACACATGCATTTATAGGATGCTGGAGAGTTTATGGGGTGCAGCCCAATTCATCGACGGCTTGTCGGAACCACCTTGCAGATCATTGCCTTTGTAAGGGAATGAACCAACGTAGGCAACTTTTGTCCCAGTCGGGAGGGGGCGGTACCGCCACAGGATAGCAAGGCAAGATTTGCGTTCGGAAACGTCTGGATTTTAGACGTTTTTAGACTGGAGATTTAGCAGATCACAGAGCCTGCCTTAAGAGAACCCAGTGGTCAAGAGGCTGTGGCAGGAGGTTAAGCCTTTCAGGTGCTTTCTTTAGCTATCTAAAAGGCAGTGGTGACTAATTATTAGAGGAAGGGGTGCTGAGGAATTTTAGCAGGACTCCCAGAAACAGTTGGATGCCTTTTAAACGGCATTTCTGTTGCAGAGCACCCCTCTGTAAGCTCTGAGTGTTTGGCTTAAGCCCTCGTTAAGAGAAGTGGAAACGGAGCAGCGTGTGGGTGGAAAAGACAAAAACACCCCATTAAGTCTACACTAGACTCGTGCCCTGCCTGCTGGCAGAACCGTACCAGTTACTCTCCCAAACGGGGACCGAGGCCAAGTGCTCCAACGGGACACGGAATGAGGCGCGTTCGTCATCACCCAGCCCGAGGAGTCTATTAAGAGGAGCAACGGAGCAACACACCCACCTGGGCACAGAGGCACTGCCACGGCTACACGCCCCGTCTCGTGGCATCGCACCCGAAGCTTACTGCGTGCGGGACTGAAAAGCACCCAGCAAAGGGGACTCTGTGCCAAGGTGCCGTAATCCGCACCTGGCCCCTTTAGCCTCCAAACAGCTCAAGCCCACCTATTTCCCCACTTGGCCGGTGACCCAGATTTGGGACCATCTCCATCCTTTTGACCCTGTAGATCTCACTTTGCTCTTGTCCACCTGCATGCCACAGGAGAAGGCGGGCTGGGTTCCTTCCCCCCCCCCCCAGGACCTCCTCCCACTTTCTGGTTATTAAAAACCCTCTGCACCTCAAGGATGATGATGATAATAATAAAGTCACATATCCCCAACAACAACCTTGACCTCACAAGACCCCCCCTTTTCTCCCCCTGATTCCCATTCCTTTATTTTGTTGGCGATGTGTTTGGGGCAAACAGCATCCACACCCCAAAAGCCCCACAAACAAACAAAAATCCATCAACCCCTCAACTGCAAAATTGCTACAGGAGGTAATATGTCAAACGGCACATTTCCCTCCCTGCAAACATTCTTAACCACATTCATCATCAGAAAGCTACTGGACCATTCAACTCCCCCAGCCTTTTCCATTCAGTTTGGGGTTTGTTTGTTGGTGGTTTTTTTTTTTAACACACTGGCGCTACTGTACAAAGATCCCCGCCAACTCTCCATCTGCCAAGGGCGCACAGATTTGGAAATCGCCTTTCCCGTGCACCTTGCTGGTTTTTTCCTCCCCTGCCAATGCCTTTTAAAGAGATGTAGGGATCCCTGGCAAGGCAATCGATACAGGGCAGGCGTGTGCAGGGGCATATCAAGAAAATAACTCTGCTGCCAAAGCACCGCAGGGCAGGTGCTTCTGAAAATAGGCATATTTTTAAACACCCTTCCTAATCCAACCCCCCCTCTTTTTTTGCACCGTTTCCTCTTCTTCCACTACAGCACCTAATCCATATGATTAGATTCCCCAGACGGGTCTAAAGGCAGCCGGAAAGGGGGAGAGAGGCCATGATGGGAGATTACAGCAGCTGTAAACAAGGTATGCTTAAAGCGGCGTCCGCACAAACTCGAGAGGACAGAACTGTCGCAAGTCGGTGCCTTTTTTGGGGGGGGGGGAATTGGAGCTGTTCCAGGACCTATGCCTCCCCCACTGTTTAGGCTGGCAAGCAGCCTGGGCTGGCGAGCGAATCCGGGACAACTTCTCCTCCATCCCACCCACCCACCCCATCTAACAACTCTCAGCTGCTGGTGTTTTGCGTGTGCGCGCGTGTGTGCGTGCGTGTGTGTTTTACTCTTGGCACCGAGCTGCACTGTAAGGGACTTGGATTCCCTTGCAGCCCAGACGACATTTTTTTTTAAAATAGAAACCCCTTCCTTCTCGGTCGGCGGACGGAGAGAGACAGCCAATTCCACGCACCGAGCGCGACAACATGTCGCCAGGAGGGTGAGACGTTGGCCAGCCGGAGGTGACAACTGCCTGACTTTATTAATTAGCCTTCTCCCCCTTTCTTTTTAAAGAAAGAAAAGGACACCTCTCCAAGCCCACGCCAAAGGGACGCGCAGCCACGTCCCTGGATCCTGAAATGCGCCCCGAGGTGTTGCAAAGACCTCGGGAATTTTGCAAAGGGTATCGTTGGGGTTTTAATTTTTCCCCCCAAAAAACCGGGAGGAGTGGGTGAGTTCCCCGTGCAAGGAGCGAGGGGGCACCTGGCCGACATCCTATGGCGAGCCCCTGGAATTCAAACGCCCAACTGGGGGAGGGGAGGGGGGGCGAGAAAAATCTGCTGAGTCGGCATGGTTTCTGTCCCTCCGTTGCTTTTTTTAAAAAAAATATACTGTATTTTTAACTAAGAAATCCCCCGAATTTTTTTGCGGGGGGGGGAGATGAGAGGCGGAGAGGAAGAGGTCCCTGCAGAAATAAAAGTAAAAAAGACGAGGACGATCGCAAAAAAAAAAAAAACCATATCCCCCCCCCCCCTCCGTAATTTGGGTTGGCGCATTTCTGGCGCATCCCGCCCGCGCACGGCTGTGCTGACCGCGGCGCACGCCTCCAAGCGGCTTCCCGGGAGTTGGGGACAGGAGGGGGGGCTGCGCCCACCAACCGACCTCCTTGCCCCCCCCTCCAGACTTGTGGGTTTTACCTTGGGCATTGCAATCCATTCTCCATAGCTAGGCAGATCCCCGTCTCCCCTGGTCCGGCTCTCTTGGTCGGCTTTTGCGCTCTGCGCTCTCGCCTCTCTCTCTCTCTCTCTCTCTCTCTCTCTCTCTGGTTGCGCTCTTTCCCCCCCTCCCCCTCCCCCCGTCCCGAAGCCCACTCCCCTCCAGGCTACTCCCACCGCCCCTCCCCCATCCGTGCCATTGGCTCCCCCTCCCACCCCCAAGGTTGGTTGGTCCCCCCCACACACCCTCTCCAAGCCCTGCAGAATTCTTGCCCCTTTTGGCACGCCTCCTGGGGTGGATGCGCGCGGTGATTGGGCGCTGGGGCGTCACTCCAGAGGACCTGAGGGGGGGGTCGCCTTCGTTCCCCCTCCCTCCCTCTTCCCTTTCCTCCTCCTCCTCCTCCTCCTCCTCCTCCTCCTTCTCTCCCCCCCCCCTGGAACCCACCCCCGCCTTCTGCCGGCAGCTGGCGAGGGTAGGGGTGCCCCGCGCTGCAGCGACGGGTGGGCGCTCCGGGATGGAGTGGGTGGGGATGGCGGGGAGGTCAGAGCTGCGCAAAAGCAGATCTCTTCCAATCCGGAGTGACTCTGGACTCGCACCTGTTTGGTAGGTTTGCCGCAGGCTGGGTGGATCCGACGGGGTTTATTCTTATTCTTATTTTGCAGAGACGTCGTGGGCTGGTCGTCGATGCCGTGGCTTCGGGTCGCGAGAAAGCGATCCGCCTCTGCAAACCTGTGCATCGAAACTGGGGCGGGGGGAGGACGGGGACGGTATGTGTGTGTGTGGGGGGGGGGAGTTAAAACAGGTACGAACAGATCGAGGGATGTGAGCCTGGAACCATCTCATCACAACCACGCCTAGCTTCTTTGCAGACTCTCGGCCGTTCACACGGCTCTCAACGGCCCTACAGCCACGAGCGGCCTTCTAGGCTCTTGGGCTTGCGGGTTCCCCGATCCTAAAATGCCCCATCAATTTGGCGCGTCCACACGTTCGGTAAAAGAAGCGGCTCTAAAATTTCTCTGGAGAAGGGGGTGGGCTGCAATGGTTGTGTAAACGCGCCCCCGTGTGGCAATAGAAGCTTCCTGCAATTTAGTAATTGGACGCGGTGTTGTCTTTCATTTTTGTACCCCCAAGAAAAACTAAAGCACTTATTAGCCACTCTCCAGCTCCTGCTCACACAGCGATCTCCAATAATGCAGAAGAAAGAAATTTGTTCAAATTAATAATCAGGAGACCAGCCCTGCCAAGGCGGTGCCGTGGGGTTTTGAACTCCCAACTTTTCGTTCTTCAACTCAGTTCTTTCGTCGCTAATCTTAGACTGGATCATCAAGTCCAACTCCTCTCAAGGAGGCTCAGTGGGAGGAATTGAACTTCCAACCCCTGAGTTTGCAGCCAAATACCTAAAGCCACTGATGTCCCTAGCAGTTCTAACACAGTACGGTACTTGCCTACAAAGTGGAATAACATATAAAAATAAGCTGTCAGCATAAAAGCCACAGTGACAGTATTTTGTGGACTTGCCCAGGAACAAACAACTGCAAACAGCAAACAACGATAAAAATAATGAAAATGGCAGATTCACGTTCAGCTCTGATGTCGCTGGGGGATGTGGAACAGGGCGAATCGCCATTGGATTTGGGGTTTAGCTCCTTGGAAAACAGGATATAGTTGAGGTTCTTGGGTTGCATGATCTATTCTAAACTAAAACACATTCATTGATGATTCCACGTTGAGGTTATCATTGGCAGGGGAGCAGATCCGCTCTGGATTTTAGTCTGAACATTAGTGGAGCAAGGCAAGGGGTGGAATGTGTTTCAGAAGGGGAGTGTCAGCACCATGGATAGCTCTTGTCAACATCAGGCCAAAAACTGAAGCAGGTTCCTAAGAACGAAAAAAAATGTGAGGATAGGAAAAAACAGGAGTATATTGGTGACAATTCAGCTGATGATTAAATGGACACAACATCAGCGCTGTGACCCATCTGATAGGCATTAACTGAATCCGCTGAAGCTGAATCAATTCTTAAGGAGCCAAGAAGCCATTGCTTCTGGTGAGACCCAAATAATCAGAATCAAGCTTTGTTGCTTGTCCCAGTTCTAAGTGGATTTTTTGAGCCCAGGCACCACCTGTTTGGCTGTTTCATGTCTAAAATACCTTTGTTGGGCAAATCGCATCTCGGCTTGTAAAATGTGAGTGGGTAAGGATAGGGCACCACTGCCTAGATGCCCTGAGCACATCCGCTCTCGCCTGATCTCGGAAGCTAAGGAGGGTCCAGCCCTGGCTAGTACTTCGATGGGCGACCACCAGGGAATACCAGGTGCTGTAGGTGCCTGGAGTAGGAAATGGCAAACCACTCCAGTATTCCTGCCAAGAAAACTCCATGGACATGGGATCACAAAGAGTTGGTCATGACTGTAACGACACAACAACAAGGATAGAGCAGACGGTATACAACCCAATAAATGTACAGTGCTGTGCAGTATTCCTCCTCCATTCAAGACAGAATGGACACAGACTCGAGTCTAGATCCTCTTTGTCCAGCAGAGGGCACTGAGGCTTCACCCATGCCCCCCCCCCTCGCCCTACCCTCCAGGAATACAGTATCTGCAAGTCCATCATCATCCACACAAGGTATCCAGAAAGTTCACAGATGGGAGGCTTGTGGCTAAGACACCGCCCAACCTGGGCACAGCCCAAGTTAAAACAACAAATTAAAATAGCATTTTACATACTGTATATTTAAATAGACATAATAAACATAAAGAGTAAGCAAATCATAATAGTCAGGTTGTCAAGTAGGTGGCGAGTAACGTGCAACATTGCCAAATGCCTCACGGCCAAGCTAGATTTTTAAAGAGCTCTTAAACATTGCCACGGATGGAACTAAGTGGATGTCAACTGGCAATTTGTTCCAAAGAGCAGGGGCGGCCACCGAGAAAGCCCAGTTTCTTATAATAGTTTTTCGGGCTTCCCTAAGGGTGGCCACCCTAAGTGCCCATGCTAAAGAAGACCTAGTTGGATGGGCATTTGCTAATATATGCTATTTATCTGTGGAAAGAAAGGTTACAGCTTGTGGACAGATGGCCTGATGGCATATAAACCAGTCTGTTGAAAAAAACAACCACCACCAAACCAAGCAATAACAACGAATTCTCAAATTCGTTACCACGAAACGAAACAAACAAACACCACCACCCCATAAATCAAGAAGGGTGTTGGTGCAGGAGAATCTGAGCAGTGCTGTTTCAGATAACGATGCTGGCCCCCGAGGTGTCATTTTGATCTACTGCACAGTCCCTGCTGTGTTTCCGTCTTTTGCATGATTCAAAATGCCGAATTTATGGGAGTATCTCGCTGATGGATGCATCCCGTCTGCTCCCTACAGGCAGCAACGAAGCAGCTGAATCCGTTCTTGCTGAAAGCCCTTTTCACAGAAACAGAGATCCAAACACATCAAAGCCGATGGGGTGAAATGATTAATCTTTAGGGCATTAATGGCATAAAATCTGTTCATGTTTGTATGTTTTTTTGCAAAGGAAATCAGAATTTGGAGGGCTAGAGATTACTTAATAGTGCATGCTACCGAATAAGTAGGCTCACAGTCACCTGCTCAACACTCTTCCAAGTGGTGGAGAGTTCCACTGGCTATGCTTCCCACTTTGGTTTTTATTGACTGACAGTCCACCGGGGAGGGAGCGCTAAGCTACCTTTGCCACATTTGTTTGTCGTAGTAATACGCTCAAGACCGAATAAGTAACTTATGGAGCTTCTAGGCTGTCTAGGTGGTTTGGGCAGTTTGAAGCTGAGAGTAGAAGGCAAAGAGACGGCAGAAACAATTATAGGTAAAGTATATTTTTCTTTCCCAAAGGAAGAGCAAGAATCTTAGAAAAATAAATAGACACGGTAGCAACCATCAAGAATGTTACGATACAAGCAAATACAGAATGTTGGGTAAAAAAAAATGCACCAGGTTTTTCCAAAAAAAAAAGTTTATTTCTTGTATACAACTGGCAAGATTTTGAGGGAAATTCCACCAGTGGGAGCAATGTGATACACAGAGAGACCAAAACAAAAACACCAAAAACTGGGGAATGCCCTCCCTATGGAGGCCCGACTGATGCTGGTTTTTCATTTCTGTACCATGTTAAAACCTAAAGGTTTTAGGATCACAGCTGGAATTCTGACATAGTCAGCGTATGTTCTCTCTGCAGTGTACAAAGCTTCGCAAGCTTTAAAGGTAAAAAGTAAAGGTTCCCCCCGCACATGAGTGCTAGTCGTGTCCGACTCTAGGGGGCGGTGCTCATCTCCATTTTCAAGCCAAAGAGCCAGTGTTGTGCAAGTCCATGGCCCCGTGGCCGGCAAGTCTGCAAGGAAACACTGTTTTACCTTCCCGCTTTTTACAGTGGTACCTATTTATCTCCTTGCATTGACATGCTTTCGACAAGCTTTACCTTGTTTTAAACGGTTGGGCCTCATTTTGCACCAAGTAGAACCTGAATTGTTTAGAGACAATGAGTTGCTGCCCACATCCCCGGTCACGTTCCACGTCACGTAACGTGGCACCTGTCCTGCTCTTCCCATCGCAAGGAGCCGTTCACAGCTACGCTTTAGGTGAGTGCAGTGAATGTTGGCCTTTCTCCCCAACAGGCTTTTCAGACATCACACACCTGTCTTTAGCTATTTTGTCGCTCTTATATTGCATTGAGATGTTTTGACAGAGAGCAGGATGCAAACTGTTTTATTTTTGTTTGTTTGTTTGTTTGTTTGTTTGTTTGTTTATATAGCTTGTATGCCGCCCACTACCCAAAGGTCTCTGGGCGGCTCACAATCCAAGTAAACAATTTAGACAATTGAAACATCAAAGTGCAATCAAATTAAAACAATAAAACATTTAAATACAATAAACCGGATAATGACCAGCGTTGGAGAATTTTGTGGGCACACAAAATAAATGTTGGTGCCTCTCATACTGGCTGAACATCACTGTTTTCCCATTAGGGTCACACCGTTTTCCCCAGCGCCCAGCCAGAGCAGCAACTGGCCATACAAGACCCGAGGTATTCTGAGTCTCGCAGGCTGGGGGGGGAAAATAAAGTTTTTTTTCCAAGTCCAGGAGTTTTTTTTTTAATACAAAAGTCACATGCGGTTTGCCATTGGCAACTTCTGCTCGCTTGGCTTAGAAACAGATCCGCACCGAGCTGGCGGTGAGTCATCAGGAAACGATTAGGGTGGTATTGTTTGCGTCTGGGAGCGCTTCAGACCTCCTCCAGCTGCCCTTTCTTCTTGTACGTGAAGAATGAGGAACCTTCCACAAGTGGGAACAGCAGCGACCAGAATCCTTTATAAAAAGAAATGGCTTGAATGAATGCGTAGGTTCCCTTGTCATCGAATTAGCTCCCTTGGCAACTGTGCCACATTCGGTCTGGGCAAATAATTGATCTAAGAATACCGTGGCCAAAACCCAACTGCCAGTCCCAGGTACAGGAGACTCCTTGGGATGAATTGCTGGCACAGTCAACACTTATGCAAATCCCTTTGATTCAATGGGTTTCCTCTAGCGCACAGCAAAAATTAGATTTAGGCAGAAAGATGTATTCTGTTCCATCTCCTCGCTCCAGGCTTAACCTGAAATCACTTTTGACATATTTCCCCCCTGAACTTCATTCTTTTCTGTAATGAAGGATGTGAGATACAATTACATTATTACATTACATTTCATGATTGCGATATTGATACGGACCATAAACCTTTTCCAAAAGCTGATCAGCACAAACATCTAGGTGTACATGCTGGTCTTCAGGAGTGTGGTGTACATTAATCCTGTCCAAATGCCCTTAAAATCCAGGCATTTGCTTTTTTATTTCTTTTCTAACCTTCTCTGCCCTTCCCATGCATTCTGACATCCTTTTATCCTTCTGAAAATTAAGTTCTTTTTTGTCCTTTCTAGCTTTGTACTACAGGGAGGAGTTGAGCATTAAGACACTTCCCATAGGCAGTGATGTCTGTGGAGATGCTCTTCCAGTCCAAAGCATTTCTGTCAAATTAGCGCTATGACACTATGCATGAGAGAACAGGAATTCTATTCTGTCAAATTAGCGCTATGCCACTATGCATGAGAGAACAGGAATTTTAACATGGCTGTGCAGTTTTTTTTGCAGGATTTTGAAATGCCAAACACCTGTCCAGCTGCTAAACGAACCAGCACAAACTGCCAAATCAGCAATTTGTGCCCATCTCTAATCTCAATGCTGCGAAAGCACAAAATTCCTGTGCATACTTTCATGCTGGATTGGTTGGGGATACCCGGGCTTTCAAGACACCTCACACATTCTAAACCCTGCTCCTTATGCTCCTTCTGGCTTATAGATGTGTGTCTCCACCCGGAAACCTGAAGAGGCAGTGTACTTCCCAGAACATACAGCACATGAAATATCAGAAGTTAAGTCCCTGGGCAGAGCGACCTAACATAAAAAATGTTACACTCTTGGCTATAATAGCTCCACAGGCCGATAGAGATGTAATTGATATACCTGGTTAAAAAATTACCTAAAGGAGCGCTAGAGATCTAAAATTTCCAGAAACTTATTTTGGGTGAAGATTTTTTTATTTATTTTTTCTCCAAATTCTTTCCCCGTGACTTCAAAATTTCCAGAATTTTTTTCATCTCAAAGTAGCACCTTCTCCCATAACCTGATTGTAGAGATCTGTAAGCCAAGGCTGGGAGATTATGTGGCGACATGTAACACGTATATGGGATAGGGGGAACCATAAGGAGGTCTGCTAAGCAGCGACGGGCACCAAGATTTGCCAAAGTCTGTTAAAAATACAGTTGCTTTTAGTCGAGCCTTTGCTGATTTGAATGCCTTTTCATGAAGGATTGCTATTTTAATTTCACGGATGTGTTCATGAACTGGGTGCACCAGCCTGGAAGTTATTGATGGCGGCTGGTGCCTCGAAAAAGTGCCCTGGCGAAGGGCCACTCCCTTGAGATGTTCCAAGAGCTGCCATCTGAAAAATAACTTTTCTAAGTTCTTGAAGTGTGGGTGTGTGCGTGTAAGAGAGAGAGAATATGTGAGTGTTTTTAAATAAGCCAAGCAAATAAAAGATGGCTGTGGCCTTTTGAGTGGAGTCTCACACCCTTTGCAAATTCTGTCGGGAAGCTGATCCCTCAACCGTAGGCGAGCCGGGGCCGGCCATTCCACCTGCCCAGATGTTGAGAGACAGGAACGAAGGGGCAGGGAAGGAGGGCATCCGAGTGTGGAAAGATGACCAGAGTCTGGCGTCCGGCCGAGAAGGGTAGGGAGGAGCTGAAGGAAATGGGCGATCCGCAAGGACCAGGCAAAGAGGCTCCGTTCGGACTTTGACAAAATGGAGGCCTTGAGCGAACAGAAAGGAAGTGACACAACGGTATTATGAAGCGAACCAAATAAACAGAGATTAAAATCCCGCTGCCCACTACAAGGGAACAGCCTCAAGGGTTCTCTATCATTGTATCTAGTTGGAATTTCGAGCCAACTCAAGTCTTTTAGGAGCTGACTGGATATCAGTGGTTTAGGTCGCTGGCTGCAGGGGCCAGAAGTTGGACGTTCGATTCCTCACTGGGCCCGAAATCCTCACCATTTAGTCAGAATTGACTTGACTGCAGATGATGGATGATAATGAAGGAGGAGGAGGAGGAGGAAGAGAAGAAAGAAAGAAAGAAAGAAAGAAAGAAAGAAAGAAAGAAAGAAAGAAAGAAAGAAAGAAAGAAAGAAAGAAAGAAAGAAAGAAAGACCAAATGGCACCATCATTTTATTTTACAGCATTTCTGTGTGACTTTTTATTATTATTTTTTGTGGTGGGGATCTCAAAATTGTTTAACAAGAAAAACAAATGCAAGAAAAATGGTAGGTAAATAAAGAGATAAGACCGTGAAAAATAATTCACAAAAAATACCTTTAGGGTTGATTGATAAACACTAAAACTAAAGGAGGAAATGAGAAAAATGTTTGGATAAACATATATAGGTCTTGAATTGACAGTGGAGACTTGAAAAACATTGGGAACCTGACTATTTTCGGTAGCAACGGCTCCATTTTGTCATTGAAATGAACTGGGTTGAGCAGAAACCGGGATGAGATAGCCAAGATCTTCTACGTGCTGATAGGTTCCCTTGCAAAGGGCACATGTAAAACCACAAGTTGCATCTACTCGTCATCAGAAAAACAACAACACCAGGGTTGAAACAAATCCACCAGAAAGGAAAACGGGGAAACACACAAAAGTCCCCAAAGAGGCTTGATTTGTTAAATTCGTCTTCCAAAATACACAAATAAAATGAATGATCAAATAAACACTATCTCTTAAAGCCCCCCCACCTCAAAGTGGTAATAATAAAGGAAAGACATTTTCAAGGTGCTTGCACATGATTGTGAATTTGTAATACCTCTTGCCATTTCTTTCATTTATCTCTCAGCTGTTATTTTGCTGTGTTTCTCATAGCAGGATTTATATATTATTTATTAAATTCAATGATATTAAACCCTGCTTCATAATGTATCTAACCAGATATACATAGTTTCTTTCTTTCTTTCTTTCTTTCTTTCTTTCTTTCTTTCTTTCTTTCTTTCTTTCTTTCTTTCTTTCTTATTTTGTCACACAGGATCAAATATGGTTTGCAAATTTCTGTTTCAACATCTTATTCTCATTCATTTTCTAAACGGTCCATTCTCAAAGGAACAAAAATTCCCATTTCAAATAATGTCCCCTGAAAATTATGTGCTTTTGACCCCAATCAACACTAACTAAAAAGTAAATCTGGAAACCACTGAATGGTATTTCATTTTTTTTAAAAAATAAAAGCATGTGAATTTTTGTCTTCTGATTCAAGGTTTAAGAAATTTGGGTTTCAAATAACGGTTTGAGATGTTCTGATTTATTATTATTATTATTATTATTATTATTATTATTATTATTATTATTATTATTATTATTAGTAGTAGTAGTAGTAGTAGTAGTAGTAGTAGTAGTAGTAGTAGTAGTAGTATGCAGGTCGCAATGTTAATATGATCATTCCCCTGTATCCTTGAAAACACATCTATTGATTTATTTTATAAGTCAGTTAAAACATATAACGTCAAAAATGTAAAGCTTCACACTTGGTCCAATATTCATAAACATTTTCCAGTTTTCGATATTCAAACCAAACCAAGCCAAACCATTTAAAGGTTTCAAGGGGCATACCTCCCATCTTGTACCTAAAAGATTTCAACTCTGTTGTCTCAAAGGAAGCAAGCTGTTCCACCCAACGTGACGGGCAGGAAATTAAAGCTTGTGCTTTAAGATCTAAATAGCAACGAAAGACTACGACCAGTGAATCAAACCAAACAGGTTCTAAAACTCACCATGTTTTCTCAGATAGCTGGTTGGACCTGCACCATAGCTTTCATATGTGATGGTGGTGGGAATTGATTGAATGATGCCTTACGGGGGTTTCCCCCTCCCTCCTGCTCTGTTTCCCTTGAAGTGGCACGCTGTGGCAGAATTGCTTAGAAATCATTTGTCTGCTTTCACTGAATTATTCAGAAGATAAATTAACCACAGATATAAAACTACTGGAGAGCAAAGTGGTTAAGAAGAGATTAAGGAGTTCGGTTCCCTCACTCTGCCTCATGGGATCCCTCCCAGCTGTGCAGTTTGTTATTTGTTATTATTATTATTATTCATTTCAGTTAGAATTGTTGCCATAAGATTTTGGGGATAATTAACGCTTCCTGAAATCTTGTCCCTCTTTAAGAGCTTAAGTATCCGTGGGGTTTGATGAAGGCAAAGGAAGATGGGAGCCTTTGAAATGGTCTGTTAAACAATCAGCACTGTTTTGTAAAGTCTTGAACACATTTTAAAATAAAACCTATAATACATACATACATTTGGAGAGTCAAGGACTGAATGAGAGTCAAATTAAAATCTACATTTCCTGTTGTGTGTGTGTGTGTGTGTGTGTGTGTGTGTGTGTGTGTGTGTGTGTGAGAGAGAGAGAGAGAGAGAGAGAGAGAGAGAGAGAGAGAACAGATATACAATATATTACATATTATATACCTATATATCTATGTATCTATAGCTATATATTATCAATAGATAGATAGATAGATAGATAGATAGATAGATAGATAGATAGATAGATAGATAGATAGATAGATAGATAGATAGCAATAAATTCTTTCCATGGTCTTCATGAAATGGATTGCAGTACATTAATTCTGAATATGTATAATTCATATATATCTAATATTTAATTTTTTCTTTCCATATATATTCTGGAAATAATCAGACACGCATAGGAAAACATCACCTAAAGAACAGCAATTATTTAAAACGATTTAAGAAGCCCACTGCTTCGTGCTTCTGACAGAAACAACACCAATTGCAAACTGCATAAATGGAATGACAGCTAAAGAATGTAAAATAAAATTTGCTGTGTAAACATCATGTAGATTAATTTTAATTTATAATACTTGCACATAGGGTTGGTGATTTTTTTTAATAAATGTTTTGTTTTAAATTGCTGATATGATGAAGAACATTTCTACCTGATCAATAGTTATGAAGACGCCTAAACCAGCAATTTCCTTACATACAGTATTTTTAGCAATATATCCTAAATAATCCATAGATATGTAGGGCTGGAAGGAACCTCAAAGATCATTGAGTCCAACTCCCTGCCGAGGCTTCAAGAACTGATTTCAACAAGTAATTAGGCACGGCAAATGAACTAATCAAGAACAAGTTGTGGACATCACTAATGACCCTTCAAAACTGATGGGTATACGATTACTCGAGAAACCTGGAGCCAAATTCATTTTATTCCAGCCTAGAATGCAGACCTTAAGGAAAGGGGAATATAAATCATCTTGAACTCCTTATTAAAGGATGCATGGGGGGAAATGTAATGGTAATTTTAAATCTGCCAAGATGACATTTTGAGGAAACGGAACCTGGCATAGGTATTGCTCATCAACATTGTATCACATGTGGTGAGTAACCATAACATATATTATTTGTGATTTTCTGTGTGTTTTTATTTAACTTCTGTTGACTGCTGTCTTTTCATCGTGGTAACCACTCACAGCATTGCACTCACTGAGCAGTATATACATTTATTTATTTATTTATTTATTTATTTATTTATTTATTTATTTATTTATTTATACAGACAGACAGACAGACAGACAGACAGACAGACAGACAGACAAAAAGAAAGAAAGAAAGAAAGAGAAAGAAAGAAAGAAAGAAAGAAAGAAAAAGAAAGAAAGAAAGAAAGAAAAATTGAGTATTTTAGGGTACAAATCAAAGGCTATAGCTTCCAACAGAGCTTAGAAAAGTCAACTATTTTTGGACTATGCTTCCCATAATCCCCAAGGCAGCTCTGATCATGGTAGTCCAAAAAATAACATCTGCGTGCTTAGGTTCCAATTCCAACCTATATTAAATCTAGCATACGGACTATTCTAGGACTTTTCTTCTTAAGATACAGAGGCATGAATCTCACATAAGAGTAATGCTCACCACAACTAGCAAAGCATGCCATCTTCCTGCTCACCCATACCGATGGAGAGGGCGTGGAGAGTGACGCTATCAAGACCCAATTGGCTAAATGCAAGAAAGCTAACCTCGACTGGCTAAAAAAAGAGGGAATTTGACGTGTGTGTGTGTGTGTGTGTGTGTGTGTGTGGAGATGGCAGCTCCTGGCCCAGGACTGGTCACTTCTTCCTAGGGTTCAGAGGGAGACCCAGTTGGTTTGCCAGACAGGGTTGGTTGGGACCATCATTGACCGTTGACTGGAGTCAAGAAGACGCATCAATCCCTCGGCAGCCATGGAAGGGTTAAACCCACACAGCTGGGTTCTGCAATCTCCTTTCAGCATCACGAAACTTCTTCAAGACGTGGAGTCAAGGGAAGCTCCCCAGAGCTCTTTGTCATCACCGCTTAGGGAAGACCAGACGGTTGCCGGCGGCCGCTGGCGGAGAAGAACACCAGAAGTTGAGGAAAGAGGAGCTGACGGAGGGAAGGAGAGGGAAACCGGAGAAGCCCCCGTTCAGCTACAACGCCTTGATCATGATGGCCATCCGTCAGAGCCCCGAGAAGCGCCTCACGCTCAATGGTATCTACGAATTCATCATGGGGAACTTCCCTTACTACAAGGAGAACAAGCAAGGCTGGCAGAACTCCATCCGACACAACCTCAGCCTCAACAAATGCTTCGTGAAGGTGCCCCGGCACTACAACGACCCCGGGAAGGGCAACTATTGGATGCTGGATCCTTCCAGCGAGGATGTCTTCATCGGAGGAGTCACCGGCAAGCTGAGGAGGAGATCCCCTGCTTCCCGGGCCAAGTTGGCTTTCAGAAGAGGAGGTGGACTAGCGTCTGCTGAGGTGACGTTTTCTGGGTCACTTTGCTGGCCATGGCCTCCTCTCTGTGGTGCCTCCACAGCTTACTTGGGCCATCACCACCCAGGCGCCTTTTCTTTTTTCTCCCATCAGGCGATGGTGTCTCCCGAGATCCAACGGCAGCCCAGTGAAGATGGCCGGTACAGCTACCATCGACACATCACCACGACGATGTTGGCTTCAGCCGTGCCCTGCAGCCTCTCCGCCCCTGACCACTTGGACGCCTGTTCCGTCAACTTCATGGCAAGCCACACCAATTACATCTTGCCTCAGAGACATTGTCACGCTTCGCCCATTAACCCTCAACTTGGCCTTCTCTCCAAATGCCCCGGAAATCTTCTCGGCGGCCTGCCTGTGGCTTTCCCTGGACAACTTTCTCCTGAGTTCCCAAGCTATTTCGCTTTTCAGAACCAGGGAGTGCCATTTAATCCCGTTCGGCCTTGATTTCATCTCTTCTTCTCCATCCTCTTCAAGGAAATAAGAGATTACAACAATCATTGGACACATTTGAACTGTGCCATGCTGATTTCTTTCCTTGGTGGGGAAACTGGGAAAAATCTCCACACCCACAGTGTTCTTTTCTTTTACCATCTTTTCCTGGTCAGAAGTGGAGGGAATCTGTCAGACTATGAACCAGCAGGAATTGGCTTCTTCCGTTGCCGCCTCCTCATATTTTGAATGAGGAGAAAAGCGATCTTCAGGGATCATTGTGAGCGAGTAATTTCCCCACGTGGATTCAGGCTGTATTTTGCCAGTGTGTGTAAAGTCCAGGCCAGCACTCTGAAGGTAAAGCGAGGCAGAACTGTGGACCGAAGTCTGGAAACCAGAATTACATCCATTAATTGCATACTTTCTCCCCAGCTGTGCACTTTTCCACTTCTGTTTTTCTAACAATCCGAATCAACCAATGGAAGCAAAAAACCATCACCTCAATGCATCCACTTAACCTCCATGCCCAGAAGCTTCCTTGGAGACGTGTCTCTTTTTAAAACACCTCCATCATCTTCTAATTAGGGATCCATGAAGAACGAAGTGTGAAATGTCTGAACCGGCGGTCACATTTTAGTTTTGCTGGACTGAGCGATTACGCTTCTCTTCAGAGTACAGTTTGCACCCCTGGTGATCCTAGCCCGAATTCTAAAAGTTACTTATGCGAGCAACAGTTCCTAAAATTCCGTGGTCAATACAATGTTCTTGGAGCGGTCATTTGAAATAGGAACTTTACCAAGTTCTGATCCCACATTTTGGTTCATCTGCTTGAAACCCTGAACACCGTTACGCAAAAGGAAGGACCCCAGAGAAGAGCCTTAGGTATGTTCTCCCCTAGAAGGAGGCATTTTTAGATGGGAGAGATCCGTTATGACTATCAGAAACGGGCTGTCCGAATAAAGGTATGACTAACCAACCATTGTGCTTCACCGTTTCCCACAAAAATGCCTCAACTTGGGTCCTTTTCCAAGGAGAAAAGCTGAATAAATTAAATTAAAATAAATAAATAAGTAATTCACAGCTTTAAGATATGACCAGGCATGCTATCCTCTGTTCTTCATCCCAAGGATGCTGAATGTGAAATGTAATTAATTACTAATTTCAGCCGTACCAGCAATGCATTGCGAATCCAATCTAAATGAAGGCAACTTCTCACCATCCTGGCTCGGACTGAGCCCAAAGGATGTGTCAGAAATGACCCGATAAAACCCAAGTGGGTCAATCAGCCTGTGAAGGGGGGCTCACCCTCTATACATTTCTGTTGACTCCGATACAACTAGCTAGAAATTGCAATTTGATAGTCCAGCCCTGATATATGCAGTCAAGCACCGCTGATTGAACTGCGGCTTGTTTAGATGCAGTATGTTAAAAAGAAGCAATTCTGAATCAAATTCTGTTATATTTGTTACTAGCTTTTTGCAGTGAGCCTTATTGTGTTGCCATTAAAGAACTGTTACAATTCGTGCCTGTGTGGAAATGCAATGGCATTCTCAAGAGAAGGGGAGAAAATGAACAATCGTCACATTTTAATGAAACCTTTCTCCTTATTTTGACTTGCTTTGTTTTCCTTAATTATATTCCTTCTAAACCGCTTTTGCAAACTGAACAAAAAGAAAACAATTGATCAACAATGTACCCAGCCCATAAAACTTAAAAACGCAAATATGTGTTGTGAACAGAGTGACAGGGGGTCTTCCAAATTTAATTTAAATGAGTTGTATTTGTGTGGAAGACAGGCGCCTTGTGGAATGGACCTTAAGTTTCTGATACTGTAAAGCACAAGTTAAATTTTACCTTTGTGCATCAATCCTATAGAAATCAATAAAATTACTTATCAATGTGTTTACTGGGGATTGTGTTTTATTGTGAATTTCCATTATTCTGTCAAAACGGTTGAGAAATGTAAGGAGTATGAAATAATGGTGATCAGTGGGAGTTTATTTTTTTAAATATTTGCTTGCAGAACTGCGCAAAAGTATTGATTCGCATCTGTTTTTATGCATAACTATCCCGGGAGTTTAGAATTTCGATTCCACATAAAATACAATAATATAATAATCTTTCTTATTTGCATTTCTAAAGACCCAGACACCGTCACCCAAATCCTAAAGAAATCACCAAAGTAACGATTTCATAGATATTTTAGATCAGTGCTCATCAGTTTTTCATATATTTTACATCCCTCCTAGCCACATAAGAATCTGAATTCCATCATGATAAATCAGCGAACCTTTCCCAATGAAGGGCATCTTCAATGTACATGTTTCTAGGTATTTTTATTATTACCCTTATCATCATTTATGTTTAAGTTGGTACGCAGAAGGAACGTAGGATCAGAAATAGGAGCATGTATCTGAAGTTATTAATAGCATGTCAAAACAGAGAAACTGTGGCAGGAAGGAATGATAAGAGATTACCCACCCCAAGGCAGGCAGCTTGACTTTTATGGTCATCATCACACACACAAAACACTAGCGTTTTTCACAAATCTCTAGCAAGGTGACCCACCATTTGCAAAAATGCATTCACAGCCCAATTCCTTGGAGAAACTGCAGTGTGTGAACATCATAAGACATACAGTACATTTTGCAGCATTAAGTCAGGGCAGTCTTTGACCCAGTAACGCTACTACCTGTTTACAGGTTTACGATCTTTTACCTGACAGATGACATGACTACCGTTTTGTGAATGTGTTTATGTATGGGCAGTTTATCACCTCCATCATTTTCACCCCACCATCATGCATGGATCTTCTCTTTTACGGGATAGGGTGGGGGAGTAGTAAGCCATACAGATCCTGAATGATGGACTACCTATGACAGTGTTGGCGAACCTATGGCACGGGTGCCAAAGGTGGCACTCAGAGCCCTTTCTGTGGGCACCCGACATCACTCTTTCACAGCCACCTGTATTCAGGTTAAATGGCTGTATTGGCACTTTGCAAAAAATTAGTGGGTTTTGAATTGCAATTTGGGCACTCGGTCTCTAAAAGGTTCTCCATCACTAACCTACGATGTGACTTTTAGATGGATTACCATGCATGAGTAAGTATTAATGAAACTTGGGGAGCAAAGATGAGAATAAATGTATTAATTGTAGTCAGTTGTGAGTTAGCCCTTTATTAAATGATTGCATTGATTGATTTCATAAGAACACCAGTGTTTTCCATGTTAGTCTCCATCCCTCATAATTGATTGTGTGTGTGTGTGTGTGTGTGTCCTTTGAAGCTCTTCTAATTCCCTGTTCGTAAATTAAATTATGTCTTAAAATGCTCTGGGCTGTATATTGTCCCTCATTATTGTAAGCCACCTTGGGTCCTTTTCCAAGGAGAAAGGTGGGGTACAAATATTCAAAATAAATAATCCAAAAATTGGATTAATTTTTAATCGTTCTTCATGGTATTATTTGTTCATTTAGTTTCTACTGACCACCTTGCACACTGCCTAGAGTGGGTGGCTTATAGAAGTTAAAAATAAAACATAAACTTAAGTTGTGTGCTTTTTAAGCTTCCCTTCGGGTATTTGCAGGGAAACCTTGCAATCAGTGGGTCTTGGCTTCTCGTGTTTTTCTCCACTTCTGCCAAGTTGAAAAAACCATCGAGGTGCATTAATGGTGTGGAATTCAGAAGGAACAATGAATATGCAGTGTGGATTTAAAAAAAACAAACCCACCCCCAAAATAACCAACCAAGCGCTGAACGATGAGAAATTCAACAGGGCAAGGGGATTGGATCGCACCATGGCCTTAAAATAAGGTGCCGTAATAAAATAGAGGCGCAGAGAAAACCAAATGAAAAACGAGATCCTTGCACTGATTCTCCAGGATTTTTATTATTGGGGGAAAACAGTTTCGCGAAGCCCTCGGGACGGAGCAACGCGACGTCTTTTGGCCTCTCCCGCGGCCCGTAGCTGTAACCATAGCGACCGTTCCGCGGAGGGAGGAGAGGGAGGGCGGCGTGAAGCCGCCACGACGCATGCGCGGCGAAAGTTACCCGCCCCCGGAAGCGGAAGCAGGCCATTGCGCGGCAGAGCGGAGGTGTTTCTCACGCTGCTCGGCCCGGTGGACGGCGGCATCATGTAAGAAAGCGGGTTTCGGAGAAAGGGGGCCACGGACCGGGGGGGGGAAGTAAGGGTTGCTAAGTGACGGGAGTGGGTGGGGCCTTCTCTGAGCGGTACCGTAAATACCCGAAGAGCGCGGCATTCCGCGGTTCCATGCTCCCGCGGAAGCCAGGAACCGTGGATACACCGAGCGCTGTGCGTTGCAGGGCCTTTGGCTTCCCCTCGTGCCTAGTTTTAGTAACGACACCTTAGAAATAGGTGAAAACACGCATTCCGGGGCTTTTTAAAATATTGAGCGGGTCAGTGAGTAAGCGGATGCGGATCCCGCGGATAAGAGGGTCCTACACCAGAAGCGGGTGGGAGGCACCCCCTGCTTTTCCTATTACCTGCTAAACCCTCCTCCACTTGGCGCCTTCCATGTTCGCAGGCTGGCTCCTTCCCCCCTTTGTTCCCTGGGCTGGATCCTGCTTTTTCATGGGGCGAGATGGCGATGAGCTGCTGGTGTCCGTGCTCCTTTTCTTCCCGCCGGGTGTTTAAAGGCCTCCCTTTCCTTTCCCTTGGCGTGTGTGGAGGATGCTTTCCAACCCTGAAGCCCCCCCCTTTCTGCCCCTTGCCCCATCCCATCAACACACGGCTACCCCTTGGCTTTGCATATTCATTCATTCACTTGGGAAAAGGAATGCATCGCCTGATCACTTGAGGAGGAGTACCTGGGGCTGAGAGTTTGAATCCAGCTGCTCATCCTGGGAACAGGGTTGCCCCAAGAAGATTCAGAGCTAGGGCGACATGCCCTGCCACCTCTGCAGCCGTGGGTGCTATGGGGAGGAAGAATGGGTTGCGTCCCTATTAGAATTGCATCCTTTTAGGGACTGAGATTAAGCAAAGGATTCAACCTCCCCACTCACTTCAGTGGCTTGACTTGAAGCACAGCTAAGTCTAGTCCAATGTTGGCGAACTTATGGCACGGGTGCCAAAGGTGGCGCTCGGAGCCCTTTCTGTGGGCACCCGACATCGCCCCTTGTGGAGCTTTCAAAAGGCCCTTTTCCTTCCTGCCTCTCAGGAGCCTTCTAAACAAGCCCAAGAGCGAAATGACCCCAGAGGAACTGCAGAAGCGAGAAGAGGAAGAATTCAACACAGGCCCCCTTTCCGTCCTCACGCAGTCTGTGAAAAACAACACTCAGGTGCTCATTAACTGTCGCAACAACAAGAAGCTTCTGGGGCGTGTCAAGGCCTTTGACAGGTAGGATCTCACCTGTGTCTTCCTCTCCTCCACCAGATAGCTAATAGTAGCTTCAGTCCATTTGCAGGAGATGGCGTCACCAGCTGCGAAAGAAATGCTGGTAGGTTAACTTTAAAAATTGAGGACCAGCTGGCAGCTTTTCAGGAGAGTTCTCTTCGGATCTATCTGTCTGAAAGTTTCCCTGTGCCTGTTTTTTTTAAATTAATTTATTGAAATTATTTATAAGCTGTCTTACTTCCCATAGAGGGGCTGAGATGGTTTACAAGAGATTTAAAAACATTGTATAAAGAGCTGATTAGAAACAAATCAAACACATTAAGTTTAAAGCAAAGCAAAGTGTTCTGCTTATATACTGTCCCATATCTCTTCAAGAAGTCTCTGGGCAGTTTTTTACAATTTTAGTTACAATATACAAGCTACACATTGCCCCCCCCCCCCAAAAAAAGCAAGCTGGCTACTCATTTTATCAACCTCGGAAGGATGGATGGCTGAGTCAACCATGAGCCTGGTACTGGGGGTTGAACCCCAGGTCGTGAGCACAGTTTTAGCTGCAGGACATGCCTTTAACCACTGCGCCACGGGGCTCCAAAAACAATCCAGAAATATTTAAAAGAATTGTAAGTTTAAAAACCAGCATTCTTGGGGTGATTTCTGGCTTTAAAAACCTGCCTGAAGAAGGAGGTCTTAGCCTGACAATGAAAGGGCAAGAGGGAGGTGGGCAACCGGTCTAAAAGAATGGGCAAGCTGGGTCACTTGGCATTAGAGCGTGTCAGAGGTGGAGTCCTTCCCCTTGTGCCATTTATTTATTTATTTATTTATTTATTTTATTTATTTATTTATTTATTTATTTATTTAAATACTTATTAACTGCCCAATTTTCCCTTGGGAACTCTGGGCGGTGTACAACAAATTACAACAATTTGCCCAAACACAGCCCTATAATAAACAAACAAAAGTAAAATGTGAAAACAATAAACAACAATAACACCACAATATAAAATCTGGCAAGAGGTGGGCTGGGACAAAACGACACCACCAACACACAGTGGTACACTCAGCGATTACCAAAACATTCCATAAAGAGCCAGGTCTTTAAGGCTCTCCTAAAGGCCGGCCGAGGCTCTGCCAGCCTAATGTAATGCACCCGCTTCTCTTCCCCCGTACCAGGCATTGCAACATGGTGTTGGAGAATGTCAAGGAGATGTGGACAGAGGTGCCCAAGAGTGGGAAGGGAAAGAAGAAGTCCAAGCCGGTCAACAAGGACCGCTACATCTCTAAGATGTTCCTGCGTGGGGATTCGGTCATCGTGGTGCTCAGGAACCCCCTTATCGCCGGCAAGTGATCGGCAGCCCAGTGAGGGGCCGAGAGTCATGCCTAGCCCAAGGCCACCCTCAAGAGACTCGTGTAGGTCCAGCATTTGGAGGGCTCAGTCCGCTCAACGATTCTTGGGTCTGATTATTCAGTGCCCTGATAAAAGAAGCTTAAAAGATCCACCTCATCCCTGAGGAGCCAGGTGGCAGATAATTCTGCTTCTCCAAATCCTTGATATGATCTTGTATGTGAACTTCCTCACCCCCTTTGGCAATAAACGTTTTGTTACATTTCTGACTGTGCATTCTTTCCGGCACAGACGGTTATCCTTGGTGATAACCGTCTGTTATCCATGGTGAATTTTGAATTTTGCATAAATGCGGGACACGCAGGAAGCTGGTGGCTTAAGGAAGCCGAACTGACTGCGCAAATTCTGAATCATATGTTTGTCACTTGAGGCCCTTGCTGTTTCGAGATATAACTTGAGAAAACTCAGTCCAGGGCCTAAAGGTTTTTATTTTCCTTGCTTGCCCCTTTCACTAGAATGAGTCAAGTTCTGCTGGTTAGCTCAGTGGTTTAGGTCTCTGCCTGCGGAGTGAGAGCTTGGGAGTTCGATTCCCCATTGTGGGATGGACTCGATCCACAATTCTAAGATGCTGGTGGTCGTCCTTTTGCCATCCCCCTTCTGTTTATCCGCTTAGAAAAGGGAAGCAGTTTTAACGTTTGAGGCTAAACTAGCTCCGTTCTGAATCCTTGGAATCCTGCTTGGGATACAGAGGTTTGCAAGCAGTGGTACATACTCTAGGACCCCTCAGCAGTTCCCTTGGCTTTTAGAACTCCTTCCCAGCTCCTTTTAAGGACCTCCGGACCACCCTGAGCCCTCCAGTTCAGAATAAAACGTGAAGATGGGATGAATGAATGAAGCGATCATATGTCTGCCTGGAGCACAGCTTAACCTGAATAGGTTTTCCCAAACTCTTGTCTGAAATAAAGAGTGAAACATGTTCATCATCTGCCAGGCAATTAATTAATTAATTAATTAATATTTCCCGGCATCAGGGCTTCCCACCGTATGTTTAAAAAAATGGGATGCATTCCTAATACAAGTGCTGCGAAACCATTTCAAAGGAGCATGTTTGAATCAGAAGCGTTTTCCCACATTCATCTGGCCAAATGCAGCAGTACAACGGGGCATAAAATATAGACCATTTGGATGTAATTTATACTGGAGTCCCTAAACCCAAAGGCATTCTCATGCTGGGCTGGCTGGCAGTGCCTGGTAACTCTGCCTGTTGGGTCAGTTTCTCGCCTGCTCCATTTCAGTCTCACTCATTCCTAAGGTCCAGCTGGCTTTCTCTTCTTCCACCCCACCCCTCCATCTTGAAACCCGAATCCTCCCCTGAAAGTGACTTTGTGTCGCTTCGATACAGGACAAACCTTTTAGCGTACCCTGACATGTTTTCCAGGGCTGCAGCTTGGCTTAAAAAACAAATTTACTTAAAGTATCAATTGCTCCCGAGGGGACCATCCGTTGACAGCATGCCTAAGAGGGCTGCTGCCACGCAGAGGGAAATTTTATACTGGGACAGATGGATTTGTCAGAAGATTCATGGTGTGTGTATTGTGGGGTGGGGTTTGAGGAAAGCAGGGTTCCCTAGCTGGCTCGTGACATTCACCATGGTAGAATGAGAGCAGAAGCGAGAGAAAGTTAAAGCAAGGCTGGTTTAACGTAAGCATCAGCCTTTCAGACCTAACTTTCTATTGGGCGATAAGTGTGGCAGCCAATTGCATCTGAAAGAGCTCTTGAGAAAATCTAGTAGCTATCTTGACTTGATCAGCTTTGTAAGCCGCCCAGAGTTCCCTTTGGGAAGATGGGCGGGGTATAAATTTAATAATAAATAAATAAATCTTAGCCTACAAGTCAAGGCTGGGCAACCTGTGGGCTGCAAGATTATTCCACCATCACCTCTTCCTGCTCTTACAGCCTGGACCCTGTAGGGCAGGCCTGCCCAAAGTCCGGCCCGGGGCCCCAAATCCGGCCCGCCAGGCCTTTCTGAGTGGCCCGCGGCTGGCTGGCCCACCCCTCCCTCCCCCTCCTTCACCCCATGTTTTTTTTTTTAAAGAAAGTGGGTGGGGCTTGCAGTGGGGTGGCAGGGTTGGGGAACAACCGGCCCCTGACATTCTCAGCCACCAAATCTGGCCCTCCTTACACAAAGTTTGGGCACCCCTGCTGTAGGGTTTTCCTAAATAAAAGGCGTCCTGGGTTGGGAGTGGGCAGGACGCAGCAGGTCCTGGTGGGGTCAAAATGATTCTGGAAGCTGCCCCCCCCCCCGGTTTTAATCCAGAAGGCCATTCATGTGTGTGTTGCTCATCGCCTGGGAAGTAAGGGCCACAGCAGCTGGACCGCGCCTTTAACGCGTACACAGGGTTCTTGGGTGTCTTGAGAACTAGCCCCTTTTAACAGGTGTATTCACCCCCCTCTTCTGTCAAGTGTGGCATGGCCTTCAGAAATGCTCCTCGGAGTTCTTTGTTGAGCAGAAGGCAAACAGCTTGATTTCTCCGTGACCCACCCACTAGCAGCAAGATTATCCAGCTCGATATTGCAGCTCGGGTTTAATGCACACCAGGGGCTCGGATTTCAGCAAGTCAAGAGATTTCTGTCGAGGCGATAGCTCTCATTTGGGGAAAATGGGCAGCCGGCAGACTCCTGATGATTTATTCAAGAAGAAAGGAAGAGGAGGGTGCTGGTTGGGGCAGAGAGATGCCCAAACGATAACCAGAGGAGAATATTCCGAATGGGATAGAGCAGGTGCACAAAGGCCCTAAACAGTTGGGAGGGAGGGGTTTTCTGGGATATTTTCCAGTCAATATACAGCCGGCCATAAGAACCTAAGAAGAGCCCTGATGGATCAGGCCAAAGGCCAATCTAGGCCGGTATCTCACAGTGGCCCCACCAAATGCCTCTGGGAGCGCACAAGACTAGATCTCTGTCTCCTGCAACCACTCCCCTGCATCTGGCCCTTGAAGTACCTCGGTTTTAAGCCTGGAGATGACACATCACCCCATCATGGTTTGTAACCTGTGATGGATTTTTCCTCCAGGAATCGGTCCAATCTCCCTTTGAAGGCATCCAGGCCAGATGCCATCACCACCTCCTGTGGCAGGGAGTTCCTTCCCCTGAGTGACCTATGGAAGGGGACACTGAGCTCACTAGTCAGGTCACCATGGGTGTGTGCATAGCATCGGCTTTTGGAGGGTTTTTTTTGTATTCTTGTGGGTTATTTTATTTGTTGGGGGGGTGGCTTTTTTTGGGGGGGGGGGAGTTCAAGCAATAAACTACTGAAGGGGGTGGCTTAACTGATGTGTGGGAGGGAAAGACTTAAATGCTGCTTGGATGAGGCCAGTAGCTCACACTGAGGGGCCAACTGTGGGAACACAACCGTTGAGCCGGCTTTGAGCGTTTCTCACTACGCACCTTGGACGTCAGGTCAAACATCTTGGGTTCTAGCAGTAAAATGCCGGTGATTTAGGTCCACCACATGCTGTTAGCCCCCACCCACCCCCCCACCCCAAAGAAGAGTACCTAAGAACATAGTTTTTGCATTAATGGCTCTGGGACACAACAGGCGGGCAGCTTGCTTCAACCCTGCTTTGATTTGACCTACCCGCTCAGCCTGCATGTTGCTCAGCCCCTGCTGGGTTCAAACTTCTGGACAAGTCTAACTGCACCCTCTTCTGGACAACTGATATACTGAATTTTTCCGAGACCGTGGCGCTGCTAGCCTGTTTCAACCAAGAACAATCGAACATAAAAAGCAAAGCGTCGTGATACTTTTAAAGACTTTTAAACACATTTATTTCAGTCGGTGCTTTCATGGCTTATAATCTACCTCTTCTCCCAGGGAAGCTCACACCGGCACAGGTCTTCCTCGTCCTGAAAGCCCTGTGCTTTATTTTGTTCTGACTTTTGCTTTGCTTTTGTTTTCATTGTCATTGGTGAGAGAAATGTCTTGTGCAGCCATCAGCTGGACAACGTCAGCGAAAGGGGGAGCGAAGGGTTATTTCCCTTCCTACCTGAAGGCAGAGGCCAAGGATGTCAGCTTGCTAAGAAAGGCATCAGTTGCACAGTTTGTATGTCAATCATCATCCCCATCTTAGACCTCCGGAGCTGGAAGGGAGCCTTGTAAAGGAGGCCCATCGGGGAATCTTAACTCCAAGTTTCTCAACCATTCAGCAGTTCTTCAAATGATCCCGTTAGATCTGCAGAACTGGAAAGGATCTCCAAGCCGGCCCAGTTGGGAATCGAACTCCCGACTTCGGCTCCACAGCCAGAGACCTAAAACCACTGGCCTATCCAGCAGTTCCCTTCTCCACGTGTGGATTATTATTATTCAGGCTCGAGGGAAACATTCTTCTGTGTACGTTTTCCATCATCCTCCAGCCAGCACAGCTGAGATGTTCTGGAGTTGCAGCCTGGAAAACCACTTTTCTAAGCTCTGGTCTTGACACAGAGTAGAGATGGCATCAAGTCCACGCAAGAGGGAGGTGCTGTGCACTTGGAAGAACCCCAAGAGATAAATTTCTCTTAAGGGATTTTCAGAAGGACAAAAAGCAATATAGAAAAAGTCCCGATTGCTCTGAAGGGCAACAGGGCATATCCTCCTGACAGGTCTCAGTTGCAAAATTCACCATGTCCCCCAATGCAGCAGTGTTACTCTTTAATAATGCCTCATTATCCGGATAGTGAAGTAGAACCTTCCAAAAAAGAGGCAGCTGACCTCTGAGCAGGAACTCCTGGGAATAAATTGCAGGTGATGATTATGATGGTATCATAGTCATCATCCACACGTCCATAGAGGGCTGTCCTGCAGAGTTCCAAACACTTCATCAATTTCACAAAAAACATGGCCGCTTGAATGTTCTCGGCCCTACTGAGTTGCTGCACTTGGATCCCACTTTAACTGCCCTGGACAGTTTGTCCTTAGGAGGAGAAATGTGCAGTTCTTCTTAGCTACATGGCTCCAGGGACCTCCTCTCAGCTGCAAAAGGCATCTCACCAAACTATGAGTCCCAGGGCTGTGGCCCCCTTGCTAGACAATGGCCCAACCCATTGACTGATACAAGCCACCAACTGGTTGAAGCAATGGTTGCTTGTCAGACCAAGATCTACGGAGGAGGAGGAGGAGGAGGCCACAGAAACCAAGTAGCACTGGACGGAGAGTTTCGTTCCCTGAGAATCTCAAAATTCGCCTTTCCTTTACAGCAGTGGTGGCCAAACTTTGGCCCTCCAGCTGTTTTGGACCACAACTCCCAGGATTCCAAGCCTGTATTGCCAATGACAAAGGACTGTGGGAGTTGTGGTCCAAAACATCTGGAGGGCCAAAGTTTGGCCACCACTGCTTTACAGGAGTAATTTTCTAGCCCTGATGGTGGGAAGGTGACGCTTGACATAGTGGGAGCAATGCCTGCTGGAAGCTTAGGTGGCAAAGGAGACAACAGGTTCCCCAGCCTGTCGGGATGCACTGCGTGTGGAGCATACATGTGCTGCTGAGCCAGAAGAGCAGAAGAACAGAAGAATTTACGCGAGGACAGGGTGCTGCTGATTGCTGAAGGAATCCAGTTATTTCCCCCCCTTTTTTGCTAAGTTTGGACTGCCTGTTTGGCTCCTGCCTTTTGAGAAGATTCTGCCCCTGATGGTCTATCAGGACGTTGACTTTAGGAAGTCAAGACGCTGCCTCGTACTCAGTGAAGCCATCGACCCGTGCTCTCTCTCAAGACTTTGAAGCACGATTCCTTCCTAGCATCATCTAAGGACCCCAGGCACTCCTTAGTGGAGTGTCCCACCCACGCACTGATCAGGCCTGGCGCTCTTTCAGTGACGCCTTCCCCTTCTGGGCTTCAGTCCGGGAGTGCTGATGGGTCCGAAACCTTCTCCTCGGAGAAGCTGTTTCACCATGACCTCAGCATTTACTTCCCCGGCAGAGGGGTGTTCCTAAGCGGTGGCTCCTCCACTATGGTGGACGGCATGACCTCAGAGCCAGCATGCGTGCCCACGGCGGAGGAATAGCAGAGGCGAGCGAGGGCCCCTTCGAAGGCCTTCCGGAAGGATCTCATGCGGAAGACGTAGACCACGGGGTTGATGGCGGAGTTGGCGTGGGAGAGGATGACGGTGGTCAGGCCGAAGACATTCGGGATGCAGCAGGAGGGACAAACGAGGGCGACAATGTTCAAGATATGAACCGGCAGCCAACAGACGGTGAAGAAGAAGAGGAGGAGGAAGAGCGAGGTGGCTGTGTGCAGCTCCTTGCGGATAATGATCCGGCGCCTCTCTTGCGCGCTGAGGTCGATCTCCCCTTCGGCCACCTTACGGATCTGGCGCCTGACCTCCAGGAAGATCCGCCCGTACAGCACCATCATGACCGACAAGGGCACCAGCATGCAGGCGATGAAACTGAAATAGACCATGTATGCATCTTGGATGATGCTCCTAAAGACGCATTCCCCGCTGGCTGGGAAGGGGCCGTGCCACCCCAGGAGGGGCAAAATCCCGCTGGCAAACGCCAGCAGCCAACAGGCCAAGATGATAAAGAGAGCGTGGCGGGGACTCATCAAAGCTTTGTACTGGAAAGGCTTCAAGATGGAAATGTACCTCTCCACGGCCACCGCCAGCAGGCTGAAGACCGAGGCTTGCGTGAACACCAGCAACGTACAGAGCATCAGGAGGCACAGCTGCGGCCTGTAGCGGGGCAAGCCGATGTCCGTTATTTGGGCGCAGGGGATGACCACCGCCCCGACGAAAAAGTCCGCCACCGCCAGGGAAACCAAGAAGTAGTTAGCGGTGGCCAAGCGCAGCTTCCTGTTCAGCAGGATGACGGCGCAGATGAAAAGGTTCCCCACGATGGACAGCAAAGCCGTCAGGCTCTCGCACAGGAAGTAAGGGATGTCGAGAAGGGAGGAGTACGTCTCGTTTGGGGTTTGGAAACACTGCAGGCCGGGAGAAGAATTCCCAGAGGCATCCATCATAAGATGCTGGCCATCTCGCCCCTGTTAACGAGGAGCATCGGCAAGTCGCTGGCTCGTTAGGTCGCCGGTTCATTAGCCCTAGAGGCAGAGGGAGGCCGTAAATCTGTGGAATAAGAAATGGGGGATTCTTGGGTTTATTTCATAGAATCATAAAGTTGGAAGAGACTTCAAGGGCCATCCAGTCCAACCCCCTGCCATGCAGGAACCCCCATCATAGGACTCCCGACAGATGGCCATCCAGCCTTTGCTTAAAAGCCTCCAAAGAAGGACATCCAAAGTATGTGGAATTTCTAATATCAGATGCATCTGAAGAAAGGGTGTGGAATCCCCCAAAACTCACACCGGATTAAATGGGTTCCGTTACAAAGGTGTCACACAACTAACACTTTCACATTGTCACAATTGTTAGAGAAACAGGTGAACACAAATCATAGAATCGGGAAGTTTGGAGGGGCCTAAAAGGCCATCCATTCCAACCCCCTGCTCCATGCTAGGATACAAATCAAAGGGTATCTGCCAAGGGGTTTGCCCAAATTTCTCTTCGAAGCCTCCAGTGGTTCCATTTGCAGCTGATGAATGTACAGATAACTCCAGAGTAAACCCTGCCTGGGAGAAATGATGGCTTACATCACTTTTATTTCTCTATCTAGCCCTATATTGGTGACTCACACTGGCAGCTGCCCAAAGCCTGCTTTTTTTAGGATATGTTAAATGCCTGTTTCAAACTGCCTTCTCCTTTGGTCATACACTCTCCTGGTCCGTTCTCATCATCTTTTCCTTGGTGCTCCCTGTTTCCAGGTAGCCTCCTGGGTTATGATTTCATTATCAGTAACAGGATATGCAATTATATAGGGGAGCTTCTGCTTTTGACCAGGTGTGTAGACAGGAAGCATTTTAGAAGACGCATCTCCTGTGGTCAGGGGATGCTGGCGGCAGCTGTGGAGGCAGTCAGCAGGATGGAACCAGGTGCTTATGAAAGCGAAAGTTTCCCCCCCCTTCATTCTGATTTACAACACCCAGAATCTCCCAGTCCTCCTGGCTGCAGCTTCTTGGATTTATACCCCGAAAAAGTAACTTCCCCAATTTCTGGGTGCCAGGCTTCTCTGAGAATGTCGCAAGGTAAGATCTCTTGCAGAGACAAAACTGCCAAGGGAAGATCTTCTAAAAGGGAGCAAAGAAGAGTAACAGCTTTACTCACCTGCAGGTATCACCCCCCCCCTGAGACAGCTGTTCACCTGCTCCCATCACAAAGGGCAACCCCGAACGGTCAGGGCTAGTAAAAGCACACCCGTAAGTCGCCAAAGCTCCATGTCACACGCCCGGAGCCGCCTGGCCCATCTGCAGCTCTCTCGTCCCCCGCTTCTCTCCTCTGCTGTTTATAAAAATTAGATCTGATAAGTGGCAGTCTGCACACAAAAGCACCTGCATATTCCGTGGAAAGAAACGGACAAAAGGCCGGCACCGCTGAGAGAGAGAGGGAGGGAGGATAGTTGCCTGGATCCAGCAAAGGAAATGGGCAGGGTGGGAGGGAAAAGCAACCAGCAGAGAAGTATTTCAGGTTGCCCGTGGCAAGAATAGCCCAGGAGAGATTGTCCACGGCCAGCTATGGCAGCTAGAACTGGCTAACCTGTCTGCAAGATTTGGGCAGAAAGCTTGGAAAAGTTCCTTCCCCCCCCCTTATCCCCCTTTTTATTTTTTTTTATTTTTTTGGAAAGACAGTTCCTAGAAGCCCCCCCCCCCCGCAATGTAGCTGGGGGACTCTTGGTTATGTAGTTCAAGGTTACAGTGTGTTCCCGTGTATAAGACTATATTTTTGTCTAAAATGCTTAGACCAAAAATTGAGCATCGTCTTATACGCACGTGGAAGGAGGCCAAGGAGAGAACTTCACCGTTGCAAAGCTGTAATTTGGGGTTGGAAAAGTGAGGATCGTCTTATAGATGGGGGTGTCTTATATAGATGGAAAAACTCTGGATGCCAGATTTGCAACAGGGGATGGCTAGTATATTATGCAGGGCTTTGCGCTCTCACACATTCATAATTTTCTCACCGTGGCCATATGACATAATTAAAAAGGAGAGCCGATGTTTTACAGTGGTACCTTGTATAAAGCTAATTAATTCGTTCCAAATGAAATTACGTTAAACAAAATTTACTTTATACAAATTTCCCATAGGAATGCATTGAATACAGAGTAATCCCTAATCACGACCATTTTTATGTTGTACGGATTCGCTCCACAGGCGATTCTGTTAAGCAAATTTCCCCTATCTCCGGAATGTTTTATGTTGTACAGATTTTATGTTATACAAAACGTTTGTTATACAAGGGCCCACTGTATTTCCTTTAGGATTCTGTGTGTTAAACCACTCCCATGATACACACACACAATATGCACATACCCCCACACAATTGTCCCAGTGGGAACATCCAATGTGCAAGTAAAGCATCACCAGCAGTGGTTTTGTCCTTTACTTGTTATGTGAGCATAAAAGGCACAGGGCCGCTAGCAGAAGACAAGTTGGCAACTCTCCCCCCCCCCTCGGCTTTGGAAAAGTCAGCAAGCTGGGCCTCTTAACTTTGTGATTGTTTATATATTTTTATTTATACAAAGGAGTTTACTTTTACGTCAGAGAAGCCTATCTGTCTCTTATCTGGAGATTTGCCGGACAAGGGGAGGGGAAGAATCAGAACTATTGAGAAAAGCGTTTATCAGAAGGATGGCTCATTAAACCCGTTAAGCGGCTAAAAATGGGGGCAGGGAACCAAGCGCGGCTGTAGATACAAGCTGGATAAATAGACGTTCCCAGCAATAGAACAGGAGCAGAACCGAGGAAAAATAAATGGAGCTGAGAAGTTGCCATCTGTCTTCGTGCCCACAAAATATAAGCCCACAAACTGGCATTTCCCTCTGCGCAAAAAAAATAAAATAAAAAATGTTCAGAAATGAAGTTCAGTTCTGTGGAAACTCCTGTTGCCTTGGCTAAAGAAGCATTGGTCAAACAACATCCTGTTTAACACGAGGCAGACAAAAAAAGGGAAGCAGTAGGGTGGTTTCTAAAGCAATACAGGTAAAAGCAAAATAAAATAAAAAGGGGAGAGAAAGAAAAAATTGGTGCCTCCATGTCTTAGTCTTTTTTTTTTTCTCTTTTGCTTTTACTTATGATTGCCAAATCCATTAAAAATGGCCCAAACAGCAATCCTTTACTTAGGCCTTTTTACTTTTTGAGGAGTTGTCTATTTTATAGACATCAGCTCCCTCTGAAATCAATGTGAAGTTGATCAATTTATTTGTAATACTAGATTAATTTCTGTGCATGCTGACTTGCTTCCCCGGGGCCATTTCTTTGTTACACTCCTTTTATTTATTTATTTTAACTTCCCCATCCTCTGACATTGCCTCCATTTCTTCCCCCTCTATATGCCAGGAGGTGATGGGACTGGTGGCCATGGTCTTTAGTTTTTTTTTGTTTTTTTATGGTCTCGACAAACCTGGAAGACAGAGAAGCAATACTAGAAAAAGCAGGGGCCGGAAGTGTGTACAGTCTGATTTAGGAACATTTGATCTCTATTGCTTTGCCCCAGATTAACAAAGTGGCTCTCAGCACCCTCCAGATAAGACCTAAAGTGAATCATCTGCTGCTTTCCCTGAGTCCATGGGCAAACACCAAGACCGAGCTGTGCCTGACTTTGCAGAAAATGAGAAGGGGGGGGGGAAGGACCATCTACAGCTTTAAAGTAATTCAGATTAAACTCTCTTCCAGACCTTGATTAGCAACAATCTATTTAAGGAGATGAAGACTGCAGTGTCAGGGATTCATTGCCACAAGTGTGGGCACTTATGCTCAGGGGGACAGATGTGTGTCAAAAGGCTGGGCCATTTTGTTGTTCCCAACCTTTGTTCTCTATTTTATTTTATTTTTTTAATGTCCAGGGCTCTGAAAGATTACAATCTCTCTGATCTCAATCTCGCTGCCATCCAGTTATCCTTTCTCTTGCATTTATCTTTTCCCCCCAAAAACCCTCCCTTAATGAGTTTTCCCCCTTCTGTCCTCATCTAACCCCTCTGTGTATGTGTGTGTGTGTTTGTGAGCCCATCCTTTCTTCTAGTTTTCAGCTTGCTTTTCCTTCAACCTGCTATTACTCTTTCTCTTCTTCCCCTGAGATCAACCTCCTTGTTCCGGCTCTCTTCCTTCCTAAATTTAAACTCGAGTTTGGAAAGTCACTTGAAAAAATAAAAAAAAAAAAATGCATTCCTCTTTAGTGTTGCCAGGTATCTCTTGCGTTGCTTTTCAGAGCAAGTTCCCACTCCACACCGTGTTGATGCCTTTGTAGGCACAACAATGTCGCCTCTGTCCCTCCTAGTTTGAAATGGTTGCCAACTTCCTTTTACGGGTCCTGCGCCTCTGCCTTTAGCAGCTTTGATCAGCACGTGCCATTTTGCTTGGCGTGGGCCGAAAGGAAGAAAGAAAGATAGAAAGAAAGAAAGAAAGAAGCTGAACTTCTCTCATTCCATCATGCTTTCATTCCATCATACTTTACACTAAGGACACATAAAGAAAGCCAGAAGTATGGGCAACGCTTCCCGCCCTGGATTCCTGATACAGCTGATTGCAAATCAGGGCAAGCAGCTTCACCGCCAGCTTCTGAGCATGCGCTCGAAACCTGCGCATGCCCAGTGGTAACGACTGCGGGCGAGAAGTTTTCGACGACGCTCCTCCTCTATGCCGCCCCCGTCGAGGTTACCAGCCAATAGATTCGCCCTGTCACGCCTCTTTCCACGCCCCCTGGACCTCAAGGCCACGCCCCGTTGCTTCTTAAGCTCGCGCGGGCCGCCTCGCTAGCGCGGCCCCGAATTCTGTGTGTGGGCGCGCGGTTTTGATTGTGGCGCTTAAGCTCAGGCGCCTCTCTCTGAGGGGACGAAACATACTCCTCATTTTTAAATGTATTGATTGCTAATTTAAGAACTCAAATTCCCCTCTCCTTTTTAAAAAGGAAAGTACGCAGTCCACATATTATTCAAGCTTCTTACTAATTTTCCTCTCTTTCTTTTCTTCATTATACACTCTCTTGCCTGTTTCCTCATGAAAGTTCAAAAGAAGTCACCCCACAAAAATAAAACAATGGCCAACAAATGCTGTCCAATTGTTTTGAAGAGCCAGACCCTCAGGGCACAAGCATTGTTTTATTGCTTCTCCTGCAGTTCATTGCACAGAAATTGTGCCACTTTTAAGTGCTTTTTTTAAAAAAAGTATTCAAAAATAAATACCTTTGTGCACTCATATGACCCTGGCCTCATAGATCAGTCCCTTTAATAAGCAGCCATTGAACTCTAGGGTCTCAAAAGGACAACAAGAAACATCATTTCATATACAAGTTTGCTCAGCCCTTTAATGAGCCTTTGCAATGAAGCTTTAAAACCAATCATCCTCAGTTCCCCACCTTTTCCAGTTTGTTCTGGTCCTCAGCTGTTCCAAGAAGAAGCCCCATGCCCTAAAAAGTCTTCATACCAAGATATAATGGTCTAATAACCCATTTATCTCATATCTATTAAGATTTTCCTGTTGTACTCCATGATTCTAGGGAGCAATCCATTAACGTCTTCAAAATAGACATTTCTCTGTACAGTACTGTACTATGGCTTCATATCTGATGCCAGTCTTGCGGGGGAAGCAGTATTCCTTTATTCTTTACTATTCCTGACTAAAAAATTCTTTGCATTGCCTTATCCTTTGTGGGGATCTCCTTTCCCTGGTCACCTAGCCTCAAAAACTAACTGTTCCTCAAATATGTGACAAACTTCATTCATTTCAAGCCACTGAGTTATTATCTTTTTCTCATCTCTCTTTGACCTCCAGTTGTTAGCTCCTAAGAAAGAATAATTTTCATGAGAATAATCATCCCCTTAAGATGTTTCTCATGAGGCAGGGGAGTTGAAAAAGAAGCCCAATTCATGAGGGTCCCACAGTATCTTCCATTACTAGTTGATTTTTCTTGATTTGCACAATTTAAAATTATGGACGTATCTGAAGTATAGGTTAAAATTAAAGGCAAATTATAGCGCTAAGATAATTAGAGTATGTTTGACCAGAAGCGGGCTAATAGTGCTACCTCAGCCGTCTGCTAGATCTTTGTTTGAACACATGATAGGGCATAAACTGCATGTACATAAGTTGATATACAAGGGCTTCTCCCATTTTGGATGGGTGAAGAATCTTCACTACCTGCCACCATCTTGAATCCTGTTGTTGTCCTTCTCCACGCACTCGCCCTCGTTTATGCAAGTTCTGCCCCGTTGCTTCCTTCTAGTTGTGGCCACCATTGGGATTCCCATCAACATGTCTTTCACTTTTACCTTTTAATCCCCAAATAATGTCCTGTTTTTGCTTCCCTGGTTTCCAAAATGGAAGCAAGGCGACAGCTGTTTTGGCTCAGAGCTAGGATGGGAGTTCTCACCAGTTCCTGAAGGACAGCTTGTCGTTAAAGCCAATTAAGCATAACTACAAGGCTGGACAGAGCTCACTGGCCATGTATGGTGGTCAATCTGCCCAGTTTTTGACAGCTGTCATTACAAAACCAGGATAAAGAGTAAAAGCAGGCCCTAGTTTACAAGGCTGGTGAGCCCTGTCAGCTTTGTGGCTTGCAATTTTATGTTCAGCGACAGGTCTTTATTAACACTCAAATTAATCTCTGCACTGTCTTGAACAGTCATTTTGATTTGCCTCAGAGCTTGGCAGGGTTGCTTTTTTAATGATATAACTCCCAGAAATTTCAGCCGCTATGGGCATCAAGACCTTGGAAGTATTACATTTATTCCCAGAAATTTCAAGTCCACCTAATAATGGAAAGCTTAGGGAAGGTTTCATTTTTGGAATCCTTCTGTAACTCCATAATTTCTAGCTTGGGTTCTGGCTAAGGGATGCTGGGAATTTTACTCTCCAAACTATTTATTTCCTCAAACTATATACTGTTCATAATGACAGCCAAGGCACGGCACCAGGTGGTTACAGGAAATATAATTCAGTTACTGGTTTTACAGAGTATTTCTGAGTCTGTGCCTGGCTCAGAACCAGAGATCAATAATTAAATAAAGTTAAGGTGTGCAAACCCTGTACCATTTAAATCTGATTTATTTGAGCAAAACAGATAGACAACAGGCAGTGGTCTTGTCCTGGCTGGTGTGAACCCCTTCCCAGAAATGAAGTGTAAAAAGGCTAAAAACAATTGACAAAACAGATATAATTCCCAAACTCTGGTTTCTTCCTTGGGGATGTTCTGTCTCCCGGTTCCCTTTCTCGGTGGCTTCTATATCCCTCTCTTTTCCTTCTATAAGTTGATTTCCTCTATATTCTCTATTTCGTTTTTAAATCATGCATGTGCCGGGAATAAACGAGATTTCTCTACCCCTTCCTCCCTTTCCGTCACAGATGTGGGACCAAATTGGACGTGTTTGCCCTGAAGAACTGCAACCAAGCAGCAAGAATTTCAAACAGAGCATAGGTGACAGGTGAGGGAAGGGAAGCAGGGTGAAGCCTGACGCTCTTTCTAGAACAACTGCATGTGGGTATAGCTCAGATGTTGCCTAGATCCTCCTGCTACAAAGGGCAGTAGTTAGAGAAAGCCATTGGTGTTCAGTTTGTGGGTTGTTTATTCTTAGGAGCAAGCTGGAAACCCTCAATTATCTCTCCACCAGCAAACGGTAGTCTGAATCCGAAACAAACGGTGCCTTTATGGCTCAGCCTTGTCAGAGGAGAAACAAGCCAGGCGTCTCATTTTATGGTGGGATAATATACCAGGGATGGAAAGTCGATGTTTAAAATCCTTCCATTTGCAAGCGAGCTCATGCGTGAGTGAATGAGAATCGGACACTGGTATACTAGCTTGCTTGCTACAAGCCAGTATTCTAAAAATGTTGGCTTCTTGTGCACTATGGCAGCATTCAAACCTGGCTAGATCAGACTAGCAGTGATAGACGGGTCTAAATTTTGTATAAATGAGCTTAAGAGTGGGCCCAAATCCCTATTTTTGTTTTCTGCACATGGAAGGAAAAGCAAACAGTCGAATTGAGTCTACTTATTTATTTACCAGTATTTATTTGTATCAGAGTGTTGCAACAGAACAGCCTTCTGGGTTGGCTGTCTTGTCACATGACCATATGTGTAAATGGCATGTTGTTAATTAGCCTCAGTTAGGTGTTATGGCCTCTGTACCATGTGGAGGTGGGAAAGAATTATTTTGGCGAAAGATCTGTCTAAGAGATTACTCTGCAAATGCATATCTGGCTGTTGCTTTAATTCAGAGTATTGTATGCAAAAGTACTACTTTGTAAAATTTGCGCTGCAAATAGGCAAGATTTTATTTTCTTCTGATGCAAGTCCTCAGTGAGTAGAGAAGGTATGCAAATTATTAAAACCATTCTCAGTATTGCTGATGTAAGACTGAAAGACAGAAAGCTGCTTTTAAAACAATAGTAATTTTAAAAATCCTAAAAGTAACCAGGTACAGAATTCTATACTTGTATGAATGACAGCATAGAATACACAACTTTTCAGGGGCTGGATTTTTCAGTGATCTAAAAAGCAGTTCTAAAAGATTACCATGATCATCCTCATGTCACTATTAGCAAATAAAAGCAAGCATCTGCATTTTTATTTTAAAAAAATATTATCAAAAGAGTTTGGAAGGAAATACTAATTCTCTCCACCCCCCTTTTTTTCTCAGCAGAGGAAAAAGCAATAACTATACAAACAGCCTTAAAGAACTGGCAGGAATGCTGCCCATCCCTTTGAGAAGTAACTGCAAGAGGTTGACAAAGGTATTATAGCACTGAATTTACTGCATGCATTCAAGGAGTACTGAGATGAATATTTGACTTGCACAACTGTTAACTGGCATTCAACTGCATGGCAAGTTTAATATATGCACAATTAAGTACTGTAGCACCAATTACCTATAGACATTGTAGGAAAAAATATTTCCATTTTTCTTCTTTCTGTTCTCTTCCATCTCTTATGAATTCCCTGACTTGAAACAGAAAGAAATTCTCCTGCGAGTCCTCCGATACATCGAACACCTACAGTCAAGCATCGATACAGCCAGATCGTTACTTCACATCCCTTCGGATGAGGAAAAAAGTAATTGTTCCAAAAAGCTGCATGACAAAGGTAAGCAGCATGACAAAAATGTCGTGAGCATCGACAAGTGAAAACCACAAACGGCATGCAGTTAATAATGGCCTGACCCAGATAACCGTCCCAGTCAGATGGGGAAGTAATGTGAAAAGGGAAACTGAGGCATAAGATAGCATAGCCTAAAAGCATGCTGGGGAACAGCAATATTTCTGGTTGCCAGTTGTGAGTAAGGATTAAAGGGCTAGGAAGGCAAAACTTTACAAGAGTTTCCAGTCTTGTTTTTGGCAATAAAGAATATTAATGATATCAATATGTGTGGGCACATTGTGTAATAAATTGCTTCTGGGCCAGTACTTTTTGTGAGCCTTTAAATATAAATAGTGCATATTCTGTGGTGCATCCATATCAGATTGTCCTTAACAGACAGTCAAATTCATTTTTCAGAGTTGTTTAATGTCAACATTTCATATGCTTCCCTAGTTTGTGTTAGATGTAGAAGGTGCATTTTCTGATTGCAGAATAATATTTTCAGTATTGTGGTACCTTGTTAACACAGGGGAAGCTGAGCAGCTGGTGGTGGTGACCCCTGCCCGAAAAAGAGGACAAAAAGAAGCCACACCACGCACAAAGAAAAGTAAACCAAGTGTGGCTTGCAAAAAACCCAGGAAGAGGAGGCGCACCCGCAAATCAGGTTGGAAAAGGATTCTACCAACTGGAGACTCTGGGGGGGGGGACTTAGATATATGTCAATTTCGGTCTATGCAGGACTTGTGCAGGGTCTCCAGTTCCCACAGTTTACACCCAGTGACCAAGTGCCCAAACTGCAATTTAAAACCCACTTTTTTTTTTTGCAAAGTGCCAATACAATAATTTAACCTGTATACAGGTGGCTATGAAGGGGCAATGTTGGGTGCCCACAGAAAGGGCTCCGAGTGCCACCTTTGGCACCCGTGCCATAGGTTCTCCATCACTGGTTTACACCCTCTTTGCATGGCATGGTCAGACTGCACCAGATCCCTCCCTGTGTGCAAAGCTGACGGCATAGATCAGGTTGGCCAATAGGTAAAAGTACGGCTTTCTCATTGCTTCTGATAAGACAGGGGTCTGCAACCTTTAAGACATAAAGAGCCACTCATTGCTTCTGATCAAGATGTGTGTCACCTCCCGGAAAAGTGGGCTCCCGCGCAGACACTGGCCCTGCAGCACTCATCTTTAAGAGGAAAGCTTTGTATAAATGTGCCTTCATTGTTCTTTAAACACACAAAGAAGAGAAATATGGGGAAACGCTTGACTGGCACTTGGACACCCAATGTGTTTTGAGTTTTTCTTATCCTTCTGTGCCTGTCTGACAGACTTCCGCTGAAACAACACAGGTGGCCGTGATAACCCGAGACTCGTTTTGTGAATGATGTTGGCGTTGCTTGGTTTTTTTCGCAGAGCGGCGACCAGTGAACAAAAAAGCCTGCAAGTGCCTCGCTCTGGAGTCTGAGGAGAACATCCCTTGCCAAGCTGGAAGATACAGGGAAGAGAACGGTTCATATGCTGTAGGAAAGGTGAACTCGATTCTTCCATCCTCCCAGAAACAGTCACCTTTCTTTACGGTTCCAGTAGCAGTGTCTTACAAGCCCGCAAGCACTACCCCTCTGGATGTCACCAAAAATGGAACTCAGTTTCCTATCACAGGCATGGCTCTCTCTCTTTTTTGTTTGCTTGTTTTCTCTATGCTTTAAGTAATATTTTTGGTGAAAAGTTGGTGGGCCTTCCATCTGTGGTTTTTTGTTTTTTTTTTGATGTGACAGCCAGACCTGGCAGGAGCTGTTACTCTGGCTTTTCAGGACAGAGACAAGCAAGAGTGTTGTCTCCCAACAGGTTCAGACGTCACGCTAGCAATCCATGTGTGGAAAACATGCTCTTTGTTTGTCCATGCCCTCTGAAAGCAGAAATAAACAGCCGTGGTGTACCAGCAGAGTGCCTTGTTCCACAGGAAGACTTTGAACCTAAAATGTACTGCTGGGGGGTGGGGTGGGTAGAACTGAAGCAGTTGGGAAAGTGATAGAAACCAGGAGAAATGGGAAAGTTCTAATACAGAGGCATCATAGTTTGTCAGTTTCTAACTGTACTCCCCTGGCCCCTGATAAGTTTTGTGTCCAGTTGCATACTAACTGCCCCTTCTATGCCATGCTGTAATTTCTGCTACCTTATATTTTGTGGCTGTGAAGTTCATCAAGGTAATTATGTGTTAAAATGTTCACATGAGTTTTATGAGTTATATAGAACCTGTCATTGGGCTGAATGTAATGGTAGCCTTTGGTTATGTGGAAAGAGAGATTACTAGTACCAATGATTTTTTTGGCCACCAGAAATATTGTCCTACATTTGATTAGCAGGCTGACATTTATTAAATCTGCTGTACCTGGGAGATTTGATAAGAAAATATTATTTATTTATTTATTTATTTATTATTAGACTTATATCCCGCCCATCTTCCCAACGGGAACTCTGGGCGGCTAACACAGCTGAGCAAGTCAGCAAATAGAACAATACAGTACAATATGACAAGAGAAATAAATCAGCGTATCCATATAAACACAATAAAAAACAGAAAACAGCAGCGGGGGAGCACCCTTTAGTTCCAAGCCTCACTGCTACTCTATCAAGTCTTAACATGTATTCTTTATACAGTCTTAGCCTGTATTCTTTATATTTCTTATTATCTGGACTTAGTAAGTAGATAGATACAGCACGCACATGCTTAATTATATCCCCACTTTCTAAAAGCAATTTAATTTACCCGTTTAAATTCAGCTGGATTGTCCCAGACTTTCAAAGAGTAAAATTTCAAATATCTTAAGGCTTTACCTATTGTGGTTTGGGGAAGGCAGCTCATTTCTGCCATTCATTGCTTATGTCTAAGGAAATTCTAGGTTGCATTTTATCAAACTTTGAGAGTGCGCTCTCCACTCGCAAGCCGCTACTAGGAACTGTTCTTTGCACGCTGGTCCAGTTTGTACCTGGCTGTCATAAAGCTTGTTTTCTGTAGCTCACTGATGGTTAACTGGGCAGGTTTTGAAAACCTTTCCAATGTTCTCCCTCCTTCTAATGTTATTGGCAGGTTGGAACTTGAGTAGCAATGAAGAGGAAGGCAAGAATGATGACATGTTGTCGGTGGGCACGGCACAAGTAGCTTTTGACAATCTGCAGCAGTATATTGAGGAGACAGGACGTTCATTGATGGGGTAGGAGGAGCAAAGAGCATATCAATTGTGAACCATAAAATTTCTCCTGTGATGTTGTGGGCTGAACTGGATTTTTACTATGGGACTCATTTTTAATGGACCTGTTTTGAACCGCGAAAGAGCTTGAAGGCTAAAAATCATAAGCAGGGTGTGGAAGGAAGGGAGATGAAGTTTTAAAAGACCCTTTTGGTCTTGACCCCAATTGTTAAACCCCCATTTCAGTCTATTTTAACTCTTTCACAAGAGTCAGCAAGTAAGGTATATAACCCGGTCTGGGGTTAAAGAAACCTTTGTCTATATCTGTCAGGCAATATAAATGGCCAGTTCTTAGGAAAGAACCCTCAAATATATGAGGAAGGCAGATGATCCTAGGAAACCTGGAAGGAGGTTAACCCTGAAGCCCATTTGCCACTTTTGTTGTTGTTCAGTCATGTCCAACTCTTCGTGACCCCATGGACCAGAGCTTGCCAGGCCTTCCTATCTTCCACTGCCTCCCGGAGTTTGGTCAAATCCATTTTGGTTGCATCGATTACACTGTCCAGCCATCTCATTCTCTGCCGTCCTTTTTTTCCTTTTGCCTTCCATCTTCCCCAACATCAGGGACTTTTCCAAGGACTCCTCTCTCCTCCTCATGAGGTGCCAAAGCACTGGAGAACTCAGCTTCAAAATCTGTCCTTCCAGTGAACATTTGGGGGTGATTTCTTTCAGGATGGATAGGTTTGATCTCCTTACAGTCCAGGAGACTCTCAAGACTCTCCTCCAGCACCACAGCTCAAAAGCATTGATTCTGCGGCGATCCACCTTCTTTATATGTGCCACTTACTATTGCCAGGTCCAAAGCAGCCAATGTGTCAAGGGCTGAAAAAGTGTAGTTGTTCAAAATACACTGTATTACACCCAAATCAAGACATTGTGTCTTTAGGACCCTCAGTGAATAGAGATATCCTTCTTTTAATATCTGGAATAACATGCGCTGTAGCATCTTCTTGGTGACCACCTCAATTGTATTTCCAGGCAGGAGCTGGTGTATTACAATTCCTCGTGTGAGGAAGAAGATGAAGAAGGAGCTAGAGCCAGCCCTTGGCTGTCCACCCAATCCCCCGCCGGCATCTCCCTTGGTAAGCTGGAGGCAGGTTTGCAAAAAAAGCCCATGGAAGGAAGGGCATCGCTGAACACAGAGGCAGGGAGCCCCAAAGGCCAAGAGGGTGGAGTTTCAAACTAGTGATGTGCCATCCTAAGAATATTTATCCAGAACTGCATTGAGAAGCAATCCCAGTTCGCACTCTAGGAAATTTGTTTAGAGTTGCAGCAGTTAAATGCCGCAAAGAGGCAGGCGACAAAAGCCAATTCTTTTTGGAGGGCACCCTCATCTTTTAATCTGTTCAGCATCCTCTTAAAAACAGAACTCAGACAACTCAATAAACTGCACTCTTTTATTAGCAGGGAGCAGGGAGCTGTGCTCTCCTAGGATTGGGGTCCAAAGCAAGAGCTGCTCGGATTTGGGGCTCAGCCCTTCGCTTTTCTCCTCTCCTGGCCGGCTACTCACCAGGCACCTCCAAGGCACCCAGGAGGAATTTTCCCCAGGTAAATCAGCAGGAAATTCGAAGGGGATCAGCTGTGTCATTGTAAATCCAAGTTACGGTACATATTCTGTTTCTTTGCTGTTCAGAAGATTTATAAACCCCCTTTAATGGGGTTACTTTTAAAAAAAATACCTTTCCAGAAGTCTTGCAAAAATAATAAAGCATCAATAAGATAACGGTAAAACCAGAAGTGGGAATTAAGAAGAGGCAATAGTATTTGGTTACCATTTTTTGGACAGTATAACTTAATGTTTCCTTGTCTTGTTGGGCATATGACAGTCGGCTGGGGGGGTGTGGAGAGATCAGGCCCCTTTTGGAAAGGCATTCTTGAGATTTAAAAGAAACCTTTTTTCCCCTTTGCAGTTTTATTTGAAGATGTGTATCTGCCTCCCCAGTCTGGTCATTTTGCTCAGACTCTTTCGGGAACTCTCGTAAGAAAGGTAAAGACTTTGCCCTTCAACTTCATATATTGTGTTTGCCATTATAATTCTTTACACCTGCATACAGTGAAATCTTACGTGAGGAACGTGAGGAACTTAGGGATAAGTGAAGTTTCAACCACAGTCTCATATAGTGGTCGTAGGTAGCAGTGCTGATCTATCAGTCTCTGTCTGGAAGCAAGAACATATTGGGCTATAAAATGCATCATAAGTGTGGCAATGGCACTATCAGCTCCCTTTTTATTCAGGTTGTATTGGTCCCTGCCCCTGACTTCTTCCTTCACCCCTTGCAGTCTGCGTTCTCTCTGGATCACTGCTACCTTTCCTAGAGTGAAACAGGTCAAAACAACTCCAGCCTTGTGCCTATAGTAAATGAGACAGAAGCATCATGGAACAAACAATTCCTTCAAGAGGTGGGAAGAGAGTCGGGGCAGGGGCCATTACTTTGTGTGCCAGGGGAACCATATCAGGACTGTCTTGTTTCGCTCCCCAAGCCTAGTCTGAAAGGAAATTGAATGTCAGTTCTAATTCAACACAGCACTGGTTACTTGTGTGTAAAAATTCAGGATCTAGAGCTGAACTTACAGTTCTCTTCCTGATTATTTTTTTCAAAATCACAATAATGGCAGAGGTCTTCTTTGAACTCCCACTCAAAGCCTTTTTGTCAGTCTCAGCAGCCTTCCCTTTGCTTTGGAAGAATAAAAAAATGCCTTCAAATGTTGGCTGAAAGGGCAAAGCGGCTGGACTGAGGATGCAGTTAAATTTCTGCCTTTTTCTAGTTTGGTCATGGAACTGGCTAGCAAACAGCCAAGGGACAGATCTGAAACTTTAGAAAAGGGAGATACCTGATGTGATGTGTGACCATCTAGGACTCAGGACGTCTGCATTCAAATCCCTGCTCAGCTATGGAAACTCAGGGAGGGGGGTGCTGGCAACAAATTAGATCTTATAACTTTGAAACCCCCATTAGGTTTGCTATGATGCTATAAGCTGCATACAATTAGATGGCACATGACCACATTACAGAAAAAGGAAGACTGGTGAGTTTCCTAATCGTCTGTGAAGCTGATGGTGAAAATACAGGATTTGTTGTTCCATCCTAAACATTTTTCTGTGGTGGTAGAGCTGGTCCATTTGACCTGTTTTACTTGCATTGAGATTTGTCTCTAATGCCAGATCAATAAAGCCGCTTTTTTAGAAGATGAGCAGGAATAGCTTGTTAAGCTCTATCCTACAAAAAAATTGCAAGATTCATAGGCATCTTTCCACACTGATCACCCTGACCTCAGCCCTGCCTTATCCTATTAGGAGGCTTCCACTGTCAGGTCTGAAGGCCTCGTGTCCTCCAGTGATGAGAACAGTGATGCTACCTGGACACCCTGCAAGGAAGCAAAGGCATCTCAGGCAGCCTGTCAGAAGAAGAGGAAGAAAACCGCCCGGAGACAGAGGCGCAGGCCAGGAGCTTGTGAAAAACGTAGCAGTTCTTCTCCTTTACAGCTGAAGAAGAAATGTGTGAATGGATTTATCATGTTCTGCCGCTTGAACCGCAGGCACTTTATCCGGTGAGAATCTGAGAACCAGAATCCTACAGAGGGACTCACAGGCACCCAATCAGTATTCCTTCCAACCGCACATTTCTTCACACTGCAGACTAGAGATGTTAGTGAATTGGTTTATCTTCAAAATGTAAAAATCATAATTAGCTTGCAAGTAGCGTTTCCTAATCTCCAGAGTTTCCCATGTATGTTATCTTTCTTGGCTTTGATATTATACTGTACATATTCTGTATCTAGAAGTAGCAGTGCTAGTCGGGTAGCACAGCTTTGGAACTGGGTTTAACTCTGCAAAGCATCTGCGCCATGAAGCATCAAGAAAAAGGGATGCTTCATGGCTCAGAAACTTTGCATCCCACGCCATCATTTCAGGCCCAAGTATCATTCTGGGCCCATTTCAAGTACAATGCTGTTTATATCTTGATTATTCTTGCTTGCCTTATTCTCAAAACTCATCATGGGTAACAAATGCAGCATCCAAACAGAAAATAATAATATTTGATCACAAGTCATGGAAGTTTCTCCGTTCCTTTACAGTTTAAGCTTGCTCGGCCTCTAAAGAGAGACTTAGCATGCTTGGTCTGGGTTTAAAACTGGGTGGTTAAAGAGAGAGCGCCACTATAAGGAAGACGCACCACTAAAGAAAACTTTCCTTTTGTCACCTTTACCCCTGCAAATTGCAAAACTCCTTTTTGCAATAAGAGATCTCTCCCCACTGTAGAATCTGAAATTTGTTTTAAAGCTTTAGATTTTAGGAACATGCGCCTGAAGATCACAGGTTATAAACCTGCGTTTCTCAGCAGTCCGGAAAGCCGAGATCTATAGTTAATTGCTCCCTCTATGCAAGTGAATATTTCTAATGATTTTATCAAAAGATTTGTAGCCAGGGAGCTAAAAAGAAAAAGCATCACATAAGCTGTACCTAGAGATCTCAAGTCCAACGCTTCAGAGAAACCTGAGCATAGGAAAAATGCAACTCAATACTGTATTGCCCTGTTGTTTTTCACGGTAAGATGATAGTATATCTTATGCAAAAAAAGATAAAGCAAATGTCCAGGTACCTGTGGACCGAGAAGATATATCATGGTAGGTGCACTGGGGTAAGATTCTCATCATCTTTTTTAAAAAATATTTTCTTTGCTAAGTATTTCTAAATGTGGCTCTCTGGAGAGCCTGGCCTGGCAGGGAGTTGGCACGCCAGCCTTGTTCCCTTCAAACCTTGAGGGGAACATTGGCTGTGCTTTGTGTGCACGCTTCCCATGAGTTTGAATGACCAAATTTGTTGGTTTTTTTTTGTCTCCTTGGCAGTGCTTACCCTGGCATGGCTTCTACAGCTGCCACAAGGGAGCTGGCCCAGCTGTGGCGGGTGATGACGAAGCAAGAGCGGAAACCCTATTGGTATGTCTGGAACCAGCCAGGACTAGAGCTTGGAGCTCAGAAGCAACATGTTGCAAGCCATGTCGTTATTATCTTCTTTTGGGTTACAAGAGGGAACAAAACTTCATTTCAGGAGTAACTTGACCAGCAGTTGGGAAGTTACTTTGCCGTTGTGGCATTACAGTCGTTTCTTTTGAAGTTATTTTTTGAGAACAGCTTCAAGTGCTTTTTGGAAGCATTTTGTCACGAATCTTTCAAAGTTTATGACAATCTAAAGTAACCCCCCCCCAAAGTAACAATAAAGGAAAAAGTGGCATATTTTACTTCTATTGAACAAGAGTAACAGCATTCATCAGAGTAGAGGCTGAAAAAAAATGCCTTTTTCAGAGAATAGCCGGATTGCTCTAGAAAGTATAGCCAATGACTGTTGAGGCATCTGGTCTTTAAAAAGATACAGGCGTACCTGGGTTTACCAATGCCTCCGTTAGCGCAATTTTCAATTCATGAAAGGAAATCCATTGTAAATACTGTAATGACTTAGTTTACCAAAAAAAATTTCCCGCAATACCCTGGTTTATGAATTTTTCCCATAAGGCATTGTGAAAAAAATACCCAGGATGCATTGCACCCCCGTGTATTTCCGGTTTACAAAATTTGCAAAATACGAACTGTTCTAGAGAATGCATTAATTTTGCAAACCGCCGTATACCTGTAATGAAAAAGACAATTTACTGAGCAGTGTCAAACTGTATAATGGCTGATATGATGAATTTGCTTCTTAAAAGTTACTTCCATGTTATGAACGATTTGTAGGACTGGATTATCCTTTGGATTATTAGCAGCCCAGGTTGGGGATGAAAGAAATACTCAGTGTACCTGCTTCATATATTCACAAGTGCATGTAGAAATTATGCTTTTAATACATGCTTTCAGACTGCTAGGTTGGCAGGACCTGGGGTTAAAGTGGGAGCTCACTCCACTGAGTGGCACCCAGGATTCGAACTGCTGAGCTGCTGAATTTTGCAGATGACAGTTTTAGTGCTCTAGCCCACTGAGCCACCACACCCCTCATCACAAAACAATGGCAATTATCAAATGGTAGCCAAATTGCCTGTTGCCGTCTGTTTATTATGGAAAGCTGTCCATAGGAAATAACTCATTACGGTCTCTCCTTTCAGCCTGAAAGCGCGGAGATTCAGCCGAATGAACAATCGCATTGTGAGGGAGGACATCTCCAGTGGGGAAGAAGAGACGGAACCACCCAAACCTTTCCACCTGTTACTTGCTGAGAAGTCCCTTCATGGTGCCCAGAACTTTAGTGACTACTCCTTACTCAACTTGATCCCCTGATTTATTTGGGTTTTTTAAAATAGTGGAATGTTTAAGAATGGCTTTTCCTACAGGAAAGATGCCCCTCTCCCACTGTTTTGTTATTGATTGGTATTAGAGTTCCCTAGTCCATGGATCCACAATTTGGTGCTTCTCTTCCTGTTTCACAGCAGTGTGCAAGTTGATAGGGGATTCATGGGCCCCACTGACTGAGTACCAAAAGCAGTTCCATAGAGAAGATGGGGCCCAGATAATCATCTGTCACCAGCCCCGTCTCCCCTTTACATTCCTTTTTATTGCTTGCAAATATCTCCACCCCCAACCGGTCTTCACTTACTATAAAGTCTCCCCCTTCCAGGGTCACATTGCAGAGGTGAAGCAATATAACAGATGGATAGGTTATATGTTTTGCCCACCTGGCAACCAAAGAGGGTCTCTGCTGGGTTTTGGCAGCAGTTTCCCTGTAGCAGCTGCATTGACAGGGAAATGGGTCTGGCAGGTAGGAGGGTAATGTTGGGCCAATGGGGAGGATTCAGATTTGCATGTTTACACAGGCATCCCCCTGGGTTTTAGAGCCTTCTCCATTTGATATGGATTTTCAGAAGGCAAAATTTCTGTGTGGTGTTTTTTTAAAAAAATCCAGAGTATTTAACTGTGACTTTCCTCTGGAAAACCCGGCATCTGTTGCATTTTTTTTTTAAACTCCAAGTCCGTATTTATAGCTGAAACTTTTAGCTCCTCTGACTCTGTACTAGAACTTAAGGTTTTAGTTACTGGGCCTTTAGCTCTGTGGGATGTTTTGCCATGATACAGGATGCAGATTTTAAGTTCCACATGGGTTAACTCATTCCACGGTAAACGCGAGGCTTTGTTACATAGCAAGTTGCTTCCTGTGTGTGTTTGCCATTCTCTGGAGCAAATTAAGGTGCATTTGTTTGAGTTCATATATTTGCTCTGGGCAGCACTGGATTCAGCCTTTTATGGACCTGTATACCAAAGATCCTGAAGAGAGAAAAAACACTAGTCAAATGACTTCTGAGACACTTGTGAAGAGTATAAATCAGGTCATGGTATCACAACATTTTGGGCTGATTTCTTTCCTGCTAGGAGAAGTCCTTCTCAATTACTTGTCCTTGACCTACCTCATAAACCCTAAATGTTATAGGACTGGAACTCCTCTCTGTCTTGAATAGCCTGTCCAATATTGATGGAAGCTGATAGCAACAATCCAGTAACACCTGAAGGATTAGGCTTTGCCTGCCCTCACCCTAAATGGTCCCCTAGTATCCCTGTGTTTGCAATCTTTTTATGTTCCAAATTCTGTTACCTGCTTGAATGGATTTTTCTGTGGTTGTATTTATCTATTTATCTATTTATTGGTGGGTTTTCTCCACTTCTATTTATATTTAAAATAAAGGGTAGTTTTAAAATCAACAAATGCATTTGGTGGCTCAATGCCTTTCTTCTCCGTGGTCCTTTGAGGTTGGAAGCTAAAGGCTTTGAGAGAAGGCAAGCAGGCAGGCCCTTTCCTTGTGGTGGGAGAACAGTTGTTCAGGAAGGTGGTTTTCTCCTTTTATAACCGTCATGGGTTGGGCCAAACCATCGGTTGTCCCATTTGTCAACACAAGGGCAGTGGAGCAGTAATCTATCTAGTTGCAACTGTAGAGACACCATCTGCATCTCCCCCCCCCCAAAAAAAATTAGAATAAAGCACAGGCTTTAAGAAACATTAAAGCTTTTATGGCTGTGACGGCATAATATCGGCGAGCCAAGCAGAGGTTTCTGAGACCTGTTTAATTTTATTTTATATCAGAAATATACAATGGAACAGAAAGGAGAGCTTGGGTTCCTTTTAGCATCTCTGTCACTGCTTTCACACGAGCACTAAAATCCGCAGCAAACTTTGATCCAGATCACTCCCCGGAGTGGTCATGTGGTTGATGTCACAGATTGGAGGTTCCCATGGTTGTGTTTTAAAAATCCGCCACCGTTCTGATCCCATGACTGAGAACTGCAGCAAAGATACCACAACGGGGGTGAAAAGGTTTTGGTGCGGATTTTTCCATGTTCCCACGGACTTTAGTAATGGTTTAAAATCTGCATCGGAACAGAGACAAGGATTTTACCACCTTAAGACCAGGTACTCGTTAAATGCACTGGGGGCGTTTATACACGACCCCTAAGCTCTGCTGCAAATGGCTCCCAGCTCCGGAGCTTAAAAATGTTTCCCCACCAGCTCCGGAGTTTGGAGACAATTAAGTGCGACCCCGCCCACCTAAGCGCGACCCAGCGCACTTTTCAGGTACCTGCTCTGGGAGAGTGAAAAATTTTGATGCGGAGAGTGCCGGGCTCTCCTTGCTTCTTTTTGTTGTTGTTTTTTTTGCCTCCCGCCCCTTGAAGAGGAACCAGGAAGTGACGGGGGGGGGGGTCGGAGCAACTTCCACCGGCACTCCGGAGGTAAGAGTGCATTCTTTTCTCCCTTTTTTTTCTCCCTCCCCTCACGCAGACAGAACAAGGAAGTGCGGAGGGGGTGGGAACGCAGGGAGAGCGACAAACCCTCAAGATCTCTGGTCCGAATTTAAGGGACCAGCGGATCTTAGGGGTCGTGTAAAAAGGCCCTGGGTTGCACTTAAGTGGGCGTGGTCACACTTTATTTTCTTTAAAGTCCGCTGCTCGTGGGAAAACAATGTTATGCTCCGCATCTTTTGCAGTGGACTTTAGTGGTCGTGTGAAAGCAGCCTGTGTGGGAGCAAGTTCTTTGTTTCCGGGCCCTGCCAGGGGATTGATCAACCCCTCCGAGCTGCTGCCTGTGCCGTTTCCTTCTCCTGCTCCCTTGGCTCTTCCCAAGGGGCGATCGAGTTTCCCAACGAAGCTGGCAGCCATTCCTAAGACAAATAAGGCCTCGTCTGCCTTCTGGGTAAAAGCAGCATTCCTCTCCTAGTGGAATAAATGTCAGAGGAAGGGTCTTAGCTTCAGGAGCATCCAGGAAAACCTGGGACCCAGCTTCTTAAAAAGTACCGAGGAACCAGGACTCCATCTGCCCAATAATGCTTGCTGACTGTTTCAGCAGGGCGAGCCAACACAAGATGCCTCTCTGTCACCTGGGGGCGGTGGCTTCCCCGTCACAGCTTTTCTGCCATCCTAAGGGAGAGAGCAGGCAAGCGTGACCAGCAGCTGCCGCTTGCCCCCACCTCCGGATCAGCTGTGAGCAGTCGGGGCCTCCTCCACACCTCGTCTCCATTTGCCGCATGGCCATCTCACTCGTCCAGAAGATCGAGAAGAAGCGCCAAGTAGGGAGGAAGGTGTGACAGCCGTGGCACCTGTCACCCATGGTCACTCTGGGTTCTTCGTGGGTGCTGATGGGGCTGCAGCGAGCAGAGACCAATCCCACCTGCTAGGAAGAGATCGTGTGCGTGCCTTGGGGGAACATGCCCAGTCTTGCAAGTGTCTTCATTGCAGCACGCTTCAAAGGAAAGGAATCGTCAACTTCTCCATTTGTTCACCCCTGCTGCATTTCTCACCCTAGACTTATACACGAGTCAATAAGTTTCCCCAGTTTTTTTTGGGGGGAAGGGGTTAAATTAGGGGCCGTGACTTATACCCGGGTCGAATTATACTCGAGTATATACGGCAATTGTCCTCTTAACGCAGAACAGAACCACTCTCCAATCATCCTGCTGGCTGCCAGAATGGCAGTTCAGGTGAACTTCCAGAGAGTCCATGAATGCCCAGACAAGCAGATTTAGGATAAAATATATTTATATATAAAATATATATATATATATATATATATAAAAGACACAAATGCACATTAAAAACAAGAGAAGATATAAAAATATCTTGTAGAAATGATTGTTTCTCACAAACAGTGGGAATACGTGTAATGCTGTAGTACCTGCGTAAGGAATAAAGGGGTTTGGGGGAGGTCTTACGATTCAGCTGAACACTCCGATGCGCAGCTCGACGCCCTTGCACTTTTGGGCTACATAGCTTTGCACTGCTCACGTCCACCTTCTCCATGCAAGTGTCCTCCAGGTCTCCTGGCTATAGCTCCCCTAATCCCGTAGCCGGCACATTGGTTGTCCGAGGGCAAGATCAGCTCCCTCAAGTTTCAGGCGAGAGTCTCTTATGGTCCTCCCTGGAGATGTCACAGACTGAGCCGGTGGGGTCTACCTGCAATGCCGAGAAGCTTTACCACTGAGCTGGAACTTCTCTCCCCCAATTACAAGGTTTAACTTTTTTCTTCTTCTGAAGGACCGTGGAGAGTTTAAAAGAATACAACAGGGAAAGCCACGATCCTTCTGGGAGACCAAAGGGAAAGAAGCGTTACCTACGACGCTATTATTCTTATGCTGCGGAGTTGCTCCATGTGGGCCTGAAGGTCTCCTTCTCGCTATCCTTTCCAAGGCTGGTTCTGTTCTGGAAAGTTCCGCGAGACGTTGCAAATTCCTTCAGCCACTACCACAGTTCCAATGCCTTCATCTGTACAGCAGGGTTTGCCAGGTCATATAAAGTCTTGATGAGTGTGTGTGTGTTGTGTTGTTACAGTCCTGACCGACTCTTCATGACCCCATGTCCATGGAATTTTCTTGGCAGGAATACTGGAGTGGCTTGCCAGTTCCTACTCCAGGCGCCTCCAGCACCTGGTATTCCCTGGTGGTCGCCCATCCAAGTACTAACCAGGGCCGACCCTGCTTAACTTCCGAAATCAGGTTTTGATATTCTCCACCAATTACAGGGATTTAGTGGAAAAGAAATCCATGAATAGATTGTAAGGAAGGATGCCACCTAGTTACAGAAAGTATGGAAATAGATTCCAAGCCTCCTTGCTTTCCTAATGAGAGATTGTATCATCTGCTATTTTTAAATTTTACACCAGAGAAACAACCTCCTCCAGGACAATTTTGAGATGAACTCAAGGTTCTTCTTCGTGGTCTTCTGTGATTGAACACAATGGGTTAATGTGCGCACGCACATTACATACACAGAATGACCACTCGAAGAACCAGAGATACAGGTAAGTAACCTCTTTGTATACAGTAGGGCCCTCATATCCGCTGGGGATCAGTTTCAGGCCTTCATGTGGATAACAAAAATCGTGGATAAGAGAGAACGCTGCCAGCCCCCAAAAAAACTGCTGTTTTATGACAGTAGTTTGCTTTATGGCTGCTGTTTTGCGACAGTAGCTTGCTTTACAGCTGTTTGTGACAGTAGCTTGCTTTGCAGCCGCTGAGTTATGTATTTAATTCCCCCCCTGCCAACCATGGATAACGGAATCAGCGGTGAATGAATCAGTGGATACGGGGGTCCTCCTGTAAAGACATATAGCAAGGGACTGGTGTTCAGCAATATTTTTATGTGTCTCTAATTATCCTGGAATTTTTATTCCCAACTCCTTAAACAAGGGAATTTTGGGTAAGGCTAGTATTTAATACTTTGCTTTCAAGGGTTGCAAAGCCATATCTGAGTTCGATATCCGTGTACCTTTAATTGCCAGACGGATTTGTGCAGAATCTCATCCGTTTTTAACAAGGCAGGGTTTCTTGTACAGTTCATATGGAGTCAGGGCCTCCCTTTGTGGCCCTGCATGCACTAAATGCTGGGGGGGGGGGAAACAGTTATACGGGCATTCAAAAACGTGGAAAAGGCACGCTGGTCAGACTTTTCTTCCCTGAAGGACTGGCACAATGCCTGCATTTCTTTTCTCTTTTTTTGGGGGGGGGTGTTCTGCCATGTCAGTTCGAACAAAATACTTCAAGCACTTAAGAACCGTTCCAAAATTAAACCCTACAAACTGAGCGGAAACAACTCTTGACTTCGAAAAGCATAAAGCCCGGCCAGTGGAAAAACAGCTGTTCTTCCTTCCCCTCTGGATTGCGATTTTTTTTTTGGGGGGGGGTGTCCCGCAGGCATCTGAGCCCCACCCCTAGCACCGTGGATGAGAGGAAAGGAAAGATCCCCTTAAGTGCTCCCTGCTGCCGGGGAAGGGGCAAGGTGTCACTTCCAACCGGCATTGCGACGTGGAAGAGAACTAAGACAGGGCTTGAAATGGCGGGGTGGCCGAAGCAGGGAATCAAAGGAGGACGCCCCAGGACGGTCCCTCAAAACCAGAGGGGAGCCCTCCAAAGAAAGGATCGATGCCAGCAGCCCCCCGACAGCACTTAAAGATATGGTTCCTGTGCAGAAAGGAAGGTCCTCCTTAGGCGTTTTGGCACTGTAGTGTTGGCTCACCCTTGCAAATGGAGGCACCGGCAGCCGTGATCAGCAAGGGGAGAGGGAACGAGGGTCCACACAGATGGGAAACACTTTCCCTTTTTTTAAAGGCACTTTGAACTCTCCAAAACCAGCTCCGGTCCTGGAAGCAGCAAGGGAAAAGAGCCCTGCCCCCCCTCTCCCTCCCCTGGACCCCGCCGGATTTTTTGATTTCATAAGTCCAGCGGCTCTTCCACCGGCACGGACTGGAGTTGCGTCAGGACCTTCTCGTCGGAGTCCAGGCCGTCTTCCGGGTCCATGGGGTCGGTTCCCGAGGCGTCGAGCAGGAGGCCAGCGTCCTCCGGGAGCTGCAGTAAGCCGCCGGGCTCCCCCATGGGGCCCTTGTCCATGCCAAACAGGTCCTCGGATCCTGTCCCTCGTAGGTCCATGCCCACGGAGCCGGGCCACACCATCTGTGGCTGGGAGGGTGCAAGTGGATAGTTGGTAGATGGGAGATCCATCTTGGTGGGAGATCCATCTTGGTGGGAGAAACTGGACAGAAGGTCGCCTTGCCCGGAGTTGGGGCCGTAGGGAGACAAGTCCGCCGCCGACCCACCGACGTCGGGGGCGGAAAGCGAGGAGAGTCGCGGAGGAAGCCCCGAACTCACAGCACGGAGCAACCCCTCACGGCTGTCGTCCCCCCTGCCTTCGCTGCCCCCAAGAGCCTCTGGCACGGACACCCCCACTTCCTGCTTGACAGGGACAGCCAGGGTCGGGCCCACTGCCGGAGCGGAGAGGATCGGCGCCATCAGCACGCCGGCGGGGAAGGTGGCGGTCAGGATGAGCTTGCCCTGCTGCACGGCCATGCCAGTCACAAAGGGGCCGCTGCCTGTTGCCGGGTTGGTCAGCAGGAGGTTACCTAGGTTGGAAAGCAAGCAAGAAATGTGTCTTACCTCTGGAGCAAAAAAGGAGAGCCTTGGTATCCCACTGTCCACCTCCTCCTCTCTTTTTCTGCATCCTCTCTCCTTCTCTGCAAAACGGACCCTACACACTGATCCCGAAGGACTTTTCAGATCTATCACGTGCTGATCTTCCAAACCTCCTAGAAAACTTTTTGTCGTCTACAATTCTCCCATCTGTTTTCCCTCCACGTCTATTGGAATCACTGGGTAATTTGGAGCAAGCTCCTATTGCTTGTCGCAGCGCCCGCCAACCTCGCAGTTCGGAAGGATGTAAAAATGCAAGTAAATAGGTACCACTTCAGTGGAAAGCTGACAGCATTTTGTGCTCTCGTGGGTTTAATCATGCCGGCCACATGGCCACAGAAATATGACTAGGGACATAAGCTGGAGGTGAGCACCCTTGAGTCGGAAATGACCGGATTTAATTGTCAGGGGAAAACTTTATCTTTATTTTGCATTTAGCAGTTGTGGTCAGTTGTGTAAATGCACCAGGCCTGCTTCTCATGCGGATTGCCTGTTTGGCCCAGGGGCCGCCGTGCCTCTGGCTGCATCTCTCCACATGCGTTCTCTTCATGCTGCCACCTTTGCAGGTACGTCGCGTGGAACTCCCTCCCACTAGAGGCCAGGACTGCCTCACCTCTGTTGTCCTTCTGGAAACAGGCAAAGGCCTTTCTCTTCAGGCAAGCTTTCCCTGAATGATGGACTACCATTATGTGTCTTTTATATGAATCTATGGGTTCACATAGACTTTGTGTTTATGACCACTTATAACCGTGTTGCTTTTAATGTAATGTTTGTCTATTAATACCGTAAGACAGGCATGTCCAAACTTGGGCCCTCCAGATGTTTTGGACCACAACTCCCACAGTCCTTTGCCATTGGAAATACAGGCTTGGAAGTCTGGGAGTTGTGGTCCAAAACATCTGAAGGGCCAATGTTTGGACTTGCCTGCTGTAAGATGTCCCTCAATTCCTTGTTCTCAAATACTTGAACATGTCTTAATTGTACTAGACTGCATATTGTCCCTCATGACTGTAAGCCGCCTTGGGTCCTTTTCCAAGGAGAAAGGCGGGGTAAAAATACTCCAAAATAAATTAATAAATTTTGCAACTCTCATTAGGAAAATGAGGGCAAACGATTACTCAGAGGGCAAGCCACCCCCCCGCCATCCTCCACAGCAACCACAACTATCCACTTGCTACAGCCTCGTGCCCAAGCCCTCCCGCCCAGCGCCTGCCCACGGGAAATACCTGGCGCAGTCCCGGGAAGCTGCACGGCGGTCATGCCGACGTTGGTGTTGATGAGATGCACGCTGCTTGGGCCGAGATTCCCGCCCCCGGCTGTTCCCGTCGAGGGGCCCATTTTGAGGGGGGCAGCGCTCGTCAGGATCTGGATGGGGCTGCCCACGCCCTGCTGCAGCGTCACCACCTGCGAGGTGGGCACCACTTGGGGAAGGGAGAAGATCTGGGACCCTTGGGCCACTGGCGGGAGGGAGACCAGCTGAGGGGCGGGCGTCCCCTGGGTGACGGTGTAGATCTGCGTGGGCGACACGGGCACCATTTGGGATGGGGACAACACCTGAGCCCCCGAAACAGGCTGAGAGAGGGGGACCACTTGAGAAGGAGGGGGCACTTGGGTGATGGGGACCAGGGATGAAGCAGGAAGGTGGAGGACCGTCGCCTGGGCCGGAGAAGATCCCGAGATGGAAATGAGCGGCGTGGATGTAGTCGCCGGAGAGGGTGTCGCTGCCGTGACCTGGGGCGCGGACGTGTCCGGAGTGGCAGGGGCTCGCCTGGCCAAAGGGACGATCTGAGGGCTGGCGGTGGTGGGCTGAAGCGTTGGGGCCAGCGGGGCAGCTGCAGGAGCCTCCTCGTGGGAGGGGACAACTTGAGGCATGGACGTGGCGGCGAGCAGGGCTCCCTTCTGGTCGGAGAGGAGCGTGGAAGCCTCGGGGAGAGCTAAGAGGGCTGGGCCGGCCCCCTGGCCTCCCTCGGACTTCACTTCCACCCCGAACGCTAGCGGCTCCGCAGTCTCAGACTTCACCTCTCCCTGGAGAGCCGCCGGGCTGAGGATGACCGCGGCAGGAGTGAGAGGTTCCGGGGACCCCTTGGAGAGGTCCTGGCCGTTGGCTACGGCGGGTTTACCGCCCAGCAAGGAGCCGGCGCTGTTAAGGAGGACCGGCGGGCTGGGGTCGGCAGCGGTGGCCACGGGGCTGAGGGTGATGGTCTGGTTGTCTCCCAGGGCCAGTCCGTTCAGGATGACCCCTCCGCCGGGGGTCTGGATGACCGACCCACCATTGAGCAGCATGGTGGGTGAGGTGGCCGTGATGAAGTTGCCGTTCAGAAGGATAGAGGAGGCGCTGGAGCAGGAAGCCGGCAAGAAAAGGCTGCCGGAGTTCGGAAGCCCCTCGGGGGTCATGGAAATCCCCAGCGCGGCTTCTGTCTCTTCGGGCCCATGGCTTGATTCGTCTTCTGTGCTAGGATTCCCATCAGACTCACTGGGAGGAGGGAAGAGATGGGGTTATGAATTCTATCAAAATACAGTGGTACCCCCGACTTAAGAGCAGCTCAACTTAAGAGTAATTCGACTTAAGAGCAGAAAACTGTTGGCGTTTTAACTGCTGCCTCACAAACTTTAGATATAGTCTGCTTGACTTACAAGTATTTTTTTATTTTTTTCCCCCCCCCATTTTTTAGATAGGTACCCCGACTTAAGAGTAGTTCAGCTTAAGACCATGCATTCAGAACAAATTAAATTTGTAAGTTGAGGTACCATTGTACATGCCTTTTTAAAAAGACTCGAGGGAGAGGTGGAATCAGGCTATAACATGCTGAATAATGCTGGAGAGGCCAGGTTAACATTTGCTTTTAATTTAGGAAGCAAAAAGCAATGGCACATGCCTTCGTGTTACACCTCCAGAAGACAAGAAAAGGTTCAAAGTGAGGGGATGGGCACTTCTCTACCCTCTGGAGAAATTCTCCTCTTGTTCAGTCATTGCCAAAACTTAAAATGTACGTATGCCTCTCTGTTGAAGGTTGGGCGGACTGATTTGCTGTTGTTTCAGAGCCCTCTGCCCTATTTCTCCAAAACAGCATAAAAATATGAATTCTTCTTCCTGGAAGGGTCATCTCTCTCCCACACGCACCCCACCACAGAGCTGAACACCCCCCCAACCCCCACCCACAAAAACCCTCATTCGTTTTCAAAACCAGGCGTGGCCTTTCAACAAGCATTTTCGGGTTGTCTCTTTGGAACTGCTTTCAAATGTGTTTTGGGCATCTTTATCAGGGTGAAGAGCTCATGAAGGATCCTGGGAAGAGAAAACGTGATCCCTAGCAAAACTGACCCACTCGGCATTAAACCCTATCTCGAAGAAGGGGGGGGAGTCTCCCTGCGGCTCACAGAGGCGCAAATGCAACGGGAGGAATTTCGGCCGGCCTTTGAAAACGAACAGTCTACTTCAGTGGTTCTCAAAAATGTGGGTCCCCAGATATTCCTGGACTGCAACTCCCAGAAACCCTGGCCAGCTTAGCTCGTGATGAAGACTTCTGGGCGTTGCAGTCCAGGAACATCTGGGGACCCACAAGTTGAGAATCATTGGTCTGCCTGATGGTCGGCCACCTGGTTCATCGGATGCAAAGGCAGAAGACTATCTGTGCCTAAAAAGAGGAGGGTTCAAATTCCGGATGAAGTGAACAGGGAGTAACATGACAACACGATGCTACAGGCAAGGGGGGTAGAATACATGAACACACACACACACACACACACGGACATTCAAACCTCCCCCTCCAATCACGTAGCTTTCTGGTGAAGGGGGAGCGGGGAGGGGGGGAAGAAGACCTGCAGCTGCAGAAACATCTGGAGTTGCCTGCACAGCTTCTTCTACTGCTGCTGTCTAACCTCCCCCCCCCCCCGGGGCCGCCTCTTCCTTGACCAGTTGGTAGCAGAGGAACGAGCTGGAACTTTCTCAAACTTAAGTGGTTTCTGGCTTTTGTCTGCAGAGGATAAAAGGACATGCAGAGGACTTGTTTTCTTTTTCTTTTCATCTTCTAAATCCAAGGAAGGCAGCCCTCCCGATGTCTTGGACCACAACTCCCAGAAGTTTAAGCTTCGATTGCCAATGACAAAGGACTGTGGGATTTGTGGTCCAAAACATCTGGAGGGCCGAAGTCTGGACATGCCTGCTGTAAGACATTCCTCAGTTCCGTGTTCTAAATTACTTGAACATGTCTTAATTGTACTGGACTGCCTATTATCCCTCATTCCTGTAATCCGCCTTGGGTCCTTTTCCAAGGAGAAAGGTGGGGTAAAAATACTCTCAAATAAAATAAAATAAAATCAATACAGGGAGGCTCGCCCTTGAACTCTCACCGCCAGGGGCTCTTTAGTCTGGAAAAAAGTCTGGAACATTTGGGGCTCTTTAGTCTGGAAAAAAAGGTGCCTGAGGGAGGATATGATTGAGACGTACAAAATAATGCAGGGCATGAGTCAAGTGGATAGAGGGAAGCTCTTCTCCCTCTCACAAAATACCAGAACTAGGAGGGGACATCCGCTCAAATTGAGGGCTGGGAGAGTAAGAACAGACAAAAGAAAATTTTTTTTCACCCAGCGCGTTGTTACTCTGTGGAACTCCCTGCCACAGGAGGTGGGGATGGCCTCTGGCCTGGATGCCTTCAAAAGGGGATTGGACAGATTCCTGGAGGGAAAAGTCCATCCCAGGTGACAAACCATGATGGAGATGTATCATCTCCAGGCATTAAAAAACCAGGGTACTTCAAGGGCCAGATGCAGGGGAGTGGTATCAGGAGACAGAGATCTAGTCTCGTGAGCTCCCGGACACATCTGGTGGGGCCCCTGTGAGATCCAGGAAGCTGGACTAGATGGGCCTTTGGCCTGATTCTGCAGGGCTCTTTGATTCTTATGTTCCCCCAGGCGCTCTCTCCGGGAGGGGGGGGGGTAGAGGGAGCGACGGGGATAAAGTGTTCTGCTTATATATACTGCCCCATACCACTTCAAGTAGTCTCTGGACAGTTTACAGTTCAATTACAGTATGCAGGCTACACATTGCCCCCCGGTCCCCCGACCCCGCAAGCTGGGTACCCAATTTGACCGACCTCGGAAGGATGGAAGGCTGAGTGAACCCCAGGTCGTGAGCACAGCTTTACCTACATTACAGGCATTTAATCACTGCACCCGGTTTTGCAATGTTTACTCAGAGGTGTGTGTGTGTGTGTGTGTGTGTGTGTGCGCGTGTGTGTGTGTGTGTGTGAGGGGGGGTGTGAGGGGGGGTGTCTCACCTCTTGCTGGGCGTGCCGGCGCTTCTCCTTCCTCCTCCTCCTCCTCCTCCTCCTCCTCGGTCGCGCTGCCTCCGGTTCTTGAACCAGTTGCTGACCTGGGTGAGCGAGAGGCCGGTGTCGCGGGCGAGGCGCCGCTTCTGCTCGGGGCTCGGGTAGCGGCTGCGCCCGTAGGAGTCGCGCAGGGCGGCCCGGGAGCGGCGCTTGAAGCAGTAGACGGTCTCCTCGCCGTCCCAGATGGTGCTGGGCAGCGGGAACTTCTTGCGCAGGCGGTACTTGTCGACGGCGCCCAGCGCCCGCCCGCGCGCCGCCTCCGCTTCCCGGTACCGGGCGCGCAGGTAGAGGTCCTGCAGGAAGGCGTGATGCGCGGCGCCGAACGGGCGGCTCTGCACCAGCCGGTACAGCTCCCCGAAGTCCCCCCGGTGGAAAGCCAGCAGCGCCCGAGCCTTGGCCAGGCTCTCGCCCGCTTCTTCCGACGACGCCTCCGATTCCGCCGCCTCGCCGGGAGGCAGCGAGCCCAGGAAGCGGGCCAGGCGGCTCGGGTCGCCCGCTTGCAACAGCGCCTCGCACACGCACGAGACCTGCTCGGCCGAGAAGCGCGGCGCGGAGGGCCCGGTAGCAGCAGCAGCAGGAGCAGGAGAAGGAGCAGGAGGAGGAGGAGGAGGAGGAGGAGGAAGGGGCGCCCCGGAGGAGACCGGCCCCGTCTCCGATCCTGCAACAACAACTCCTGCTGCAACTCCTCCTGCTGCAACTCCTCCTGCTGCTCCCGGAGGCGCCCCGGCCGGCGCCAAAGTTGCGCCAACTTGGCCCGACTTTGCGCCCCCGCCGGCGGCCGCCTCCGCCTCCCGCTCCGCCGCAGGATCCGCAGGGAAGGAGGCCATCTTTCGGGCGGCGCGCACGCCCCCCCTCTTTCCCCTTCCCCTCGCCCCCCCTCTGGCCTCCCCCCCCCCCCCCTTTAGCCGAGCGGGTCTCCTCCCCCTTGGACGCCGTCCCCTCTCCACATCCCTAGATCGAGGCTAGGGTCCGGCCCTCCGCGCCGTTTCCACCACCCCCACCACCCCCAAACCCACCCGCGCCTCCACCAGTCCCGGGGCCGGGGGTCGGCGTGGGGTGCGGTGGGGTGGGGTGCGTGGCTTCCCGGCCGGAATTGCGCTCCCTTCCAACGCGGGGCACCTGGAGGACCCCCCCTCCCCAAGTGCCCCCCTTCCCACCCACCCGGCCTGCAGGCCCCGCGGCCCCGCTCGTCCCTGCCCCCCCCCTCCTCCTCCTTCCCCCTAACTTTCCTTTCCCCTCCCTTCGACCTTCCTACTTTTCTCTCCCGGACTCCTCCCAGAGCGCCTGCCTGCCTTCCCTCCCTCCCTCCGTCTCTCTCTTTTTTCCTCTCTTTTTTTCTTCTGCTTTGCGCTCTGTCCCGCTGCGCCAGGCGCTGCGCGGAGACCCCCGTCCTCTGTCCCGTCTGCAGAAGTTTTGCCCCACTTGGGGAAAAAACGACGGCGGGCCATTCCCCCAGGGCGACCTATATTTATATTTTTATTTATTTTCCTTCCACTTCCCCACCACCAGTTCTAGGCAGCGACGTCCCCTGGGCCCCGCCAGACAGCGGAGGCCCTGGAAGGCACTCGCCCGTGAGAACGGCGCGGTTTGCGCGGCAGGCGAGGTGGCCTTTTGTTTGTGGGAACGCGGCGTTCTCCGCGTACACGCATTTCGCCCACTACCCGCAAGCAACTGGCGAGCCCCGCGGCCCTCTTGTCGGGCACGGGGCTGAGGTGGTTGGTTTTGGGGTGCGCCCCACCCCCAGTTCCAGTGGGCCTAGTACTGAAATCATGACGGTCCATACCTACTACTAGCCTCAGGAGGCGCCTGGCATGCTGTTTTCTGCACTACAGCTTCCAGACTTCCTGGGGATACTGGGGATTGTCGTCCAAACAAACAAACAGCCTTCGTGACCCCATGTCCATGGAGTTTTCTTGGCAGGAATACTGGAGTGATTTGCCAGTTCCTACTCCAGGTATCTACAGCACCTGGTGGTCTCCCATCCAAGTTCTAACCAGGGCCAACCATGCTTAGCTTTGGAGATCAGGCGAGATCGGATGTGCTGGGCATCAAGGCATCTATAACATCAGGTGTTGTTGTTGCATCATTACATGGTGACCCCATGTCCATGGAGTTTTCTTGGCAGGAATACTGGAGTGGTTTGCCAGTTCGTACTCCAGGCGCCTACAGCACCTGGTATTCCCTGGTGGTCTCCCATCCAAGCACTAACCAGGGCAGACCCTGTTTAGCTAGCCAGGCTTTAACCAGGAGGTAATCTTTTGTCCGGCATGACGGTAGTACCTTGACTGGTGGGGTGGGGAGACAAAGCAGGTGGCCCAAAGCAAGTGCCTCAGCAGAAATTTGGGGTGATGGGCTGCCAATACCAACCCCCAGTATCTGGAACCTATCGCGATTAGTTTCCCTGTTCAGTGTCTGTCTTTTTTCCTTTTCTTTATTCCTACACCTGCTCTGGGAGATAGGCCAGGCAGGGCGTGAGGGGACAGGTCCAAGATCAGCAAGGGAGTTTCATGGGCAAGTGGAGATTTGAACCCAGTCCTGAGACCAAGTTGTGTAATTCCCTCCCTTCCCCCCGGTATTATGCTCTGATTTGTTATTCCTGGCTTGCAAATTAAATCTGCACAGGAAAACATTCCAGAGAAAGTGCATTCTGGGCATGTTTCTCTTTGGAACATGTTTTCCAAGTTACTCCTGTTTTGCCCCTTGAGAGAGCACTCCTTCTACAAACGGATTTCTCCAAAGATGTGCTTTGGCCCACTGTCCTCCACGCCAGATGCTCGTCTGCTTTGTGCATGTCCCTTAGGTGGCATTGCCTGCCCAGAAGGCACATAGTTTGTTTGCTTGCTTGTTTCTGATTCAGATTGCAAAATTTCTTCCGGGGGGACCTTTGCTATCCATTGTGTTGAGCACACATCTCACCCCATATCATGCCCTTACAATTAAGAATATCGGCCTCTACCTGTAGGTTGGTACAGTATTCTGTTATTCTATTTATCCAGGCTGGAAAAGGCATCCTGTCTTACCAAAGGCTTCAGTCTTGTACTTATGAGTAAACAAACCCTGGAAGTATCAGGATACACAAACCCATTCTGCGAAAGAGGGGTGTGTGTGTGTGTGTGTGTGTGTGTGTGTGTGTGTAATGTTTGTTTGTTTAATTGTTTTGGCACAGTTTATCAGCAGCTCCTGGGACTGCTTGCCTCTAACTATTCCTGGCCTAAATTTTCTGTTTTCAAAATTGACTGGCACATTTAAAGGCAGGCCTCGACAAAATAAAATCTGGCAAAATAATTGTTTGAAATCTAATCACTGGAAACAGTCATTATAATGTAGGATAGCCCTCTATACAGCTTAGGCTGTATTGCCTTCTGATCCGGAAAAGTCACTAATTGAAAAGTAAAGCCCTCTCTGTGTTGTTTGGTTTAATTATTAGATAAAATCCACACCATTTAATAGGCTAATTATTCTTTTCCTCGCTTGGCAACTCCGGTTTTAGGCAACCTTGAGGACTTAACAGACGTGAAGTGAGATTGACCTGCAAACGAATAAATCTATTGCAGTTCTTCAAGCTGAAAGGACTAGATGGGGATTTTTTCCCCTGTCTATTGGTCATTTTTCTGTGCTTCATCCTTTGCCTTTCAGGGCTCTAGGTACGTTCCCTGCCATTGCATTTCTGAATTCCAGTTGTGAACTTTTGCAGCTCTACTGTACTATTAGCATTCATCCCCACCCAGACCTAAAAACCAAACAAAGCCAACAAAAAACCTGACAAGGCTCCTTGGACAGCTCTGTGTCAGGCAGACATTCAACAGGTAGCTCCCCCTTATTTTACTTCTCGCCACGTCCGTGCTTTAGGGTTGTTGTTTTTGTTGTGTTGTTGTGGTGGTGCATCTTCTGAAGCCACCGGGGTGGGGGGAGAGAGAGGGTGTCGTTGCCTTTGATGGAGGAACGCGGGGGGGATCCTAATTACTGTCCCCCCCCTTGCTTTCTAAAAATAGCTTTTAGGTTTATGCAGATGTGAAAGCAGAAGGCTGCATCATGGGGCTTCTGGAGAATAACCAAGAGTCTCTTCAATAGTGAAAGTGATAGGCCCGGATTAAGCATCTATTTATTGCCAGGACTCATGAGAGCTCATACACGATGACCCAAGAAGTTCCCAGTTCGAATTGTGCCTCGGAAACCACATCCACTGGGTGGATTTTGCAAAGCTGTTTTCTTTTTGCCTCAGTTCAGCCCCTCCTCCTGCTGTTTGTTGTGTGCTTTCAAGTTATTTCCAAGTCAAAGCCACTCTAGGGGTTCGTGACTGTGGGAAGGCCCCTTTCGTTAACAGCCCTCTCCGGCTGTAGCAAACGAGAGACCCCATGGCTTCTTTAAGGAAGTTATTCCACCTCTTGTTCGGTCTTCCTCTTCTCTGAAGGTGAACGGAGAAGCAAAGTTTCAGTTCCTCTCCAGATGAAAATAAGTATCAGGTGGACTGTGTTTTAAAATAAAAAGCGGGCCAGCTTTTATGCTGGGAAGTATTCCTGTTTCATTGTAGCTCTTTTCCTGCTGGATTTCCGGAGCTGTTTGCAGTTTCCAAAAGGGACACAAGAGGCCGCTGTTCTACAAAGAAGCCAAACCTTGCAAGATTTCCAACCAGGATCTGAGGAGGAACAATCATTAAAAAAAATCAGCTAGAGTTAGCAAGCTCTGTTTGCGCACAACAGGAAGTCCAGAGAGGTTTTTATTACTGTACCTCCATTTAATGGCAACAACCGTGGGATTCTCCCCCCCCCCTCCACAAAAAAAAAATGAATTCTGGGCTTGAGGTGAGGTTCCTGTCTCTCCAAGTTGCTCCACTGGTTTTTTGAAACAAGGGTAGTGGCTTTTTATTAATGGGGGGGGGGAGCCATATTTTACCTTTTACACTGGTTGGACAGCAAAGAGCAATAAGAATTTTTTTTAAAAAAATTGCAATTTCACCTGTGTACTTTTGCGTGAAAACAGTTTTTTTAAAAAAAAATAGTTTATCTGTGCTTAAAATGTCGGTGACACACGCCATCCGTTTGAGAAAGCGATAAATCCCAGGCAACGGAGGTGTTCTGGATTTCTAATCCTTTAATTTCGGCAGGCGGGCGGGCAGGTAATAAACATCAGCTCCTTATTCAGATGAACCCTCCGTTCCGGGCTACGTTTCGATGCTTCGTCCAAATAGGGAACAAAAATTTGCAGCCAGGCTGTCTTCCTCCCTCTGGGAAATCAACGGCGAGAAGCAAACTGTTGCCGGTTCACCGGCAACCCAACATGCTGCTTTACTTGCAAAGAAGGGCTGTTTGCAAGCCCCTGCGTTAGCCCAGGGCAAGTCTGGCAAACTGGGCTGGTAGCCAGAAGGGTGCACGATGAGTTATAAACCCAAGCAAACAAGGGGATGGGGTGGGGAGGGGGTGGGGGAGTCGGCACAAGCTGTTCCCCTGGCAGCCGAAAATCCTGGCTGCTCAGTCCCTCGATTTAGGCTTCTGGAATGTCTCTCTCTGTTGATCTAAAGTTAGCTGGCTGGCAACCAGCCAGAAGGAAGAGCTGGGGGCGCTGGGGGGGGGTAAAAGAGGAGGTGCCTTCCAGCAGGTCTTGGAAAAGTTCCTTTGGGGCACTACAAACCCCAGAATGCTGGCTCTGGGGGGGTTTGGGGGTGCTGCACTCCCAAAGATAAATATAATAGTTGCTGCCCAGCCTCTGGGCCCCAGGTCCTGAGTCGATCACAGCACAGGGCATTCAAAGCAGAGGCCGGCCCAACCGTTGGGCAGAACGCCGCCTCTGGGTATCCTGAAAGGGCCACAAACTATTTATTCTCAGGGATCTCAGCACCTTTTCGGGGACAAATATTTGGTACCGAGTTCAAGTTTTGGGTTCCAAATCTCAAGCCCAAGTCCCAATTTTAAAACAAACGTTTTTTCTCCTTTTCTCTTTGTTACAACTACTCTGTTCTACAGGCAGGCCAGCAGAACCTTGATAGACAAAAAGGCACGTGTGTGTGCCCCAAAATCCCCCAAGTCAGTATTCTTTGTGTCACACACCCTTGTGTATTCCTTCCTGGGGAGGGTGGTGGTATACATGTGTGTTTGACTACACCTGTCATTAAATGCAACATAAGCTCATGGGGCCATCGTACATGGCTTTACATGCAGAAATTATGATTGTTCCTTCTTGGATAATGATTAAATCGCAGATACGATAAATTTTGTCGGCCAGCATATATTCTGGGAGCTGTAGCCTGCCCCACCTCCACCCCCAATCTCTGGCCATGTGGGCATTCCAAGGGGAAAAATCTTTCCAGTAGGGCGGGCTTTTAAAATAATAGGTGACGCAGATACTAAAACGCTGTGGACATCTTATTGTGCCTGTTCTTTAGGGCACCGCTAATTGGGAAGCAAGTTTTGTCCCTCGTTAAGCCTCCTTTAATGCAAGCTGGCCTTTGAGTTGGCCTTCTTTCTCCTTTCTCATTGTATAGTTCTGGAAATGTCCTTTTTTTGAGAGGGGGGATATATGTTCCTTGAGTTTAGACTAGGTTGTGTAGTTTGTCCAACGCGTGAATCCGTAATTCCGCACCCTTCATTTTAACTCTGCAGTGTCGCCTCTAGCACCATGGGCTGACAGATGGGGCAGATAAAGGGGGTTCCAAAAGTTGTAATCCTGTCCCCGTTCACCAAAACAACACAAGGCTCCAGTTGTGCTTTGCTACTTGCGGCATAAGTAGACCTTTTGAATGGATGGGATTTCTGGGTATGCGGATTTGCACCTTCAGCAGTTGACTGGGCCTAGCAATCGGAGATAAGTGGGAGCCTCATGTCACCTGGAAAACCGAACAGGTTTTGGGCACACTTTTTTGAAGGCTGGTAGTGGCCACAAAGGACTAAATCCGTTGTTGCATGAGAATGAAGCAGAGGACGGGAAGAAAGGCCTCCGAATTCTTTGCACGGGTTTCTTTAGTAGTGGCTCCTGGCAGTTTCAACGAGGAGCCTGTGTCCTCATCTGTTGTAGCTTTAGGTGTCCCTGTAAAACCCAGGAGGGGGTCCTAAGTACAAGCCTGCTAGTCCGGGAAAGGACAAGGCAGTGAAGCAGTTAAAATGGGGAGCCCAGCCTCTTGGCCTGCAACTCTGTTCCTGGGACCTTTAAATGGGCATCGGAGTTGTTTGTGCCTCCGGCTGTCGAGGCCTGGCACACGGAGTCCTCCCAGGCCGGGCAGAGCTGAGCCGAGCGGCGGAGGGGTGGCGGTGCCCACAGGAGGGACGAGGGGCCTCTGGGTTAAGGCTGGTGGCACACCGAGCCAAGGCTGGGATAGGCGGGGAAGAGACGCCTGGCGTTGTTCCTGGGAGTGCAACAGGCAGGAACCAGACAGGAGGGTGGCTCTGTGTGTGCGTGTGTTTGTGGTGTTTCTCCCCTTGTCCGCCTGTCCGTGCATGCCAGGGAAAAGGCTGGGGGTGTGTTTGCAGAGAGCAGAAAAGCCCGGGGGTGGGGGGAGTGTGAGCTTGTCACAGTGAAGACCGGGGAGAGAGTGTGAGAGGCAAGGCACGGGAGTTGTGTGGGTTTGTGTGTGCATGAGGAAGGGGCACACCATGTTGACCTGGTGTTGCAGGAGAGGCAAGCTGAGGGGTCTTTGAGGGGGGGAAGGGGGGGCAGGAGGGCTGCTGTGAGGACGTGTGTGTTCAAGAGAAGGAGCTTTTGCCCAGAGGAGAAAAATTATGACGACTGGTCTTCAAAGGAAGAGCTAAGAAGGCAGAAGTGACGCTGACAGGCGCTGCTCGGTGTGGATGTGAGTCTGTATCCGTCAGAAGGCTGCCAGGTTCACCAGCTGCCTGCTGGGCTCAGCCTGCCTCGAAATAACCTTCTGACGTGCAAGGGTGTGCCTGTGCGTGTCTTCTGGAGTTCCTCCGGCCTCAGGCCACGAGGAGTTCCTCTCCATCCTTCGCGCCCACTCTGGAGCAATCGGTGGACTTACAGAAGCCGGGGTGACCTCCCAGGAAAGGGATGCAGCTGCCCCTCAGGGAGCAAGAGGCGGCCCACCCCCCACCATAGGGGATCCAGGCTGCGACAGCCGCCGGCGGCCCTCGTTGGATGCGGCCGGAGGCGGAGGGGCTGCCGGGGAGACCCCTGGGCCCTGCCCGGGCCCTGCCATGGCTGCCGAGGTGCGCCTGAAGAAGATGGAGGAGATGGTGCTAGACCGGAGCATCGTCGGCCTGGAGACCTTGGTGGACCTTCTGCTCTGCGTCCATCATGAGCTCAGCACCTCACCTCTGGCCCAGGAGAAGTACATCAGGGAATTTCTACAGTGGGGTAAGTTTGCCTGGCTGGTCAGTGCCGCTAGCCTGGGACCAGTGGCTACCAGCAACCAGACGGGCGGGATGTGCTTGTCCGTTGGAAGACAGAAAGTTTTGTTTCTTGTTTTGTTTAAATCTTTTTTTTTTTTGCTAATGACATCCCATTAATCATGGCTGGATAGGTCAGTGGTTTAGGGGTGCAGAATCAGAGGTCGGGAATTCAATTGCCCAATGGGCCACCTGGGATAAGAACCGGCACAGGTGGCCTCGGGCAAGCTGCACAAGAGTCCTAGGGCATCCCCCAGAAGGAGGGAAGGGCAAACCACTTCTGAGTATTTTCAACCTAGAAAAACCTGAAAAGAGTTGCCATAAGTCAGAGCTGACTAGCCGGGCCATCATCCTCATCATTAACCAGTGATTTTTACCTAGTGGTACCTAGGCCTTTCATATAACGCACTAACCTTTCCCTCCACCTTAATCCCCATGTCTTCCTGCAACAAGTGAGATAACTGAATTACTGCCCACAATACGTCAGCAGTTTTTAGTCTCCTTAAAATTTACTGCAAAAAAAACAAAAAAAAACAAAACAGGGTAAATGGAAAAGTGAAAACGATGTCACAAAAGGGTCTTGGTAAAACCAGGTCCTTTATTCATATCATGGTTGGAACCTACTTCCTCTGGGATGCGAGATGAGGCGTGTTCAGAATAGCTGCCGCCGACAGCTTTCTGTCAGCACGTGCGGGCAGCTGGGCGCTGAAAATTGTAAGATAGGAAGGGTCTTTCGTGAACCTCCTTGCAAGACTGCTTTAGTTCAACATGTGTTCTGAGTTCTTCAGTGCATGATCCTGCAATAAAAGATACTTCTTTACTAATAGCAGTTGATAGGCTAATCTCCAACCTGTTTGATTACTGGGCTGGGGGACCTCCCTTATGAGGAAAGGCTAGAACATTTGGGGCTCTTTAGTCTGGAAAAAAGGCACCTGAGGGGGGATACAATTGAGACATACAAAATAATGCAGGGCATGAGTCAAGTGGATAGAGGGACGCTCTTCTCCCTCTCACAAAATACCAGAACTAGGGGACATCCACTCAAACTGAGGGTTGGGAGAGTGAGAACAGACAAACAATTTTTTTTTTACCCAGTGTGTTGTTAGTCTGCGAACTCCCTGCCACAGGAGGAGGTGATGGCACCTGGCCTGGATGCCTTCAAAAGGGGATTGGACCGATTCCTGGAGGAAAAGTCCATCACAGGTTCCAAACCATGATGGAGAAGATGCATAATCTGCAGACTTAAAACCAGGTTACTTCAAAGGCCAGAGGCAGGGGAGTGGTATCAGGAGACAGATATTTAGTCTCATGCGCTCCTGGACACATCTGGTGGGGCCACTGTGAGATACGGAAAGCTGGACTAGATGGACCCTTGGCCTGATCCAGCATGGCTCTCCTTATGTTCTTATGTTCTTTTTGTAACCTCACAACCATGCAACAGCGCTATGACAGGGGCCTTAATGTACCCATTTCGCAGACGGGCCAAGATGTTACTTCCCCACTGTCCCCTCGCAAGCCCTTGGCTTAGTCCTCAAGCTGAACCTGTCTTCGGCATAATTGTTACAGAAATGAAGGGGGTAGCAAATAATTTCGTGGATAAAGGAAGGTTTTGCCCTCGATGCCACAGAGTTGCTGGGTGTGTGTGTGTGGACCTAGAATCATTGTATCATTGAACCGGACACAGGCCTAAAAGGTCACTGAGTCAACCCCCATGTTCAGTGAAGAATCCAAATCATATATGACACATGCTTTTCTCTTGAAGGCCTCGACTCATACTTGCAGAATGTTTAATTTTATTATTCTTTTTGGATGACTTAAGAGTGCCACCTGTTTCCACCTCATGGCATACCCAAACACACTTTCCGCTGAGAAGAACATCAGAAAACTGCCTGAATCAAATTGAGAAACCCCCACTGCCCGAGCTATAGTTGTTGGTTTTTTTTGGGGGGGGGTGACCTAAAAGAGCAGGACCTCCAAACATTTATGTTGAGGAACAAGCAAGGCTGCCAACATTGACGTGGGAAATGTGACTTAATTACTGAGAGGACGCGTGTGAAATCAGCTTGCAAATCAGCATGCCCTAAATTCTAGGAACAGGCCCATACGCTCTTCCTTTTCCTTTTCAACTCCTTGCGACTCATGCCCGCACACTGTATAGGATATTCAGCCACCACCGGGCTTCGATCTCACTTGAATCGCTCTGAGTCCATCCTACAGAAAGCTGGGACTTGTCCTTTGCTTTGAGTTCCTTGCCAGAGAACTCCCCGGGTTGAATCCAGGGCGTCCAATGAGCCTCATCCGTGGAAGAATCCTAAGCCTTTTTCTCCCAAATGACAAAGTCCTGGATTTCATAGGATCGATCTGCAGCACTTGAAGCAGGATCGGATGGCCATCAATCACTCTGCTGTCTAGACCTGCTCTTGGCAAACTGGTTTGCTCTTAAATTGAACATAAGAACATGAGATGAGCCATGCTGGATCAGGCCAAAGGCCCATCTAGTCCAGTTTCCTGCATCTCACAGCGGCCAGGCCAAATGTGTCCAGGAGCGCACGAGACTAGATCTCTGTCTCCTGATCCCACTCCCCTGCATCTGGCCCTTGAAGTACCCTGGTTTTAAGCCTGGAGACAGCACATCTCCATCGTGGTTTGTTACCTGGGATGGACTTTTCCTCCAGGAATCTGTCCAATCCCCCTTTGAAGGCATCCAGGCCAGATGCCATCACCACCTCCTGTGGCAGGCAGTTCCACAGACTAACAACACGCTGGGTTTTAAAAAAATATTTTTTTCTGTTCTCACTCTCAAACCTCATTTTGAGTGAATGTCCCCTAGTTCTGGTATTTTGTGAGAGGGAGAAGAGTGTCCCTCTCTCCACTTTACTCATGCCCTGCATTATTTTGTACGCCTCAATCATATCTCCCCTCAGGCGCCTTTTTTCCAGAGTAAAGAGCCCCAAATGTTTTAGCCTTTCCTCACAAGGGAGGTCCCCCAGCCCAGTAATCCTTTTAGCCGCTCTCTTCTGCGCCTTTTCCAGTTCCACAATGTCTTTTTTGAAATGCCAGCACACTGTATCCACTGCATAGGAAATTGCCTTGGCTTTGTCTCTTCTCAGCTTTCACTTTGGAGTCTCTTTCCTTCTCGTCACTAATCCTGCACATACCATTTTTGTGGCTTTATTATGACACCACCTTAGCTCCCGTTTCTGGGTTTAGGTTTTGCCAGGTGAACCCTTAGTAAATTCATTGCAGAGCCAGTTGGCATGAAGACGGGCCCGATTCATCTTCGGTCTCCACCCTACCCCTTCCTATTCCCCACCTTGTGTCAGCATCCAGCATCACAGAATCAAACCCAGAACTCGCTGCTTGGGGTTGATCTCTTCCTGGGAAGCACTGCAAGGGAATCCCCGAGTTGACAAAACATGAATTACAAAAGTGTCACCAATAAATACTTTCTGCCGCCTATAAACTTGAAACTGTTGTGTCTGAGGAAGGGGTTGTGTAATCTACTCAAACTCATGTTGACATAAACCTGTTTAAATTGCTACTATTCTCTGGTTTCTGTTTTTTTTTTTTTTTTGCATTGCAAGAGAGTAACACCTTGTTGAAAACAGCTTTAAATGAGTGTACTGAATGAAAAGCAAACCAAAACAAAAGTAACTCTGCCGTCTTGTGAAGGAATGAAATGCAGAGATGAGTGATGCCTGTATTGCTACAAAAGCTTTTTTTAAAAAATCATGTTCTGATTCTAGTAAAACTGTCAACTGTAGATTTTTTTTTACTCTGATGGAGGTCCTGCTTGCCATTCAGCTGCTGTGCTGATGGAGGATGATTGGTGTCGCAAGTCAGCAATTCTAGAAAGTGCCATGTACTGGTCGTTGTTTTGAAAAGTCGTAGGTACTGTCGTGTTGGCCGGCTGCCCTCGGCCAACCCCTGTGCGCATTTCTTTCGTGCCTAAGGATATTATTGCCAGTTCTGTTTCCAAACTGATAGGAACTGTTTTTTGGTTGAGATTATAGGGATCCCTCGAACGAGTGTTTTGGTTTCCGCTATCATCACTTGTTTTAATGGTGCTTTTCGCCATTTTTGGTGAGATGCGGCCAGAGTTTAGGAAAGTCCTGACAGCAGCTTGCACCTCCAAGAAAGATGTAATCTGAAAGGGAAACGGTAGCTTCCTGGCTGCACCTGCAAACAGAGATCACACCCACACCCGCCCGCCATTTCTATAGCTCACCCCACATTTTTCCTTGCTGAGATATGAGGCGCCTCCGCCCTCAGGAAGGCTGTGAAGAACCGCACGAAGAGATTGGGGGTTATGGGGGAAATTAGATATATGTGAGAGAGATTCTGTAGGACATGGTCTCCTTCGTTTGAAAAGTTACCAGAGGGGCCCTGACAGAAAGGTTGTCTTTTTATGTTCTGGGCGGTGTGACGTCAGGATTTAATTCTGGAATCTGGATAGTTATTGACTGATGACAGCACATTGCAGGCAGCTGGAAGCAGAGGCAAAAATGTGTGCCTATGAGACAGCAAGAAATAACTCACCCTCCTCCACTTCGTTGCCCGTTTCCTTTTGTCATGCCAGCAACCTCTCTCTCTCTCTCTCTCTCTCTCTCTCTCTCTCTCTCCCTCTCTGTGTGTGTGTGTGTACATGTGCGTGCCTGTTTGGTTGCTATTCAGCATTTCAGCCTCCAAGCTCTCGCCTTCAGGTATGCCTGGAATGTGACACTCTTGACCCAGCTGCCCTCTCTTCTAGTTACAGGTGTGTGCGACTGGTTAATGAACAGCGAGAGAAGCACTTTGCATGTGCTCAGTGGCACCCTCGCTCTGAACACCTTGCCCCCCACTCATCGCACATCTCTCCCGGGCCTGGCCTTTGATGGCCTCGGGAGACTTTAAAGGCTGGGCATAGAAACAGACCTCAGAAAGGCCCCCCCACCCCCCACCCGTCCCTTCTAGCAGCACAGTGGTTCCCCACTCCCAAAGCTCTTTCCAAATAAGCAACACAGCAGGGGAGTAACTAAAAAGAGAAAGAAAGAAAGAAAGAGAAAGAAAGAAAGAAAGAAAGAAAGAAAGAAAGAAAGAAAGAAAGAAAGAAAGATTTGGATGGATGGAAGGAAGGAAGGAAGGAAGGAAGGAAGGAAGGAAGGAAGGAAGGAAGGAAGGAAGGAAGATTTGGATAGGAAGGAAGGAAGGAAGGAACTGATGAAGGAAGGAAGGAAGGAAGGAAGGAAGGAAGGAAGGAAGGAAGGAAGGAAGGAACTGATGAAGGAAGGAAGGAAGGAAGGATCCCCCAGCTTTCTGTGCGTAAGCTGCCAGAGAAATGTGTTGGAGGAGAGGAAGAGGAAAGAGAGTCTTGTGCCGATTGTTATTCCGGTCCCTTGGCAGCTACTGCCACCAGCCACCCTCACCCAGCAAGCCCCAACCCCCACCCCTTTGGCTCTGTGCACAGCCTTTTGTGGACAAGAGGCACAACCCAGCCCCCCCCACCTCAGCCCAGCCTGCTTCCCGAGGAGATCCGGCTCTGTGTGTGTGTGTGTGTGTGTGTGTGTGTGTGTGTGTGTGTGGTTCCCGGGCTTATGTGCTGTGTTGCTGGGACTTTGCGAAACTCCATAAAAGGAGACCTGCTTTAAGACACAGCTGGGGCGCCTCTCCCCCCCCCCCTCCACACACCCTTCTCCCATTCCTCCCGGTTTCCCCCACCCCTTCTTTTCTCTGCATGGCTTCCCCACAACCTGGTTTTATTGGGGACTTGGTTCCAGCCTGGGGGTGGAGTGGGGGTCGGGTCAGGGTGGAGCGTCCACCTCACCTCCTCTCCTTTCTGGATGAGGCTTGCAAACGGTGGGTCTCGGATCAGGGCCTGGCCTGGGTGAAGGTGACCTGCCCCAGATTCAGAGGGGTGGGCGGGTGTCCCTTTGAACAGCGGCAAACCAACAATCGCTTGGTGTGCGGCAGAACTGTTGTAGCTTGCTTGGGAAGCAGGCATCGTTTGAAGTTTTGCAGAGCAGTTCTGATCCTTGGTCTTTCTGTTCTGTTTTGTTTTGTTTCGTGTTGTTTTATTATTTAGCTAGTTAATTAATTCGCTGTTATTTTTAATCTGTTGTTTTGCTGCCCCTTGTTGTAAACCGCCCGGAGTTCCTCCCAGGAAGACGGGCGGTAAGCCTAATAAATAAATAAATAAATAAATAAATAAACAAACAAACAAATAAACAAATAAATAAATAAATAAATAAATAAATAGGAAGGGAGGAACAGCAGGGCCAGGACGGTCTCCTTTTTGGGGGGGAGGAGGTCATGACACCTTGCCAAATTTTCACTGATTCTCACTGATTTCAGCACAATGGGTGGGAAGGTGCCGTGTAATGGATAGGTGTTTTCCAGAAAGCAGTGTCCTAATTCTAGCAATGGGGGTTACAGTCAGAGGGTCACGGTGTGGCTACAATTGGGAGAGTCTGTACATGCTCCGAAGCCCCCCTGGAATGGAAACAACAAGAACAACAAGAACAACAACAACAACAACAAGAACAACAACCCCGCTTTGCAGAAGCAGCTGTAATCCTGTGAGCTGCACTGTTGGCAGCTAGTGTGCTGGAAAAGTTTCCATGCGCAGGAATTACAAACACACACATGCCTTAAACCCGGCTTGCAGTCTCTGAGGGCCCTTGTGGAATCTGAGAATTGCCACCCACCCAGATTCCCAACCTGCCTCGTGCCCGAAATAGGAACCCGACGAAAGGGAGCAAAACTAGCCATTTGTTTTGGGAAACATCAAACCAACACCCTGGGTCAGCTCGGACAGGATCTGGTGCCCGTCCCTGGTTGAAGGAGAGCTTGTGTGTGTGTTTTGTGCATCTCTGAAGTGGGGAAAGCTATGTGAGCTGCAAGCATCTGGGTAGAACTCATATGTTCCTTCCCGTCAAGACTGATGGAGGCCTTTACAGGTCACCCCGAACGAATCTGTCATGAGGCCTGCTGATCAAACATGTCCATCTGCCACACACCCCTGTGTGGAATGTGGGAATGAGAGTTTCAGGGACTCCCTTTCTGGACTCCTTCTTCCATCATCCTCCAGCCATGCTGCCTGAGGTGCTAAAGAGCAGATGTGTTTTTAAAAAAAAATACAATGGAAGCAAAACAAGTTGAGGAGCCATCTAGCCATCACAAAAACCAAACACAAATACATTCCCCAAACCACAATGGTCCACAGCAAGGCTGCCAGAGTATACTTCAGCTTCTGGAAATGACCTCTGTCCAGCCTGGGTCTGATTTAAAGAACCATCAAGAAGGGGATGTAAAGGTGTCCCTTGTCCATAGTGAGTAGCACCTGGACCGATGCAGGCACAGAGGGACATATTGTACATACTCCTTCTCACTTGGGTGAGACATTCTGCAATGCTGTTGCAAGTTGCACTAATTCTTTCCAATTTTACAATTCCACCTATCAGTTAAGAGGGGATGTTTTCTACCAAGCATCCTCTCTGAACCAAAGGAGAATTCAGCCGTTGATGCGACTAGAAACAAAATTAGAATCTGGGCAGACCAAAGTTAATGGTTTCCGCTTGGTGTCTTAGGGAACCCCTGATTCGGATCAGCTAGATTTTGAAAAGGCAGTTTGGAAAAGTTATTTTCTCAGGGTCTCACTCCTCCACCAGAGTCAACTCTTTTGATGGGAGTTGGCTGTACTACTTGTCTTAAATTCTGGAACAGGCCCATTCCCCGTGATTCCCCCCAGGAATCGTTTTTTTTTTTAACTTTTAAAAAACTTTTTTTCTGTGCCGCTTGGCATTGCGCGATCGCCGCGATGCAAGTAACAAGCACGACAAATCAGACCAAATCGTTCGTTCGTCGGTTCGAGTTCGAATTCTGGCGGAGTAATTCCCGTTACCGTTTCCGCAGAGTAACGGATACGAGTAACGGAAACAGAAACGGGAATACCGCTAAGTCGTGCCCATCTCTAGTTAACACTAGTCACGAGACAAGTTATCATGACCATGGGAACACTGAAACAGGGACAAAACCATGTGATCACAACCAACGCTGTTACGGTACAAAACTAGTCATGGAACAAAGTCGTGCCCAGCAGACATGACTGAGGCAGGTTGATAATGGGTTATTGGCTTAAGAGGGGAGTATGAGAGGAGGGTCTTCCCTCTGTGGGGTGATGGTGCAGAAATGAAGACACTGGGAGCCAGCCACTGAAATGGAGGGTGAGAAAAGAGCAAAGGAAAATATTTATTTACTCAGTGCATTGTTAGTCTGTGGAACTCCTTGCTGCAGGATGTGGTGATGGCATCTGCCCTTGGATGCCTTTAAAAGGGGATTGGACTCATTTCTGGAGGAAACGTCCATTGCAGGTGACAAGGTATGATGGGGAGACGTGTGATCCCCAGGCTTAAAGGGAGGGTACCCCCAAAATGCCAGATGCAGGAGAGTGGCATCAGGAGACAGGCATCTAGTTGAGGCATCTGGCGGGGACACTGTAAGATATTACAGAACTAGATGGGCCCTTGGTCGGATCCAGCAGTGCTCTTCTTTGGTTCTTGTAGCCACAAGAAGCAAAAAAAAAACATGATGGAGGAAGATTTGTGGGTCTCCTTGGACTGGAAAGAGCATCCCGGCTGGCTACCTAGTGCCGTTTGGAGAGGGATGGTGCCCCCGTGATGGCTGCGGTGTCGTGGATGGCTCGGGGCTGGTGGAGCCTCTCCTCCTGGCCTCCCAGCCACCGGCGCCAGACCAGGGCTGTGGGGCAGAGAGGAACTCGGGTCGACAAAAAGGACCCCAGCTGATCCAAGAGGCCATGAGTCCCGGGGTGAGGCGAGGTGAGGCGAGGCGAGGCCGGCATGGCGGTGGAGGCAGTGATGATTCCCCAGAGAAGAGACGCTACACTGAGGGTTTCTGAAAGGTAGGATAAACCGGTGGCGATTTGCTTGTTAGCCTCTGTTGATTAGTTTAAAGCTAGGCACATTATAAAATACATCCCCCACACCGGCTTTAATGAAAGTGGCTGTTCTCATTAACTTGTGGCAATTTTTAGGCTTTGGAACTGCTTTGGCTTCTGTGAGAGCTGGCAAAAAGCTTGAAGTTGCCTCAGCTGACAGGTTATCCTCAAGGGACCCGGCTGCCCGGGGTGTATTTTTCCACGAGATTTGAGGGGACGGGGTAGGGCTTGTCCAGGGGATTAGGGGGTGGGGAGGCACAGATATTATGCCATGGTCCTGTCTGCTCATCATATCTGATGCGGCGTGTTTTGTTGGAGAAGGAGGCCTGCCCGGGTTCTCCATCCGAACCGCAGACACGGAACGTTAGCAAACCCGTTGAGGTGGCGAAATGAAAAGCATTCTCTTGTCTTCATCATTCCTTTCCTGTCCTGGATCATCTCAAAATAGGACCCTTCCCATGTTGTGTGCGCTTAATCATTTTCAGTCTCACCTTTCTCACAGCCAGGGAGAACATCTTTGTAGCTCTCAGGCCATAATTTCACCCTGCACTGAGCAGGAGAGATTTTTCAGGTTTCCTGTGTGAGAATCAATGCTCACCACTGCCCAGATGATTGGGTTACTATATATATAAAGGTACAGGAAATCATCATTGGGGATAGCTGGATGATTCTGGTGGCTACAGTCTTTAAGAAGGACATTTCTCAATGTTTCAGGATCAGAAATGACAAAAAAAAGCCTTCACAGTTCCTAACGTAGAGACAGACACCCATGACAGAAAATGCTGCAGCCCATATATCAGCCCATATACCATTGCAGAACCCATTGCAGAATTTTTAAGTCTCAAGTTCAACCTCAGTAGTTTATTGGAGGACGTGCACTATGTGGAAGACCACCTCAGTTTGCAGCTGCCACTACCTTTGTTTTGCCGTACATTACCACTTCCAATAAATAAATATGTAAAAATAAAATAAAAACACCATGTCCTCCGCAGATTTCAGATGCACCTTCATTTGTTAACAACTCCAGAGTTCTTGATCCATATTCTCAGCAAAGATCTTGCTGAGGTACTCAAAGTAGGGGGTGCATAACCACATTACCACATTGGAGAAGCAAAGTATGGTGTGTGTGTGTGTGTGTGTGTGTGTGTGTGTGTGTGTGTGTGTGTGTGTGTGTGTGTGTGTGTGTGTGTGTGTGTGTGAGTGAGTGAGTGAGTGAGTGAGTGAGTGAGTGAGTGAGTGAGGTGACACAAGGCCAGCACAGTGATGGCAGAGGAGACTGAGGCCTTTAAATTCCCTTGCCAGCAAACTGCGAGAAGGCAACGGTTAGATCAGAATGTTTAAACGAAACAGAGGCCCGCGGATGCATTGCCATGACCTAAAGCAGAAACCATCTTAATTTTTCAAAAGATACGATCAGATGTGATACATCTATTAACCGTGCTCTGTGGAAGAACACTTAATCTGTGTGTGTCCCCCCCCCATCCCCCCAGCAATGAATCTATAAATCATGTATATTAAAGGAGTGAAAGCAGAATCTCTCCCCTTGTCCCTGGCATGTCCCAATGAAGAGTCAGGGAAGTTTGGCCCCAGGAGAGGCACAGATCGATGATGCCAGTGTTTCGCTATAATACTTAAGTTTTGCCCTATTTCCGACTGCATTATTCGACAGGCCTTTGAACGAAACCGCGTTGCATAAGCCGGATCTTCAAAAATGCACCCTGTTGCTCAATCGGTGGAGACGCTGGCCCTTGTGGAAACATAAATACAAAACAAGAAACCAGCAACTGCCCGGTTTGTTTGCTTTGGACTCTGGGGGCCGGTTCCAGTCCTCAGTCTTCATACCTCGCCGGGGCCAAGAACCAGCCACGGCCGGCCCTTTTTAAAATTTTATTTTATTTTATTTGCCTCTTGTGGGTGGCTCGGAAAATGGAAGTATGTGGTGGCTACCTAGCAACGTGGGGCATACATTCCCCAGATGTTATACTGCCGTTGCTAGGCAACCACAAAGCGGGCCTTGGCTCCCTCCTGGATTTAGGGCTGCCATTTTGTCCTCTCCCTTTCCCCCCCCCTCCCCTCCCCAAGCAGTTGCTCCAGCAAAGGGGTTCCCAACCCTGGGTCCCCAGATGTTCTTGGACTAAAACTCCCAGGAGCCTTTGCCACTAGCTGTGCTGGCTAGGACTTCTGGGAGTGGTAGTCCGAGGACATCTGGTGGGACCCAAGGGTGGGAAGCACTGCTCTGGTGCCTTTCAGGATGAGGGGGGCAGTAAGGAGCTTTATGGTTATCTTTTAATGCTGCAAAGATATCCCTCGATTCCCTGTCCTCAAACTTGAATATGTCTTAATTGTCCTGGACTGTATATTGTCCCTCACGAGCCACCTTGGTTTCTTTTGCAAGGAGAAAGATGGGGTAAAAATACTCTAAATAAATAAATAAATAAATAAATAAATAAATAAATAAATAAATAAATAAATAAATAAATAAGGAACCAACATCTGTTCTCAGCTGCTGGAGATGAGGCTGGGAGCCCCTCAAGGCTGACTCAGCCTTCCATCCTTCCGAGGTTGGTAAAATGAGGACCCAGCTTGCTGGGGGGGGGCAATGTGTAGCTTGCATTGCTGTAATTAAACTGTAAACCGCCCAGAGTCTACTTGAAGTGGTATGGGGCGGTATATAAGCAGACCTCTTTCTTTCTTTCTTTCTTTCTTTCTTTCTTTCTTTCTTTCTTTCTTTCTTTCTTTCTTTCTTTCTTTCTTTCTTTCTTTCGGGGGGACTACAACACCCAGAATGCTGAGCGGACCAAACTTATCCCATTCCAACACTCCCCAACTATCGTCCACAAGATTTCGTTTTTGATCTTGGACTCTGCATAGGGCAAAATAAAAATAAAAAGCAGGTTCGGATTCCAGTGGGTGGTGAGGCAGGCAGGAAGGGAAGAAGTTTTGGTAAGCCAAAATATGTGCCACGTAATGGCCTGTTTGTTACATTTATACCCCAACTAAGGAGCTCAGTGTGACCTAAGGGGTTTTACTCCTTTCTCCTGACAACAACCCTGTGAGGTAGTCCAGGCTCAGAAAGGGCAATGGGGCCAACCTGTGGTCATACCATATTGTGGCTTTTTAAAAAAAAAAGGATATGCGAAAATGGCAGGAAGCATAAGCCAGCTGCTGCATCTATGCAAACCAAGTTTTTCTCCTTATCTGTCTCCCTGCCTCAATATTTGTAATCCCAGAACCCTGCCCCATAGAAATCCCATTCCAAACTCCTTGGTCACATCCCGGAGCTATTTATAAACTTGTTTCTCTCCTTGCTCCGAGTCAGCGATGACACCACACTCCTCTTTGCTTCTCTGGTTGCTTTCTGTTTTTTGTCACCATGTGAGGAAATGGTTTGAAGCCTGGGGTAGTGGCGGTGTATATATCTCCCCACCCCCTGCCTGCAAAAAATAAAATAAAATCTCAAAGCAAAGATATATGCCGGGCAGTCCAGGAGCTGACTCATGCATTTGACGCCAACGCGATGTCTAGGAGTCACCTGACCCGCGTCCTGGCAGAAGATCACGTGACAGACCCCCCACCCTCACCCCCAGTTGGCCACATTTTTATTTTAAGGGATGCCAAGGACCTCCTGAGGAAACATCTGAGTCACGCTAGCTCCAGTTAGGCACTGACAATGCTCCATAAGGAAATTCTGGGCAGCTATTAGTATTTGGGGAAGGGAGGCAGTTGAAGGATGCCAGAGGGTGGGGGGGGGGTGTCAGCTGGGGCTGTAGACCCACCCCAAAGGCAGCAGACTTGGCTTCCCCCTTGTCTCCACACCTTCAAAGGGCGGTACTTCGCTATTCTTGAAAAGAATAACTAAGCACATCTTCTAGCCACTTATAATAGAGCTGATGTCATCTCCTGTCCTTCTAATGGCCTTACTATGTGTGACAGAGCCCCCTGTCATCGCAATTTCACAGTTTCACGATCAGGTCCCTGATATGTTGCATCTGTTGAGCACCGTCCAGGCATTTGGACACGGACTGCGTGGAGGCGATCGGAGACAAAGGTGGAAGAGTTATTCTTAGACAACAGAACAGCTGCCAGAGTCCTCTAGCATCAGAGGACTTTCCAGCTGGGCATTTATGAGTGGCGTCGTTCAAAAAGTAACTTCCCCAAGCTTTGGGGGCTGTTGCCAATCCCCTCCCCATCCGGCAGCATACAGCTTGTATGGAGTAGCTTTTCCCTGCAGAGGGAGGTCCAGTGTTTGGCTTTTTACTCCGCCTGTATTAAAAAATGTCAGACCCCCATCACATAAAGTTTAGCAAAAAATTAGCCAAAGAGGAATAAAATGAGATTTTCATTATATGTTTTTGGTGCAGATGGAATGCCAGGGAAGGGTAAACAAGAAGAAAAAATTTGTTGTGCCGGATCAGGCTGAAAGGAAACTATATGAAAGAAGTATATATTGGATGAGAATATCTGACTGTTCCAGCAGGATCCTTCCACGCCTCTCGTAGTTTACAAATCAGCTTTTGTGATTCGGCTTTCTAGACATAAACACAAGCTTCGTTTGTAAGTCTGATTTCTCAGAGGCAGAGTGCTGCCAGAATAGTTTCTAAAGACATGCTGTCTCTCTAACATCCATGTTGGCTCTTGGTTTAGCCCAGCCTCATCCTTCCAGTAGCTGGCAGCCATATCCTTCTGCGCAAGTGGGCAGAGAGAGGGGGACACGCACCATTGACCCCCAAGTTCCTCAGCACTATGCGAGGCAGGAAACACCACCACCTTTTTACCTCTCTCGCCTCTTTTTTTTTGCTGGCTTTCCCAAGGAGGCAATGTAGCAAAAAGAGAGGAATCAATTTTTTCTCTATGACGCAAGCATTTTGTCTTGCTTTGGTTTTGAATCTTCTTCGGCTTGAATCTTCTTTCTGCTCCTTCTCCTGTTTTGGGTTGTCTAGATTTAACATGCGTGAAACCGTTTCTCTGCTTTCTCATAAATCTTCCACTGCTTCTCTTTTCCTTCCAGCGGAACCAGTGACTTCCAGACTGAAAGAGCTCCGGATGCAACGAGATGATTTTGAGATCCTCAAAGTGATCGGACGAGGAGCCTTCAGTGAGGTGAGGGACACAGAAAGTCTCACATCAAACATCAGACAGACCTTTGTGCTCTCTATTCCCAGCAGGAATGAGTGTCCACCAGAGATTGGCCTGAACCAATTTGTCTCAGTTCATGCCCATTCCCAAACTCCACCTCCTTAGCCCGTCAGTCCCTCTTCAGGTTCAGCCTGCTTCCATCCTCCACCTCCTCGGCTAATCTCCCTGCCACGAGCAAGAGCACAGACTTCTCCTCCCCTGAGTGGGGAGATCAGCCAAGGTGGTGGGCTAGAGAAGCCTGAGCTGTTGACAGGAGTGGAAGATCAGTGGAGGAGTTGCCAGAAGCAAGCTCCCTATCCAAATAGCGCTTGGTTTCCAGCCCCCCTGATCAGTCTGGTTGCCTTCCTCTGAATTTGAGTTCCAGTTTCTCAGCTTCCCTTCTTGAAGTGTCCAGAGGTGGCCACGGTCCTCAAGAGGAGGCCGAACCAGTGCCGAAAAGAGGAGAAGGTGGCCGTGTCTTTGCTTGACTCCTCTTCCGGCTCCTCTTTTACCTGCCCAGGTGGCAGTCGTGAAGCAGAAGATGACGTCGCAGGTGTACGCCATGAAGATCATGAATAAATGGGATATGCTGAAGAGAGGAGAGGTAAGGGCCAAAGGTGTCTTTCTTTCTTTTTTCCCCCAAAGCCTTTTTCTGTTTTGAGTTATGTTGTGAGCTGCTTTAGGTCCCGGTTCCGTGAGCAAGGTGGGGCGTTCGTTAAAGGAGCGAAGGAATGTGCCCACACAGCAACCCTGCGAGGGAGGCTCTTACCTTCCCTCATGGAGTTGAATTGAGGAACTGTGAGGCTGGCTGGGGATATTTTGCTGGAGGGCTAAAGAGAGAGCCGTGGTGGTGCTTTTTAATGAAGAGTACCCCCGCTGCACGATGCCCAGAAGCCAGCGAGAAACGGCCTGCCCTCCTTACCCTCCTTCTTTCTTTCCATCAGGTTTCGTGTTTTCGGGAAGAACGGGACGTATTGGTGAACGGGGATCAGCGCTGGATCACGCAGCTGCATTTTGCTTTCCAAGACGAGAACTATCTGGTGAGTGCAGTGGCTGGGCATGAAAGGCTTTCTAATAATCTTATTAGACGGCAGAGCTGGGACCCCATGGGGTCATCCAGTCCAGCCCCTTTCAAGAAGGCCCCAGTAGGGGAATTGAACTCCCAGCTTTTGGCTCCGCAGCTCCAGGGACCTAAAGCCACTGAGCTCTCCAGGAGTTTTGGAATGCTAGAAACCTCAGGGCTTGACCAAGCCTGCGATTAGGATAGTGTGCCCCTCTGCTTGCGATAGAGGGCAGCCAAAAGCAAAACGGAACCTCATAATTTGGGGGAGGGGCAATGCTTTTCTGAACGGTAGATCTTTTAATCGGGGTGATCGTGGGACCTGAAACCAGGCAGGTAACAATTCTAGCTTGCCCCCTTAGCCATCCTGGAGGCAGTACTGCAAGAACAGCCCTGACCAAATAAAATAAAATAAAATTTATTTATTTATTTATTTATTTATGTATTTATTTATTTATTTATTTATTGGATTTTTATACCACCCATCTGGCAGCAGGGCCACTCTGGGCTGTTAACTACAATCAATGCAATGCAATGTAATGCAATGCAAAAGAAAAACATATAACTCTTATAATCAAATAAAATCAACATAAAATACAGTAAACATAATAAAATAAAATTAAACAACATGCAAATCGTATGTCAGGTGTGACCACTGGTCACTAATTTTCCCATCGCGTGTTGGAAGAACCCTCTACTAGTGCAGTGAAATGTTTCAGGGAAGCAGCTGTTAACCAGCTCTCGTGGGAAGTTATTAGCGTCCCACTGTGGTTTGCTCAGGGACTGCGCACCTTTACAGACAGAAAAGCCTGAAGAAAACCGAGCGCCAAGCAGGGTCCTGCAGTCTTGAGGCCATGCCTTCCCAGAAGCCTTCGGGCAGCTTTTTTGGCAAGGGACTTCTGGGAAATTTTAGCCCAACACTCCCATCCCCTTAGGGGGCATGGTGGCTCAGCGGACTAAGGCTTCCGAAAACTGTCGTCTGCAAAGTCGGCAGCTCGGCGGTTCAAATCGCGGGTGTTACGCAGTGGACTGAGCTCCCGCTGATCACCCCAGCTCTGGCCAACCTAGTAGCTTGAAAGCATATAAATGCTAGTTAATAGGTACCACCGTAAAAAGTGTAAAGGTAAAACAGTGTTTCCTTGCAGCCATTCTGGCCACGTGGCCACGGACTTGCACAACACTGGCTCTTCGGGTTGAATACAGAGACGAGCACCGCCCCTAGAGTCGGACATGACTAGCACACATGTGTGGGGTGAACCTTTACCTTTACTTTTACCATCACTTACCATTCAGTCTGCTGCCTAGATGCCCTAAGCACATCCGATCTCGCTTGATTTCGGAAGCTAAGCAGGGTCAGCCCTGGTTAGTACTTGGATGGGTGACCACCAGGGAATACCAGGTGCTGTAGGTGCCTGGAGTAGGAACGGGCAAGCCACTCCAGTATTCCTGCCAAGAAAACTCCATGGTCATGGAGTCACGAAGAGTCGGTCATGACTATAATGACACAACACAACACACACCATTCAGTCTAGAGGACAGATGTTTGGTTGAACCATTTCAACCAAGCTGCCCCTGCAGCTCCCACCAAAAAACTCATGAGAGACCTCCAGCACCCCCAAACGGGTGTAGGGTTCTGTGTGTCATTGTGTACCTGCATAATTGTGCGTTGGCAGGGCAGCATCCTTTGACTTTTGTGAAGCCCGTACCAAAGGTTGGGTGGATGGGTAGAATATAGGGATGACCACACCAAAGGAACGGATCCTTACCCTCTTTCCCGAGTGTTCCTCCTCACCTCTTCCTTTCCTCCTGTTAGTATCTGGTCATGGATTACTATGTCGGGGGTGACCTCTTGACGCTGCTGAGCAAATTTGAGGACCGCATCCCTGTGGAGATGGCCCGGTTCTACTTAGCCGAAATGGTGATGGCCATCGACTCCATTCATCGCCTGGGTTACGTGCACAGGTGAGCCGGAAGGAAGGAAGGAAGGGGGTGGCCCCAGACACCTGAGGCACGGATGCGATTGGATGCCATTTTGGGGCCAAAAACAAAACAAAACAAAGCTACTTGTTGCAAGGGATGGGCTCTGAAGAACTGGAAACCACGCCGATTGTGTGGATAGGTGGCGGATCCTAAGAACGGTTTTGTCAAACTGCAGATTTTGGATTTTGTTGCATGGTGGCAGATCGACCCAACTGCTTTCATCTTTGGGAAGGACAGCATGTCCAAACTTCAACTCTCCTGATGTTTTGGACCACAACTCCCAAGATTCTAAGCTTAAGATTGCCAATGGCAAAGGACTGTGGGAGTCGCGGTCCAAAACATCTGGAGGGGGCGAAGTTTGGACATGCCTGCGAGGGCCTGTGACTTGCTCCTTGCTTTTTCGTTGCTTTTCGTGACTTCCAAAAGCCGGAGACCACAAGAAAACCGCGGAAGACTTGAGGCATTCCGGGCCAAAACAAAACAAAAATCCCTTTAATCTGGCCTGTAAAAGTAACGAGGAGACATCCCAATACAATAACTGTCTCAGCCTAGGAGTTCTGGATCTTTTTCCCCTCCGTCACTGATCACTGCATTCTTTTCCGCTAAATATGCCCACTCATTAACCTACTTTGGGAAGCGCATAATTAGAAGAGAGGATTTTCTGGAAACGCCCCCTCATGCTGGCAAAGGTGGGAGGCAGCAGGGAAAGAAGGAGAGCAAATACGAAATGCCCTGACTCCCTGGAGGAAGCCACTGGCTTGGAATTTGCAAGTGCGGAGGGGCTGAGTGCCGTTGAGGGCAGGGGCTTTCTGCAGGTCACTCATTTATGGGGTCGCTAAAACGACTTGACCGCACGTTACAACAACATCGGCCTTATTTTCACACACACACCGGTCATTTTATCCCTACCTCTATATGGATCTTATCCGCAGATTTCAGTATCTGTGGGGCAGCCTGGAACAAATCCACCGCGGATACGAGGGTCCTACTGTATTCCAAAACAAGCAGAACCCCTAAATCGCACCTCGGAGTTTCCTGCTAGCCCCAAACCAAGGAGTCAGAATGTGTGTGTGTGTGTGTGTGTGTGTGATTTGCCCTCTCCCACCAAGAGTCCCCCTGGAATATTCTGGGCTGATCACAGGAGTAATTAACCCATTTCTCACCCTGTTTTCACATTTCAGGTGGGGCAGGGAACTGTGGCTCCCTCCTCTGCCTCTTCTCTTCCCCAAAGAGGCCAAGGAACATGGGTGGGAGAGTGGGTGGGGGGAATCACTGCCCTTCTTGACTAACGTTCCCCCATTCTGCCACTCTACCAGCCCCAACCGCTGGCTCCGTGAGGATGGCCGGGCCTCCTCCCTGCCCTCTGCTCGCCTCTCGGAACCAAAGCGTCCGTCAACAGTTGTCCTAGATTCATCAGCGCCCTAATTCATCTCATTCTGAGCAAGACTCTCCGGGCTCCCTTCCAAATCATATGAGCAGCCTGAGCTTGGGAATGCAAGGAAGCGCTGGTGGGGGACAGAACGAGGGAGGTGAAGGAAACCCCTGCCCCGGGAGGAAATCAGGGTCCCGTGGGTGGCATCGGAACAAAGGCTGATGCTCCGTTTGCCCCCCCCTCCCCAAATAAAAAGGCCGGACACACCTGCCCATCTGAGAGAACCAGTGTGGGGTAAGAGTCGCCATCCTGAATGGGGACTGGTCTTTGAAGATGCAGGTTCAAGTCCAAATTACATCATCATCATCATCACCACCACCACCACCACCACCTTAGAACTACATAGCTGGAATCTCTGAGTTACCAAGTCCAGCTCCTGTCAAGGAGGCACCGGAGGGTCTTGAACCCCCAACCGCAACCGCAACCAATAGTTCATAGGTGCCAGCTTTGCAATTTTGAGGGGATAAGACATTCTCCTTCCAGAGACCAAGTTGTTCAGATCTGCAGAGCTCGCACAGCCGGCTTGCAAACCTCTCCCATGCTTATCTCTCAGTGACCAGTTTGCCGGGAGCGAAGCAAGCTCACTTGCAAAGCTCACAAACCTCGTGCAGCAAGAAAAACCAACAACAAAGCATGCTGCTTATATTCCTCCCCATAGCACGCACAACCTGGGTCGTGAGCTGATTTGGGGCTGTAACTTCTTAAGGAGCTCTGCTTCCAATGACAGGCTCCCTGTAAGGTCCGTTTGACTCTGAACCACAAAACACATGAGGTGATGTTCCCCAGGAAAGGTTGCCTGTCCAACACCCCCCCCCCCATCGGACACTTCAACAGTCATGCAACGCCGTCCTTCTTGGAGGTGCGGTCTCTACATAAATCGGATGTCTCAACTCTTCCATCTCCCCCAGGACTCTTCATACACTGCCGTATCTTGGGTCTCCTGCGCCCCTTTCTGTGCCGTGTTCCTTGGATGGGTGCCTGATTCATTCCTCTCTCTTTTTTTTCTGCCCTACATGGTGGCATTATTGCTGGCCAAACAGCTGTGGGTTTGATGAGGAATGCTTTGGAAGGAGGGAGGGAGGGAGGGAGCCAGGGAGAACTGGTAGGCAGCATATTCTTGATTTTGAAAAAGGAAAAAGGGATTTGGGCTACGAGCACTCTCCAAATCCTCCATCCATGGCTGTAACGGCGACCCTGGGAGCTTTGGTATTTTTAAAACCCACAGATTTTACATTCTCTCATCTATATAAAATCTCCATGCCGGCTCCAGAATTCTGCTAAATGTCCACTTCTGAACATGCAAATTTATTTACTCTGGTTCCTGGTCTTTATAAATAATCCTCAAAAGGTATTCCCAGATCCGCTTAAAGCTGTCATTTTTGGTAAATATTAGTTTAGATAAGTATCGAGAACTAAGAAAACAATGCGACAGGTTTCAGTCTAAGACTCCAGATCTGGCCTGGGATTGAGCAGCAGTGTGAGTGATATATACTAGCCTCTGGGCATGTGCAGAGTCTGCCTCTGAGAGAAGATGAGAAACATTTTGTTTCTGACCAGCTCAGGAGAGCCTGCCTTTGAGGCTGTGGTCTTGGCACGCAGCAGCGCTGCTAATTTCAGGAATTAAGCCATCGTTTTATGCAGCTTGTCTCACTGACTGATCTCGCTCTTTCTCCACCCTTTCTGCTTGACAGAGACATCAAACCGGACAATATCCTACTTGACCGATGTGGACACATCCGACTTGGAGACTTCGGGTCCTGCCTCAAGCTCCGAGAAGATGGGACGGTGAGGCGGGGATGTGAGTGGGGCAGAGTGGGGCTTAGCAGCACAAATCGGGTCCTGCATGAAAGCTGAACTGTACATCTGTCTCTCTCTCACACACACACAAATGTCTAGAACAGTGACATATTTATCACCTAGGTGTCATGGTTAAGCAAGAATTTAAAACTGGACTTCCTTTGCCCCCCCCCCCCCACCCTCTTGCGTTGCAGCGGGGATGAACTCGACATTACAGCTACCCCGTCATTAGAAAGGGAAATTCCTTAACTGCTCAAAGCATCTGGCTGACAGAGCAGGATATTTTTCTCTCTTCCTGTAATGTGCAGATTTCTTTTACGGCGGGTCTTCTCAGCTGAGCCCAGGAACTCATTTGCGAGTCTGATTTCTCAGGCACTAACGTGGCCAGCATCAAATTCCTGAAACACTTACAATGGGATCCTGCTAACTGGTGGATCAGCAACTGCAGACTCATTTATCCGTTTCCTGAACATATGAAATAAAAAAAACCCCACAGAAATGCCAGGTTATCCCACCCTGTATTTACCAAGACTAGTCCCTAGAGGGAGGCAGAGACTATGCTACACATTGGGTTTGCTCCTTCCATGGTTTTCAGCATCCACTGGGGAGGAGGGTTTGGAGCCGGGTCTACCACCACCACCACCACCACCCTCCGTGATACCAAGGTCCTACCGTGTAAAGATAGGCTGTTCATAACTTGGTGCATCCCTGGGATGGGACATTGCTTTCTGGCCCAGCCGTGCTGCCCTCTGTCCTGATGTCTCTTTTCCTCCATCTCTTCATGGCAGGTCTGCTCCAGAGTGGCGGTGGGCACCCCGGATTACCTCTCCCCCGAGATCTTGCAAGCAGTAGAAGACGGGTCCCATTCGTACGGCACCGAGTGCGACTGGTGGTCCCTGGGAGTCTTCGCCTACGAGATGTTCTTCGGTCACACCCCTTTCTTTGCTGATTCCGTTGTGGAAACCTACGGCAAGATCATCCATTTCAAAGTAGGTGACCACAGCTGCCAACTGGCACGTGCGTCTGTCTCTTTGCTTCGTCATCGTTGTGACTATTTGTTCCTTGTATTGGTATAGCCCGCCTTTCTCCTAAAACACAGCACTCAAGGCAGCTTGCAAAGTTTTTGCAAAGTACTTAAAAACAAAACAAAGTTTCAGACCTTCAGAGATGATGTTACGAAAATGGTTAAAAAAGCAGACATGATTGAAAACACGATGACAAAAAATCTACTGTTATATACGCATCAGGAATTTTCACCCTCCGAGAGCAGGTACATGAAAAGTGCGCTGGGACGCGCTTAGGTGGGCGTGGTTGCACTTAATTATCTGTAAACTCTGGAGCTGGTGGGGAAATAATTTTAAGCTCCGGAGCTGGGAGCTCCGGAGCTTAAAATTTGTTCCTTGTATTGGTATAGCCTGCCTTTCCGCTAAAACACAGCGCTCAAGGCAGCTTGCAAAGTTTTTGCAAAGTACTTAAAAACAAAACAAAGTTTCAGACTTTCAGAGATGATGTTACGAAATGGTTAAAAAAGCAGACACGGGTGAAAACAAGATGACAAAAAAAATCATTTAAATCGTATTGCATCAAAACAAGCAGCTGGATGAAAACCAAATGATGGCCTTGACGTTTCTTCCTTCAAGGAGCACTTTCAGTTCCCGCTCTCGGCGCCTGACGTGCCTCCGGAAGCCCAGTCCTTAATCGAAGGGTTGATCTGCCCCCGAGAGTGCCGCCTTGGGCGCCACGGGTCCACGATTTCCAGGAACACCCCTTCTTTGCCGGCGTGGACTGGGCCAACCTGCGGGGCTGCGTCCCAGCCTTCGTGCCGGAGTTTGCCAACGCCACGGACACGTGCAACTTCGACGTGGTGGACGACTGTCTCACTGACATGGTGAGCGGGGGAGGGGTACGTGCCATTTTTTTTCCTTCTCATTCCCCCCCCCCAGCTTCCCGCAGGAAAAAAAAAAGACCAATCCCCCCCCCCCACTTCTCTCTTCTTCACTTCACCACATTTTCTTGGAGTGTTAGCTCATCGTGGCCTTTGTTCCACGGCACCCATCCTTCCCTCGGCCTTCAACCGTGCCGGAACTCTTCCCCCTGCACCACCACCACTGGTTTCACAGCCGAAAATAAGGGCCTTTTCACACGACCCCTAAGATCCGCTGGCCACTTAAATTCGGACCAGAGATCTTAGGGGTTTGTCGCCCTTCCTGCGTTCCCACCCCCTCCGCACTCCTGGCTGCTGGCTGCGTGAGGGGAGGGGGGGAGAAAGGAAGAAAAGAATGCCGCTCACCTCCGTTCTGCTGTCTCGCTTTGCTCCCGGCACTGCATTCAGATCTCTTAAAGGGGCGGGGGACAAAAAAAGAACAAACAGAAGCAGGGAGAGCCGGGCAGTCACTACGTTATATCCGCATCAGGAATTTTCACCCTCCGAGAGCAGGTACCTGAAAAGTGCGCTGGGACGCGCTTAGGTGGGCGTGGTCGCACTTAATTATCTGTAAACTCCGGAGCTGGTGGGGAAATAATTTTAAGTTCCGGAGCTGGGAGCCATTTGCCGCGGAGTTTAGGGGGTCGTGTGAAAAGGCCCTAAGACTGGGAACTGTGTACCTCCCCCCAAAGTAGTTTCTGTGGGAGGAGGGGGTGCAGGAGCCCCTAAGATTGGCCGTGCTTCCCACCCTACCCCGGCTTTGCATGGCTGGCCTCCTCTCTTGAACCGAAGGCACCATCAGCTTGCTTGCCACCTGAATGTTGCTGCGAGGGGCATTTGGACGGGCGGAAAGGGACTCGGGAGGCATGGCTGGGAGCAAACGGTGGGAATGCGCTGGTATTCCTGCACAGCTGGGCTGCCGCTACCCTCTGAAGCAGTGGTTTTCAACCTGTGGGTCCCCAGATGTTCCTGGACTGCAACGCCCAGAAATCCTGGCCAGCTCAGCTCGCGATGAAGACTTCTGGGAGCTGCAGTCCAGGAACATCTGGGGACCCACAGATTGAGTCTGAAGGAACAAATGCCGAACGTCGTTCTGTTTTGCAAAGAGGAGCAGCTGTCTGTGACTTGTGTCATGACCTGCACGGACACTCATGTAAGGTTGGCTGCTTCCTCTTCCGATGCCTTCACAGCACCGGGATAGGAAGGCATCCAACAGGTAGAGTTTCTCCCCTCCCCTCCTCCATTGCGAGGAAAGAGGAGGCTGAGGACCATGTCATGGCCGCTGCACACCCTGCACTAAGCCTGGGAGCCTCTTTTGTGTGGGGGGGGTACAGAGGGGAGGTGGGACGCTTCCAAAGGAACTCCCCCCCCCGTTGCCTCTTCCGTCTCTCTGGTTAGAGTCGAACCCCAGTCTGTGTCCTCGTCTCTCGCTTTCTTTAGGAGACCCTGTCGGATGTGATCGAGAGCTCGCCGCTGGGGGTGCACCTGCCATTTGTGGGATATTCTTACACCTACACCAGCATGAAGTAAGAAAGGCCTTTGAGAGATACAAAATTATGCAGGGCATGAGTAAAGTGGATAGAGGGATGCTCTTCTGCATCTCACAAAATACCAAAAGTAGGGGACATCCACTCAAATTTAGGGCTAGGTGAGTAAGAAGAGACAAAAGAAAAATATTTTTTTCACCCAGCGCTTTGTTAGTCTGGGGAACTCCCTGCCACAGGATGTGATGGCATCTGGCCTGGATGCCTTCAAAAGGGGATTGGACAGATTCCTGGAGGAAAAGTCCATCACAGGCTATAAACCATGATGGGGATGTGTGTCATCTCCAGGCTTAAAACCAGGGTACTTCAAGGGCCAGATGCAAGGGAGTGGTATCAGGGAGACAGAGATCAAGTCTTGTGCGCTCCCAGGCGCATCTGGTGGGGTCACTGTGAGATACAGGAAGCTGGACTAGATGGACCTTTGGCCTGACCCAGCAGGGCTCTTCTGATGTTCTTATTGCCAGGCGGCGCCCTGTGAGGGAAAACCCCAATGTCACCTCACTCTGCCTAATGGCAGGGCCTAACCCCGAGGGCGGGCGGCTCAGCACAAGGCAGGGTGGCCGGGCGATGCATCTCCCCTTCAACTCCCATGAGGACGAGGCTCAGTTCGGGGCTGTCTGTGCAGGTCCAAGCAGCCTGTCCAGAGCTTGTCAACCCTGGCAAAATTTCTGTGCTCCGGTTAAGAGGGAGACAAAAGTGGCTTGTTTTTTTAAAATCTGAGGTTTCTGCAATGTGTTCCAGTGCCAAATGTGTGGCTTTTTCCCTTTAAAAAAAAGCAATGTGGATCCTGCTGTTTTGCTTATGTCCAAACTTTGGCCCTCAACTTGAACCACAACTCCCACAGTCCTTTCCCATTGGAAATACAGGTTTGGAATTCTGGGAGTTGTGGTCCAAAACATTAGGAGGGCCAAATTTTGTAGGGCAAATGCAGGAAGAGCTTTAAGCCAGTGGTGTCCAAACTTCGGCCCTCCAGATGATTTTGGACCACAACTCCCAGAATTCTAAGCCTAGATTGCCAATGACAAAGGACTGCGGGAGTTGTGGTCCAAAACATCTGGAGAGCCAAAGTTTGGACACCACTGCTTTAAGCCTTCTATCTGTTCAGTCATGCCCTGCTCTCAGTCACACTGTGGATCAATCCCTTCCATGCCTTTCTGTCTCTTAGGAGGGGGTGCTCAAACTTCAGCTCTCCAGATGTTTTGGACCACAACTCCCAGCATTCCAAGCCCGTATGGCCAATGACAAAGGTCTGTGGGAGTTGTGGTCCATAAACATCTGGAGGGGCTGACGCTTGGACACCAGTGGTTAACCGATGCCAAGAAAAAAATACGTGCTCTTGGAGGTTCAAACTCTCTTGTTGAGACTGCCAGAAGATAGCTCGTGAAATGTGTTTTCTTATTATTCTGGCTGGCGAGCTTCTAATTAGCGATGATGAGGTCTGTGAAAATCTCCCTTTCTCTCAGACAGGAGGAGCTCAAAGAGAGAGGCCAGAGTCACCTTAACATGGAGGTGGACGGCCCCGGCAGGAGCTCGCCGGGGGAGCAAACACCCAAGCAAAACCCTCCCGGAGACCTGGTAGGTTGGAGACCGGGTGGCGGAGGGGCTTGTGCCGAAGTGGGTGTGTGTGTGTGTGTGTGTGTGTGTGTGTGTGTGTGTGTGTGTGTGTGTGTGTGTGTGTGTGTGTGTTCCTGGAGGGAAAAGCGGGCATGGTCTGTCCTATGCCTGCCTGCCTGTAAAAGGACGACCCCCTCTGTCCCCTGCCAGGCATGCCAGCTGCCAGACGGGCAGAAGCTGGAGCTGGCCACCATTCTGGAGTTGCAGTCAGGCCCTGGAGGAGGAGCTGAGGAGCCGGGAGCTGCTCGGTCAGGAGCTCAGCATGGTCAAGGTGGCCAACCAAGCCTTCGCCAGGTGAGGGGGGGGAGGCAGGGGGAGAGGGAACCATCATTGCTGTTGATGGTCCAGGAAGCACAAGAGGGAAGGAGGGAGGGAGGGTGGGGGGACCTCCAGCCCTGGAGCTAAACCTGGCCCTCTGGGGGGGGTCCTGGATGGCCACACCCCCTTCCTCAAGACCCTCCCCGTTATTTCTTGTTTTGAATCTCACAGGGGCTTTCACTCCCCTGTTGTAAAAAAGCCAAATGGTCCCTCCTAAGGCTTAATCGCCATCAGCAAGAGCTGTAAGCTACAATAGGGCAGGTATTTTTCACTCCCTGCTCTTGGCTTCCAGCCTTTGAGTGTTTGGAATGCACCTTTTTCCCTTTGAACTGGGCACCACCGGCCATGGGGTGGATCAGTATTTGTTGCCCTTGGCTCCCGGGGGGTGGGGGGGTGTTTGAAAGGCACAGTGGAATGGACCTGCATTGCAAAGCCTGATAAGAGTCTCAAGCTGGCTTGTTCTACGTACCAATGCAGACCTGCCGATCCCCTCCCCACAAAATCAATAATACAATTTTTAATATAGAGTAGGACCCCCGTATCCACTGATTCATTATCCACTGGTTCAGTTATCCACGGTTGGCAGAGGGGAAAAAATTAAATAATTCAGCAGCCACAAAGCAAGCTATTGTCACAAATAACATCTGTAAAGCAAGCTACTGTCTCAAAACAGCAGTCATAAATAAAGCAAGCTACTGTCAGGAAACAGAATTTTGGAGATGGGTGGGCAGCCGTTCTATCTTATCCACTGTTTTCATTATCCACGGGAAGGCCTGGAACCAATCCTCAGCGGATACCGGGTCCTACTGTACTATTTGATTGGATTGATTAAATCTCCCAGGAAGGCAGGCTGGAGAAAGCTTGCCTTTATGTGCACGCCAGGTGTATGTTTTGGTCAAGCCTGTGCGTATAATGAGTCCAGCAAAACCCGCCATTCGTGGCAACGGTCTTTGGCCGTTCCCATGCCCCGGTGTTGCCGTTCAGTGCCGCCTTCTGAACGGGAGGGAAGAGAGGCGGCCGTTTTGATACACTCGCTGGTTGGAAAAGTGGAGGACCCCCTCGCTTTGGGTGGCCTTGGGATGGGTCTGTCTTCTTTCTTCCCACCTCCCCACCTCGCCAACAAGTGACCGTTCTCGTCTTCTCAGCCAACTCAAGGAAGCCGAGAGCCGCAACTTGCAGCTGGAAGCCCAGATCAAGCGCTTGGAGGAACAGATCGAGCAGATGAAGAGAGCGGGAGAGGGAGGCAAGTGCCATCCACCCACCCCACACCACCACCACCCCACGGAGCTGTGCCCCTTGCCTTCTCTCCTCTCTCTCAGTTTCGTCTCTTGCCTCGTTTCCCAAAACGATGGGGGCGGGGGGGCGTGTATGGAGGATGGACAGAAATTTTTGATTAGAGTCGGTTAGGGCAGAAACGGGCGTTAAAGAGAACTCATCACAGGTACCTGAGATGGAGATTTCATCCAGGAAAATTTGCACGTTTGAAAAGAATCACAGGTCAAAAAGGAATCTCGTGCGTACGGCCTGGAGAGAGAATCACAAAACCAAAAGCCACCAGGGAGGGTTTACAAACCCGTGAGCGAAATTCCTGCTGTGGCGTTGATCTCAGAGAAGCATCTCTTAATGTTTTCTATGTTCTGATGATGGGTCTGTTTCTGCCTGTCAAAGCAGGGAAGCTCCCCTTAACCAGCTCTTTTTAGAAAGGTCCGGTTTGCCTAAAACACATATGTCAGAGGCCTGTTAAATACATATAAGTGCCGCTAGATGAGAGAGGCTGACCATGGTGCCCGTGAGCTCCCTAAGCCTCCACAATGCAAGCACTCTTGATCATTGGGAAAGCAGGTGTGGCATGTTCCCAGAAGCCAAAACTGGGTCAGGAGATTAAATGGGGATTCCTGATCACCACCTGGGTTGCGCTCTGTAGTGACCTAGAGGGCAAGAACAGGCAGCGGTAGCCATCTCCCGCCTCGGTAGAAAAGCCATCTAGAAATGCTGGGGCCAGTAGTGGCCAAACTTCAGCCCTCTCGATGTTTTGGACCACCACTCCCAGAATTCCAAGCCTGTATTGCCAATGACAAAGGACTGTGGGAGTGGTGGTCCAAAACATCTGGCACACATATGGACTCTGTGGCTGGTTTCACACAACCACTAAAATCTGCAGCAAACTTTGATCCGGATCTCTCTCTCTCTCTCTCTCTCTCTCTCTCTCTCTCTCTCTCTCTCTCTCTCTCTCTCTCACACACACACACACACACACACACACACACACACACACACACACACACACACACACACACACACACACTGGAACGGTGACGTGGTTGATGTTGTGGTTCGGGTGTTCCCACGGTCACGTTTTGAAAATCCACAACTGTTCTGATCCCACGACTGAGAACCGCAGCAAAGACAGCATAAGTTTTGGTGCGGATTTTCTGTGTTCCCACGGACTCGAGTAATGGTTCAAAATCCGCATCAGAACAGCGACAAGGATTTGGCCACCTCGAGGCCAGGTACTTGTAAAATGCGCTGGGTCATGCTTAAGTGAGCGTGGTCATACTTTATTTATGTATGTATATATTTATTTATTATTTGAAGTCTGCTGCTCGTGGGAAAACGATTTTTATGCTCCAAATCTGCGAGCACTTTGCAGCAGATTTTAGTGGTCGTGTGAAAGCAGAGACTCCAAGGAGCAATCCTCTTAACGCCCGGGCGGCTCCATTCACTTTCACCTGAGAAACTGTGACGTCTCCACTCGTGTGTGGTGTGTGCGCGCGCGTGCGTATGGGTGCAATAGATTGTTGTACTGCCTCGGTCCTTTCCCTTCCAAAACCCCAGACCAAAACTGGTCCTTGCTCATCCAAGCAGCCTGGCTTCTTCCTCGGAGTTGCACTTTCCAGTGGCTTGTATTTGAATCTTGACCTTAGGGGGTCCCCTTGCGGGGTACTACATTTCACCTTCCCTGCAGAAGACAAAACACGCTCCCTGTGGCTCCCCTGCTATTTTTCTTTTAAGGATTTCTTTAAAAATTGCTTCTCAAGCCTCCGCGGAGGCTTGTTAACAGTGCAACGGAACAAAAGCCCCGTTAAAGAAAAGAATAAACCCAGGGTCCTTCCGAGGTCCATAGGGGGCATATGGGCCCGAGACCCCTTGGAAGCTTTCCATCATCGGGGTTGTGACCTCTGGCGCCCGCTTGGGCTGAGGAAGAGAGCAGCTACCCGCTGCGCGGGATGTGCCATGGCGTCCATGCGCAGCAGCATCCCCCCCCCGCGTGCTTCTTTGCTGTCCCCGCTTGTGTGCTTGTGAGGACTTGTAGTGGCTTTTTCCTGCACACACTCTCCTCTGCCCTTCCTTCCTTCCTTCCTCCCCTCCCCAGAACATCTGGCCCCACGTTTCTCTTTTCCTTCCAGCTGGCCTGGGGTGGGGCCCCTGGGGGCCCCCCAACCACCCGCACCCTTTCTTGTGCTGCCTGGAGCGCCCCATCGATGTAAGCCCGCCTTCGCAGGTTGCCGGCCCTCAAGGAGGGGGGGGGGGAACAAATTGGGAGGGGGCTCAGAGAAGGGTCACCCCACCTGGGCCCACAAGGAGGGGAGAGCTAGGGAAGAAGCTGAGGTGGGCGAGGGGGGGTCCCCGTTGCAACTGTGGAGCTCTAGCTTTGGGGTTTTGTGAATGTTGTGGGTTCCTTCTCCTGCACTCCGTTACCTACCGGTCACAGCTTCCAGCCGTTTGTGTGCAGCCTCTGCGTTTACCGTTGTGTGCAATTGGGGCTCCTGTCCCCCTCGGAGAACCAACCGGGAACTGTTGTAGGGAACAGAGAGGGGGGTAAAGGCGGTCAAGGAGGAGCCGTGAGACGGTATCGCCCACCCCTTAAGAACGAGGAGCTTATCTTGCAAAATCTGGTGGCCACGTTGGGGGTCACAAGCATAGCCTTTGATCAGCTGTAGTCCAGGCCTACCCCTTACCCCGCCACCCCATCCACGCACCCACCCCTGTGTCTGGCGCTGCTGCCCCCCACCACCACCCCGGCTGACCGTTGACCTCTGCTTTCTCTTTCCAGCAAGGTGGTACCCTGGCGTCTCGGCTCTGTGAATACCCGCTTGTGGTACCTCGGTACCGGCACTTGCTCCTCTTTTCCAGGGTACGTGGGCTGCTCTCTTTCCGCGTGCGTGTGTGTGCACATCCCGTCCCCTCGCGTCTCTGGCTTGGCTTCCTTCCGACCGCGGGGGACCCAGCCTGCTCTAGCGTAGCTGGTAGCGCCTCTGACCTGCCTCACCTTTCTGTTCTTTCCTCCTCTCCCCACCTCGCCCCGCCCTGCCCTATCTCTGGGCTATCAACTAAGGGCCAAGACCTGCCTCCTAAAGAGAAGGGTCTACAGAGAGACACCTAAAAACAACACCAGGATAAAAGCCTTTTTTTAAAAAAAGGAAGCAGCAAACAGTAAAGGACAAAACATGAACCAAAATTGCATTGCAGACTGAAATCACTTTTGGATTATTATTATTTTTAAAGTCCAAAAAGGAAACAAGCTTTCTCACACCCATGACTTGGTATCCTGTCCTGCGCAGCACAGAAAGCTGAATCGCTCTGAAAAAAGCTAATCTGCAAGGAGAGCTGTGCTGGGATGCGGTGACAATGGAGTGCCGAGATCGTTGGGCCAGTGGCCCTGGGAGATCATCCCGGACGCTCCCTTTTTGCAGCAGCAAAACGGCTAGTAGTTAGAGCCCTGTACCACCACTCGGGACGTCTGCGTTCAAATCCTCCTTCAGCCGCAGAACGAATGCTCTCTGCCTGACCAGCCTCCCCGGGTTGTTGGGTTTTTTAGGATCAAGCAGGGAAGCAGATGGCAACGTAGACCCTCTTTTGCTCCTGGGAGGACGTTTGGGTTCCCCACGGAGCGAGCCATCCCAAGAGCTCAGTTACGGATCTGCCGTCTTCCATCAAGAGAAGGAACACCACCCCGTGCAGAAGCACCCATGAGAAGGAGGAAACGGCACCCCCTGTGTCACCAGGATTAGGCCTCTAAACATTTCCTTTTTCAGCTATTAGTTGTGCCTCCCAATTTTAATCCCGCAGAAAATGTGCCTCAGTGGGAAAGTTCGAGGGACCGCTGGCAGGGCTGATCTCCAGGGGATTCTGGTCCAACGAGCCGCTTTGTACCTGCAAACCAAACCCGTCTTTCTTTTCCTCCACAGGTACATAGGCCCTGCATCGTCAAGGTGGGCTACCTGCTTTTGTGTACTGGTGGATTTGGCCTGGAGGCGGCCACCGCCGCTCGCTGGAGCCCCGCGGACACGGTCTGAAGGCCATTTGCAGCGGGGGCTGCTGGGCTCGGCTGCCTCCTGGAGTCGCCAGATGGGTCTCTCCAAGAGTTTCGGAGGCCTCCCTTGATCCGATGCCTGCTACCCCAGAGGGCTCTGGAGCCCGGGCCTCGCTAAAACCCAGGCCCTCTGCCTGCCCCCCTGCCCCCAGCTGCAGACTTGTCGGCCCACCTCTGGCTTCTCGCCCACCCACGGCTCAGGGTGTCCCCACGCCCCTCTGGTACCCACTGTTGCTTTCTTATCTCCCTTGCTGTACCAGGGCAGTACGACTGGTCGGCAGCAGCAGTGGCGGCACCCCCCTCTGCCTCCTACGATCGGGCACGTGAAGAGGACACAAGGAAGGCTTTTCCAGGGGACAGGGGAAGTTAAAGGCTGTCGGGAAAACCTAGCAGCAGCCTCCAGGTCTCTCCAAAGCCACCTTGTTTCTAGCAATCTAGCCGCCGAGAGCTTTGAGACCCAAAGGTCCTTTCGCCTCCATGGCTGTCCTCGTCAGTTCCACCGTCCTCAGGTGCCTCCGTGCAAGAAAACACAGCCTGCCCATAACCCACAAAGCGCATGACTTTTAAACAGGGCCCTCAGCGGCTTCCAAGAAATTTAAGCCTCTGTTCCGAGGAACGAAGTTTTTTTAGGACACTATTTCTCTTCTCATCCTTTTGTTCGGGGGGGGTGGAGGGGGGGCAGCGTTCTTCTTCTGCTGACCTCCGTACAAGCCAGCCCGATGACCCACAGGCTGCTGAGCACCGAGAGTCCCTTGGGAGTTTGGTTTAATCCAAGCAAGGTGGACGGATGGGCTGTGGGAAAGGGACTAATATCCATAGGAGCTGCATCCCGGTCCTCCCAAAGGACCCCCACCCACCCACCCACCCACAAAAAGCGAAGGATGAGCACATGGGCACCAGCTCCCAGTAGGGGACCCGGCTCCCCTGGATCAGCGGACCACTTGGCAATCAGCGTTCAAGCGTAGGCTCCGACCAATGCCTCCAAGTCATGCTTTCATCGGGGAACTTGCCAGAAGAAGGCGTAGCCTTTGACATCTGCAGGAAACAAGTGTGACCTTGGAGAAGGTTAGAAAACTCTACGCCCAAGGCAACCCAGAGTGGACTGGGGTGGGCCTGCGCCACGCCCCTGCTCCCCACATGGACTTCTACCTGCACTGCTACGCTTCAGGCACCTGGGGGGCAGCACCAACCTTTTCTCACTCCACACTTCTCACACACACACACACACACACATAACACATATACACAAGGTTCTCAGTAATTTATTTGAAATCATGGTGTTTAGTGGCGACCTTTCTGCACTTGCCTTCTCCTCCTCCAACACCAACACCAAGGGCCGAGCAGAAGGGGCACCGTTTGCTCTCTGCCTTCCCAAAAAAGCAAACTGAAGTGCATTTGTGTTTCTAGAACAAAAATGCACAGAACAAGGTGTCGCTGCAGGGAGCCACTTAGGCTAGCTCGTGTTTGCACTACGTGCGGCTCTTGGTCTTTTTCTTCACTCAAGCTTCCCCATATTTATTATTCCTCTCTTGCGCCGACGTCGCCGCCACCATCCCGGGTGTAATATGGTACATTTGGTTAGATGCACGAGCACACTGTACATTTGTGACAAGGTGGGTTAAGAAAGCTTCCTCTTTTAGTGATGAATAAAGGAGAAGTCCTTCTGATTCCTTTCGGAGTTGCTCTCTGAGCATGAGTGGATTTTAGTAGCGTTATCTTCCCTTGAGCGTTTCCTTTTTAAGCCCCGGGTACAAACGACACCAGCCTTCCCCCTTCCTAGTCTTCAGATGTCCCGGTTCTTCCTTCCAGCGTTTACCCACCATCAACATTTAGCAGGGCACATGGTGATGTGAAAACAGTCTCTTTAGTATAAATAGGAGTTCACGATTCTATAATTTAAACACGGTCCCCCCACCCCCCCACCCCCAAAGACACCACAGTAACAAACGTTTAGAGCAGGTAGTAAAGTGACGAAGGCACAGGGGACATATCGGCAGCTTCCGGGTGTGTTCTTCTGTGGACTCAAGGATGCAAGGAAAGGGAGTTCGGGCCACCAGACACCTGCTGGCAGGCAAACACAGCAAGGGAAGAGGGTGGGGGGAGGTTTAGGGGTTTAACATGCATCTGTAGGCCGGGAGGGGAGATGCAAAGAGCAACACGGAAACAGTCCTTCAGAGGGCCTTTTCACACGACCCCTAAACTCCGCTGCAAATGGCTCCCAGCTCCGGAGCTTAAAATTGTTTCCCCACCAGCTCCGGAGTTTACAGATAATTAAGTGCGACCACGCCCACCTAAGCGCATCCCAGCGCACTTTTCAGGTACCTGCTCTCCGGAGGTGAAAATTCCTGATGCGGATATAACAGTAGTGACTGCCGGGCTCTCCTTGCTTCTGTTTGTTCTTTTTTTGCCCCCGCCCCTTTAAGAGATCTGAATGCAGTGCCGGGATGGCAGAACGGAGGTGAGCGGCATTCTTTTCTTCCTTTCTTTCTCCCTCCCCTCACGCAGCCAGCAGCCAGGAGTGCGGAGGGGGTGGGAATGCAGGAACAGCAACAAACCCCTAAGATCTCTGGTCCGAATTTAAGTGGCCAGCGGATCTTAGGGGTCGTGTGAAAAGGCCCCTAGTCCTTGAGTTGGTTCGCAAAGCCGGCGGGGGAAAAATGCCAGGTCCTCCTCCCCTCCCGCCAGGCTGGGATAAAGCAGATGCTGGCTGCGTGCAGTGGTTCTGGACCCAGTATGGCTTTTTCTTCCTGTGGGGGAGAAGGGAGGTGGCCCCTGTGGGTAGTCAGTCCTCTCCTGGGAGGGAGTTCCCTCTGCCCGGTTGTTGCCTTTTGGAAGGTGGGGAGGAGCTGAAGGTGAAGTCACAGTGAAGCAGGCGGAGATGGAGGCCTTGGCTGGTCCCGGGTCCGCCTCAGAGGCTTTGCAATCTGGGCGACATATAGACAAGGGGTGGGAAGTCCCAGGGGAACACAAAGCCCTGCGATGGAGGCCGAGTCTTGTGAACAATGCAGGGACTCAAGCATAGGATATGGAGAACAGCCGCTGAACTTCCACAGAGACACAACCAGCCCACAAACACAGTCAAAACTCAAGGGAAGGGCCCCGCCAGCCAGCCCTCTTAAGGACCTCCTTTGGGGTTAAAACTGAAGCACACGACCAGACCCACAGACCATCTACATTCACGCCTGTCCATCCAGATGTTTCACATCAGCCCCCCCCCAACGGCAAAAAAGCAAAATGAAACACAACCTCAGTGGAGTCTAGAGGGCTCAGCCGGACCTGAGCACATCCTACCGGGTACAGACAACATGGGAACAGGGAGACGTGCCTGCTCCTAACATGCCAACGGGGAGGGTGAAGCCAGAGATGACTCCACATGGCATCTGCCAACATTTCAGTGCTCTCTAGGCCACTGAATGTCATCATTTTTTCTGAATCTGGATCTACCATTGTTGTCATCATATTTTTTTCCCTTTCTGACAAAATCCCATCATTTTATATTTTTCAAAACTCTCCTTAACTTTCAACACACTCAGAACAAAGTGGTGTGTTTTCACTCACCACATGCTGGATCAAACACATGCCTTTTGGAAACGAATGATCTCTTTGGATCCATTTACAGATCAGCTGCTGCCCCACCACATTTAGGGCCGGATCAATCCCTGCCTTCGTTTCTTAGAAAATTGTTCTAATGCCCGGGCCTTCCAAAAAAAAAAAAGACTCCTTCAAGACACCCAAAACCTGCCCCCACCTGGGATGCAGACTCCCAAGGCGTGAGGGGCACAGAGATGAGCCTGGCATGGGTCAAATCCCAAGCCGGTTGGATGCCGGCAGGTGCAATCCCGAGTTCGAAAGCCATGCTGCAAATCACATCTGCTGATCCCGACAGACCAGATTCTCCAAAATCCACACACACTCTCTACATGGCTACACAAGTCCCAACCTCTCATAGTCTGAAGGCAGCCAGATATATACCCTCCGGTACTTCCTTCCTACTATCAGTGACCACCAGTAACATCCGTGGGAGGGGGGGGGGGAAAACACTGAACATCTAACTGGTACCCTAAGCAATCTTCTGCCTCAACCTTTCTTAACCCTTCCAAATATGTTGGGCGGCAACGCCCTATGATCCCCAACCACCACCACCACCACCTAACAGGGCTGGAAACAATAAAAACATAGTGGTCCGAAATACAGTGGTACCTTGCATAAAGGAATTCATTCGTTCCAAATGAAATTACGTTAAGCAAATTTTCCTTGATACACATTTCCCATAGGAATGCAATGAAAACAGAGTGATCCCATTTTTATGTTGTACAGATTCGCCCCATAGGCGATTCTGTTCAGCAAATTTCCCCGATCTCTGGAATTTTTTTTATGTTGTACAGACTTTATGTTATACAAACCGTTTGTTATACAAGGGTCCACTGTATCTTTGTTAGGGAAGACTGAGCCCCACTCAGCCAGGCGCATAATTTGTCTCCACTTTTCTTGCTACGAGGAAATGGTCTTCCATAAGCACTCGGTTACTTGGGTTGTAGACCTTGTGTGAGAGAAGAGGCCTGCTGTCCCTTCTGTAGTTGTCACCGATGAGGCTGGAATTAAGACCTTGGCCTCCTGGCCTCCGAGCCCCCAAAACGGCAACCTGTTTTCACGGTTCTGACCCGACATCTCTAGCCGAGCCTTGTTCTTATGAGGGGTTGGCTGTGAAGGTAGCTATTCAGGACAGGAATGCGGTCCGAGGTTTAAAAGGCAAGCCACGCCTCTACCAATCAACAGGGTGGTGCAGAATAAGCCACAAGGAAGTTTGAAAGAGGAGAAGCTGCGTCGAGGGGGCCGAGCAAGCTGATTCCGTCAGAGGCAGATCCCCGGAAGGTGGCAGGTGGAGGAGCCGGTAGGACAGTGAGCGGAAGAAACGGTGACCGGCAAACCGGTCTCGACAACAAGCAGCACGCCCTGCTCAAGGACCAGCCAGCTGTGCTTTGGAAAAAACCCACAGTCGGGAGTTGGCGAGGACGGGAGATTAAAACGAAAGCAGAGCGACGGCTCCGTGGGCCTGGCGTTGAGAAAAGTCGTTGGCAAGCGGGCGGCAGTCTCTCCTCGGCAGTATGTCGCTGGACCCTGGTCATGATGCAACACGCCTCTTGGGGAATGGTGGCCGGATGCACCGGGGGTGGTGGTAGCCCCGGAGGAACGGGGTCTGGTTTTAAGAATGGAAGAGGCCACTGGGTGGACACAGCAGCGCCTTGGCTTCCTCGTCGGCAGGAAAACAAAGATGTCTCGTGCAGACCACACACACAAAACCCCACCCCAAATATAAGTTTTCTTCTTTTTTTTTAAGGGGGGGGGAAGACCAGTGAGAAGAAGCAATGATTCCTTTCTAAGGTCGGGGTGGAGGGCAGTCATTCTCTCCCCCCCGCCCCCCGTCAGGAGGGATGTCTTTTTAGTTTCTTCCAAGAGATGTTTTGGAACAGACGAAGATCCAAACAGATGCGGACGCATTCACGGCAGTGCAAGAGAAAGGCAGTTCAACCTCTCTGCATGTGGAGGCCAGGTTAGGGGAGGGGGTTGAGGGAGGGGGGGGGGGAGAGACACGTCTCAGTTCACCCTTGTGCAATATCTGCCTGTCCAGCAGCCTGTGCTAACATCTTAGCTTTAAATACAGTTTAGGCATGTGCAAATGTGTTCTCTCTCTCTCTCTCTCTCTCTCTCTACTTTTTTTGGGACTACAGCCCCCAGCATCCCGGCTGCCTGGGGAACGCTGGGCGACATGGTCCAAAAAAACGCATGCCTGCAGACCTCTAAGCTTCAGTGATTAATACTTTTAAACAGCTGGGAAGCGCAAAGGGTGCTGTGTTACACAGGTCTCCACAGATTGATTAACTCCATTAGTGTCCCTGTCTTTCCAAACAGGTGAAGGGGTGGGGGAGGAGAACAACCAGTACATACAGCAGATACGTCAGAGTCTGAGAGCTTCACCGTCTTGGCCGGCCGGCTTCAGCAGAGCAAGGAACTGGAGGTGCCTGCAATGAGACCGGTCGACGGGGGGGGGGTTATACTACAGTGCCACTCGGTGATCCACCATTCTGGGAGGTCATTGTCTGAAAAGAAACAAGGTTTGGGGGGAGAGTTTAGGAACTTGAGTGGCTGCTTAGCATGGCATGCTGAGGCTACCGATGCAAAAGGCCCCCAACCCCAACACGGAGGGGCGCTGGAAGGGCCCCAGTTCACAGGAAAAGGTAGCACATGAAGACGGGCAGCGTGGATGTTGCGTGGACTGAGGGTGCTTTTACACGACCCCTAAAATCCGAGGCAAAGGGCTCCCAGATCCAGAGCTTTAAAATGTTTTCCCACCAGCTCTGGACTTTAAAAAAAAATAAAGTACGACCACGCCCACCTAAGCGCGTCCCAGCGCAATTTTCAACTACCTGGCCTCCAGGAGGTAAAAAATCTTCCGATGCGGATTGTAAAGCTGTAAATGCCGGGCTCCCTCACCTTCTGTTTGTTTTTTTGTCCCCACCGTCCCTTTAAGAGACAGGAATCACTACGGGGCTGCTCGGGGCTGCTTCGACCGGCAGATGGAGGTGAGCCTGCATTTTTTTCTCCCTTTTTTCTCCCTCCCCTCATGCAGACAGGAACAATGGAGTGCGGAGGGGTGGGAACACAGGAAGAGCGACAAACCTCCACGGTCTCTGGTCCGAATTTAAGTTGCCACCGGATTTTAGAGGTTGTGTAAAAGCACCCTGAGTAATGAGGTAAGAGCACAGAATTGGAGAGGTAAGGATAAGGCAGATCCACCGATCTCAGCGGGACTCTACTATTTACGACTAACTTGGGCTCTGACCTTTGGTCTCTTTCTCCTTGTTAGATTTCTAAGTGCAGGGAGGGTGGCGAGAGCCCAGCCATGGTTCTGACTTCAAGGGCCAGATGCAGGGGAGTGGTATCAGGAGACACATATCTAGTCTCATGTGCTCCCAAACGCATCTGGTGGGGCCACTGTGAGATACAGGAAGCTGGACTAGATGGGCCTTTGGCCTGATTCAGCAGGGCTCTTCTTATGTTCTTATGTTATGAGATTCTGCCGATTGTCCCCTTTGTTCTCCCAGCTGCAGGCAACCAGTGCCAAGCCTGGGCGTCTCTGCCCAGCGCTCCCCCTAGGATGAAAGCCCGGAGAGTGCAAGGCAGACGGGACAAGACACAGGTGGTTGTCTCTGACACTGGGGTGTTTCTATTTTCCAGCCAGAGGAGTGAAAGTGCTGAGAAGCAGCAGCACTGAAAGGGGAAGTGGGGGAGGAGGTGGTAGAGGCAGGCTGCAGAGAGGAGCCACCTTTGCGGGGAGCCAAGGGGGAATGTCTCCGTGGCCCCCATCAATGGGAGATGCTAAATTTCCACCTAAGGAAACAGAAGGAAAAAGAGAAAAAGCTGGATCCTGAACACACCACCCTGCCATAAAATGGTCAGTAAACTGCAGGGCTCAGGAAGGTCAGACCCTGCAAAGCAACAGAATAAAACCCGGGTGGTGGTGGGCGGGGGGGGGGGGAGGAATCCCATATCATTGGTCTGGTATTTGCTACCAAATGTATTTACTCCTGTCAGACGCAGGTATCAGATTCTGGCCCACCTGCCGCTGATCTATCCAGATCCACGTTTCTCAGCCTTGCGTCCTTGAATGTTCCTGGACGACAACTCGCAGAAATTCTAGCCAGCACAGCTTGCAGGGAAAGCTTCTGGCAGGTTTAGCCCGAGAACGTTTGGGACCCAAGGTCGGGAAACACTGATCGAGGCCTGAGCTATCGACACTGACAGCGCGCTGTCGGCCGTGATTTGGTAGCGACCAGGAACCTTTGGAGCGCAACGCCAGGGGTTCTGCTGTTGAGCTTGGGCCCTTCTCTTTAATGGTGAGCTGCCCAGAGACCTTTGGGTAGTGGGTGGCATATAAGTTGCATAAATAAATAAAAATCAGAACTGGCCCGACCCACCCGATCCTCTTTGGCCCTCTCGCTGCGGACCGTCACTCCGAAGGAGGCCTGCAAAACGAGCACGCGTAAACAGGCCTTCTTGGTGGTGCGGCCAACCATCTGGAACGCTTTGCCGAGCGAGTTACGGCAGGCTCCGTCGTTGGCGGTCATTTAAGAAAGCTTTAAAGACCCTGCTTTTCAGGGACGCCTTTGGCACTGACTAGGGATATAGGATTTCCTTTTTTTTTTTTTTTGTCTTCCCCTCTGCCCCGTCTTGCCTGTAAGTCTCCTTGGACGCCATGTCATAGTGACTGTGATTGTTTTAGCTGTTTTTAGATTGATTTTAGATTTTTAATATTTTGTGTGAACCGCCCTGAGTTCTCGCTTGGGAAATAGGTGCGGTATAGAAATTTGAAAATAAATAAATAAATAAATAAATAAATAAATAAATAAATAAATAAATAAATAAATAAATAAATAAAGGCGCATGGGCGGGAGCCAACCCCAGAGGAGGAGCCACGGGAGCGTGGAAAGGCCGGTCCACTTACCGCCTTCCCGGGCCTGGCCCAAGTGCAGATGAGCCCCTCCTGGCAAGCGGTGATGATGCAGTCCTCCAGGAAGAGCAGGACGGTCAGCCTCTCGTGGGCGATCTTTTTGCAGACCAGGGGCTCGAGGAGGGGCACTTCGTTGATGCGGGGGCACAGGGCGGTGCCCAGGACCTTGGCCGTGTCCAGCTTGCTCCTGGGCACCACGTTGAGCTTGTCGTTGCTCTTGCTGATGTTGCCCAGGCTGTGGTAGCGCTTGTGCTCTTTCTCGGCGTTCTTGTCCTTCCGCTCCTGCAAGGTGAGGGTGGCGAACTTGCCGATGCTGAAGGGGACGACCCCGTCGGCCGCGTGGCTCTTGGCGGTGCCGGTGACGGCCGGGTGGGGCAGGCTGTTGGAGCGGGAGAGCGAGCGGGGCAGGGCCCCTCCGCCGGATTCGGCCGCCAGGTTGCTCCCGCCGCTGCCAGAAGGGGGGATGCTGGCGCCAAAGGTGTTGGTGAGCGTCCGGGCCCGGGAGAGTGGGTGGTGGGGGTACAGGACGTCCTCCGTCAGGTCCCAAAGGCAGAACTGGGTGTCCTGGCCGGCCGAGCCGAAGCGGTACGTGACGGAAGGGGTGCTTTTGGCGCTGTGCTTTGAGAGGTGGGAGAGGGTGCTGCTGGTCCGTACGCGGCCGAAATCGGTCGGGTCCTGGGCCGCCTCCTCGTCGCTCCCGCTAAACTCCCCGCTCTCGTCGTCCCCGGTGCTGGTGGTGTAGGGGTCGAAAGCCACCGCGTTCACCCACGACTTGTGGCCGTGGCCCCTGGCGATGACCCGGCCCTCGGCGAAGGACCAGACGGTCACCAGGTCGTCCTCCCCGCCTGTCACGATGTAGCGCCCGTCGGGGCTCCAGCAGACGCACAGCAGGCCCCCGAAGTAGCTCTTCATCATGCCTTGCAGGAGCATGGAGTCGAAGTGGAAGACCCGCAGGCAGCCGTCTTGGCTGACGCACGCCAGGTACCGCCCGTCCGGGGAGAAGGCGAACTCGTTCAGGGCCCCTTCGCCCACCGCCCACTTCAGCAGCGGGTTGCGGGCGCTCTTGCTCTTGCAGGCGTAGACGGTGAAGCCCTCGCCCTGCTTGAGGAGGGTGTACTGGGGAGAGGCCGAGCCACAGGGGTGCTCCGTGTTGTACAGGTACAAGTGGCCGCTGGCGTGGGAGGCCAGGAAAAGGCTCTCGGTCTCGGGGATCCACTTGACGAAGGTGACTTTGGTCTTGTCAATCAGCCTCTGCGGGGCGGACAAAAGGCCCGGGCTGGGGTGAGGAGGACCACCCCCGGCATTCACGCTGGCAGCCAGGCTCCTTACACAGCCAAACCCACCCCAAATATGGACATGCCCAAGGACAGGGACCAAACTCTCCATTGGGTTACTCAACCGTTAGTCGTCATCATCACTAGGGATGGGCATTTTGTTTTGGAACCAGTTGGTTATGAAACGAACCGCGTGAGCCCAGGTGGTCCTCGGAACCGGCTGATACACGCAGATCCAATTGCTTTACCTTTCTCTGTCTCGCGCAGGGTTAAAATCCAACAAGGAAGCATGCTGCGACATCATCAGTGCTTGATCTGTGATGCTGGCCAATCTGGAGCTGTGCAGGGACAGGCATCATCCCGCCTCCCTCTCTGATTGGCCAGCAGCATGAAGCAGGAAAGATGATGTTGCAGTGTGCTTCCTCATCGGACGTTAACCCTGCGTGAGACAGAGAAAGGGCAACACAGAGATGGGATGAGCTTAACATCTGAAAAAGGAGCACTCAACACAAACTCGGGCTTCACAATCCATCCTGATTTAGCACACCTATGCCATCTTTCAGCTCTGAAGGGTACATTCACAAGTACATCCACCCTCTTCTACCAATTTTAGCTTTAACAAATTCTTATCCAGAACTCCGCACCATCATAAAGAGTTTATCAAATAAATTCCTCAACCTTCTGACTAATCTCTCCAGGGAGCAGACAGTAGGATTTTAAAACTGCTGCACTAAAAACAACAGCTTATCTACATCCAAACTTCAGCCCTCCTGATGATTTGGACCACAACTCCGAGAATTCTAAGCTTAGATTGCCAATGACAAAAGACTGTAGGAGTTGTGGTCCAAAAGATCTGGAGGGCCGAAGTTTGGACATGCCTGGATCAGATCATCTACTATTATTGATTAAAGGCAAGGACCAAAATATAAGCAACAACTGCAGATGAAGAGAAACAAGTAACTCAAAAGGAGATCCTGATCCAACGTCACATGGAGAAGGTGCTCAATTTTATCTGTAGTGATTCTCAAATGTGTCTTTCTCCAAAGGCACTTTTACTTACCTCCTCGTTGAAGAGCTTGCTGGTATCTTTCTTGATAAGATCCAGATATTGCACTTGCCCAGCGGAGAAACCCACCAGCAGGGAGATGGTCTCTGGACCAGCAGTGAACTGGTTGAAGTCATGGCAGGTGGGCTGTGTCCCCTTGTAGATCCGCTTGTCGATGGGTTTCTTCAGATCAATAGACTGGAAAAGGAGCCAAAATGAAAACAGCAAGAGTTCAGAACACGGAAGTCAAGAGCAGGGAGCAAACCTGAAGCCAACAATATTCGAGAGACGGAGAAGCCACTTTCACTTGGATTACAGACTACGAGCGTAGCATACACCTGTGTGGATCACAGCAAAAAAGCAAAGTGTTCTGCTTATATACCGCCCCATACCGCTTCAAGTAGTCTCTGGGCGGTTTAGTTTTTAATTACAGTATGCAGGCTACACCTCTCCCCCACCCCAGCAAGCTGGGTACTCATTTCACCGACCTCGGAAAGATGGAAGGAAGGCTGAGTCAACCATGAGCCGGCTGCTACCTGGGATTGAACCCCAGGTCGTGAGCACAGTTAGGCCTTTGAGGTCTACACTGTCCCGTCCTAGCCGGGCACAGATCCCAGGTTTATTGGCTCCCCCCCCCCCCAACTGCCAGCCTCATCCTAGCTGAGGACACCTTGTGCTAAAAAAAATAAACTGAATTCTGCCCACGTTAATCTTGCACGCTAAGTAGGTGAGGCAAAAGGAGTGACATTTTTAAAAAGACCTTTCTGCCCAGTGTCCCTGCCCAGATATATGGCCGATCTTCTTACTTGCCACAGATCGGCACTGTAAGCAAACCTGATGATTCGTCATCCGGCATCACTTATTCTGTTACTGCCTGGCACCCAGAGGGCAAACACCCATCCGAGCACCAGAGCCATGAATGATGCTGCCCACGCCTCATCTACCCTTCCCACAGTTTCTCCATCGTCCGGCATCCGGGCCCTGCCCTGTTCTGTGCCATCTTCCCAGCCTTTTCTCACAATGCCCTATGGAACAGACCACCCCACCCCACCCCACTCATGGCACCTCAGCCGACCTTTCCCCCCCCCCTCCACCCCATCCTCCAAAACTCTGCCCCTACTTTCATCTGCATGCCCCCTCCTACTGGGGCGCTCCAGGCCATTCCTCTCCATCCCCATCATCTTCCAGGCCCCCCCTTCTTCCTCCTTAGCTCTTCCTTGCAGAAATCCTCCTCCTCCTCCTCCTTCTGGTCCCTCTTCTCTCCCCCCCACCCCCTTTATTTCCATGAGCCCCTTCCAGGGGCCACTGGCTTCCCATCACCCCTGCAAGGGCGTGGGTAGGTGGGTGGGTCATCTCCCTTGCTCCTCAACCTCCCTCCCTCCCTCCCTGCCCTGGGACTCCTCCCTGGTGTCTCCATCCCATGTTCCCCGCCTCCACTATCCATGCTCCCCACAACCCCAACCCTGCCCTGCTGTCTGTCTGTCTGTCTGTCTGCCTGCCTGCCTGTCTGGTGGTGGGACCAGGGGGTTCTCACCCACCCTGCGACCCCGTCCAGGCGCCCCTCCGGAGCCCGAGTAGAAGTAGAGCTCACGGCCGAGGTTGAAGCAGACCCGGCTGCGCTCGGAGGCCAGCGCCCCCGGGTCGCCCTCCCCTCCTCCTCCTCCTCCTCCTCCTCCTCCTCCTCCTGCTGGCCCTCCGCCCGGTCCTCCTCTTTGTCCTCCTGATCCTCCTGATCCTCCTCCTCCTCCTCCTCCGGAGGCGGCGGCGGCGCTGAGTCGGACGAGGGAGAGTCGGACGGGGGGCAAGGCCGGGGCGGGGGGCGCTCCGGGGGTCCCTCCAGGGGCAACGGGGGCGCAAGAGGAGGAGGAGGAGGAGGAGGAGGGGGGGGGCGGCGGGGGCCCGCCGGGGAGGGCCGAGGGGGCCACGGCGGCGGGGCAGGAGGAGGAGGAGGAGGAGGAGGAGGAGGAAGAGGAGGAAGAAGAGGAAGGGGCGGCGGCGTTGGGGGGGGCGGCGCTGGGGGTCCGGGCGCGGGGTTCGGGTCCCCCCATCAGCCGGTAGGCGCCCTCCCGGGTCCGGAACTGGCTCTTGATCTCGGGCGGTGGTGGTGGAGGCGGCGGCGGTGGTGGTGGAGGAGGAGGAGGGGTCGCGACCCCCTCCGGGGTCGGCGCCCCCGCCGAGGGACCCAGCGCCCCCGCCGCCGCCGCCGCCGCCGCCATCTTCCCCCCCCCCCTCCCCCCCTCCCCCCCACCGGCAACACCCGCCGCCCCGCCGCCGCCGCCGCCGCCGCCGCCGCGCCCGGAAGCTGAGCCGCGCCGCCTTGGCAACGCCGGGAGAGAAGGGGCGGGGGCCCAGGAGGTGGTTGCGCGGCAACGGAGGGAGAGGAGCGGCAGGCCTCGGCCTTTAGCAGGGATGGGGCGAGAAGCCCTTAGCAACGGAGGGGAGGTCCTTAGCAACGGGAGGGAGGGAGGGAGGGAGGGAGGATGCGGGCCTTAGCAGGGATGGGGCGAGAAGCCCTTAGCAACGGAGGGGAGGTCCTTAGCAACGGGAGGGAGGGAGGGAGGATGCGGGCCTTAGCAGGGATGGGGCGAGGCCCTTAGCAACGGAGGGGAGGTCCTTAGCAACGGGAGGGAGGGAGGATGCGGGCCTTAGCAGGGATGGGGCGAGAAGCCCTTAGCAACGGAGGGGAGGTCCTTAGCAACAGGAGGGAGGGAGGATGCGGGCCTTAGCAGGGATGGGGCGAGACCCTTAGCAACGGAGGGGAGGTCCTTAGCAACGGGAGGGAGGGATGCGGGCCTTAGCAGGGATGGGGCGAGAAGCCCTTAGCAACGGAGGGGAGGTCCTTAGCAACGGGAGGGAGGGAGGGAGGATGCGGGTCTTAGCAGGGATGGGGCGAGGCCCTTAGCAACGGAGGGGAGGTCCTTAGCAACGGGAGGGAGGGAGGATGCGGGCCTTAGCAGCGGATGGGGCGAAGGATGCTCTTAGCAACGGAGGGGAGGTCCTTAGCAACAGAAGGGAGGAAGGATGTGGGCCTTAGCAGGAGAGGAAGGAGGCAGGCCTTAGCGACAGTACTGCCCCACCCTCGTCTTGGCAATGGAGGGAGTATTGGGAAAGAGATTGGATATAAACAATATGAAATAAATCCCTTACCCTCCCACCCTCAACAGAAATTGCCTTGAGGATAATGTAAGAGCAGAAAAACAGGTTATAAATGAAATAAATAGGAACATTTTGCCCCCAAGGTAAAATTAAAGGGATTTATATATATCTTCTCTGACACAGATTTCTATTCTTTGCCAAGACAGTATTTGCTCTGTATACAACTAGAAGAAAAATAAAACAAAATCTCAAAGGACCAATGGAGAGGATCCCAAATTCTTTATTTAGAAACCAAATCTTTGCCATGTCTGTTTTGTATCCCTTTTCCTATTTGGCTCAATACCACTTTCTCATCTCCCCAAGTCTTTTCTCTCTTTCCTCTTTTGTATTTATTCTCTTTTCTTAGTCATCAGCTCTCCATCTTCTTCTCTTCCTCCACGCTGGGTTTTGGCTCTTCTTCTTTTGGGCGAGGTGAATCTGCCTCCTCTTCCTGGTTTTCCTTTTCAGGCTTTCCTGGTGTGGAGGCTGACTCGTCGGCTTATCGGTGGTTTGCTTGACGCTCCTTCGTCTGAGCTGCTGCTCGCTCCCCCTTTCTTGCTTGGCAGGTCCTGCCAAAAAAAAAAAAAAGATTGAGGGACAACCATCAGCATGCAGATTTCCAAAACCCATGCCTCAGTGTAAGTGGTGTCAACCCAAAACATGGCAAACCAAGGTGGTGGTGGTGGAGGAAACATACTGTAAAGCAGTGGTTCTCAACCTGTGGGTCCCCAGATATTCCTGGACTGCAACTCCCAGAAGCCTCCACCACTCGCTGTGCTGGAAGGGATTTCTGGGAGTTGCAGTTCGGGAACATCTGGGGACCCACATGTTGAGAACCACTGCGTAAAGCCTCTCTTTACAACAAGCAAACTGCCTTAGGAGCCAAGCTGGCCTTTAAGTACATGGTTTAAGCAGCATGTACCATGTCTATAATCTTCCCAGCAGAGAACACCGGAAATGCAAAATAGATTTTAAAGAGTATGCAGTTGGCAAAAAGAGGCAAGCACCTTCGTAGGCCATGGGCCCTCCAGGCTGGAATCTAGCAGGGAGCTTTCTGCTCCAAAGCTCTCCTCTTCTTCCTGCATGCTGATGAAGATAGTGGGGGTCTCCCCCTCAGGCCCTTCCTCGGGCAAGTCGACGGATTCCTCGGCAGGCAGTGGAGTGGGTGGGATCAGCGGGCGCAGAGGTGGCGGCGGCTGCTTCTGCTGTTGCTGTTTCAACTTCAGCTTCTGCTCCTCCTCTAGCTGGCGCTTGAGGGCTTTCTCCTGTGCTAAGCGCAGGGCAATCATATCCTGGGACACGCGAGGCAGGAGGGGCTGCGGCTCCATTTCTTCCTATAATTGAAACAGAGTCCTGTCATGCGTTGAAAGTAAAATTCTCCTCTTTACCCTTCAAAAACTTATCTAAAATTGAGGCCTAAGAGCAGTACATGCGGGGGTCCCTGGGGCCTCACACCCAAAGAGGCCCACATTTCTGAAGGTAATCCACCTACCATGCTAGGCCTGTTGTCCACAAGGTGGGGAGGGGGTCAAACAGGATTTTATTGTAGATCTCCTAAGACTGAGACCCTTGGAAAGGATTGTGAAGCAAAAAGGCCTCGCTTGATACAGAGGAGTCAATGCATCCTCAACAAGTGACTGGTCCAAGCTCAGCTTGAAGAAAGGGAGAACCTACCAAACTCTACTCCTACAAGTGTACAGCGCTCACAAAAAACAGATTCTCGTGGTAATGATAGGGACGGATGAACGTGTCTCAAAATCAAAATATATTATAAGCAGATCCAAATATGCTGACAGGGTATAAGGTCAAATTGACCCAGCAAAGCTTGGCATAACAGCTGGGACTTCGCACAATATCTTACAGAACGTGGGCACCAGTCTCAGCAAATATTTGTGGTTAGCTAGAATGGAGCCAAACTAAGGAAGCGAGAAGACAACACAAGGCCACGATGGCCTATGTAAGCACTATCTTATGGCACCAAAAGCGCCATTTTGCTGAGAGTAACATATGGCAGTTAGCCAGCAATGGGAAAACAGCCTCGGACTAGGAAATGAAGAAAGGCCATTCTAAGAATCATGATAGCTAACTGGGTATGATCTAAGAAAACATTACGTATAACATGCGTAAGCTGTGGTTGCAAAAAGGTATAAAAGGTGTAAGAAACCACTTTAAGGGGAGCCCCAGAACAGCAAGGCTTCGGTCCGTGCCATGGGCCAACTTATGCTGTGATGGAACTCCCACTAACATCTTTGTGTGTGTGATACTTATGTGTGATATCTGCTTGCTATATCCTTGCTGCATATTACCTATAACTCTGTGTTTCTATATCTGTCTAATGAACTGAATGAACTAATTCCTTGCGTGGCAGTTTTCTAAGAACCACCCATTCCTATCAGTAACACGTTCGACGGGGCCACAAAATTCCCGTATGTTTATTGCAATCAACAGCGACCCTCCCCTGCTGGTGTGCAAACCTCTCTCTCTCTCCTCAGGCCTTTGTTTCTTGGTGGGACACTGGTCCTGGCCTCCTCCGGGGATTGCATCTCCTTCCCCTCAAGGTCCGGCTTGTTGCTGGCTTCCAGGATGGCCAGGGTGGAATTGGGGACATGAGCTTGCTGAGTGAGGGAAAGAAGCAGGACAGAGTCACAGCAACGGGCTGGTGAACAGCGTCCAAGACAACATGACCAGGAGTGTCACCTTGTTGTTAATCAGGAGAGGAGTCGGTAAGGACCGGCCAGAGTAAATTTTCAACTTAAAGATAAGCACACAATCATCCTGAGTTGTTAAAAAAAAAAAACAACCACCCTGCATTTGACTAGAAAGACCTCAAAACAGATGGAGCTTAAACTAGTGCTTTTGAAGGGAAAGGCAGAGTTGTCTATAGTTGTGAACTATACAGGTCTTCCTTGGTGCAAGTCAAAGGACTACCCAAGCCAGCATTTGACTTTTGTTCCGTAGTATGAAATGCAAATGTTCACTGATTTGGCGCGTGGTGGTGGTTTAAACTGAGTCATTGAGGAACCCCACTGGGATGGCAAGCAGGCCAGCCAAGAGGAGGGGAAGACAAACAGTTAATAACTGCCACTAGTTGTTGCTGTGCATCTTTTCTCCTCCAAGACTCAGCCCTCTTTAGGGTTATGAATGCCTCCTAATAATGTCCAAGAAGCTTGTTTCAAGTATTACGACACCCAACTAACTTCCTCTGACTTCCATTCTTTTGATCGTCTCCCATCGACTCTGATTCCTTTCCCTTCTTCCCCGTGGAATTACTGCTCCTTTCATCTGAACAGCAGTCAGTGGGTGTTTTTCTTCCATTAAACCCAATAAAAATGATCTCTCCCCTCACTAAGGCACAGTACAGGGAGGGTAAAACAACTCTGCATCCTCTCTGGGTACCTCTTGTACTTTCCCTCTACAGAAGTAAAGCCTGTTGGGGTAAGTACCGTAGGACCCTGGCATCTGCTGGGGATTGGTTCCAGGCTTTCCCATGGATAATGAAAACCATGGATAAGAGAGAACGCCTGCCCACCCACCCCAAAACTGTTATTTCCTGACAGTAGCTTGCTTTATAGCTGCTGTTTGTGACAGTAGCTTGCTTTACAGATGCTCTTTGTGACAATAGCTTGCTTTATAGCTGCTGTTTGTGACAATAGCTTGCTTTGTGGATACTGAATTATTTAATTTTTTTTCCTCTGCCAACCGTGGATAACTGAATCAGTGGATAATGAATCAGTGGATACAGGGGTCCTACTGTACTGCTGTCCTGTTTTACGCAAAGCACCGTGTACCTAAGATGGTACAACAAAAACCGTGAACTATAATGAATGACAGCGATTCTCACGCGCATGCCCTGTGCTTTCTGCCTGCTTGACGCTCCCTCCTTCCTCCCCTCCCCGAGGGACCCTCCCTTTTTCCTCGTACCTGATGGGGAGTGAAGGAGCGGACATGGGCCAACAGAGGCTCCCTCAATTCGGGGCACTTCTCGAAGACAGCGCTGAGCTGCTGGGGAGGCAACTGGAGGACGACCTGGAATGACTGGGGCTTGGTACGCTGGCAACACTTGATGAAGCCCTCCCAGACTTTGGGATATTTCCACACCTGACGAGGAAGCAGAGAGTCAAAAAGCCGACCCAGCACCCCAAACCTCCTTTGTGTTTTGACTCCCCGGGCAAAATAAAATACATACTCAAGTATAAGTCGACCCGAGTATAAGCCGGGGCCCCTAATTTAAACCCCCAAAACCTGGGAAAATTTATTGACTCAAGTATAAGCCTAGGGTGGGAAATGCAACAGGGCCTGGCAACTCCTCCTTTGTGAGCTGGGGGAGTGGTGTGTGATGTTTAAAATGACTTTTAGCCACCGAGGCAAGTGCTTGAGTTGGTGGCTAAAAGTCATTTTAAACATTGTTTTAAAATGACCTTTTAAAAAGTCATTTTAAACATGGGGGGATCAGGAGAAGTGGCGCACAATGTTTAAAATGACTTTTTTACCCACTGACCCAAACTTGTCTCAGTGGCTAAAAGTATTGACCCGCATATAAGCCGAGGACCCCTTTTTTCAGCCCAAAATTAGGGCTGAAAAACTAGGCTTATACTCGAGTATATACAGTATATACAGGGATGTCCTGGCTTGGGTAGACCAGGATGATCGTCTGTGTAATAAGAGACGGGGACAACTCTGGACCTTGGCTGTTCCCATACTATACTTGACTTTCTCGCTTCTTGGGGTGGGTTGTGGCGGAAGAGATTAAGTCCTCCAAATGGCAAGTTGACCCTTTGCCTGTCATTCCCCACAGACTTCTTTGGTCTGGAAAAGGGGGAATGGGGAGAGACAGAAACCACCGCTGGATACGTGTTTTCCATATTCTTCCCATTTGACATTTTAGAATCCTAGAGTTGGAAGAGACCTCCAGGGCCATCCAGTGTAACCCCCGGCCATGCAGGAACCCCCATCGCAGTATTTCCGACCGGTGGCATCCAGCCTCTGCTTAAAAACCTCCAAAGAAGGAGACTCCACCACCCTCCTTGGTGGCAGTACATTGTACGTGGAATGCAAGGAAACTCTGGTTTTACATATTCCTTCCGTAGGTCTCTTATCATGATGACATGTTTTTGAAAGGCACCTTCGCAAGCGTCTCTCCCTACATCTTGTCCGGTGAGCATCTCTTCCCAATTTTCATCTCTGCCCAGGAGGAGGAGGAGGAGGAGGAGGAGGAGGAGGAGGAGGAGGAGGAGGAGGTGGAGGAGGTGGAGGAGGAGGAGGAGGTGGAGGAGGAGGAGGAGGAAAAGGAGGAGGAGGAGGAGGAGGAGGAGGAGGAGGAGGAGGAGGAGGAGGAGGCCTCTTCTCGGTCCCCTGCTCACCTGCTTCTGGATGAGGCGGGAGAGGATATTCATGACAAAACCACCCAAACGGGGATACATGGTCAGCGACTGGATGACCGTTCGCATGAGAAGCATGGGCAGCGGGCTCTGTTCCATCAGCTGCTGCATCACCACGGCCAGCACTTCTGACGTGTACACGTTGCGTTCGGCGAAGCACAGGTTGGTGGCTGCGGGCAGAGAAACGGAGGGGATCAGGGAACCAAGAACAGCTGGCCACGAGGGAAGGGGAAAAGTGGGAGGAAGGAGGAAGAGGAGGAAGGCAGGAAGAGCTCACAGGTTCAAATAATCACTCCTCTGCCCCATTCTCTGTGTAGCCCCCAGGTTCCCACATATCTTCCTCTCCAGGTTTTTTTTTTTTAATGAGGGGAAATGTGTTTTTCTGGTCCCAGAGATCTCAGAGAAACAGTTTACACATAAAACAAATTTAGGGTGGCAAAGAAAATTCAGCGTCTGCCGTGGTGCTCTCTCTTGTCTAAAGCTGATTACCACTGAGATTCCCTCCAAGCACCTACAACTACGCAGCCACCAAACAGGAACAGAAGAGACACAGAACAGCAGCGGGGCTAGGAATATTGCAACCAGTCCACCTGATCCTTTGGAGTATAGTGCTCTTCTTAGAGCCTTCCTCGTGCACAGTTTTCAACGCCTGGGAAAAACTCTTGACCAGCGCTTTACCGATATGAACGTGAGTGGAAAGGGAATATGGAAGAAGAGCGACGGGCAGCTATGTCAAGGCAGCCTCACCTTTGATGATGGACTTCATGTCACACTTGGTGGAATCAATGTTGTGGAGGGCGATCAACAGTTCCCCAGGATTCAGAGGGGAGACAGCAGAATTGCCTTCTCCTGTTGGAAACAGTACGAGAGGAGAACATCACCCTTTTTCAGGGAAGTGCCTTCCCCCACCTGTTCAAGGCGCGGGAAACTCCTCTTTGTGGACTACAACTTCCATAAACCCCACAGCCAACTTGCCCTGCCTGTGGGGGTGATGGGTACTGAAATCCCCCCAACGAAAAGAATAAAACATTTTCTAAGCTCTACCAGTGTCTTTCAGACAGTTTTTACTCAGAGCTAACGAGATGCATTCTCTTCCCGCTCTTTGGACACCTTGTTAGAAGCTACTGTGAAAAATCCAAGAGGCCACAGAATTTTTTTTAAAAAAAATATATGTTGGCAGATGGGGATCCTACCATGCTGCGTTCCCAGTAAGCGATTAAAAACCTCTTTCACAACGATGGGGTTCAGCTTGATGAGTTTTGGGAGAGCCTGGATTACCTCTTTCTGAAAAAAGAAGAAGAAGAGACTTAAACATGTTTTTCAAAGTGGAAAAAAATTCACATCACACTTGTCCACACGGTGGTCCATTCCTGGTTATTTGGGTCCCAGGGCAGACAGGCCATGTATTAACCACTGGCAGCCCCCTCCTTCCCCAGCCACCATTTGTGGAAAAGATAACGTGGGGGGAAAAGACTTCCAAGTCCAAAGCGACAGCTCAGCCAGGTTGATTGTGGGGAAAAATTATGGGTCACAAAACTGGCCTCGGACTCAGAAAGTACCTTTTCCAAGCCGTTGAGGACCGGAATAAGGAACCGGACGTCCGGAAGTCTTTTGTTGTAAAGGTCTTGAACCCGCTTCACCAACTCTGGAGACGGAGGAACTGAGCAGAGGGGCACCATGTTAGATTGTAGTACAGAGTATGTTGCTCCTAGTGCCTCGTGTCATTTTGCCCTACACCAAGGGGTCGTCAACTGCACCCCTGGGGCCAAAACCAGGGCCCCTATCAGCTTCGCTAGCTGGCTACGCCCCCTTCCCCGTGACAATATTATCCAACCATTTCCTAGCTTTGGCTGTTCCACTTCTGAAAGGTTGGGATGCCTCTCTTACGGCTTAGTGTTGTCCTTCAAGAGCAGTAAGGGAGAATGTGATACCGTGTTTCCCCGAAAATAAGACAGTGTCTTGTATTAATTTTCGCTCCCAAAGATGCGCTAGGTTTTATTTTCAGGGGATGTCATTATTTTTCCATGAAGAAAAATACGGTACACATTTATTGCTATCTTATTATGGGGAGGCCTTATTTTTGGGAGATGCCTTATATTTCAGTGTGGGGCAAAACTGTAAGTAGGTCTTATTTTCAGGGGATGTCTTATTTTCGGGGAAACAGGGTAGTATTCTGCAGCCCCTCCCCACCCCCTTTTGCTTCTGGCTCCATCTATCGCTGAAGTGGGGCTCCCCAAAACCTCTGGCAAATTTGACCTCAAGGAGGTTTTGTCTTCTAGGACAGGCCAAGGGAGGTCACTTAGATGCAGCTGCTGAGTGGCAGGCCTGGGAAAGGACAAGAAACCTCAAATAACTGGGTACCAACACCCTCCCGGTACCTTTATCCGTCAGGCTGTGCAGGCATCGAGTCACCAGGGTCTCTGCGCCTTTGGGGCAGTTCTTCACCAGCTTGAGCAGTTCCTGGGAATTCATCCCCATTCCACGGATCTGCAGGAGATCAGAGAGAGGAGACAAAAGACATGTGATCTGGGGACCGAGTGGAATTTGAGGCAAAGCGAGCTGACCCCCCTCACCACCACCACCACCACCACCACCACCACCATCACCCCCCAGCATGTGGAGAACGATGCCGGGAAAACGGACCGGCTGCTCGATCACTCGTAGAATCGTGCGCTTGATGTCCGCGACGGCCTCAGTGTAGACGGACGCCAGCTCATGGATCAGTTTGTGGTTCTGGGGCAGGAGAGCCAAGTAAAGGTACAGGCAATGCTTGATGGTCTCTTCCGTCCAAGGAGCAGCCACCTCTGCAAGGCAAGGCAAGGCCGGGGTTTAGGGAACCAGGCACAGTCAAGCTCAGGCTTAACATGTGGCCAGGAACACACTGCTAATAAAGGACATTCTAGCCGTGAGGAGAGTCAGCTTGACATGAATTCTCCAGGTTTTATGCCCTTCTCTCCTCAATTCCATGGCATTTTTGCAAAAAAAGAGGAAAGCAACAAAAAAACCCACAAGTAATATGATGCATCCTTCATCTTGTAACTTCTAAACCCAGAACTGCAGTTCATTCCTTTTAAAACACTGCAACAATTTAAGAAGGATGGATTATTTTAGTGGGGGGAATGTCCGTATTTTAGAAAACCACAATGATCTTTTTAGCTCGGAGAGGTCAGACAACCAAAGGGACAGCATTGTCTCTACTTCAAAGCCTCTCGCTTCTTTTTTTCCAGTGAGCCGGCAAAAAGAGAGCTGTTTCCTAAAAAAAACCTGGTATTTCCACGTGCTGCGTTATGCATCAGCGGCAACAGAACTCTACGACTGCAATGTCTCTCTATCGTTATTTTTACCAAGCCGCAGTTTCTTAATGCTATTCAAGAATTTGCTAGTTACCTTTGCATCCTCGTGGCCTCAGCCTGATTACCTGTATCTTTATCAGCCCCAAAGAGGACGGAGGGAGGGTTGGGATGAACCAGGAGTTGTAAGTAATTAAGTGCAAACTTTTCCACGTATTCCCGCAGGTGGTCTTTTTCGTACATCCGCTTGATGAACAGGAGGGCTTGCTGGCGAACCTGAGACAGAGGAAAGTGTGGCATGCCGTCCATTGCTTAAAACCCACATCTTTGAGCATGGCAGGGTTGATTTAAGTACCTCCCCTTAACTGCAGCCGTCTGTGCCTTATCAAACAGCTTGGATGTGCACACGCATTGTTGAGGGCCACCAGCGCAGGCCAGCGCGAGGCCTCACCTTGTCCTTCTCGTGGGAGCTGAGGTCCAAGAGGACATGCAGGTACTCAAACTGCCTCGCTGGCCGCTTGAAGATCAAGTCCCGAAGAGTCGACATGCCCAGGTAGGTGCGACTCTAAAAGACAGCCAGAAGGAAGCTATCAGCAAGCCCAGCGGGCACGGTGAACAGAGGAGAGTGCCCAAGCACCCCCACCCCCACCCCCCCCGCAGCCTCCAAATCATGGGAAGGGTGGATCTTCTGGCAGGGGGGAGGAAAATCACAGACCCAGCCATAGCTTAGCCCAACCGCCCTGGCCGCCCTGGTGTTGAGCAACAGCACGCCAGGAGATTTCATTCATCACCACCACATCTGGCCTTCTCCAAAGGCGTGAGAGACTAAGACCCCCATCATTCCAGGCCGGTGGCACCGCCCTGGCGGGGGTGACGGCAGCCTGAAGACCAGCACATGTGGAGGGAACCATGTTTGAGAGGGTTCAACTACAGGGACCTTGCATGGCATCTCCCCAGGGACGTACTTCGTCCTCACAGTACTTCCGGATGACTTCCAGGGCGCTCTCCGTGATCAGAGGGGCTTCCAGGACCACCTTGCTAAATACCCTAAACACAGCCAATACAGAAAGAGGCTCAGACACAGGCAAGGGCTCGGGGGGAAAGAAGAAGAGGAATGAACAGGAAGTAGCCTTGCCATCTTATAACAGGGGATGCAACACTTAACAACTCGGTTACATAAAACATTCCCGACTAAAGAAACGCTCAGTTAATCCAAGCTCTATCATGCAGTAGATTCTTTTTATTTTAAAAAAAGCCAGTTTTAAAGCAGACTGCTTTCTACGCCGGCCTTCAAGGCGGGGCCTCCCATGGCTTCCCGTTGGGAAAGAAGGCTTTTTCTCTACCAAGGCACCCTCGCCAATAAATGTATGCCTCTTTCCCCTTCCAAACAACCGAGTGCCTCCTACGTGGTCTTCCTCTCCAAGTTTTAACCAGGCCTCAATCTGCTTAGCTTCTGAGATCAGGTTAAGATTGGTTATGCTCAGAAGTGACGCTGTGGTTGCACTTTGCTACTGGGAAGGCGCTCAGCCACTGCTGCAGAAGGAGGTAGGTTCAAAGCATTCCCCGGCGTTGTTTTTTTCTGCCTGCCTGCAATTCCCTCCTACGAGATCAACCACGCACCCGTCCTTCTGGTCTGGCTTCTCCTGAAGACCCGAAAGCAAGCCGATGAGACACTCGTCGTAGTTGTTGAGGGTGCCGGAGGGGTACTGGCTCAGGTAGGCGTTGTACTCTTGGTAGAGCCAAGCAAAGGCAAGGTCCAGCCGGTTCCGGGTGTCATCCAGGATGAAGGAGAGGACTTCGCTCTGCAGAGGGACCTCGAACTGGGTCACCAGGGAGGACAGGATCTTCACCCGGGCCTGCAGGGAGAAAGCCAGGTGGGTCTCGTGAAGGCGCCAAACCTCATCCAGCACCGACGGTGAAAAGACTTCAAACAGGCTTACCTGGGCTGCCCCACTGGAGGCCACCGCCTTTTCCGAGCGCAGGATCCGCTTCACGGCCTCCACCTTCAGCTTGTCCTTCTGGGCATCCACAAGCGGCTTGACCACATCGCTCAAGCGGAAGATCTTCTTGCGGCCGCTGGCCCCGGTCAACCTGAAGGAAGGCGGGCAGAAGGCACCGTTAAAGGCTATTGATCTCTGGAGCCTGGCTTTCGGCCTCAGCGGAGGCAGAACACAAAATCAGAGACGTCACCAGGTTTTGGCTAATGTTTGATTGGATGGGAAATCCGTCTAACTCAACAACGGAGCAGGAAATATTGGGAGAGTCCAGCTCGGAAAACTTCAAACGATGGAACAGAAGCCATTTTCGGGTCATCTGGAAGGGAAGCCCCAGGTAGAGAGCTTTACAGTAGTCAATCTGTGAGAGAGCTGTCACTCAAATGCCATTCCAGCTAGGGAACTCCCTATTGGAACCCATTTGCTGGCACACAGACAGACAGACAGACAGACAGACAGACAGACAGACAGACAGACAGACAGACAGACAGACAGACAGACACACACACACACACACACACACACACACACACACACCTCCCGCCGCCGGCAATAACTGTTTCACTCTCACCTAGGTTGGGTGGAAGGGATGATCGGTTCTGGGCGTCGTTTCCCCTGCAGCAGCCCCAACTCGGTCGCCGCGGCCGAAGTGGAGCTTTGAGCTCCCACCACGGAAATGGCTTGGCCCAGGTTGAGCGTCGAGAGGCGCCGTTTGATCAGCACGCTTTCAGGCTTCGGCATTTTCTCTTCTTTCACCACTTCCTTGGCCTGCTTGATCTGCTCCACGCCTATAAGGAGTGGAAGGAAGGGAAAAGGCAGCAATCCCCAACGCCTAACAGAACACAACGGGCCCTCCGAATTTCTTTCAATGTACGTGTGCACACACTGAATTCTCAACCTAAACAGTAATAGCTAAAGAAAGGAGGGAATTACAGCAAATACGTGATTATCTATGCGGCTTGGGTTTATTGCCTGGAAATAACACATGGATTCCTTGTCCTATTAAGTGGATGCCATCACTTCAGGAATTAATCTGACCAGTTTTATGACTGTGTGTGCGTTCTAAACTCAAACACTGAAGACCAATCGCACAGTTTCAAAAGGACTGCAGACACCTACAAGAGAAGACACTGCATGTTGCAAACTGCCAACCCAAGGACTGGGGCTGTGCTGGGGTGGGGGGGGAGCCTTCCCCATGGGGCCCATTCATGGACGTACCAGGTCCCAGCCCAGCTGCCGTCATCTGAGTGGCCATGAGGCGGGCAAGGTGTTTGATCTGCACTTCAGTGCCCGCCGATTCCACGGGAGTGTAGGTAGATTGGAAGGAGGCCGGCATGTTCTCAGGGAGATACACCATGCTGATCAGCACCTGCAGACAGAAAGAGAGAGAGAGAGAGAGCAGAAGTTGAGAAGGGGATTCAGAAGGTCTCCACCAAGCAGAAAAACAGACTCAGCATTCCACAGAAAACCTTGGGATTTGCACAGATTCTCTGTGTCGAGGTTTTCCAACCTTGAACCGCGAAGGGGGGTTTCGGCAAAGGAACACATAATTATCTTGCTTCCAGACTATGTCCTTTGAAGAACTGCAAAGGTATCTCTGTTGTTCTCTCTCTCTCATTCTCTCTCTCTCTCTCTCTCTCTCTCTCTCTCTCTCTCTCTCACACACACACACACACACACACACACATACACAGTGAAAGCACAGAGTCCTCAGCCTGCCTCGTCCCAAATATACACTCCTGTCCCATGCAGCCAAGCAGCTGGCTAAGGAGGGACCAGGAGTCCCCGTTGGCCAGACAGAACCAGGAACACCCACCAGGTTGGCCACGTTATCTGGCGTCAACAGGGGCTGGAGGAACTCCGCCGTGATGTCGATGTCGGACTGCGTGCTGACTTGAATGGAGGGCTTGGGGGCCGGGACGGCCACCTGCTCCAGGTCTTTATCTTCATCATCCTCCCCCAGGGGTGGTTCTGCACGCAGGAGGAAGAAAGATTAAAGGAACGAGATACGGTCAGAGGGACTATTCCACGGCCTCTCCCTGAAAAGCCACCCCAGCCGTGCTTCTGCCTAGATTTTACCGATCTTCATCTTCTTAATGGCCGGGTCGCTTTCGTCCCGGGGGCGCTTGCGGGCTTCCTTCAGGTTCGGCATGTTGCGGGCGATTTCGGCCTGCTGCGTGCCCAGGTCCATCAGGAGGGTGGTGATCTGGGCCTGGAACTCCACCGAGGCCGGATGCTTCAAGACGCTCAGCAGATGCAGCTTGAGGTTCTTCCGGACGCTGCTCACCTGGGACTTGGCCAGCGTCGGAGGGAGATTGGCTGCCAGGAGGAGAGCGCGAGAAATCAGCCAAGAAATCGGGCACCTCCCAGGTCAGCCTCCAAGAGGAAACGTTTTGTTTAGCTGAGAATCAGAAGAGATCCAGGGATCACCTTGTTGAAGCCTGGTCCCTGCCTGGATACCCACTTCCCTACGGACCTCTGAGTTTGGACCAGAACTCCAGGGTTCTCTCTGAAATTTCAGAGACATCACAGAGAATTTACAGGGAAATCGCAGCCACAGGGGGGATTCCTCCGCTGAAGAAAATAAGGGCAATATTTACAATTCCTTCCTGGTTTGGAGAAGGAACTGGCAAGCCACTCCAGTATTCCTGCCAAGAAAACTCCATGGACATGGAGTCACAAAGAGTCGGTCACGACTGTAACGACACAACACACACACACACCTGGTTTGGGCCACCATAAAAATGAAAAGCAGGAAAACGGAACAGGGCTTTCTCAATCTAAAAGAGGCCGCCAGGCCACCATCGTGATAATATGCTTACCATGGAGTGTTTCATAGGCCTGGATGACCTCTGACATGAACATGGGCCGCTGGCGGGCGATGGAAGCCAGAGAACCCAAGGTTGCGGTCAGGTTGATGCTGGAGATGGCCGGGTGCACCATGAACTTCAGCAGCTGCTCCAAAGCTGCTTTCCCTTCTTCCCAGAGGACATCTGAGGGGAGGGAGTTTGAAAAACAAGGCCGGAAACAGTTAACGGACATTCGACGAAACGGCCTCATTCCTACCCTGCCTCCCTCTCAACGCTTGGAGTTGTGCAACTCAACACAGAGCGTAATATAATATTAAAATAAAAAACTGTTAGGACCTATTGAAAAACAACCATCAGATTGAGAACCATGCGTTGAGAGCAATGTTATCAGACTGAGAACAATTTAAACCAATTTGAGGGCAAATAAAATAAATAAATAAATAAATAAATAAATAACTAGCACTCTCGTCCCCTCGCGAACTTCCTCCTCAAAAACGGGTCATTTGTGTTGCAGTAAATCTTTTGCAAAATGGAGATCGTGCCTGCTCTCACACAATCCACCGCATGTGCCTGGGGCAGAGTGCAGAGAAGGGCCTCCATGCAAGAGCTCAGGCACGCTTGTGCCGTACAGCTGTCTGGAGTTACAACTTTAAAAAGTGTGTGGTGTCACTGCCCCGCCCCCCATCCAACATCCTCCCCCCCCCTTCATTCAAATAACCAGGTTTTCAGTGTTTGTTTGGATATTCCCAAACACACGCCGAAACCCTGGTTCTTCAAGCAGGCCTTCCCCGAGTCTTGACCACGACTCAGGAATGCATGACATCATTAATCCTGCTCTGCCTTTCTAACCGTTATCCAATTCCCCTGTGGTTCTGTTTGCCTACTTCGATCGAGATGTTCATTACTCTTAATTTGCTTTTATGTTTAGCTTTTTTATGTTTTATTATATTGTACTGCTTTACTTTATTTAAATATTGTCACCTTTGTAGTGCTTTTATTGTGGCACACCACCCAAAGTAGCCTGGGAGATGGACCTTATCTAAACTTAATAGGTAAGTCTCTCTTTCAGCATCTGGGGTGGAGGATCCTTCCTTTGTTGCAGGCATGTCCAAACTTCTGCCCTCCTGATGTTTCGGACCACAACTCCCAGAATTCCAAGCCAATGGCAAAGGACTCTTGGAGTTGTGGTCCAAAACATCTGGAGGGCCGAAATTTGGACATGCCTTCTTTACTGCAACGGCAGGAAACCTGTATTCTCCTCTTGTCGTTGGCTGCAATTTCCATCCAGCCCATGCCAACTGGCAAGTCTGGAACCCCTTGGCAACGCTGGGTCAGCCATTTCTCTTCCCCCCCCCCCGGCTCTATCCCCAAATTATCCTAACCCTTAATCCAGCCCCCGACACCCGGATCAGGGCCGTGCAGGGACAACCTCTCCTGAAGCTCCGCTCTTGGCTTCCCATCCACCCCACCCGCCCCAGTTCCTCTCCCGCCTCCTCACTGTATTTGATGTAAGGGTGGTCGTTGGGGACGCGATCCAGGCTGATGTCGTTCTCGTGCCGCTTGGGCACCTCCGACTCCGGCATGCGGGGCGAGAGGGTGATGATCAGGGCCTCCACAAACTTGATGGCGTGGGTGCGGATCCCGTCGTTGTCCGAGTCCAGCAGCTGGATGATTTCGCTGGCCATGGCCGACACCATCTCCCAGCAAGCCTCCTGCATCTCGTTGACCGCTCTGGATTTCACCATCCACTGGGTGGGCGGGCGGGCGGGGGGGGGGGGGAGGGGAGGGAAAGGAGGGCTTGCCGTTAGCGGGTGGGGCTTTCCCAGAGAGACAGGCAGACCCAAAAGCGAGTCTCAAGGAGAGATGGAGGGAGGGAGAGAGAGAGAGAGAGAGAGAGAGAGAGAGAGAGAGAGAGAGAGAGAGAGAGAGAGAGAGAGGAGAGAAAGAGAAAGAGAGAGAGAGAGAGAGAGAGAGAGAGAGAGAGGGAGAGAGAGAGGGAGAGAAGAGAGAGAGAGAGAGAGAGGGAGAGAGAGAGAAAGAGAGAGAGAGAGAGGGAGAGAAAGAGAGAGAAAGAGAGAGGTAGAGAAAGACAGAGAGAGAGAGAGAGGGAGGGAGGAAGAGAGAGAGAGAGAGAGAGAGAGAGGGAGAGGGAGAGAGAACGAACATTTGGAAGCCAAGGTGACCCCTACTCCCACTGCCAGGGGCTTGTGCCTAGCCCCCAGTGGGTTGAGTTGGAGTTACTAGTTAAGGGAAGATACCCACACTCTCTCTCCTTAGGGCACTGTATTATTTAAACTGTGAACGTTGCAGAATTGAAAATAAAACACAGGTCCAGCTTGTACAAGCCGGGAATGCTCCTCATGACCTGGTTACGGCAGAAGCCAGCAGGATCACACACCCTTCTGCCCACCGGCCCACTCACCTGCAGCGCCACCTTGTACAGCTGAGTCATAGCGAGAATCGCCTTCTTGACCACGTTTACATTCTCGTCCCTCAGGAGCATGTTCAGGTTGGCAATGAGTTTCAGCAGCAGCTCCGTGTCTCGTTTGCTGGAGGCCGAAAGAGGGTAGGGAAGTCAAAGGGACAGCAGGCAAAGGGCCTATGAACAGAATCACCAAGAGCACCTCAGCTGTCACGAACTTTAGGATCCCCAGGGTGATTGATTGGAGCATCCATCGGAAGTGAACTAAGAGTGGCCATCTGGGCATTCTTAGAGGATATATCCAGCAGCCAAAGGCAAAACAGAAGACGGTGGGAACTGCTAGGGGATACCACCCAACAACAGTTATAGGGTCACATTCTGCCACCCCCAAAATAAGGAGGCTGTTTATTTGTTTGTATCAAATGTTCATACATTGGTGAGTGGGCATTGGTAGGGCACCAATGAAGGGATTCCTGAGAAGGTCCTTTCTCTGGTAACCACTTGAAGTCCCATTATGGGTATGGGCGCTAAGAGCTTCCAAGGATGCCCTTAATAACTAGGCAAGAGCAGATAAGAAAAAGCACTTCTGGTACTAAACTATTGAGGGCTTTAAAGGCTAACACCAGCACTTTAAATCTGGTAATGACGGCATCCAAGCAAAACAAGGCATTGCACCAATCACTGACAAGATGTGTGAAGCCTGATTTGTTTTGGACATGACCTGTGTGCCGATGAAGAAACTCTGGTGGAAAAGGGCCCCACCGTGCAGGTCAACAGATCCCAACCAAGGGGGACGTCCCAAACAGCGCTGGATGAACACCCTTGACATGAAGTTGTCCTGGGTTCACCCAGACCTAGCTGATGACTACATAAGAAGAGCCAAAGGCCCATCTAGTCCAGCTTCCTGTATCTCACAGTGGCCCCACCAGATGTGTCCGGGAGCGCATGAGACTAGATCTCTGTCTCCTGAGACCACTCCCCTGCATCTGGCCCTTGAAGTACCCCGGTTTTAAGCCTGGAGATTCCACATCTCCCTCATGGTTTTCTAACCTGGGATGGACTTTTCCTCCAGGAATTGGTCCAATCCCCTTCTGAAGGCATCCAGGCCAGATGCCATCACCACTGGGCTAAGTGGAAGGACAAAGCAAGAATAGTGGATTTCAGCACCAAGTGGGACAAACGCTAAGAAAAAGAAGAATGGAAAACAGTATCTGCCTTACCAGGCTTCCTCTATAAACCCAATAACGAATTTCCGCACCTCTACAGACTTGTCTGCCTGAAAGGCAATGATTTCCTGCCGGAGAAGAGAAATAATAGGTCACACTCAGTTGTGTCTTAATACCAATAACGGAACAAAGAAAGAAGAGTAGCTGTTCCTGGGGCATGAAGAGCCACAAAACAGGGCCTGCGACAAAAAGGAACTCAACTTGTTTAAACATTACTCACATCTAGGAAATTATCCAACAGTGTGGGATCTTTGTTTATAATCAATTCCTGGACCTGTGAAAGAAAAGAAGGTGGGGAGAAACCAAATATGAGTAGTGATGAAGGTGACTGAAAAATACTTTCGATGGCTCTGCTGATACCGTGTGGGTTAACCTTACCCAAAGTTAATTTTATTGACAACGCATGTCCAAACAATTCTCTCCTTGCCCAGTTCTCCTAAACAAGATTTTAACATAGAAGGTTTGGGGATTGAACCTCATTTATACAAAGCCGATGGGTTGACTCACCTGTTTGAGGATTGTGATTTTAGATT